>OX103948.1:7781549-8981549 GCA_944470405.2 Schistosoma mattheei
CACATTGAAGTTAGCCTGCCTTAACAGTTTTGATGAGATTTAGTGACCTACAATCTTAAATTCCAATGTTTCAAATTATATCCTTTAGTATTATAGTCGTGTAGCCCATTGAATTTCATAGGAATCATTTCAAGTTAGAGTACAATTAAAGAAAAACAAATAATACATATTTTTCTCTCGCATTGGATAGATCAAAATAGTAAGTTAACTTATATTTTCCTAGCTTAATGATTTGAAAAAAGAAAAGACTGTTCAAAAGATATACAACATGCACCTCTAGTTGATATGAGTAATTATGTCTTAAGCGTAAGGACACATATTCTATTTGATAATAAATAATTCTATTCAATCAGACTTTCTAGATATTTGAAAATAGTCTCAAAACCCATTAACTATCTATCCATAGTCTTTAATAATATCCTATACGGATATTCTAAAACAAACACAATTCTCCTATACCTATGACATCCAGATAAACTAAATACTTACTTATATCGTCTAGTCTAGCTATAAATTGTTTACAATGAACTTTATTTAATTCATGATCTGTAAAAAGATCATTAAAATGAACTACATATCTTACATTATTCTTAAGAGAAAAAACATCAAAATTAATTATGTAGTTTAAGTGTTCAAATAAAAACATATAAGAATGGAAAAAACAAACTTTCATATGATTAAATGTCTGTTCATGTAAATGTTTGATTGAAAATTAAACTTAAATCTAACTGTTTCTATCAGTTCAGTGTTCATCTTATTGTGTTAATGAGGTATGGCAGCTTGGACCGATGCATAAAATATTTGTGTCTAGTCCTACGTTGTAGCTGACTGACTGAATTTAAATCGATAGGTTCTAACAGAAATTATTTTTTTTTTAAAAAAAACATTTTTCTCTGTTCATTTTTCGAAGAAAATTTTGATCGATTATTATTAATCAAATTAGTTTTCGATAATATTTAGATCTTATTATCGATTCTATTAGCTAGACATGAATACAGAATTCATCGATTCGAATTCCAAAGCATTATCCATATTACTACGAAGCCATAATAAGCATTACTTATCTTTATATTGTGTAAATTAATTAAAAGCTTAGTTAATTTAATTGAGATTTTCTACAATTAATTCATTACGATGATTCTCTTTATTGAATTTTGTTTGTGAAATAAGAAACTTATCTACAGTTTTGTCTAATGTTTCTATGTATTATTTGATTTAATTTAAACTCATAAACATTGGTACAAGTAGGCACCAAATACATATGCTCCACATAAATCATTCGATTTGTGTGAGGACTGGGATACTGCACAGCTGCCCAAAACGAAACCGGTGGTTCTCTTAAGAGGCCACACACGAATCATTCGACCTAAAGGTTTAATCCACAAGGCAGTGGAGCAAGGTCAAAAGGTGCAGTCTCATGGTAGACGGTGAACAACAATTGGTTCATACGCCATTTCTTTCCTTAGGATACATGAGTCCATGTGAACCATTGGTTTTGAATCAGAGTTTTCCAACTCTGATAATTAAATTTTCCATGTCCACCGACCCGGTTAAAGTTCCGGCATTCGCTTTTCATTCTTTGAATTTCGTAAACAACAATAATGTTGCGAGAAGGCAGTGAGTAGAGCTTCTCCGGCAGTGGTTGTATACACGTGTCGATGTGAGTGCATTTCGAGAGGGAGAGTGGAATCTCCTCACCCTCAGCCTTATCAGGGCATTTGGAGGCATATTTCGATTCTGTGTTTAATAGATACTAAAAGAAGCTATCGATTGTCATTTTATTTCAACTTGATATACATGATTGCAAACTGACAAAATTAAATGTTGAAGTAAACTTTCTCCGTGTTTTGTACAATAGTTATAGCTGAGTACTATGAATTCATTTATTAAGCGGAACTGCGTTAGTTTCTAATAATATGGAAACAATAATGGTAACCATTAAAAATAAAATAATATTATAATCATTTAGGATTCGCTTGCCAATAGACATGATATTATTATTCTCGAACTATTCAAGTTAATAAATCGAGTTGTTTGCATAACTCGATTTATTCTGCGTTATTAGATCTATCGTTAAAAAATCTTCTGTATCTGAAAGGACGCATTTTTCTTGATTTACCTTGTTGACCTCAGTTTCAAGAGTTCATTAAGTAATATTTCTTCCATGAATTTGGTTATAATTTTGTATCGCTTGATTAATATATGAAATTTACTCACTCAGTCAATATTTCAACCATTGCATAACCTATGGTATTATTTTCGGTCATTTCATAAATAGTACATAGAAAACATTATTTGACTAATAACGTCAGGTAGCTACAGCTTCATGAGCGTTTTGTAATGGTAGATCCAGCATAGAACAAAGCTTCTAGAAACAACTATTTTATTGAAAATAAGACGAAGAAATCACGTTTGCTAATAGATAGTATAGTGAGGGCTGATTTCAGTTAAATATCAGGGTACTTGCAATTACGTATCGCTACAAAGAGAATTACAAAAACAGGGAGTGAAAAACAATTGCTAAACGTTACTGTGGTAGTGTGGTGCGTGCTACTTATATTGATATAAGTAGTATATAACGCGAGTCAGGAATGTAATGTCTGGCAGCAGAAGATGGGGGAAGATCAAGAAAGCAAGAGAGGGAATAGAATGCAATTTGTATGAAAATGCAAGGACAATGAAGTCTGAGGCATTTTGAAACAATTGGTGGACATTTTGCAAATTAACGATTTGATACATGGTTCTCGAATTTTATTGAGATGCTCTGTAAGTTTGTGTTGAATACATTTGGTTGTCCCAACCCGTGTTCTGTTCACTACAGTAGATCCGTCGACAGATTTGTTCAATTATTTCGCATCACACATTGGTTTAGATAGATTTTGTTTAAGCTAATCAGAAGAAATACATCCTGAAAATAATAAATTAAATTATATAAACAGGGTACTAACTCTTAATAACTTAAAACACAAAGTGTCAGCATGAAGTGAATTTGAACAAGTACTTTCAATAATAAGTGTCCACACATTTGATGTTTCATTTATTTCAGTAGTGAAGTGAGATATAATCATTGGTATAATCATTTTCATGGCACTACCAGAAGAAAAGTTACAGATATACTATACAGACGATAGTAACGAATATGTTTTGTAGATAAATTGTGGTAGAATGTCTTATATTCTCAAACAGTTGCTTGTAAAACAATTCACAGTGACTTTTGGATCAAAAGCTTTACTGAAAACATTTGGTATCAGAGTGAGGAAAGATTTCCCATTTTTGATGAGAATGATGAAACTGAGTTGCTCAGTGGTCTAAATTTTCAAATTCAACCAATTTGTAATATCGATTTGGGTTGTGAGTTGCTAATTCTAGAAAGTTCTAAGCTAAAACAAAAAAGATATTGATTAATCCCTCACTTCATAGTTAACTCCACAAAACTGTAGTTAAATGGACAGCAATTTATTTTATTAGTGATTTGTGAATAATAATTGTTTATTAACATAGAATGCTATGTAACCTCCGTCTGATAATGACATTAAAAGCCTTTTTCGTCTTTGGTTGATTTTATCATCTCGTAAAACCAACATCCTGGATAAGAGATGAGAGAATATAAAATATTTTATAAATTTGAAGATAAATCTGATCGTTCTAACCATAAAGTATCAAGACTTCCCATCATGTATTTGTGTTATTCTAACTTAGTTCTCCTATCAACAATCATTTGTTAATAACTAAGTATTAGTAATTGAAATACTGTTTTTATATTTTGCCTATAAAATGTTGGCCGAAATGGAAATTATTTTTTAGTCAACGATTATCAAAAATGTCTTCTCTTTGATACCATAGTTATCTTGATAGAAAGAAATTTTTTGAAATCAATGATTCTTACGTCCAGATGATATTAGTTCACCGATGTTGAAAGGTTTTCTTTTAAACGGAATACAACTATTGACAAATTGTCTCAATAAAAATGTATTTATCAAAATCAAAAGTCATATTGCAGTCAAACGTATGCGTTTTTTAAACACACGTCCTTAAGAACCATTGCCTCAACACCCAAATCCCAGTGCATAAGCCAGGTAAGTTATGCTGTAGGTTATAAGGAAGGTAGAAAGTATAAGAGGGTGGCAAAAAGATAAGTTCATATACACACACAAACACTTAAGAAACACAACGGCAGTAATCAAGTACAAATGTTTCGGCATATGTAAACATACATGTATACGTCTACATGGGTATAAGTTAACTACGTAAATCACGGAATATTCTGAAAATGAAATACAAGAGATAGCTAGTCTGAGTAACACTTGGTCAGACATGCATGTGAACAGATTCTATTAATATATATATGCGATTATAACTTCAAGTTATTGGTTCGAATTTGAAGCAGAATGGTTTTTCCTATTAAGCTTTAAATTGAACGATATCCTAAAACTTTTAAATTTTGACACTGAAACAGAGATATTATGGTCAGGGAAACTTGATCTCCATGACTGACCCACTAAAATCTCTATATTTATGTACTAGATAGACAAGAGGGATCACTTTTGGCTTGAGCTATCTGTCGTATACTACATAAATTACCGTATAATCTAAATATACATCCATGTAACTCAAATAATGTCATTAACACATATTTCAATGAATTCAACCTTTGCACTCTTAGAAAATTTGTACAGTCAATATCACTATTATATAATATAATTTTAAAAGTCGCCACATATATATGCTCACGCTTTTGATTGATCATTCTACAAATACTCGAATCGAAGCATTAATTACCTCACATATTAGGTCGGTAATCACAAGCGTAATAAATCACATCATCCTTTAAATTGGTTAATTGTTGGAATCTAAGCCCATTTAATTAGTAATGTTTACAAAATAATGTCACAATATATATTGAACGACAATATCATGATTTCTGTACATAGAACATATTAACTAGTTCTTGGTTTCAGATATTAGTTCTTATTAAAGTATATGTATTTCACGTTTTAACGAGAGTGCTTAAGTCTTTTCAATGTTAGTTTTATGATTCCGTAAATCCTGTTGTGTGAAAGGGAATGTGTTTACAATTAATAATAAACTATATTTTCAAATTGTTGAGTTATGTAACCGACTTCCGTTTAATAGTTTCTGTTGATAAATATTTTGTCATATTACACCGCATATCTGGAAGCATCAGAAGTTATGTGCATATATATTCATACACAGAATGGAACTAAGTCTCAATACCTTTAAATGCTAATACTTGATTGCGAACTACTGAGTCATCATACCCATTAAAATCATACGTGAACTGAGCTGTAATGTATAAGGTACCATGATCTTGTCAGTGTTGTACAGGTTAATATTCTGTGTGAATACTAATCGAAAAGTCAAATGTGGGTCAACTTAAGAGGGATCAATAATATAAACGGACCTTTTCATAAATGAAGTGGGTAAAGCCTTAAATGCATTTAGATTGTGGCTAGAAGTAGAATCCAATGTATGCCTTTTGTTCTATTTAGAAATCGTCAATTGGATACACCTCCAGTCCAGTTTTGATGTTCATATCAAAAATTCCTTCAAGCACAAGGTGTTATCTACGAACTGAGTTTTATATACAAAATAATTTATCCCAACTTTTAATAATCAGTTAATTGTTGTCAATCTAGGATTTATTTAATCTGAAACCATCAATGTTACCGTATTTCACATGAGCACAACAAAAAGATTTCAGTAATAGCATTCCATGTTCCATAAGAACATCCTGACGAGCGACCTGAAAGCGAATGTCGGTATAGACAAAACTAGATGTGAAGGCATCATGGAGAGGCTACATGGACTGTGAAAAAAAACAAGAATAATTAGAGACTATTATTTCCGTGTGCTTTTAACAATATCGTTACAAGCTGCAGTATTTCCCTCATAAACGAATACAGATAGCTACATTATTTTCACCGGACCACACTATGGGAATTTAAATCGATCACATACTCATAAATAAAAAATTCGGAAGTTCCATTGAAGAAGTAGGAACAAAGAAAGGAGCTGATATAGCTTGAGATCATCATCTGGTGGTGGCCAAGCTGAGGTTTGAGAAACATTGAACAGACCGGCAAGTAACACTAGAAAAGATCTATACAATCGTTCTTTGATTAGCCAAAATGCTCAGAGTTCAAGACTGTTCTCAATTCTAAATCTGACTAGATCAACCAGAAGAAGAATAAACTAATATGGAGAACATTTGGAACGAGTTTGAAGAAGTGGTAATTAGAGCTGATAGGTGGAAATATGTAAATAACCTAACAATGACATTAGAAAAAGTTATAAAAAAAGAAGGAAATATGACACAACTATACGACCTAACGAAGAAGCTCGAAGAGCAATATAGTAGATCACAATGGTCAGTCAGGAATAATCAAAGAAAACCACTTAACGAGGACCATATGCAGTAGAACAAGCTTGAAGAATATTTCGAAGTGTTCTTGTGTCTGCTAGCATCACTAAACTTACCGGATATCGAATCAGCATAAACTGATTTCTCTATGGGCGATGTCCCATATATAATCAAAGAAATTAGCGGGAACATCAGACAAATTAGAAGTGGTAAATCAGCATATCCAAACACTATACCAACCGGACCATTAAAGTTAAGTATAAAGACAACAGAAGTGATGCCCTACGTTTTTGTAACATTGACTTGCGAGGAGTAATAAACTGGAAATAAGGATATCTCCCTAATATATCGAAGAGAACTATAAAACAAACGCACTACTTTCAGTACCACGCAAAGTACCTGAAATTGTTACTATTATATGGAACTCCTAAAAGTGACTGAATTGAAAATTCTTGGATGAAGAACATATCAAATATTTATTTCAAATGAAGACTGGTGCCAGATAAGACCGTCTATTCCCACATTTTTACTTTTTGTTAGCTGTTGGTCAGATTATGAAGAACTACACATCTCAGTAGACACACGGAATATAGTGTAAAAGAGCCATACTAACAAACATATGATGTTGGCAACCGGAAGCAGATATCATGACATTGAGTAGTACTTGATAAAAACTGAGGAGAGCCCAGGACGGAGTTCCTTGAAGATCCCTGGTCGGTGGTCTATGCTCCAAGATAAGAAACAGGCTTCAGTTTTTAATTACTAAAATGTTACTAAAAATTCATATCCTTTTTTCTTCTTGCTTTCTAGTTTTCCGCCAGCCAATTTACTATGTCAGTCAATATAACTTTTAAGCATATATTCGCACCTTTTTATAAGCAAGATAAAGGTATATAAGTAGCCATTATTTTCACATAATCTATATTATGGGTTTTAAACAGTTTGTGTTCTAAAAGGATCTCACAAAATAAGTGAATCCATACTATGCTGTTCATAGGACTAGGTAGAGCTCAATAGAAAACTTTGGTTTTTGTGAGTAGTTTTTTCTCAACAATCCTATTTAGACTGATTTCACGTAAAAAAAAACAGGATTTTCAATTAGCTAAAACATAAATACAAAGTGTTTTCTTTATCATGTGTTACATTTTAAACGAACATACGAATTAATTTTGGTTTTATGAAGATCATTTACAAGTTGATGGTAGTTTTCTTCATGAACTATTACACTAAATTCAATCTTCTATGTTAATTCATAGATGAATGTTACCACTTAGCAGTTATAAAATTAGAACTTAATAATATACTCAATTACTTTTAAGTTTTATATTATTTCAATAGTTGAGATCATGAGTCAATTGAAGCTAGACCACTATGGAAATCCTTGAAGCACTGGAAGGTCATTTTGTCCTATTGTGCAACTAAGTAAAATGGTGAGATTATAATTTGTGGACAACCTTTGAGCAACGCCGAAGTGACCTTGAGAGACGACACCTACTGATTAGAATTAAATGAGGGTTATAAAGCAGCTAGAATTCTCATTTACAGTTGATGGTTAGGGTTAAAAATTAGATTTAGGGTTTTCATCACAAACTGACATCAGCTATAATGCCAAAACTCTATTTAGTCAAATGAATTTCGCGCCAAAATCGTGACTCATTATATGATATCTGATTGGTTCGTTCATAAATTATAGTCTCGCCAGTAAAATAGTTTCAGCTATTTAATTATTAGTAAACTAATATAGTTTCTTCATTATTTGTAAATTATCGAAAGAAAATTAGCAACTATACTACAGATATTAAGGCTACGCTTTTATTTTATTTTATTTTCTCTCTTTCAGGTTATTGAAGAAAAAAAAAGATTAAAATCTAACTACATGAATTGATGTCCTTTATTTATTATTCTCAATGTTAAACTTCTGGTTTCAGTTTGTGTAACTCAGTAGAATAATATAAAAGAACATTCAATGCCTATAGATAACTAACAGAAATTAAAATTTGAATGATGATCACAAGAAGAAGCAAAACTTCACTGTTTTCCATCATTATCATCATCATCATCTTTGCCATTGAAATGTATAAATCTTTCCAATCCAATTCAATATAGATTGGTACTCTTTTTTTTCCTACATACATTTGTATACATTCATGAAACCTACATAAAGTTTATGTCATTTTGTATAATTGACAGTTGATGGATAACTTGCAAAAAATTATTATTGAATTTACAATGTAAATGAACTACATGATTTTTATGTAAAGATTTGAAAAGTTAGTTATCTAATATACAGATATACAAATAGATAGATATATACGGGCACTAATATACACTCGGTAATATGTCTATCGAGTTATTCTGTTCAATTTGAATAATAGCTAAATGAAATCCTATAAAAAAATTTATTTGCAATTTGCCAAGGTTTATTATGATTATTAGAAATTTATTCCGTCTGTTTTTTTCTTTTTAGTTGTCAAAACCACACGATAACTGACACTTGAATAATGAATTAAGTAAAACAATTACCATGTTAACCTTAATTCTTCCATTACAACTATTAGCACGAATATTTTTCTTTTTTGAAAAATTTAGTTACAAAGTACAGATATTTAAATTTTACAATATCATTTGTATGTAATAAGTGTCTACTGTTTCGAACTGAGCAAAATTAAACTATTGAGTATACTTAATGTCAGAAAGGGGTTTTTTATGGAGTAATAATAGTTGAGTTTATGAGTCAATTAAAGCTAGACCATCATGGAAAACATGAAAGCAATGGACGGCAGTTTGGTCCTAGTATGAGGCAGCCCAGAAGTGCGCATCCACGATCTCGACCACGGGATTTGAACCCACGACATTCAATCTCGCACTCGAGCACTTAACCTCTAGAACATTGAGCCGGCATCCAACAGTGTTAATGTCTATCTTCAACCAATCCACAGAATTGCGCCACCGTCCACCATTGTCTTCAGTGAATTACTATCTCACAATTTCGTGGATTGGTTGAAGTTAAACATTAACACCATTGGACCCCGGCGCAGTGGTCTAGAGGTTAAGCGCTTGCGCCCGAGACCGAAGGTCTTGATTTCGAGTCCCGCAAGCGAAATCGTGTATACTTAATTTATTTTCATGATCTTGGTTCCAGTAATTGTTAGTTTTCATATAGTATAGGAGCAAGTGCAGAAACAATAATATATTTATCAGAATACTGTAAAAATAACAAATGACATTGTTATACTATGTGAACGCATATGAGCTACTTATTCTCACTGATCGAAATGCAACAAAACATGATTTTCTATAATTATAAATGATAATTATTATCAGTGATCTTTTCTGCATATAAAATCATTTGAGCATTGAATTGGAAAAAAAAGACGTGAAACAATGGCTTAAGGCATGAACTTTCTTGAACAGGATAATTAAAAAGACAGGTAATGTTACAAGTTTGAGAGAGCTAACAAAAGTTCTTGGAATGGAATCAGTGAAAATCTCAAAGTCAATGCATCGATGTTTTTAAAGTCATTAATTAAAATTACAATGAAATGAACAGTTAGAGTTTTTAGTAAAACTTCAATTGACTATACTATATTGACAATTTTTTTCCGTTTGAACAAATAAGTTGAAGTTTCAATAAAACTTTTTTAAAGTGAACTATAATAAATTATATTTTATCGATTAGTAGTTCAGGTAAGTAGCTCAAAAAACGCTGACAATATGACCGTTATCAGTTAAGTGCTTAGTTACTAATTTCTTTAGAACTGTGACGTTTATGACTAATAGAAATATGATCATATACTGTTTTTCTTGTACCTTTAATTCATATCCTTTGCCGTTTATATGCAATTTGATAAAAGCAATAAGACTAACTACTTTAGTGTGTATTTATCACTTAGGCTTAAATTTCAATCATCTGTTTTGTTATTATTAGGAACCAATAAAAGTTTCCTCAGTTTTTAAATTGCACCACAGTAGCCGGTATTTTTTAAAGTAAGATCTGTTTTATAGCTGAACATAAATCTTGAAGTTTATATTTATCACTTATTCTTACTTGGGAAGTGATTGATTTAGATAGATCACATGGTTTCTCTCTCCCTAGTAACGCTCCGAATATGAATGACGGACTGACGTTTTAAGATTTTCAGATTTATTCCCTTTATGTTAAAAATGATCAATTTTATTATATTTGACTCAACATTTGGCTGTTAACTTAATGAAAAATATTTCAGATTATTGTTACTTATGCATGATAGGATGTATTATGGTAGTAGTCTGATGGTGTGATATGCTAGATAACCGAAAACGAAATTTCTGCAGTTATTAACTTTTACATGTTACCTAAGCGACTACTGTGTGATATTTACCATTTATTGTAGGATACAGAAACTCTCCACAAAACCCATTCTGATATTGTAGGATTATTTATATCGGTTTGTGTGGAGTTATGCTCATTTTGAAGATTGTTTTCAATATGAAACGACAACGGCAAGAGGTTCATTCCACAACTATAAGTCCTTTAATGATTAAAAGACTAATGTTTGAACGATGAATATTCTATTCGATAGATTCTCTTCAGGTTCTACAATTTATATATCCAAATTAATAATCCGAAAAATGCCCAGGTTAAGGGCAAAGTACATTGTTTAGAGCATGTGAATTTAGGATTGTGATAAACAAAAGACAATAAAATTGTTAATGTTGATATGACTCATATAGAATGTTAACTTGAATCTGCGTATATGTGAAGTGAAATTTTAAGATGCATGATCAGAATAAATATGGGTCAAATATGGTGAGAGAGAAATAATAGTGCAATTACAATTCGATCAAATAAGTAAGACATAATACGGAGGGATGAATGCGAAGTGAATGAATCATGTTTAGGGGAGATTAATAAGGATGTTCAGCCAATAGTAATAATAATAATAATAATAATAATAATAATAATAATAATAATAATAATAATAGTAATAATAATAATAATACAAAGTTCACTTGTTGTTTTGCTTGAATCTTTCCATTAATGTTTAGGACTGCAGTTGATCAGTCTCTTATTGGCATATGTACATATTGCGTGTATTGCAGCGATATTGCCTTAATTTACAGGCATTATAGGCAAAGATGGATAATGGCAAGCAGTGGAATCCAGGACGCGCGTTTCAAGTAAAACAATACCAAGTGAATTAAAATTCACCCCATTGCACAAGCAAGTGGCTACCAGGACTCAGTAGCTAAGTGGATAACGTGATGGCGTTTGAAGCAAACGGTACTGGGTTCGAGTCCCAGAGTGAACATCAACTCAGAATCAGGTACATCCAACTGACGAGTCCCAAATAGGATGGAATGCACGTCCTGGATTCCACTGCTAGCCTCTATCCATCTTTGCTAATAATACAAAGATTTGTGAATAAAGATAATAGAGACAATTACAATTGACTACAAAAGGTCGTAGTCAATGATCTTTTTTATATGCGATATTATCTCTAAAGTACAGATGACACATAATTTTGAATCAAAACACATAAATTTCAACTTGAACTTGACATCATACACAGCTCTCATTAAGTAAGTCATTATCCTAAATCACAATGATACACTTTTCATTTTTCCAGTTACCATCATTGTATTCAATCAAGATTAGACTGAATTAATCTATTTTCACTAACTGAACTAATTATAAAGTATCAATTAATTAAATAACAACACCTCAGAAATTTTAGTTTCGTTAACGGTTTAACGTCTTCTTTCGTCACTACAATCAAACTTCTCCTTTTCTATCATCAAACAGAAAAAAATACAGGATGAATTGAAAATTATACAGTCAGTTTTTTAGGATTCCATAGTGTTATAGTATGTTCAATTAACCTCGTTGCTTAGATTCAATTAAAGACTAGAGTTTAATTCATTTAGATTATCATTTTTAGATTAAATGATCTACATTTTACAGTTTAATAAAATTTAATAATATTGGATACAAGTGGGTATCATAAAATAGATGTATTATAAATTATTGGATTATATTTCAGTGATCTCATTGCACTATGCTCGCAGTAATGACTGATAGTTTCTGTTTTCCAACCTATATGCTTAATATTTTAGCGCAACCAGCATTTGAGCATATTATTTTACATTTACATTATTATTATTTCGGCACAGGAACGCTAGGATTTTTGAGAATTACCACTGCCATTTTCATAAATTAACATCCGCTGAAGAACTAGTATATGTATACGCTTATTAAGTTCAAAATTAATCATTTAGGATATGTTTGAGTTATCACTTTCTTAATAAACCTATTCATCCAATTAGCTCAGTTGATAGAATCTGTATCATGTGATTTAAGTCATTCACATCCATATATCAGTAGTGTCAAAATCGAATACACTTGTGACGTGTATATGCGTATTTATATAGTGTGTACTTATCCCATGTATTATACCAAGAAGATTATTATCTAGTGCACACAATATGGTTTATTTGTTTTCACTTAATAATAAGTACATGAAATGCTTTAATATTTTAATGTAGCCATTGAACATGTTACTTAACATATATGTGTAAATATAAACATGTCTGTCTAACGATTTTTCATATTATTATGATTTGTTCTCCTGTATGGAGACACACATAGTATCCATAGGCCGTTAGTAAACTTCAATATTTGTGTCTAGATGTTTACATGAACATGCAGATGTGTTATATAATGTGCACATATGGCTTGTTCGCTCAATCACATTACACTGTTATTATTTAAGTTAGTAATATTAGAATTACCAGTTATTATGGGCTTTTTTCACTTTAAAAAGGAACCAATAAATTTATAACTCTTATAACTAAAGGAACTAACCATACATTGATTTAACTATTTAAATAAAATGAATTGATAATGAAGTACTCAAATTTATTCACGTTTATGTACATATCTATACTGTAATGCAAAGGTTTACATTGGGAAATCGTAACAATCATCAGCGTGATTACCAGCTTAAAACTTAACAACTCAAAGTGATCTAAGAGCGGAACTAGACATATAAACACACACAAACATCCCTTAGAAACTAATTTTAATTATTTGAAGAAAACACAGTTTTTAGATAAAAAAAACTTTCATGAGATTTGATTTGATAATTTACGCAGTTCAAGAAAATTGCATCAAATTGAATTTAAAATTGTGAATTAATTTGAAAATTAAATGTCTGGTGATACTGAGGCCACATTTATTTTATCTTTAGACGACGATGAAAATGATATTGCATCATCTCATCCAAATCACAATAAAACAATAACAGCAGATTATTCAACAGAAAATACAGTAGTTGAATTCTCCATTTCAATTAATGATGATAGCGTTGAAGTGAAAGGAGGCGATTCAATGTCATTGGAAGAACAATTAGCTTGGTGTAAGTAGAATTCATAAAAGGAACCAATTGCATGAAATATAATTTCTTCTTTTTTAAAGTGTAGAACTTCACATAATTTTCATAATGAATTAATATAAACAATCAAATAGGTGTTCTGTAAGTTTTAAAGATTAATTAATGGTATACATTCGAAAGTGTTTCGCAGGAATTAAAACTAAGAATTTTCTCCTAATCTGTCTATATACTTATCAAACTCAGTTTTTACTGTTTTTTTCAGAAAAGTAGGTTTGATTTTAAATATTCAAAACATAGTGAATGTAGAACCATTAAACTGTATTTCTTACCTCAAGCACTCATAAGCATTTGAAAACTCCTAAACCATTCATACCTTTGTGAATTTTGTATTTTCTATTTTTGAGTGCCTTTAGTGAATATAGGTATTCGAACAATAAAATGTTGTTCAATGAATGCGTTTAGATTCATTTCCTAATTATTATTTGTGAAGAACTTTTGAACTTTTGAATATAGCTTTCTCTGCCAAGTGATATTAAGTGATGATCCATGGAATCATATGGAACAATAGACAGCTATATCGTCATCATTTGAAATTTGGGCCTAGAGATCTTTCGGGAGATATGATTCCTTCAAACCAATGAGGTGAAACCAGATGATCCACATTCTGACCCTAAGTTGATTCAAGATAAGCGATTAATTCGATTCCGTGATTTGGGATGTACATATTTACTATATAATTATAATCTATTTAGTTTTTTTTATGAATACTTTATCTAAATAGCATTTTACTTACATGAAAGAGTTTGATTGGAAGTTATATTGAAGACATATTCGTATAGTATAGCAAGGGTGTAAATAAATTTAATAGACTGAATATTGTAAATATATACCTTATATGATGAAAGAACATTGTGACAACAGTTCAAAAGGCTAGAAACAAGTAAACATGGATAGGAATAAAATGAGTAGAGTTCAGTTGATAAAATAAGATAGTTGGAACAAAACTCAATGATGTGATAAATGCAAGAAAGAGTTTAAGGAAAAGAAAAAAATATTAAGATATAAGGAAGGAATATTAATCACTAAGGCAAGGAAAGATTAATAACCATCACCTTTTGAACACATAAATCAGGCTTTTGGCGCCTGATTGCAACTGCTTCAGCAAACTTCACAAGACGGGAGTTTGGCTGCTTACTAATCACCTTGAATGATTGTAGGGTATCGACCTGGTGTCCTGTCTCGAGGAGATGTTTAGTGATTGCACTATTTAGAGTCTTTCTTTCTCTTGTTCTGAGGCTTTATGGAACATGTTCAAAAAATCTGAGATATGCCCTCCTTTCTGTTCGGCCAATGATTTTAAATATCACAGGTTGTAAGCAGATGACGAGAACCAACGAAATAGAAATGAATTCATGCTATTCTGTTAGAATGTTTGTTCTTGCTCTTTTCAAAATGATAAAGGGAACTATGTGTATAAATGGTATTTTATTGGAATTTTATAGCTTATTTTCTTGTCTTTAGATTATGACTTTTATTTCGATTTAGTTATATAATAATTCTGATGTCTCTAATACAATGTAACATTTACATAAAAGATTAAATATGCGAAGTTTTAATGTCAAGGTTATGCAGTTACTACTTGTTATGAATAACATGAATTTCACTTGATAACTAACTAATTAATAATAAAAATAAAACTACAATCAATCAATGCGAATATTTCGATCAATTTTGAAATTAAAACAAACATCAAAATCAATAAACTTAGAAATTGATTGTTTGATCATACTAATTATTGACATGTTTTTCTTATTGGCTTTTTTGAAATTTATTATTTCTAAGAATTATTGAACTTCAACAGATTATTCCCGATATTGATTACCAATAGGGTTCATATAAATAAAGTACATTGTTTTATTTGTGACCTAATAGTAGAATGCTATTGCATTCTATTGGATAAGGTTACCTCTTGTCACATATATATATATATATATATATATATATATATATATATATATATATATATATATATATATATATATATTCCATATGACCTATTCACACTTCATATGGTGTGACTAAATAACTAATTAACTAATTCTTGGATGTTAACTACCTCACATTACTTGAGATATCAGTCACAGCCATTTGAACGTTGTCGTCTCACTGAATAGTCCGGTTTGTATGGGTTAAAATTAAATAATCTAATTTTGTTAATAATTTGAAATCCTTTGAAAATCTAGGGACACTGAAAAACGTATTGGTAGATACTAACGGTAGCGGCACAAGAACACCTTTGAGACAACTCAATGATGATTGCGGAATTAGAGAAATCACACTTATCAATATCTGCGAGTTAATATCACTATAAGTTAAGACTATCTGTAGTAAGACTTCATGATTAAGTGAACCACAAACAAATACAAAGTACAAACCAATCATGACTTGCAATCATGGATAATTGAAGATTTATGATAAACCAAATTAATTCCAACAGTTTGATGACAGTATTTGATGTAAATCCTTCATCTTTTTTTTACAAAACAAAGTGAATAAAACAAGCATTGAGAAAATTGAATAGTGATAAATCAGTGTATCTATTTCTCTACATAATTCAAAATCACAGCATATTAAAAGTAGTTCAAGTTAGTCAAATCAAAATAAGGTATTTCATTGAAAATTATGTGAATATGTTCGTATCTTAGTAAAAGCAAATGTCTTCTACTTTAGATTAAATAATCTAAGCAACTATTATTTATCAGCAGGGTTTTTGTGGATATTATAGTGATTTTAATGGTTGAGATCATAAGTCAATTGAAGCTAGGCCACCGTTCCCACAATAGCACGAAACGGTCATCCAATGCTTCCATGTTTTCCATGGTGATCTACCTTCAACAGACTCGTTATCTCAACCATTGATTTTATTACTGCATTTAATAATTTTTCAAAATACAATTTTATTCACTAGGTATTGTTTACTTGAATCTTGCCATTGATGTTTAGGACTGGAATTGATCAGTCTCTTATTAGTATATGTGCATACTGTGTGTATCGCCTCAATATTACCTTAATTTACAAGCATTCTAAGCAAAGATAGTTAGTGGCTAGCAGTTTTATCCTTGAACATTTAAAAATAAATATTTCCTTATGATCCATCTTTAATGATTAAACTTTCACACTTTGGAAACTAAAATTCAGGTTAAAAGTTAATTTACACGAACGCTCCAAATTTAGATTCTATTAGCTGCATTTGTTTTGTTCATTTTTTGTTGTTGTTGAGTAAAACAATTCACATATTACTAACCTGTTTAAATGTACAATAATGGCGTTCACGTATTTTTATTCACGGACTCATACATTTTCACTGTACAGAAATGAATGGTTACTAGTGATTATTTTTCTTAATGTTAGCAAACAAAATGCTAGTTTCACTTGCAAACTATACCTGTATCTACTCATTAGTTATCATTTAGTCGTCATTTACTCTATTTAAAACATGAGATTTAAATCTAGTGATCTTTCATGGAGCATACAATAACTTAACTAAGTTTCGAAAATTATGTTTTCGATAATGATCAATGATAGAATAAGGAAAACGTATTTCAAGGTTATTGTATTTTTATTACGGTAATAGGGATTGTCCATGAGAGTAGAACGCAATAGTTATAACTTTAGACGTAACGAAAGCTATTTACATATTCTAAATAAATAATATATTTGTAATATCCTAATGAGTAGAAAAATTAGATTTTCTGACGTTTCGTGACTTAATTGCAGTCCTAAACATCAATCGGTAGATTCAAGTAAACAATACCTAGTGAATAAAACTATATTGTAAAAAATTATTAAATTAAGTAATAATCTCTGAAGAAGTGGCTTACACTAAGTCACAAAACGTCAAAAAATCTAATTTTTCTACTGATTGGGATATTACAGATATGTTGTTTATTTATATCACTCTACCCAATGCTCAATTTATTTGAAATTATCAAGTCACACCTTGGTAATGTTACCTGTTTACATATTCATCGTCTATTTATCAAATATTATATTTACCCGGGGATTCTTAGTCCCCTTCCTACTGTAACCTCCTTCTACTTTCTTCATAAAAAGTGTTCTAACTTCCTTAACTGAAAGAATTATTCTGGTTGTACCTTTCCGTTTCCCCATTATTATTATTTATTATTATTACACTACCTTGCACCAAGCTGTGGTCGTTATTGTTTTTTCTTATACGCAACTTACCTTCCTTTTCTCTTCCCATCCTCATTGTTTTATGTGGCGCATATATATCTGGTGCCCTCTTGTGTTCAAATAAATAAACAAATCTTAGTCCCCTTGTTTCTGATATTCAAGGTCAAATTGATTTTTGGCAGTCAGTAAATGGGTGACTACCGAATAGAACTTAATATTTGATAACCATATAAATGTTACTATCATCTAACTATCCATTCTAAAGAAATGATCAATGCAATCATAAGTACTGATGTTTATTTTATTGTAACAGATTGGTTTTCATAATTGGGGCACTTATTTTGTTCATTAATATTGTCTCTAGAATTTGATAAGTTTTGGAAAGGGAATTTTACAATGATAACCATTTTGCTGTTCAAAGCTAAAATATTAGTTTATGTATGATGGATAAATTCAAAACTATCATCAAATTGTCATTCATAGTACTCTAATTTTTCCCTTCTAGTTATCATTTGGTTAAATGGAATTTAATTTTTTTTTAAAGAATATTCAATTTGGAAAAATATATTTAAACTAGATCACAACTGGATCACAAAGATATCCAAAAAAATTCATCAGCTAACGTTACCAATCACTAATTACTATGTTCAACTGTAATTTTATAAAAAGTAATCACTTTAAAAAGATCCTTACATAATTGTTGTTGTTAAAGATGTTTTTTTTTAAAAGTTGGTAAATCGTTTTTATAAATGATTGTGTTGTTGAATCATTCCAAAGAATAAGATAAATATTCAATAACTAACAAACCAATCTTTAACAGAGATGAGTTCATGACGAAAATTTTTTACAGTCTATCATAAATGCCTCTGAAGCACTGTGTTGGTCTATGGTGGTATCACTGAATAATTAATGTTGAAATCAGGACTAGTATTTTTCTAATATTTCAATCATTTTAAGTAATTAATTAAGATATCTTGTTCAAAATTATTCATGAACTAAAAGTTAGTAGTGTAGCATACAATTATTAGTAGGTTTATATTCAGCCTACAGTCATCTTGTTGTCAGGAGAATTAGATGAATCGAAAAGGGTGTGATAATTTATACCAAAATAGACAGAAAACTGAGAAAAAGATTATAGATTAAATCAGTGAGGGATAAGGATACAATTAAATTTATGAGTGGAAACAATTAACAGTTTAAGAATATCACTCCAAAACGTTCTAGTTATTGAGTAGTGTTTTGAAGGAGTTCCATCAATTTTTTTTAACTTAACATTAGTATGTTGAACACGGTTAATTCAGTAAAACAGTTAGTATATAGCTTACCTTAATTTCATCCATTACAAATTATGTGCTTATGACCAGCACTTTCACTTACATGGAACTAATCGTCCATTAGCTGAACAACAGTCGTACTACACTTAGTAGTTTTATGTTATTTAAGTTGGATAAAAAAGTAATTTCCTAATCATTATATACACTATGGGATATGTTTCATGATCAGTTTTGAAGCATGCATGATCCTCAACCTGAATGTAATGTCAAATTTCTACTACGACGAAGGGCTGCATCAAATTGTTTCATCAACTGATCTTTTAAATTATAGATACATTAAATTTAATTTATTATCGTACTCTGCTTAATCATTGAAACTGTCTTTAAGTGTTTTTGATTTTAACGATATAAGAATAGAACCTACTAACTTGAATAAAATTAGGTAATTTTTGATTCTTATCAGAAAGGGGGTTTGTGGAGATTGTAGTAATTTTAATAGTTAAATTCATAAGTCGATCTAAGCTAGACCACCATTGAATATCTGGCCGTCCAGTGCTTCCAGTTTTCAATGTAGGTCTAGATTAGATCAACTCATAAATTCAATTATTAGAATTGCTACAATCTCCGCAAACCCCTATTTTCATAATAATAATCATTTAATCACTAGTGATTGGATTCAAGATGGGTTTCCTGGAGTTCTAGTGAGAAACCGTAACCAGTGGAGTCCAACCCGTGTCATCTAGAGACAGGTATCTACATCAAAGAATGGATGAATGGTTGTGCAAAGTCATGGATTGATTGAAGTTAGGCATCAACACCGTTGGATGCCAGCTCAGTGGTCTAGAGGTTAAGCGTTCGCGTATAAGACTGAAGGTCTTGGATTGGAGTCGCACGTACCGGATCGTGCATGCGCACTGCTCGGGAGTCCTATACTAGGACCAAACGGACGTCGAATGCTTCCATATCTTCAATAGTGGTCTAGTTTAGATCAACTCATCAATTCAACTATTAAATTTTTGGTTTTTGCGTATAAATACGATTTTGTATTATAGCTAAAGATACTGTCTATCAAGTTACCTAGATGAATAGATACATTTTAAGCGTACTTCTCACCACATAAAGTAAGATCAGTCGCTAAATTCATTAAAAATTCATTATTATCGAATAGGTATTTGATTTTACCCTGGCATTTCTCAATTGTGTTGCTCATTTATGACAAAATACCTGGACAAACTATATAACTTAATATTAATCTACGAATTCAGTATCTTAAGATCAGTGAATCGAAGTTTTATGGTTCACATTTTCTACTTAAGTTATCATTATTTTTCTTATCTCTAAAAGCTTAATTGAACAAACGAAGTAACATAAAGATGATCAACAAAAATACTTTAAGATCCCAGATCTATTTAATAACTGGGATGGTTCAACAAGAATGCTTTATAGTGTGATGCTTTTATAAACTGATCGAGAAGATATGAAATTCTTTGATTTATTTTTTGTTTTTAAGTACATGGTTCATTTTTATTCATATTTCACTTACATTATACGCTTGTGTAACACCATAAAATTTAAAGATCGATATTTTGAATTTGAAACACTTAAAAAAGTAATGCAATAAAGTTATCATCAATATTTCCAATTAAAATTGTACAAATGACTTATCACTACAGGTTTAATACTTTTGTATCCAGGTGGTTTTGGAACTTTTTTTAATGTTTATAATTTGTCAATGATAACACAAGCTGTTTAATCCAAAATTTTCTAATGATCTTTTCATATAATGCATAATCAGCCTTACTTACACTTATTTACTTACGCCTGTTACTCACAATGGAGCATAGGCTGCCGACCAGCATTCTCCAACCCACTCTGTCCTGGGTCTTCTTTTCTACTTCTATCCAATTGTTGTTCATTCATAATCAGCCTAGTGGAATACATTAAATAACCTAAAATATCTTTTCCAATTTATCAAACCGTAACAATATTTCATCGTTCTTTAACAAACATACATCATTGTGATATGAATTTACCTATATTTAGATAGAAATCGATAACCTTGGAGTTAATCTTGCAAAAAGTGAAAACGTTAACAAGTATGACATCGAATGATAGTCGATTTTTATCGTTTACCAACTAAGGTTGGAGAGTAGATTGTTAGCTTCTAAATCAGTTGCCTGAAATTACATTGTTTTTCTCAAGATGTAAAGATCCTCTGTCCAACCTCATATAAATTCAATGCTACACACTGTTGAAAAAGTTACAAATGTCCAGTGCTCGCTAATTTTCAATGACCTTCGAACTGATATCTCTCTTTAATGAAAATTAACTTCCACTATTTATATTGACTCAACATACAAACATAATAAATCATTATACATCTTTTGTGAGATCTTTCTATTGTACAATGATGTATAACCGACATTTGGCTTCCAATTTTAGTATCATAACACACATAACCTGTGCAACAATAACTTGACACTATTAATTAAGTGAAAAATAATTTTCGAACTACTATTTACCGATGGTCGTAAAGTGTCGTTCAGTATAGTTGTTATGCCTCGAAATGAAAAACAACAACTGTTAACAGCTGTTTACTTTATTATCATTACTATCGTTGTTGTTGTTGTTAATCTTCAGTGTACCGATTCATTTAGTGTGTAATAAATTTTTACTACAGGGAGTTTTAACATCAAACGTTTTAAGCAGATGCCTTCTTCTCTGTGTGTGCATGCGTTGTTCACTGTATTATGCATATTTACACGCATATATGTATCATATATATAGCGGACGTGTTAGATATTTTGACTTAAAATAATCTAATGAAAATTTTATCCTCAATTTTTTTCAATAGTACAACTGTTTTCTCACTAGTAACACTTATTCTTGGTCCGACTAAATTAACTCTCTGTGAAAGACATAATATATAATTCATTCGTCAATCGGCTTCGTTGCACTACAATGTTTGGTCAATTTCAACTATCAATAAAACTAGATAGAATAGACAGTCGAAATTTAGACGCCTTCATTGACTATTCCATATTAGAAAACCGTTAGTGAAGCTAAAATATTCATTTAAGTATTTGATCTAGGGTTTCGTAAATACTTAGTGGTTTCAACAACAATTTACTACTTGAGTTTTATTGAAGTACAGTATTTGTTTGGTCTAAAAAATTTTCCCATTGACTAACTGATAGATATTATTGTTGATAATTATCTCTGGCTTGAATTTATCACATTAGATTACTTAACCAAGTTTATGAACTAAGCAACTGAACTTCAAATCTATATCATGACATTGGTAAATTTTCGACTATTGACTTTAAAACAGCTGATTATAGATAATTGAAATAATTTAACACTTTCAAATAAGGTCATTTGTCTGACGAATGAGGCTTTCAAACTGGATTTCAGTGTTGTGTTCATTAATATTAGTTGACGTACTACAAAATTTAGGATCAAGAGATCATGCTTGAAGCTGAATAGTCGATAGTGTTATACTTGAGTAATTGAAAACATATTTATCTGGAGATTCCGGGAAAGAAGCTTGAGTCTCGGTTTGTTTTAAACTTTTCATTAATATCATGATCACATCTTCCGTATGATTTTTGCTAACAATATCAATGTAATCTTTGAATTTGAAACGTTTATCTTCTGACAAATCAAATCATTTATGTGAACGTAATGAAATATTCCGTTCTAATTCTGGTATTCTAGACGTAATTTCATCGACATAATTCACGGTGAGACGTTTCAAAGAATGGTGATTTGAATGGATGTGGTTTCGGCGTAATGATTTGAAAAATGGTCTCGGATATTCACGTTTGTCCAATCTGAAAGTCTCATTCGCCAGACAAATGACCTTATTCCAGTATCTAATAAAGATTATGAGTATTTCAAATCAACTCTTGTAGACTGCTGTAATCAATATGTAAATAAAACACTTCCAAATAACTTACATTGTTTCTCAATGAACTAACTAGAATAATTATTTAGTATAAATAAAGAAGTGATTTAATAATATTAGTTAATTTAGAGCGTTCTTCAACACTTAACGAAGAAAAACTACTTTCAGATTAGTAATAGTTGGTTGTTGGAAAATTCGATTTCAACCAAAAGTCAGTTCTCAACTAAGCCCCACACACACGATGAGCACGTTGTTTGTTCATTGAATATCGTTATCAGTATGGGTTTGTGGAGATTGTTAAGTTTTTGATTGAGATCATGAAACGACTGAAGTTAGACCACCAATGAAAACCTGGAAGCACTAGATGGCCGTTTCGTCCTAGTATGGGGCTCCTCGGCAGTGTGAATCCACGACCCTGCACGCGGGATTTGAACCCAAGACTTTCGGTTTCTCGCGCGGGCGCTTAGCCTGTAGACAACTGAGCTGACATCCAACAGTGTTAATGCCTGACTTCCGTCGATCCGAATTGTAATCTTAAGACGCTAACGAGCTCTTTAGCATAACATTGATTATTACCTGTTTATAATCCCGAATTCCAATGGTTGAGATCATGAGTCAATTGAAGCTAGACCACCATGGAAAACCTGGCAGCACTGAACGGCCATTCCCACTTCGTCCTATTGCGGGAATGGCCGTTCAGTGCTGCCAGGTTTTCCATGGTGGTCTAGCTTCAATTGACTCATGATCTCAACCATTGGAATTACTATAATATCCACAAAAACCTTCTGATAGGAACATTGATCCTAAAAAATGAGCATCGATAGTAATTTGAACTAGTGACACTGATTAGTAGGTTAGAAAGTAAAATAAAAATATTTTTATATCAGCTGTTTTTACTTATTATAATGAAATAGTTTCTTCCTTGCTTCATTAGTTGTTATTGTGTAACTTAAGAATCTGTTATATTTCTAAAAATCTATTATAATTCATCATTTACTTGAATACCCCAATAATTTAAGTTTTCAAAATGACAGTCGTATGATAAACAATTCATCATGTTATTTCCTATTTTGTTGTTTATAAGAAAACTACCGTCTGTTGTTTGCAATCATGATAAATGAATTTACTCAAACAATCAAGCAGTCACATGCATAGGATATAGTCATGTTCCTTTGTCATACTAACAGTTAATGGGAGGTTAATGATTCAAGTCTGTAACTTGACAGACAGAGCACATTGATGTTACTTGTTAGTTGGTATTCATCAACATAGTAACTGACATCCCACCATAAAATTCGATCTGGTGACATTTAGTGTCATAATTAAAAAATGTTAATGATCCATCCTGTTCGTGACTGACTTCGTACAAGAAGGATTTTAATGTGTATACTAAGTGATTTATAGGGTGTAAATGATCTCATTTTATGTAGTCTTTAATTTTTGGTAATAGGTGACAGTTTGTGCAAAACTCTTGTCTTTTTTTCTCGAATTAATTCAATATATTTAACAAAGTACATGAAAAATATATCACATTGGCCATGTGAAACGACTAGTAATTGGTGCAGAGAAGAGCACACAGAAAATTCAATTGAATTACATTATTTAACAGGTCAAACACATTGATGTTCATTATAAATGTGACAGTTATTTATATCAACACATTTCATACATTTGGGCAAATTACCATGACCTTAATATCACCTTACCAACTAATGTCACCGCAGTAACAAATCATGTAAATACAATAATAATAAGATGAAATTATTAATAGTAACAGCAAACTTTGTCACTGATTTTTTTGAATACAATGTTATTTAAAAATAAAATCTCTAATGGTTACATGTATGTTAATTTGAGGTTAATTTTTAAAGATATAATTTCTTGTTGTGCCGGTAGATCAAATAAAGAACATTGTGATTAATCATATAAGTTTTAAAAAGAAACGATCTTCTGTTATTTATTCAGTTGTAATTTTATAAACTGTGATTAACATTCATTTTATCCTACATTACCATTATCAAGACATTTTTCGGTACAATTTTCACTATTACTTAAACATGTCTAACTTTGTAAAACAATTGGTATCTATCCAGTCGTTGAATTGTTTTCTTCTAGATGTCCATGTGTGTTTGAAGGTGAATAAAACAATCCTGGAGTTTTAGTAAGAAGCAGTGACCAGTGGAGTTCAACCAGGTCAGTTTTGAGATAGCCATTCACTGATGACAATGGTGGATATTTCCCTCAATTTCGTAGATTAGTTGAAGTTAGACATTAACACCCTTGGATGCCGGCCATCTCAGTGGTCTAGAGGTTAGGCAGTCGCGCGCGAGACTGATAGCTTCTGGGTTCGAGTCCCGCGAGGTGGTGTCGCGGAGGCGCACTCCTGAGGAGTGCCATACCAAGACGAAACGGCCTTCCAGTGTTTCCAGGTTTTCCACGGTGGTCTAGTTTCAGTTGATCTTAACTATTGAAATCACCACAATCTCCACAAAACCCCTTCTGAGTTTATTATCTAATGAAATAATAAGGAAACAGTTAATGATTTGAATATATGAGAAAGTATTATAGGCATTCGTATCTAGGAAAAAGTCATACTTTATTTTGTTATAGGTCATTGGTGAATATACTTATAATCAGTAGACAGTTATCAACTATGTGAATCGAAATATAATCAGCATTATTATTTAGTAATTAATTTCTTTTAGTTACAAAATTACTTGTTTATGAAAAAAAGACAACGGTGTTAACTACCTCCAACTACAATTTTATCCCAACAGAGTGCACGCAATTTCAAGTCACTTAAACTGGTGGTCACACTGCAACTTGATCGATAGGATTCGATCTGCACTAAAAAGGACTTGACATACATGATATTGATCACCACCCAGTGATCAATCAACTATAAAAGCAGCACTTTTTCTTAATATAATTAAATGTATTATTATTGAAATGAGAAAGATAATATTTACGAATGAAATGATAAAATGAATTCTGATTGCATATGAAATGAATTTTACAAAATCTTCAAATCAATTCATTTAGTTTAATCATATAATGGTAAATTTAATATTCAAGAAAAGTATATTCCATTATTTTCTTTATACTTAAGTAATTTAAATACTTATAAAAGTTTTAAGAATCTAATTGTCAATATGATCAGTAAATATTTATTGTAAATTAGTTTGTTAATTATGTTCTATTCAATATACTGTTGATTGAATTGGATTCTTAATAGTTTTCTACGAAGTTCTATTGTAAACAATTCGTATACTATTGATTCTCTCACTAAAATCGATCATGTATCCATTCATCGACAGTTGTTTAAAACAATTTGAAGATTAATAAATATAAATTGAATAGTTTATCAATAATAAATCTAGAATGAGATACAGACAAATATGAAATAGAAATACATTAACTACGAAAATTAGAATAGTGAAGTGTTTAAAGATAATGAATTCATTTTTGTATATTGACTGTAGCCAACGTTCGTTTTCAACTCGAATACGGGAACATGTCCCAGTTTGATTCTACAAGGGTGAGAGGAAAACAGTTAGGAGTTCTATACTTGAACACCTAATCGACTGTTATCATTCTACGAATCCATAGTTTGATTTTATGGTTACAATCTACATAGATTCCTTCGTATCTCTTACCATCCATGAGCTCAAACAAGGACTATGCGTACAAAAGAAGTACATCCTATCGTTATCATTACCTTGGCCTTAATTAATAGTATTATTATTTAAAACAATTAGTCCCATTGATAAATTGCGTCTTCTCATTGGATTATCGAAAATTATTATTATTATTATTACTGCATTCCCCCTTTACTTATGTCTTATATTTTCATTATTTTATTTATAAATACTCTATGACCTTTATTTATTATAACAAAATCATTATCAATCAACTTATTATATTCATTAAATCTATTGTTATTAGTCGTATTACGTAATCTAGTCTTATAATCTTTCCATTACGTCATCTTGGTTATTCATGTTCACATTTCCTCACGGAATTAGTACTTTAACAAAAAACAAAAAAATTTTCATACATATTTGATTGTACAGCTTGATAATCAATTCGCTGAAACGAGATCCCTTTGCTGAACTTCGTGTTTTTAATTTTTATATTTGTTTCTTTGATGACTTATAAAGATCAGCTTAATTTAGTGTTGATGAACTGTTGAAAATCAACCAGAAATAAACAGAATTAACTTTAAACTACTATTTGTTTATCTCCACTACTACTATTATTAACTGTTTGTTTAAGTAAATGTTCTAATTGGCTTTTAGAATCACTCTGATATTCTATCAGATTTAAAACTATTTTTAAACCAGATGATTTAGTAGGTAAGGAGTAAATTGAACAAATGTACTTTACATCTACCATATGTATATAGTGAAAACATTTTTTTTTTGGAAGAATACAGTACCATTCAGTTGAACAATTTGAAACCGGAAAGAATTTACTAGTAATCACTTAATCCTATAAACAAAACAGATGTAAGTGATGTATATAAACTTATTTTCTGAAATTGTTTAAACAGACTTATTACACGTATTGTGATGTGTGAAAGAGATGTGCCGGCCACAATAACAACATAAAACAGAAATATCATTAACTGTTGATATATAGTACAAATGTTAATTACCACTTTTTTATATCTTACAATATCGGAACACTAAAGGGAATATCATTCCATAATAGCTTAAATTATTTTGTATTAGTATTTACGCAGCAACTGAATTTTGTCAGTTGACAATGTTTATTTCTTTAATCGTAGCTCACAATTACTTCTTATGCTTTCTTAAAGCCTGCTAAGATCTATAAACTGAATGTTTGAAATATCGGTTTCCCAGGAGTTTTAAAGACATTCTGAATCTATGAAAATCGGAGATGAAAAAAGTGAAGGAAACTTTTATTCTTAAGGCTAAGCTTAACTATAAAAAGATGAAAGGGACTTACTGGGTCATCGACAACCATGAGTTTCTAAGTGTCTCTGGAGGTATTCTCAGAATTTCTAGTACTTATTCAGTCAGATCAAGGAAGGAGCACGAAATCTCGGTTTCGATTGTTTACTAGAAACGTCCCAAGGCTGGTAACTTTCAGAAAGTAAATTTAGGGCTTTTCAAATGATATATTTTATTAATTTCATAAATTATTCATTTGGTAAATTCCCAGTATGGGTTTGCGGAGATTGTTGAATTCCCTTGAAATCATTAACCGATCAATGTTAGACCACCACTGAAAAACTGGAAGCACCGGTCGGCCGCTTCGTTCTAGTACGAAAATTTCAGGTTGAAGTCCCATGTGTGGATTTGTGGGTGCAAACTGCTGAGGAGTCCCACACTAGGATGAAACTAATTTTCAATTCTACCAAATTCTTAATGATTCTCCGGCTTATTTCCATCTGTCATGAAAAATATCCTCAAACTGAACTATGGTTTACCCCAAAAACCTGAAATTAAATGAAATATTTCTATTTGGAGTACAAAGTTCTAAGTTCATAAGAAACATTTTAAAAAACCGATTGCAGATAATGGTAAAAACAATTTTCAAGATGGTTAGTTTGTTGTATTTTACCATTTAATATTCAGGGAAAATAAATACCAACCAGCACTAGAAAATCCAGGGTAAATCATTAATAAGCAGTAAACAACTACGATAATATTACTACCTAGATTTTAAACATAATGTTAAATGTAATGAAATAAATCAATATTTTGGGTTTTCTTCCCATAGTTGTATACAAAATGTAATAAACAATTAACTATCTAGTTCAGTTCGTTATATTTCCAGTTTTAAGTTAACAGAAACACAAGTATTCAGTTACTGAGTTGATCTAGTGCCTACATTCTTATTTCATAAATTGACACAAATTATACGTATACAATCGACTAATATATATGATAACAAATTGATTGTTTGTAAAGAAAATATATGACTTCAGGATTGTTTATTATCTACTATAATTACGATATAATCTGAACTCTGTCCACATATTATTTATTATTTAAAAAGGCTAAAATGGAAAAGAATAACATTTTGACGATAAAAATACAATTGACTAGTTAAAATTAAACAGTTATCCAAAGAAATTGACAACTCATATAAACCTATGGAAAATGTAAATTCTTTGTGATGTATACTCTTATTTGAATGTACTTTACTTCTTACAGGACAAAGTGATAAGACTGTGTGTTATTTATGTTTTGCAGTGAGATACATTTACTAGTTCTAGTAAAAGTCAGTCAACAACTGAATAGCTGAGTGATAACGTTTCTGATAGTAATTAGGAATTGAATCCCACTAACGGATAATTAGCTGTTTTGGGATCTCAAATACATCTTGTTGATGATGAGTGCCAAACATAAGCGAACCACATTTCGATATCGATTAAATTACACAGGTAGATATATTACTAATGAGTTCGTAGAATTCAGTAAGTATTAAAGGCTAGGATATACAACAATGACTGCTAGGAAGTAATAAATTAAAGAAAACCTTCTTTAATGAGAAATTACAGTCATATATATAACTACTGAATACTTCATACGGAAACGAATTAGATATACAGAAAGTCATGTTGTATATTTCATATAAATTTTTTACAGAAGCAAAATCTGTTAAGATGAACTTCAAATCTGTATACCGTAGTCATTTACTATGAAACTTGAAAAAATATATATATCTTTATCAAAGAGTGGAAGTGAATCTCACTTAAGATGCAGTAATTTAGATATAATCTATTATATTAAAAAATATGTTATGAACCTACAACAAATCGTACTATATTTGGTGAGACTATAGTTCATGGACGACCTTAGACCGACGCTAAAACGACTTTGAGAGTGTCTACCTACTTACTAGGGCTAAATAAGTATTACAAAACCCTATTTAGCCAAATGGGTGAATGAATTTCGCGCCAATATCAAAGACCTGTCATCGCAAATCTGATTGGTTCATCCAATAAATTATAGTCTCGCCCTTAATTCACAGTTTGATATCGAAATACATCTATTAATTAATTTAATAAATTGTTAATTATTCTACCATCCTAATGTACATATTATTTTCATCTTATATTTTCTATTTGATATAACCATATATGTTATCCTTGCATTCATCATTTTTTTTGTAAAATCATTCCGGAAATTAATCAATAAAAGTATTACGTAGGCAAAAACAATTAAGATTTTGATTAAGTTTTTTCATACATCAGTAAAATTGACATTTAAGAATAACTTGAATATTTCAATAAAATAATTGAATAAATAATGCAGTCTTGCGCTTTGTTAGACTTTGAAATAAAGAAAACCAGATAAGACAACAACAGATAGGACAGTATATATTGGAATGATGGCATATAGTTCAATAATTTCTAATCTGGTTATTTATGAATATGTGATAAATTAGTGTAGATAATTTTCACTTGATATTGTTTACTTGAATCTTCCCATTGATGTTTAGGAGTGCAAATGATCAGTTTCTTATTGATTTATGTGCATACTGTGTGTATTGCCTCGATATTGCCCTAATTCATAGTCATTCTAAGCAAAGATGGATAATGGATAACAGTCAATCAGTCGGTCAGTCAGCTGCAACGTAAGATCAGGCACATATGTGCATCAGTCCAAGTCGCCATACCGCATTAGCACAACAAGATCAACACCGGATTCATAGAAGTAGTTAATTCAATGGTGGTAATATATAAAAGAAAGATTACATATAAGGACATAGTACAGGAAGAAAGAGTTAATTCGTAGAAAGAAAGATATGAAGCGATGTTAATCTCATAGTTTGAAAGAAGACAGAGAGTGTATACACCTACGCCATTGTGATCGATTCTGAGCCATGTCATATAGAGTCTCCAACCATTGGTTACGATAGTGACGAGGACCCCAACCACGTAGTCTGCATCTACCAACATGGTTCAGACTAGAAGTTAGTGACTTCAAGCACTGATGCCATGTTTTGATTTGGTCAACCCTAACTTTCTTCCAACCATCACCAACACTATTCCAGGATGCCCGTTTCATCCTATTTGGGGCTCGTCAGCTGGGTGTACCTGCACTTCAGATTTGATATTTGTTGTGGGACTCGAACGAGTACCGTTCACTTCAAACGCCAGCGCGTTATCTACTTAGCTACTGAGTCCTGTTAGCTACTTGCTTGCGCGACGGGTTGAAGTTTAATATTACCTGGTATTGTTTACTTGAATCTTCAGCATTTATACATATGAACATGTAACATGCGATTATTTTTGGATGAATTCTGAACTGGTGGAGGAAGTACAGGGAATGCACACACAGTTAATGTAATTTAACAGTGTTTTTTTTACCTTGAATATAAATTATCACCTTCATCGTTTGTTTCATTGACACCAATCAAGCCCTTCTTCTAACTGATCAGTGTTTTTTACTATAATTAAGAATGAAACAAACAATGATAACATTTTGACGTGAATTATTCCGTAAATCGCTAATACAAAATGAGTAAGTAAGTAAGCCATTTCCGTGTAGGAAAATGAATATTTTTTAAAAATCAGTTTAATTTTAAACTTGATTAGGTTACTCTGTAAATTGCTAACAAATCCTCTATGAGTATTGTAAAGGTTTGATAAGGGCATACCCTGGCAAATCCATGCTAATAATAACGATTACTATTTAGTATCAGAAGGGCATTTGTGGAGATTGTAGTAATTGCAATAGTTGAAATCATGATACTAACCAACATATGCTCACTAAAGACTGCCTTCAAAATGTATATTCTGGAGCTCTAGTGAGAAACAGTGACCAGTGGAGTTCAACCTGGTCAGCTGTGAGATAGTAACTCACTGAAAACAATGGTAGATGTGCTGCTCAATTTCGTAGATAAGTTGAAGTTAGACATTATCACCGTTAGACGCCAGCCATCTCAGTAGTCTAGAGGTTAGGCATTCGCGTGCGAGACTGAAAGGTCCTAGGTTCAAATCACGCGAGTCCCACAATAGGACGAAACAGACATCCACTGCTTTCAGGTAGCTGGAAAAGATCAGGTGAAACTGAAACATACGAAACACGAAACAAGATTTGGAGAAAGATTACGAATAGGTGGATTCATGACAGTGTCACCAGTGTTTATAACTGTAGAATAAAGTAGCTGGTTCATAATTAAGGAGTTTTCACCTACTAACATAGCTCAGATCATTAGTTAACAATTTCAAACATAACGTAGTTAGGACAGAGAAAATGAATAGCATTCATGTTCAAGATCAAAATGATCATACTGAGTCCTCACTCTTGTTACACATGAGATCATAAATCGAAGAATATGAATGTTGAACAAGTTCAAGTCAGAAATTCTTATTCTCTATGCATATCTTAAAGATTTTAGACACATGTTGTGTTTTATTGATCACTTTGAATGTGCGATTTCCATTGCTACGTGAAAATGTTTACGCGTAATTATTCTTTCATTATTTGATAAATTTATTTCAGTCGTTAGAGATACAGCTGCTGGTGATGAACTTGTGAAAATATTTTCCCACTGAAGATTTTTCATGAACATTCTATACTAATAGTGATGTCTACTAACTAATTCGAGACTCCAGATTAATGATGTTTAACCAGGTTGGAAATAAGTCGGACACCTCTTATGCCATTGTATGATGATGTTATTGCACACTGATTAAATTAAAAAGTGTTTTTTTTTAGACTGATGCTGTTCCTCGTATTAAGTTCTATTATTGATTTTCTAGTTTTCTACTATGCCTACTAGTATGGAATTTTAGAGAAAGTGGTCATTGTGCCTGTGAAACGTTCATCGTAATAACCTTAGGGAATAAGTATTAAATATTCTATAGTGCATTGCTATTTGTATTCAACCGGAATAGCTTCACCATACACAAAGGCTGATTCAAACTAAACATATGATAAAGTCTTTGGATGTATAGTTGTTTTCTACTTTCATAATCTATTATTTATATCCATAAATAAATTTAAAACCAATTTCTAACGATATACCTGCTGTTCTATAAACAGATGGACATCTTGAATCAAAAGGTATAATAAATTAGACTAGAAAAATAATGTTATATTGTTCGTAAGTTTATGCATGGGACTGATGATAATGTGTTGTATCTGCATGGAAAAATGGACTATATATATATATATATATATATCTTAATGATTATATGTATTGGCTTTTTTTCCAGAATATATTTATGAATTTATTTTGTGACTTGTCGAAAAATCGCTTAAAATTTTCATTTATTCTACAAACAATACAGAGTAATACTACATCAGTACCATTTGATAAAGTGAAATACACCCATAGAGATTTTTTCAGACTAAAATACCACCATTTACATAAACAAATGTAAATGGAGAAATTCGAATGGTAATGTGCTTGTATTTAAAAAAAATCTTTAAAGTTTTCCTACCCATTAAATTTTTTTATTGTTAAAATTGAATGTGTTCAGCATCTGTTGAAATAAGCTTTTATAATATTGAAGAAGTTTTTCTATTATTCTACCATGGACACTAAATACATGTGACTATTTCGGTTAGCTTTGATATGATAATAATTAGAAGGAACACTGATGAATCAATTAACCATCACAGAAAAACATAAAACGTCCAAGCTACATAACATACAACAAGGTGATTAACTGGATACAGGTACACCCAGCTGACGAGTCCCGAATAGGACGAAATGCGTGTCCTAGATTCCACACTTAAAACACCGTCCGTCTTTGCTTATAAGACGATTAACTTTCTGAAAAATATGGAAATCGCATATTCAAAGTGATCAATAAAACACAACATGTGTCTAAAATCTTTAAGATATGCATAGAGAATAAGAATTTCTGGCTTGAACTTGTTCAACATTCATATTCTTCGATTTATGATCTCATGTGTAACAAGAGTGAGGACTCAGTATGATCATTTTGATCTTGAACATGAATGCTATTCATTTTCTCTGTCCTAACTACGTTATGTTTGAAATTGTTAACTAATGATCTGAGCTATGTTAGTAGGTGAAAACTCCTTAATTATGAACCAGCTACTTTATTCTACAGTTATAAACACTGGTGACACTGTCATGAATCCACCTATTCGTAATCTTTCTCCAAATCTTGTTTCGTGTTTCGTATGTTTCAGTTTCACCTGATCTTTTCCAACTAGTCATTTATGTTTAACTTCTCCGTTCATCGATGTTAGTATTTTTAAGCAATTGTTTTATATCTCCTTAACATTTTCTGATTAATTTGTGATAACATCGATCGATACACGTTCGTTTCAGGCTCTACACTGTTCAGGACTGATTATGTTTGAATTCAATGTTATTGAATTTTTCTCTAATGAGTACATGCAGGCACAGTATCTTGTTTGGCAAAGTAACTTAGACCGACTTCAAGTAAAAATTCTTGCTACTTTCGTTTTCAGATTTCCTTGAAATTACATGTCATCCTTACCTCATTTCATGATACAAGTCCAACTCATTGATCTGCTTGACTTAATTTCTTTTTAATTCTTCTCATTAATCACTTTAACAGGTTAAGAAATGAATTTTATCTAGCTGTAAATAATGTGCATTATAGTGAATGTTTGGCTAGTTTAAATTAATTTTTCATAAAAACAAGCAACTTTACTAATAAGATGGTGTTCTAACATCAATCAGTTCATGGTCGCAATCAAATACTTAATAATCTCCACAACCCTATACTGATTATTATCATGTGCTCACTTGTGACTAGCTTCGTGAGTGAATTCTCGGATTTCTAGCGAGAAGCCGTGACCAGTGGAGCTAATCCGTGTCGGGTAGTGACAGGTATCTACCTCAGCACAATAAAGGATGTTCACGCAATTTCGTGGATTGGCTGATGCCGACTCAGTGGTCTAGAGGTTAGGTGTTCTCATGCGAGACTGAAGGCCTTAGGTTCGATTCCCGCTCGCGGGCTCGTGGATGCGCACTGTAACGGCCGTCCAGTGCTTCCAGGTTTTCAGTGGTGGTCTAACATCAATCAGTTCTTGATCTCAATCAAAAACTTAATATGAACAATAATAGGCCATCGTATCCTAACACTAAATTATATGTATAAAATGAATGTTTATATTTTGATTGCATAAGGAGAATAACAAAAAAAATGAAAATCTACTCATTACAAAATGTGAACATAAGTAAATACATGCTAAGGACATATTCCTGTTATAGAGTATTGAATTATGTTAATCTGTAACCTAATTTCAATCTTTGTCTAAGCTGAACAGAAATCTGTACAACATTATTGATAAATCAGTCTAGCTCAAACCGACTCATTAATTCAACTGTTAAATTACTTCAATCTTCACAAATCCTCATACTGATGAATCATTAAATGTAATGAGTTACAGAAGTAAATAGAATTACTTTACAATATTCTAACATGTAAACTGACTTCTTGTTTTAGTGTTATTTCTTCCCCACTATTCAGAATAAACAATAAATAAATAAATGAACACACTCTACGTACATCTTTAGCTTACTTTCCGAATTGGATAGTCAACTGTGTTAATATTTCTATCATCAGTTCATAAGACAATATATTAAGCATAGATGAATAGTAGATAGCGGTGGAGTCCAACACGTGAGTTCCATCCTATTTGAAGCTCATCAGTTGAATGTACCATAGTTGAACTGGACCCAGTATCGTACACTTCAAACGCCATCACATTGTCCATTTAGCTACTGAATCCAGATAGCCAGTGGCTTGTATAAATAATACAATATAGTTTTCAAACTTCTTTCTCACTACAATGCACATACTCTTGTAATTGCCAATTTTTTTAAAGCTCCATATGATTAGATCTGATATGCTTTAGCTAATCTAGTGAAAACATGATAGATGAGTTAAGACGACTTGTTAAAGATTATCTATATATACATTTACTTCAAGCTGTGAATATACTTGACTAAGACAAAAAAGATTTTTTTGGTTCTGTATTTTTTTACAATAAATTTTTCAATGTAAAAGAAATAGGTTGAATACAAATTATATTTCGACACAAAATCGTTTGTTTAATTTAATTATCATGTCTTAATGTATTTAAAATAGGCTCATAGAAATAATGAATTGAATGGAATAGATTTGATCATATTTAATTAGTTCATTGGATTCTACATCATTTAATCTGTAAAGCATGTACTAACTGAGCTGCTGGAACAAAAAGACATTTTTAAATGATTATAGATAATTCTAACAGCAGAATGGGATTGGACATAAAATCTGAAATGAAAGTATTATGTTTTAGTGTATTGAATTTATCAACTGCATGTTTATGTACTCCTATTTAAGTCAAATGTTCCGTGTATATATATGTGTGTGGGCTTGTGGCGCCATATACCCTTTAATTAGTAAATTAAAAGATAAATAAGTAGGTATCTTTAATATATTTTAGAAAAAACAACACAAATATCAGAGCTATTTCATAAAATGTTTTCTTCTAACCTGTATGGTTGATTTTATTCACCAGCTGTTATAGTTATAAGTAAATATGTATGAAATCCACAATGAAATTTTGTTTGTTTGTTTTTTCTTACTGAGATAATTGCTAGCTAGCTACAGTTTTTATATTCAATTTGTTGATTTTGTTATCATAAATTAAACAATAATACGGTGTATTATTTATTTAACATTTTACTCTACGTTTGTACATACCATGAAAGTACTGTAGTTTCTAGATTTTCAATGGTCTTTGAATAGATCTCTATTGTGAGATAGTGATGATGATGATGATGATGATGATGATGATGATAATAATAATAATAATAATAATAATAATAATAATAATAATAATAATAATAATAATAACAGTATTTCTTTTATTCATTCAACTTTCATTTTATGTCTGTTAATAATGATTGACTGAAAGCTATTTATATTCAGCAAAAACAAAGTACGTATTGACTTTTAAGCATTATATTAATGTATAAGCATTATAAGTTGACTATAATCAACTGTAAACAGAATTTATTTAACAGAACTTATTGTCTATTTAATCATCTGATAGAAAATAACTAATATGTATATATATAAAAAGGTAAATTACTTGTCTGTATCTGTATATGATATATAAATTTCACATTGTTCATTGACAAAAGTCTAATTCCTTTGATCAAGGAAAAACAATTCACAAAGAAAAATAAAATCTTCCCATGAAATATGATAAATCATCCAGTTGTTTATAGACATGTCTACAGATAAATAATTCGAAATATCAGCTACTTATTGTTGTTAAGCCTGTTATACAGTTTTTATTATTGGATTTTGTTGATCTGCTTAGCGAAACAGTTTAACTAAAAATATAAATTAATGAATTCGAAATCAATTGTTTAAGTGAAACACTCTGGTCACGAGACTGGTGAGTGATTTCTAATTAGACTGTACCCATTTACTGTTTACGGTAAATCAGTTGATGAGGTTATGAATCTTCATCGACCAAGTTGGTTTACACGTGTTGTGTATGTCTGAACACCGATTACCACGACGCGCGATGCTAACCGGTGTTGGGGATGGTTGGAAGAAAGTTAGGGTTGACCAAATCAAAACATGGCATCAGTGCTTGAAGTCACTAACTTCTAGTCTGAACCATGTTGGTAGATGCAGACTACGTGGTTGGGGTCTTCGTCACTATCGTAACCAATGGTTGGAGACTCTATGTGACATGGCTCAGAATCAATCACAATGGCGTAGGTGTATACACTCTCTGTCTTCTTTCAAACTATGAGATTAACATCGCTTCATATCTTTCTTTCTACGAATTAACTCTTTCTTCTTGTACTATGTCCTTATATGTAATCTTTCTTTTATATATTACCACCATTGAATTAACTACTTCTATGAATCCGGTGTTGATCTTGTTGTGTTAATGTGGTATGGCGACTTGGACTGATGCACATATGTACCTGATCTTACGTTGCAGCTGACTGACAGGACTCTATGGACCTCATCGGCTCTCTTATTGATGTCAGTCTATAAGAAACCTCTTTAAATGGACTAATCCTGACAAACCAGTCAAGTGAACAAAGCATATATGTACCACTAAATTTTAAAAACAGCCAGGTATTGAATTCCACTAACTAGAAGGTTCTAAAATTTGTTCCAAGTTAGTTCAAATACCAAGAGGACTTTTTTCCTGTTTTAACCTCCAAACTGTAACATTTTGGTCAAACTGAATATCATATTTTAGTTGAAGTAAATTAGTAATATTTTCAAAACTACAGAAATCTAGTAGGTATTTCAAAATTCCAGAAAACGAACTTCTGTTCCATTCTATACAGCATATAATCTCTTTCTAATAGAATTTACTTCAACCCTTGTAAATGAACATTGATAGATTATGAATAAGAAAAAGAAAAACACATAGATCTATTAAGTTACAAGGGTCTATCGACTTTACAAAGTTCTTTCATGAGTTAAGATCATTGATTGAGAAGATTAAAATTTCTTTTTTCAATCGAGAATTACTTATAGGTTTACTATGACTGTTATTCTTCCTCTCAATTATAACAACCTGTGACATGAATAGGAACTGAATTCAAATGTCAACCATTGTGCAATAAATAATCCTTTGATTTATTGAATGTATACATGTGTGAGTTAAATCTGAAAACTATGTAGGTGATGATTTATAAAACTACTGAACATTAGTAATTTTTCGTTTAATTCAATGATCTTCACTAATCACTAACTTCAAATGGTAGAACAGTAAGTAAAGTTTTTCAAGGAATGTCACATAAATAATCGAAGGGGTTTTTGTGGATACTATAGTAATTTCAATGATTGAGATCATGAGTCAATTGAATCTAGATTACTATGGAAAACATGGAAGTGCTGGACGGCCTTTTCGTTCTATTGTAGGACTCCCTAGCAGTGCGCATCCACGATCGTGCCTCGTGAGTTTCAAACACAGGACCTACCAGTCTCGCACGCGAGCGCTTAAGCTCTAGACCACTGAGATGGCCGGAATCCAAGGGTGCTAATGTCTAATTTTAACCAATGCCCACAAATGCCCTGGAACAGTCGAGAGTGGGGAGAATCAGCTTTCCCTCTCGAAATGCACTCACATAGACACATGTATACAACCACTGCCGGAGAAGCTCTACTCACTGCCTTCAAACCGCATTTTTGTTGTTTACGAAATTCAAAGGATGAAAAGCGAATGCCGGAACTTTAACCAGGTCGGTGAACATGGAAAATTTAATTAGCAGAGTTGGAAAACTCTGATTCAAAACCAGTGGTGCAGATGGACTCATGTATCCTAAGGAAAGAAATGGCGTATGAACCAATCGTTGTTCACCGTCTACCATGAGACTGCATCTTTTGACCTTGCTCCACTGCCTTGTGGATCAAACCTTTAGGTCGAATGATCCGTGTGTGGCCTCTTAAGAGAACCACCGGTTTCGTTTTGGGCAGCTGTGCAGTATCCCAGTCCTCACACAAATCGAATGATTTATGTGGAGCATATGTATTTGGTGCCTTCTTGTACCAATGTTTATATGTTTAAATAAATAAATCAACCAATTCACGAAATTAAGCGACTTATCCACTATTGTCTTCAGTGATTTACTATCTTACGACAGATCTGATTAAACATATATATTCATTTATCTTGAGACACTATAAGATGATTTTACAAATGATCATATATTACCGAAAGCCTGATGATCGTCTAACTCAATATAAATTACTGATTAGTGTAAGAGTAAACTAAACAGGTGAATCAAAACATACTATCAGTTTAAAAGGTTAGTTAAATATAAACTTTCTGAACAAATTTCATTAGTTTTTTTTAAGTGAAATTTCTTATTATAACATATCATAAACATTATCTTTCATGATCTACTAAATAGAAATTAACAGAAACAACTAAACAACTAAATCTATATGAAATCATTCAACGTATCAATACTAAACTTATTCAAAGTACATTTTCAAATTATTGTGCAAACATTTTGTTTTAATCATTATCAAAGGTTATTTTTGTTTATTTTCGGGTTTTTTTTAAAAAAAAAAACAAATACACTAATCTAGTTTACATTTTGTTTATTATTTATTAATTAAAAAAAAGGCAAATAATATTTTTATTTAGATTGATTGACAGAAATATTGTTTATTTGAAACTATAATACAAAATATTTTCACTATATTTTAAACGATTAAATGACTATTCAATGAAAATGGTTTTGATTTGATTTTTGAATTTTGCTGATAACACATTGATTGTTTAAAATATCAATTCAGATATTATAATTCAGAGTTCTGGAAAATTCTATCATTTATGTTAAGCAAAAAAAAAACTGAGGAATGAAAACAAATCGAATCTGGTCACCATTATTCACCTTAACTAATATGACCTAAAGAATAGTATAATATATAAGACGATATACTTTAGATGAAATTGAAGATAAACCATTCAATAAGTAACATAAATAACAAGATAAATGACGATCATATTTCCAAAAATTTTTAATTTAGAAAAATATTAATGCACATTATAGTAAAAAAAACTGACAGATTTAAAATAAAAATTAGGCCTCACATTGGAACAGTTCGAATCTCCATGGTAATTTTAACAACTGAATTTCTAAGGTCATTGAACAGTTGTTCATTCTCTGAAAAAATAAAAATAACATTTAACTTGTATATATCAACTAGAAATTGAAAGTAATACTGAGATAATTTTACAAAATTTATGACCATAAATTACTGCATACTAAAGAGAAAAAAAAGAAAGAAAACAATCGGTTAGATCACAATAAACCACAGAATTTAATTTCTTTTCAAATACCAACAGTGAATTTATGTCGGATGCTTTAAAGCTGGAGGTCTTGATCTCATTATTCAATAAGAAATAGTTTGTGATAATATCAATGTTTGATTAGTAATAAGCTAGCGTCAAAGTCTTTTTTCCTTGGTCTAGTTTCAGGCACTTCTGTGAACATATATTGCCAACGGGTGTGCTGAATTTAGGTCAAAAGAACTTGATTTTCAGTAGTTGTTTTTAATGTAAACTTTACAGTGTCTTAGTTAAAATTATAAGAATGTGTAAAAACTTTCGAGGTTGTTTAACCAATGGTTAAACTTTTTTTTGTATGATTTATCAATTTTAGTGAACATTTCAAAGTGGATATCCTTTTTCATTTAGATCCAATGAATAAAAATGGCGATCATGGAAAATAATTTTTCCACAAACTAATGTATTAAAATAAATTAAAACACCTACAATCTGATCAACAATGTCATTGATGACATAAAATTCACCTCGGTAAAACATTCGAACAACAAATTATCATCATTGGATATATTAATCACTAGAACTCCTACGAAAAAAGCCGGAAACTCAAGTATATTGGCAGCCAACCCACTCTGATCAGATAATCATATATAGTAGCAACAACCCCAGAATTCACAAAATCAACTGCGTACAAACTACATTCAGGAGGGCGGGAACATATACGAATAAAACCATCTAGTGTCTACCTTTAAAAAGAGTGGCTATTGACGCAGGTTCATCAAGCGATATCAATGCCACTCATCAACAAAAGCAAAATTCGATTATAGAAACCGACAAATGCATCATTTTACTGTGTGTAAAATACATGTCAGAAATTACAATGGTATTGTTGATTCAGTTTAGAACGTGTGCAGCACATATAGTGGCAAGATTACTTCAATCAATCTTATGTAAGGGAAAGGACGATGTGACAAATAAGAAAAACCGAACATCATCTACAAAATAAACTGATACAATTCCGTACAACACTACATCGGAGAAAAAGAACGCCCTCTTCATCTTCACCCGCACGAACATCAATTAGCAGTCAAACTTCATGACCTATCCATGCTTATATCAATGCACGTGAACAACTATGGAAACACTTTCGACCGGAAAAATGTTGAGATCATGGATAGGCGGAATTCCAAAAACAGTAGGGAATCTTTAGAAGCTTGGCACTCAGGTCAAGCAACAGTCAATAAACACATCGAAACTGATCCAATCAATCAGCCAATAATAAAAATCATGGACAAATATAGGAGGAAGAATCAAGTCGAAGGGAGATACAATCAAAATAAAGAGGTAGACAATGATAGGTTAGAGGTCAACAACGGCCGATCACCCCTCCCACCTTTTTTCTAAATATACGCTTCACTATTCAATTATCCACACACTCCTCATTACGTAATCTTATAGATTTTGTGAATGTTATTCCAGTATCTATTTTTTTTAAGTAATTGACCTATTTTCCATGATGAAACATGGATTCAGCGCTTTGTTAGTTTCATCACAACTAGTACACCTGTCATCATGCTAACAATTTGTACTCTTTACTTATTGTACTTATTTATGTAATCTATTCCACTGTTATCATTAATTCATAAACAGCTTTGATTTTTTTAATAATTTCATATATGCATATAAATATTACTGTATATTAGAGTAAAGTCTGATGAAGATCTAAATGAAAACAATATTGTTTATTTAAATATTTTGTTTTAATTTATCACATTAACCACTGAAATTATGGTTTTCTATCTTTCTATTTTGTTTTTGTTTACTGATACATTTTAGTTGGCGATTATCTTGAAAAAGAATCTCGTGTATTTGAACAAAAATGGTCACACCCAACTCAAGTGAGTTATGCAAATTGAATAAATGATGTATATCAAGGACATATTATTTCATTGGTTTAAATAGTGATGATTTAACAAATTTAAAATATTGAGCTTATTCTCTGTCTATTCTGCTTGTGAATCTCTTTATTTTATTTTTAATATTCAACTCTCGGTTAATTGAAATATGTCCATATTCATGGATGGAATTTTTTACACCATTTTTAAAAATTAGTTTATATTCAGTTCGATAATTTCCTGGACTACAGCGTTCAAACTTAATTAGAGATGTTGAAGATTTGTAGCTCAGATGAATGATTTAATCGGAGTTTTGTTCTCTGACGAAACCACCCAGCTCAAAGAACAAAACTCCACCTAAAACTTAATTAACTTATGAATGAGATTGTATTTCTTATTTCGACTAAACAGAAACGTATTTAGTTCATTACTTATATACACGCATAAACAATACAGGCAAATTGAAACAGTAATATATGTAATTCAGTTAAAACCGCGTTTTTCTAATCAAGCCAACTGACATTGAAAACTACGTTGACTTTTAGTTTTTATTATAACATTTCTGTTAGTCATGTTTAAGGGTTTATTCAAGATACTAGTTTATAAAGTGGCATTACAATTACACACTATTTACAAATCAAATTTAGAATTATAACCGAATTAAAATCCTTTGAATTAATGAACTTGGATTCCAGTGGTGGTTTTCAAACCAATCTTTGAAACTGATACTCAACACTTCAGATTCCACCAAATTGTTCACCAGATCACTTAAATACGATAAGTAATATTACTATTCACTGAGTAAAAGCTATAATAAAGTTAAAAGTTCAAACGCCTAGGAACTCTTTTAAGGAACTCATGTGCTAAAAAGAGACCATTTAATCCAGTTTTGAATATGATCTGCGGTAAAATGAAAAACTTTAAATTTATAATTCTCAGAATTGTTATCCCTCTTGTTTTGATTTTTCTTTATCTATCTAAAGTACTGTAAGACCTGAGATAGTAAAATGTTGGTTTTCGCTCCTGTTAAAACTCTCACTACTAACTCGGAAACATTAAACTAATAACTCTTAAGTAAAAACAATCTTAGGTCATGACGTTTCATTCTTTTAACCCACAACGCGGTGAGAAACTCAAACGAAGTCACTATTAATGAGCACTTGTAAAAAACTGATAAATCAATAGAGAATTTTTCAATAACTAATAATTAACATGGTTTTTGTAACTGAACATACAAAAAATTACCATCTCGGTGAAATGTGTATAGTTTGTAAATTTCCAAGAACTATCATTGAAAACCTCTTAATTTTGAACTTTAAGTAGTCCGAATTCAATATGTATACCACCGTAATGCAAGCAGTACAATGTGAGTATTGTTACATTCTCACGAAACTTGGTATTTACACAAAATTACGAAATATCGGTTATCAGTTGCTACTTATGAGGTGGCTGAATGGTTAAGGTGTCCGACTTTCAATCACTAATGAGTTGCAGCTACCGCCACTAACCTTCACACTTAAAGTGTGACTCGATGCCAAGTACATGAATCTGTATCTGTGAAATAAGTTAAATAGTTCATATAAACTTCATTAATTTGTCATTCCACTCTACATGAACGAAATGGGGCTTAATGGTAAGTTCATATAGACCATATGATGGACAAATGTCTAATTAATATTATTCATATTACTAAATTGAGTATACTGAGTTCGTTCAAACAATTCATCTATAAACACATAAATGCTCAACTACAAAGTACAATAACACGTAGTAACAACCACAAAATTACAATTCCACGTCAACATTAAAATAAATATCCTAAGCCAAAAAAAGATTACCACTACGAATGTTTCATGCTGTAGACGTGATCATAACTGTCTGAAGCAATAAATCTTTTGAATCTATTACCTGAATAAAATAATCCAGATTAGAATAGTTTTCTCATATATAACTATCGTTTAACTTTATTTAAACGTATGCTGACCATATCTTATACTTTATTTTACTTAAAATGTTTAAATTAACCAACGTCTACGATTGGTCTATCAAATAAACAAATACAGTACAGATTTTTAAGATAAATCTATGTAAAATCGTTTACATTTCACAAGTCATTGACATCATTGTATAACTTTTACATATTTTACGTAAATGAAATAATGTTTATAATGTCACTTAGAAACAGATTTCCATCATGAATGGGAATTATTATTAACTGAATATACAATATTATTTATTGTCTTTGATTCATATTAAAATTTGTAAATTTATTTAAAACCATAGAGAAATATGTTTTATTAAATACACGAACATTGTTATATAATCCTACTTCTTTTCTCTCTTATTTTTTGCATTTTAACTTCCATTTGTCAGAGTAATGCAACCTTGAATCAGTTCGATCGTATAAAAACACTTGGTACAGGATCATTTGGTCGTGTCATGTTAGTGAAAGATAAAAAGACACAGATGTATTATGCCATGAAAATTCTAGAAAAACAAAAAGTAATTAAACCTATTTTCCTTCTATGTTTCAATTCTACTGATTATCAAATTTTTGTTTTGATAAAAATTAAAATAAATTTAAGCTGATCTAATGGTTAAGCGCTCACGCGCGAGACTGTAAGGTCTCGGGTTCAAATCTTGCGAGGAAGGATCGTGAATGCGCACGGCTGAGGAGTCCCAGAATAGGACGAAACAGTCGTTCAGTGCTTACAGGTTTTCTATGGTGATCTAGCTTCAATCGACTCCAGTTCAACTATTAATCTTTCGAAACTATTACCAATTTTATGTCAATCACTAAACAGTGTTCAATTGATAATGATTCTTAATTTATGTATATCACCACTGTGGGCACTGAAACATATTATTACTGAAAAAATCAAATGCATGTTGTCCACTAAATTCATATAGACGTTCAATAATGACATGATGATGTCCCGTTATCTAATAATCAAACAAGCAACAATTGAATAAATTTTAAGTAATTATGAAATATGACAAATGAAATTCTGATATTTTACTGTATCTACGTAGTTAGTTAGTCGGTCATTCTTGTTGTGTGGGTTACTTATATTGACACAAGTAGTATATAACGGTGGTCAGGCATAGAATGTATTTCAGTAGAAGGTCGATGAGGAAATAACAGCAACGGAACAAAATTGGTATGAAAATGCAAGAACAATGAAATATGAGACAATGGATTGATATTTACAAAAAAAAACAGTCAAGTTTGAGACGATGGGTTGACATTTTGCAAATTAACGATTTACTATATGGTTCTCAGATTCTAGTGAAATGCTCTGTAATTTTGTGTCAAATACATTTTGGTTGTCCCCACTCGTTTTCTTGTTCACTGCAATTCTATTTGGTTTCTGTTATGTACTCGACATGAGGCTGCATTATATAAACAAGTTATCATTTCGGTCACTCCATCTATTCTAATTAGTTCAATAATCAACTAAGTTTTCATAATGAGTTTCTGATCATTCCTGGCGTTAAGAAACAAGTTATAAATGTTAGATCGTTGCAAACTAGCATTGATACTCAGGTAGAGAGTTTCGTTCTCCTAGATCATACTTTAGTTGATAGATAGCTCTGAATAATCATTACATTGTAACCACTGATCTATGTATTGACTGAAAATTCATTTAAACTAACCTGTAGTATATATGCAACTTATATCGTTATCATTATCAACAACACCAAGAAGTAGCATTATTAAAAGATAGATAGTGGCCAGCAGTGGAATCCAGGACGTGCGTTTCGTCCTATTTGGGGCTCGTTGGCCGGATGTACCTGAATCTCAGAGTTGATGCTCATTCTGGGACTTGAGCCCAGTATTATTCGCTTCAAACGCCACCGCGTTATCCACTTAGCTACTGAGTTCTGATAGCCACTTGCTTGTGCAATGGGGTGAAGTTTAATTCATTTGGTATTGTTTTACTTGAATCTTCCCATTGATGTTTAGGATTGCAATTGATCAGTCTCTCATTAGCATATGTGCATACTGTGTGTTTTGCCTCGATCTTGCCTTAATTTACAGGCATTATAAGCAAAGATGGGTAGTGGCTAGAAGTGCAATCCAGGACTCGCGTTTCAAGTAAAACAATACCAAGTGAAGTAGCATTAATAGTTTCCATTTTTTTGGTTATTTTGAAATTTGTCACAGGTTGTCAAACTCAAACAAGTAGAACATACATTGAATGAGAAAAAAATTTTACAAGCAATCAATTTTCCTTTTCTTGTCAGTATGGATTTTAGTTTTAAAGTAAGTAAATGTCAAACTAATAATTTCTTATTAGCTACAATGAATAAAACTATCGACATTTTGTTTAATATGTAAATATGTGTTGTTGTTGTTTTTAAACTTACTGTTCATTGACTGATGACACTAGATAGAGATTGGACTATACAAGAAAATGATTAAAGTTAAAATCTTATCAGTTGAATGGGTCATATTCATAGGTAAAATTAGGAAGTATTAGATTTTAAACCTGATGAAGTCGTGGATAGGCACTGTCATGACTTCCTAGTTGTTGTTTTTTAATATCATTTTGAATTCTGTTCCAACTGACGTTGGCCTAAAGTCAATGCCACTTTAAAACTAAATAAATCTTTGTAATAATCTTCACAATACTCTCGATACATAGATACACAGATATCAAACTATTTTCATTAACTGTTTTTAGTTAGCTTTTAATGACAACCTGAGTTTTTCCTCAAACGAACGTGACTTTCACCCTGATAAAAATGATCTGGGCATATTTAGCTACATGTTCATTGTTGAATCAATAAAATTTACGGTCGTATTCGTTATCTGATCGGTAAAATTAGAGAACAGTAAGAGTCAAACAACATAACAATTGTTTATATTAAAGAATGATTAACGTGATCATTTTGGTGGGAGATGGATGTTAGAAACGGGAAAAAAAGTTATGAGAAGAAGAACAGAAACACAAAATGTATAAACATAGTTAAGATTGATACTTATTTATATGCTGGAGAAAATAATCTTACAGAATACAGGGAGTAATGTGATCATTAATAATAAACATCTTTAAGAAACAATGAATGTGTAGTCAGGATGAAAATAGCTAATAACTACATAATTACTGAGTATAAATTAAAACTAAAATGAAATGAATATGTTATCAGTGATAAAAAGATGTAAGAGATAAAAAGAGGTTGAAAGCGAGAAAAGTTGATTAAAGAAGGTTATTCGATCTCAATCATAGTCATAATTGTAAGGAGAGGCGATGCATGAACTTCTTCTGTTTACATATATCAGAACGGAAACATTTGATAGCAACTGTCTTATCGAACCAACGTAAAATTAATGTTGGTTGTTTGTTAATTATTTGAATAAAAGACTAATATTCACTGTATGTTTACCATCTATCAAGTACCTTCCAACTGAACTTGTGCAGATTATTGCTTTTCAAAAGTACGTACCCAGAAATCTGTTTAAGAAACCTAGTATGTCTTTCGGAAAACAAAACTTTCGTATTTAATAGTCTTTCAACAATACTGAAGGAACAAGTGATAGGAGAAATATACCTCTTACTAAGTTGATTTTTCTATACAACACTGAATGTTCTTTAGATAATTCAAAGGTAGATCGGTACATCTCCAACATCACTTCCAGTTTAAACATTCCAGATCTGATCTGTGCGAAAAGAAGAGTATAATAATAATTAGTTCAGTGCTTCCAGGTTTTCCATGGTGGTCTAGCTTCAATTGACTCATGATCTCAACTATTGAAATTGCCACAATCTCCACGAAACCCCTTCTGATACCAAGTTACTTAATTACTTATTTCTAATAATAGGTATCGAAAAATTAACGCTCTCCCTAAACAAATAATTCGTTATTACTGTCCATTGTCATTTAATATACCTTTTGGAATACTTAGCAATTCATTATGTGACAATGTTCATTCTTTAATTTATTAGGCTAGTGCTAGCTGCTTTTCATTTAATTCGTAATAAACAGAATGCTTATTGATCTCCAAGTTTTGATGCCAAAAAAATACACAACAATTTTTCCAATGATTTTCATAATGACACAAAATAGATTCAAGCATAATTTTTGAAAACAACGTGTACTAAAGTGCAAATTTTAAAAAAAATAACGTGACATCGTCATGAATGTAACATTACAATGACAAATTGAAAAGAACATAATCTAGACCATTATATTTGTAAAGTTTAAAGTGTAGTTCGAGCTGAGATCGCAAACTGTAGACGTCATTATATCATTCTAGGCACTATACGTAATGTAGTTTAAAAATACTTAAAAATAGTGAATCCATATATACATAGGGCCAATAACTGCATGCTTACTACTCAGATTGTTTTTCGTATTGAAATGTATTAAATTAGTATGTAATTATGTCTCAGAACTAATTAAGATTCAGTATATTTTTGTATGATCTAAAGTTATTATTTATTACGAAACATAACAACTGAAGAACTTCAGAAAAACAAGGGGTTGTTGAACAGCTATTTCTTCCTAGTTATAATCACATTACAAATACAATTCTATGGTCACTAGTAGGATTCAACCATAGACCTTAATATGTTGAGGTGATCACAATATAATTGAGAAACTAAGCTAAAATCCAATGATGAACATTTTCAATTTAATTCGTTTATGATATGGTGCGATTCGTACTCGAACAAATGACTAGTATTCATCCATCTCAATACTTCATCTCGAAAACCATCTTGTTACGTAATAACTTGATGCTCCCTATTGACTAACCTTAAAATAGATTTCCAGATTTTCTGATACAGTACAGTGACCTGAAGAGTCAACCAATTAGAAAGTAAAATACTAACGCAAAGCTAGTAATAGAAACGTATAGCCGTATATGACAAAATATCTGTAGTTAAAATTGAAAAACTTTGGCATCTAGCTTCATAGCTTGTTGCAATCTCTTTTTCGTATCAAGTTCACATTTGTGGACGCAAACTACAGGAAACTTACAAACTAAAATGAAAGAACTTAAGATATAAATTTTAATTTTTTTCTCTTTTTCCATCCTGATGACTGAAGTTCAACCTAAATTTAGCTATAATTTGTTTAAATTTGACTTTCTTTTATATGCTAAAATTCCAAATCAAAGGATAATTCAAATTTGTATATGGTACTTGAGTTTGTCAGTGGAGGTGAAATGTTTTCCTATTTAAGAAGAGTTGGGAAATTCAGGTAAGATATACAAAGCTTTTGCAGCATAATAACTTTTTTCATTTGTATATGGCTCAAATTAGAAATGTGAATTCATCAGTACTTCTGCTCAACATGATAATTTTTATTACTAGTTACTAACTAATTTCAAGAAGCGTTCAATACATTCCATTATTTTCCTTTGTGACAATCTTTAGAAAATAAGTTTAACAATTGAATGTGTATATATTCAGTTGTCTAAATAATAATAATAATTGCTAGTAAAAAGTCATGGCCATTGAAGAACAACCATTTTTATCGAAAGACAGATACCCATCTGTCATGTTCTTTATGACCCTGCTTATTATCACATGACTAAAACGCCGATTAGAACACCGACGTATATGAGCTTAGCCTGGTGCCAAACCAATGACGCGTTAACCGGTACGAGCTGCCTAGAGCCTACTCTGAGTCCTTAATATTTCTTCTTGCCTTGCCCTGCTTGTTGAGTCCAGAACGCGATCTCAGCATCCACTGTATGAATCATGTATTTCATACATACGCAGTCCATATACAACCAAATCAGACCGTATTATACCATAAAACAGAAAATAACAATTATACAAGATCAAGACAAAAGTAGATGTGAGTGTGAGATAGTGTAACTAATAAATCGGAAATAAGTTAAGAATTGTAAGTCGTATAATAGTAGCTAATAGGTCAACTAAAAGCATATGACAAGAGAAATATGAATATATATAATTTAGCTATTTAATCGTTATACAATAAGAATGTATATATAATAACTAATTAGCATTAGAGCTGAACAATCAGTAAAACAGACCAAGTTGTTTGTACACAATATTTCAACATAATTTTAGAGGAATTCCTAAAACTGTCATTCTCCGATTTCAACACGACGTAGTGAGTCTTTATAAATACTACTAAGTTTTTACTTTACTTTGTATAAACGACTTATTCCAACAAAATTACAACATTTCTGTATCGACAAAACTATTCAAAGTATAAAATAAATCACACCTCATATCTTGAACTAAATCATCAATCTTAATAATCAACATTGTATGTATAAATTTATCCTCCAACTATGGTCACAGCAGATAGTTTGATTAAGTAGTAATTTGCTTAGGAGTAAACTGTTAAATAGTTAGAGGCTATTGATAAAAACTTAGAAATACAGCTGTCATACTATCTGACATATTTCATACCCTAAAGGGACTCATACTTTTACTAGGAAGTTTACCTCTATCACCTAATGACACCAACTTATAAAAAGGGTCCTCTTCATCCGATATGTACAATTGTGAATATGTTTAAGTCAATGAAATGCTATGTATCAGTTAGACAAATTGTTTCAACAGGGCTTCAAACAATACGTTCAGTTACTTTTTATTAAAGAACTTATTAAATATACTAAATAATTGTTCTTCTCTATTTCTGTTCATATTCTAGTGAAGAAGATTCACGTTTCTATGCAAGTCAAGTTGTACTGGCATTTGAATATCTGCATTCTTTTGATTTAATCTACAGGGATTTAAAACCTGAGAATTTATTGATTGCTAGTGATGGTTATTTAAAAGTAAGTTGTATGATTAACCAACAAAACTAGTTAAAATTGATTAGTTCGACTTTATTTAGGTCCAATGTACAAACATGATCAAATATTTCAATATTTGAGGTATTGGCTAAATGTCTGCATTTCCAATAAATGAATCAATAAGTCAAATATTATCAATTCTATAAGGTTAGAAGACCCATAAAAACCCCTGCAGTTTGTAGTAAACTGAAGATACAATTTAGGCTTTAACGTATCAGAGGAAGGTATCAACAGTACATGATTCAGTGGAATCCAGGACGTGCGTTTCGTCTTATTTTGGACTCGTCAGTTGGATGTACCTGAATCTCAGAGTTGATATTCACTCTGGGACTCGAACCCAGTACCGTTTGCTTCAAACGCTATCGCGTTATCCACTCAGCTACTGAGTCCTGATAGCCACTTGCTTGTACAATGGGGTGAATTTGAATTCACTTGGTATTGTTTGGCGTTTGGAGCGAATGGTACTGGGTTCGAGTCCCAGAGTGAATATCAACTCTGAGATGCAGGTACATCCAGCTGACGTGTCCCAAATAGGACGAAACGCGCGTCCTGGATTCCACTGCTAGCCACTATCCATCATTGCTTACAAATAGCTTGTGATTTAAGGTAATAGCGAGGCATACGCACAGTATGCACATATGCCAATAAGAGACTGACCAATTGCAGTCTTAAACCTCAATGGGAAGATACAAGCCAAACAATACCAAGCGAGTACATGCTTCAGTATGGATTCCGGTACTTCATGACGTTTTGATATAAATAAGGATTTAGATGATTTTGGTTTTTCTACTTTCTGTGAATTACCTTTGAAATCATCACACTTAGATGAAAGGGACTAATAAGTTATGTTATTATCGACATCATCGTTTAGCTAACGGAACTTTCCTTTAAGATTATCTCTTAACATATACTAAAGTAGTAGAAAGAGATTAAAATATTTAATTTTTAATAGGGAAGACCAGATATTTATCCAATATTTAAAGCAACAGTTCTTTGTTCAAATCTCATCTTACAGATGTGTTTGGATATAGTAGGTATGATATTCTTAAATTATCCACATCAATGAATGGAAATTGTTTGAACTATTAAAATTGTTACATTTTACATGTTACATATTATTCTCAAGTTACCTTTGTCATCAATAAGTACTGAATACATTCTCAATACCCCTTTATTAGATCTGTTGGATGAACCTTCAGCATAGCAAAAAGTATTTCACTGAAATGTTAATAAGGCCTTGATTTTAACATATTTATCTATTACGCTTATTGTTCCTTTTTAAAGTGTATGAACTGATTCCTCAATTTTTTTGTGTCCATTTTAGAAAAAAATCATTCTAGGTTAGTGGATTCTCATATAGTCATACAGTCAAGTTCATGTATTGTTTTTCAGATTGAAACCTCTATATATTCTGAAGTCATCTCCCCTAAATGTACTTTGATAAGATAATCTACATCAAGCATTGTTATCCTGATTAATATGTAGATTTGACTGAATATATTTGATTGATTTAACTTCTTTTCCCTTTAAAAGAAAAAACAACCCTGTTACTTTTTTATTTATTATTAACCATTAGAAAATACATTGAATTCTGGATATAGACATTAGTTTAAATGTTATAAGACAAATATGTTGTTGGTTATTTTGACTATTTAACAAACCAGGTGCACTGATAAATTAGTTTATCCTGATATAAACAGACTGTAGTTACTTTTTTTTCAGCATAAAGCAACGTGAATGACAAAGAAACATGATAGAATCAATTCATTCCTTCAACATATCTAATCTAATTAACATTATCCTTTCAAATTTATTAGATAATTTTCAAATATATATGTATCAGTGTATCCAATAGAATTATTTAGATATCACTGTTACTTTTTGATAAATAGTGAGCTGTTCTTTCTCTTTTCACCACTTGATTTCTAGTTGAATAAACTAATAACCAAGTATTCATTAAATACTTCAAAATATCAGTATAAGATTGTGGAGATTATTAAGTTTCTGATTGAGATCATGGATCGATCTTACTCGTGGGATCGTTGTTACGCACTGCTGAGGAGTCACACAATAGGACAAAACGGCGGTCTAGTACATCCATGTTTCCAGTGGTGGTTTAACATCAATCAATTCATGATCTCAATCAAAAACTTTAAAAAATATTTCTACGACATTTTAAGGATAAAATATAACTTGAGTAGACAATCAAGTCATAAATGAAACAATAATTTATTCATACCATTGAATAAAGATTACTTTCTATCATTGGTTGTTACATACTGGTTAAAAAAACTTCAAACTAGAATTCTCAGTTCTTAAGTTGACTTCAATTAGTAATAAGCATCATCAATATACAATGAGTTATTCATTTTAAATGACCTACTGAGTAATATAAAGTTTATATTTTGATTTAACGTGAAATGTTCCGTTGTATTACTACCAATGACAAACACGATATCAATTAATGAATGTAGGTAGTTTTCCTAAAATTCTGATCTCATTGCCAAACATCGACTTCTTTCAAAGTAGTCATTGGTAATTTTTTGTCAGCCTATTCAAACGTTAAAGGCTATCTTCAAATTTTTAAAAGCTATTTAAAAGTGAAGTAAATCTTTTCGTACATCAAGAGTTTGTTCATTACAAATATATATAATAGGTACTTTTCTTCTATTTTCATAAGGTTACCGACTTTGGATTTGCCAAAAAAATCAAAGGACGAACATGGACATTATGTGGAACACCAGAATATCTTGCCCCCGAAATTATTCTAAGCAAAGTGAGTATTATTTATAATGTACATGGGATTGTAACTGCGATAAAGTTACTTAAGTTATATAAAATGCAAGACAATAAAACACTAACCAAAATCTGGTTATCGCGACCCAATTTGCTTATTGCTCTAATTAATCAGGCATACCGGAAGGTGTCAGCTGCTTCATGATCGTAGATATGCCTTATGAAGTTAATATTACGTTTCTTGTAAGATGTCCTATCTGATTATTATCTCATTCTCATTGTTGTAGTTTAAAGTACCTACACTCTTTTATCCCTAGTCGTTGATACTGAGTGATCACCAAAGGATAGTTATAGACCAACTACAATATCACTTGTTCCCAACGCGATTACCAATCCTGAAGAGACTATCGTTCTTCCTTTGTTTAAGCTTGTTAGGTCTTATTTTTTGAAGTGAAAAGTAATGAAATTGAATGCTTTAGATGCTAATCATAAGGCATACTGGAGTTGGAATTATCCCTTTTCGGTAGTATAATGTTCATTAAGAATTATCATGTCGGAACCAGTTTTAAACAGTTAAAAGAAAACATTCTGCTAACTCTACAAAATACTGAAAACTAATAACAGCGATAACCATAAACATTCTTGATTATCATAATCATAAAATGTGATAAATGATCAAAGTAACGACCATCATATTATCTGACCTTTAAGAAATGTATGCTACAAATATTGGGAAACTATGAAAGGGAATGGAACAAATCAGATACTTCTATTGTTGCATTTTTTGTAACTTTATATTTCGTTTTGACTGTTGTTAACATGTTGTAACACGAATGTTAGCCCATTAGCCTTGATTAAGGTTGATGTTATGTTCATACCTTAAGTATAACAAAGTAGTACACTCCGGTGTAATATATTCTAAGAAAAAATCTTAAGAACGTTTGTAATTATGCGGGCTTCAGCTTGATTTGTTCCGCTTGTAAAAAGGTATATACTTTCATACAACTTTGAGCAAAAAACCTATTTATTAACCTCCGTTGAAAGTCTAGAGGTTTCATATAACAAGACAGGTTTACATCGAATATATTCATGAATTATAGTAATATGTGTTTGATAAATTGGTTATTAAATTAACCAGCCAAGGGATATTACCAGGGATACAGGCACTAAAACAACCGAAGATTACTTATGGCATTTAAAAAATGATTGTGGTGGTATTAATTTATAGGTCGACAAAGGTGTCTAGTACAATAATGCGCTTTTTATGCCATTCGAATATAAAACTTACTTCAAAAGTCAATAAAATCCGTTGTATGTAGAAATGTATGTTGGTTAGCAGTGGAATGAAGGATGCGCGTTTCATCCGATTTGGGACTCTTCAGTTGGACTTAAGGCAATTCCGAAGCAATTCACACAGAATGGACGTATGCACGCAAGCTAAAGATGTTTAAAATATATTGAAATAAACCTTGATGCAAATCCCTTAAGTTTATTTGCAAAAAATACAACCTGAAGCATAAAATTACCAATACAAGTAAAACGAAAGAAACCCTTGCAAACTTTTACAGTTAACTTTAATAAGTATCTTTTAATAACATATAAATGACAGAAATTCATGCTAATTAGTAGAACCGCTATTAACACAGTTCATTAGTTATTCCATACTCATCTATTTACCGAATGTTTAAGGAAATACATGTTTAAATGAGTATTTTTGTGCTATAATTAACCGTTCAAAATCTAAATTCAATGGTCATATAGATAACACAAAGTTTACAAACATAGATGATTAGTTTAAGAAGGAACATTGAATGGTTCTCCAAAACACTATATTTCAAGCACCAAAATTCGTGGTTCTGAATTTCGATTTATAATGTAATTTTTTTGACGAGTTCTTCCATTTTTCTACTGCTTTATTTATGAATAAATCGATGAATGAAACTCTAGGGCTACAATAAAGCTGTGGATTGGTGGGCACTGGGTATTTTGATCTATGAAATGGCTTGTGGATATCCACCATTTTTCGCAGATCAACCTATAGAAATTTATGAGAAAATTGTTGCTGGTAAAGTAAGTCTACTGTGTTTGTCACTAATACTTTCTAATAACTTCAGAATAAAGTATCACATTCTTTCTATCGTCACTCGGATGACCAATAATAGCAAAACTATAATTTATGGATGAACCAATCAAATATAAAATAACATGTCTCGAATTTTGGCGCGAAATCCACCCATTCATTTGGCTAAATAGAGTTTTGACAATATAGCTGATGTCAGTTTGTGATGAAAACCCTAGATCTAATACCTAACCTTAGCCATCAACTGTAAATCATAATTTTAATTCCTCACACTGGTTTATAACTCTCTTTTGGTCCTGGTTATTAGAATAGACACTCTTAAGGTCAGTTTAGCGTCGCTTAAACGTCGTCCATAAATTATGGTCTCACTTTAATAAGTCTCTACAAATTTAAAAAACTGCTTGTGTATAAAAAAGAGGCTTAAATCACATCGAAGATGTTTGAAAATACAATAAAGTACTCTTAATACTTGAACGTTCCCTTGATAACGATCAGTAGGCAATATAAATATTGACATGCTTTTCGATGATTTCTTAACACATATGAATTCACTGCTAAGCATTGATTTATTCCAAACATGATTGTTTATAATTTTTTCATAATAAGCTGTATATTGACTTACAAACATGATAATTACGTCAAGGATTTCAACCGAAGCGTATTTTAATGCGATTTACATGTGGTTTGTGAATAATGATATACACAACTCCATCATATGACGGTATATGTTGGCATATGTGACTTTTGTTTTAGAATATGATTATTCTGCTTCTGTATGTAAACATGGTTGTTTCTTCAAAGTACAATGTTTATCCTGAGAGATAAACAGTCTATCATTGTTTACTTCCTATCGTCTTAATGCATTGTGAAGGTTGTGACATTTCAGTTTTGAAAATAACAATCACAATAAAAACAATAATAAGTAATCAAACAAACATGTGGAACTTGATAATTTTTTGTTCAGCATCCATTTTCCCCAAAATATTCTTCATAATTAGGATCCGTAAAAACTTTAAGATAGCTTGGTTTGTCTATGTCCTGACACTTGCACATCTTATTTTCATTTCTGATATTTTCACAAACTATTGTATCAATGGTTTATCAGCTATCATTATAATTAATATAATTCAAAAAAAGTTGGCTTATACGATCTACTAATCAGATATAATTGATCATCACTGAATTTGTCTACTGGTTAAAAATGCATATAGACTTTTCCTATTTTCTATTCATTTATTAAGAGCTCACTTTCAGATTCATGCAGAGACAAGCCTACAACTTTTGAGATATTAGTGGTTGTCATGGTACAAACAAGTCACCAAGTTGATACTTAATAATTAGCATTTTGCATTCTGGCTTAATATAAAATATAAAATGACTATGGCTGATATCGTTATTGAGCATCGATTAGCATAGTCAAACATACAGAGTAGTTCAGTTAATTAGTATCTGTATTCTCAGCTATGCTAAGCACAAATTCATTCAGTCATTACCTTTCCAGTTATTTTTTTTGTCTGGGATAGTTTGAGAAGACACATACTTCTAACAGAACAAATTCAGATACTGGTACAAAACCAGTTTTGCAGAAGACGCCAAAATAACAAATAAGTGTTGGTACCGCATAGTTATTAAATTATTAAGTAGTTAAATGAATGCTGATTGGATGATTGACTAGCCTTGAGAAACAAATAAACATTTCTTTAACAAATCTATATTATTCAACCCCAAATTAATGTATAACTAATTAATTATTCATTTATTTTATAATTAATTTAATTTCTTTGTGTTTTGTACCTTTATTAGGTGAGATTTCCCGGACATGTTAGTAGTGATCTGAAAAATCTTCTTAAACAATTGTTACAAACAGATTTAACAAAACGTTACGGTAATTTAAAAAATGGTGTCGATGATATCAAATGTCATAAATGGTTCCGGCCAACTAATTGGGTTGCAGTTTATCAAAAAGAAGTGGGTATTCATTATTTCTCTTGCTAACACTTTTGTACTACAACATACATTTCGTACCTTTGGTGGTTATGTGCACAACCCGTACAGTTTTCCATGACGAACAGTATCTGTAAAATCAGTTCAGCATTAAAAGATGAATTAAGATTGTTTGACATCGAGAACTGATATTAGTATGGATACAGGAGTTGTGGAGATTATTAACTTTTTGATCGAATCTACAATCATAGACAAGTTCTATTTTGACATTTAGAATCGATCCATAAATTATTATAATAAGATGTCAAGACAGATGTGTAACCAGTTATCACAGAAGGTTACCGGTCTTGTCAAAGTTTCTTAATAAGACAGTCCATTACGTGTTTAATTTTAATTTTATGGAGTGTTCAATGTGATTTAACTTTATTTACATCAACCAAAGTTTTACAATAGTGGTGGATTGGAATAACTAATTTTGTTTATCGATTGCGTCTCTTCTGATTGAGATTATAATTAGCGATCCATTATTTATATAGAGAGATGATTCTTGTTAGTATAACCAAGTTAATGGAGATTGTAGAACTTTCATAATTTAAGCCAAGAATTAATCTTAGCTAGACCATTACTGTAAACCGAAAAGAACAAACAGCTGTTTGGTCCTCACACGGGAATCCTCAATAGTGCTAAGAACAGGAGGCTTGAAATAACTATACACTGATCCTCAAAGAAACATTTTCAGCCTGTTTACTTCTTCGGATCACTAACTAACACTTATATCAAAATGATTACGCCGAATACCTTTTTTACTGGAATTTTTTATTCATAGCCAACCTACTATTAATAGAAAGCTCTGATATCAGAGGTAAATCGATCCTTTCCCACTGGTGAGCATTAAATAAATTTAAATTTAACCATTTATCCGAAATAAAATGTGTAATATTGTATGACTATATAGTAGTCAGTAAAATTTCTAATAATCTCACAACCATTCTTTTGCTTGATATTTTGGAGACAATTCATACACAATGTTAAGTGATTTTAAACTTACTGTCTTCCTTCCTAGAAATCATTTCAATCTAAATGAAAATGAATTGAATGGCAACTACTAATATTTTTTGGTTATAATTATCTTAGAAACACTATTATTTTATTTATTTTTATTTAAAACAACCCTAAACCTACTAAAGAATAGATGAAATTCTTGTCGTTTTATAATCTATGTACAACACTTAGTGCTTTTATTTAAGACTATAGAGGTATAGATATTATGGTGTATAAATTTATTATTAGTTCACCTTTGATTTAAAGACAAATGATTAAGACAATTGTCTATAAACCTGAAGGACATGAATGTGACCACTGTTGGTATCGTGGGTCCTCAGTGCCTAGGAACCCTGAAATAAGGGTCATAATCTCCCATTGTTAGGAAGCTCAGTACATTTTAGCCACAGTTAAATAATAAAATCAGCTAAAATTAACTAGTGGATAAGTCTGAACTGATGTCACCGCCATATAGTTATAAATTGTTAGCGGAATACACTTTTTCCTAAAGAATATAACTCCTTATTAGTAAGAAGTATTATTCCACATGTCTCTTCAAAGAGCTGTTTAACAATCTGAACCAGAAATAATGCATTTAATTTTCTCTCTCACTTTTTTACCTGAGCATACTTACGCTTAGTAAAAAATAATCAACTAATTTTGGAAACTGATGCCCTAAAACTACCTTGTAACTTCGTGATCGATTCACAGAATCATCCCGACTTATTTTATCATTATAACTACCATTATGATTACAGTTTTTAGGATGATAACGCACATATTTTAAAAACTTTGTTTTCTAACGTTTTCAGATATGTGCCCCATTCTTACCGCCATGTAAAGGGCCCGGTGACACAAGTAATTTCGATGATTATGAGGAGGAACCACTTCGAATATCTAAAACAGATTATTGTTCAAAAGAATTTGAAGAATTCTGACGAAAAACGAATCAAAGTGAATGAGTTAAATACACAAAAGACATTTAAATCAAATCTTATTAACAGTGCTTATTTTTTATTTCCAGGTTTCACTTCAAATCCCAGTCTGTGTCTGATACACTCGTGTGAAACTTTGGGGCACATGGAATGAAAATAGACGAAAGATAAAACATTAATTAGGCACATGGATTTGTGTGTGCAAATACAAGATCCTTAATTTTCGGTACTATTCAATCATTCATTATGTGTATATGTGTGTACAAGTATGTAACGAACACATTTACACCTAAATATGTTCTGATACCGCCTTTTATCACGATACTTTTAATGAACAAATGATGCCATAAAGTATCTAGTCTGATTTGTATATTTTAAGCCTTTCTATCATTTTGTATGGATTAATACAAGTTCACTAACTTCTTAGTTTATGAGGTTGAAACTACTCAGAATTTTATTTTCTTTGTTTTCCCTGTAAACTATCATATTTTTATTCTGTAAATGAAGTAACAAATAGTCACTGAATGTCACCAGTTTTTTTTGGGGGGGGGAGGGAAGTGTTCGCTATTCATCATAAATGTATGTTTATTGTATATCTACATATGTTTGAATACTGAGGTATACATAAATATTTGTGTAACCCAAATATACTACTGTCTTTGTTAGGTACAAAACATGTCTATGGTTGAAATATTATTTTATTTATTAGAAGAAAAAGTTACAGAAAGTATTCTATAACTGTATAAGCTTTTGAAAAAAAATTTTCTCTCTTTTTAAATCTATATTCTTGAGTTTTATTAGTAGTACAGGGAAACAATAATTAGTTAACGTTGGTTTTATTGAATACCTTCGAATGTTTGTCACTTTTATCTATCAAGCTGACTACTCACAAGTAGCTCAGAAAGTAATTAAAAACTTTGACCGTTATTCATTTACATGAAAATCTATTAACAGTCATCATTTGAATTAGATAAGTTTTCACAATTACCCCTCATTTATATGTGACGTTCTTAATAAATCCTAATTCAGTAAAGGTGTACAGCCGTCAAGATTTGGACATCAATAAAATGTAGAACCCATCATTAAATACTCCCCTGGATTATCGGCATAAATTAGTACACAGATCATTCATTGTCCAATATGACATACGATTCTCATGGTGGCCGGGGTTAAAGTCCTCTAGAATATTCCTAGATTCGATCATCTTTTAGATCAAGTTCAATATGAAGTGATTCTGTAATGAAAGAATACAGTACTATTAACGATGGAAAGCAATAGTATCAAAATAAAATGATAAATGAAGAAGTAATAAAAATGAGAATGGTGCGTAACACGAGCAAAGGAAAACTGCTGAGTGCAACAGTAGACCATTTATTCGCTTTTTACTTCATAAGAGTCTTATTTTCTGTGGTGTGATTCTTGATCAAAGTACGTGTTTGTCGATCTGTTAATGCAATTATTAATGAGTTCTTCTCAAATTCGAATTTTACGCCGCTGAATTTGTCTGAAATTCCTCTCGAGCTCCATTATTAGTACAAAATATATTAATCCATAAACTCTCGAAATCAACTAGTGATGCTACATTGTCTAACTAAAGGTGAGCGTCTGAGTCATTAAATTTTGAAAAGTGATTTTAAGAGGCAGCACTCTAGAGTCAGATTAAGTTTAGAGATTCCATATTAAAAATTAGTGTGTAAGCTAGTTGGTTAATCTTCCTATTTTCAATATCTGAATTAATTTATACACCTTATACTATTGATTTTAAAATACTTTGTTCGAAATATGATATTGAATTTCTCTTGAGAGTATACTTCCCTAATTGTTTACTGTCGAAATTTGATGTACTTTCATATATACTTTCCGTCCTGAATAATTCATCTGGCACTTCAACTTTAGAAAAATAACTTTGTTGATATTTATACAGTCTGACCAACCAACTTCAGTCCAGTATTCTTGTACTGCACTTAAACCTAGGAGTATTATATTTGGAATTTTGTTTTGTAGAGATGTTGTGTTTGTAACCAACGAAGATAACTTTTTACATTATTGTACGCGTTATTCTAACTTCAGTTCAATAAATTCACATGTGTAAATGGTTATACTTTTTACTTGAATAATGGTCCACTTTTGACTATTAGAGTACATTTTGAAAAAATCCTTGGGATTGCTAGTTCAAATACTACATTCATTACTATTACTACTTATACTAGAAAACCTGAATCATTTCGATAAACGTCAATTTCGAACACACTTATAACAAACAGTTTTTACAATTTCACTTTTATCTACAATACTAACTTTTAATACACATATGTACGAATATTGTCTTTCATTTTTATTAAGCCCCTTATCTTACTTTAAAATACTGGTCGTATGTAACTTTCTAGCTTATCTTGCATAATCGTGTGGTATTTAATTGGAATCTTTTCCACTTATTTATTATTACACTACGTTTTTAACAACTTTTCTAAGTTAATATAAATTTCAAGGACTCTGTTTTACTACAATGATCATCTCTGTAAAAATAATGCATATCTGTTCTGACATTAGTAAATATCGTTATTGTTCAAAACTTGCCAAATCATCAGACACAGCAGTACATCTTATTATTTCCGTTAGTGTTGTCAACTTTATATATATATATATATATATATATATATATATATATATATATATATATATATATATATATATATATATATATATCCCATGTATCCGTTAATGCAAACAGATTGTAATAGGAAAGAAGCTCTTCAGAGAACGCAAACGTGCAAACTCAATTTAATAAAAGATGACTTGATATTTATGGTTGGAAAGAAAAACAGGCTGAAGACGTATGACGAATAGAGTAAGCGTTAAACGCACACGTAAACATACGCTCAAATAGAAACAATCAAGATTACAAGTGAATAAATGATAAGACCAAGTATATTTGTGGATATTGACTCGAAAAAGAATAAATTAATTGGACCATTAAAATGCTAGAATAATCCACTTGAGCATGAAATTGTACTAAATGCTACAAGTTGACAAACTATAAACCACATAAAGCGTTTAGAATTCGGATAATAATAATAGCTTAGGAATATGATAACTCATTTCAGAGAAATTAGCATCAGATAATATTACAATGTGTCATTTTTCATAAGCTAAGAAACATGGAAACTTTTTTAAAAACCATAAAGCTTGAATTTGTTTCTAAAAATCTGCATTATCGAGACATTCAGAACTTTTAGATAGGCCTCTGAAAGCGTGTGATCCTACAGGAAACTATGAAAAAACTTTCGTGAAATATCTGCTAACTGAAACTGATGTAATAGGACACCTCTGACAAGTATATATATATATATATATATATATATATATATATATATATATATATATATATATATATATATATATATATATATATATATATCGGTTGTCTTATATGCATAGAAAGAGCGACTAATATAGTTAAATTCTTTTTACTTGTCCATGGAACTGAAATTAGTCACGTTCCTGTTAAGCGTGTGATATGATTTAGTTTAACCAGAAACTTGTTTTCGTTGCACGGGCTAACGGTTGAAGATGCCACAGGTATTAGGAGTTTGACAACGCTTTAACCAGTAATATCTAATATGAATCGTACCCACAAAGTGAAATCAAAAGACAGAAGTGAAGTGGTTCGAAGATATATTTGATAGGCTATCAATATATCTGGGATCGTCTGATCTAATCTGGTTAGCGATTGCAGGGGATGTTGAGCACAGCGTTACCACACGTGATCTGGTGCGGATGCATGACCGAGCGCCCTCAGCTAGGTGAGTCCATTAAAACTAATGTGGTCGGCATCCAATGTCGAAGACTTACAGAGCTATTCATTTTGGGGATTTATTTACCGCTACAGATCACTATCGTCTTAGTGGGCTAGTGATGACCATAAGATGTGGCCAGCCAGAATTGTAAATTCAACGAGTTTGTCGTTGGTAAACACTCTTCTGATAGCTTCCTTGGTTTAGCAGCGTCTGGTCGTCTTTCCGTACTTTAAGGGACCATGAAATACAATATAGTAAAAAAAATAATGTACAATGAAAGTTTTTGGTTCCTCGTAAACCTCATCGTTCTTTTTAACGTCTTTTCCAGCTGTCCTGGAAAAGAAAAAAAATATGTAAGTGCATGTCGAAATAAACTCGTACGTGCTTTAAGACACAAAGTGGGTGAAAAAAGAAAATAACGCAAAAGCGGTTTATACAAAATGTTTGTTTTTTTGTTTTTTGTTTTAAATTTTTTTCTTATTATACATATTAGCCAAATAATAAATCTATATAAATATAAGCATATAAAAATTGATTTTTTTTGATGTTATATATAATGCCATAGAAAATCGAGATGAAACAAATGTTGACTGGTGTCTTACGTGCAATAATCGTTTAAATGTTTTGGGAATCTTACTCTACTTCCAGAACGCGTTGCTTTAAGTTTATTCGCTGATACTGCCGAAGTATCATCGTGCGTGGTAGCTGTCGGATGAGGCATTATAAGTGTAGGAGCCGTGCCGTTCGATTATACCAAAGGAAAATCAACGTGAATAAGTTTCCTTCCAAATACACTGCTTTGAGGTGATCGATGCTGATGCTATCGTTGGTTCCGTTCTTATCAACTGTATAGTACTTGGGTTCGCGTTGTAGAACTTTGAAGGGTCCTTCGTGTGCTGATTCGAGAGGTCGTCAATGTGAGTCTCGACGAACTAAGACGTGTGTACTATATCGTAAGTCAGGTTGAACAAAAACATCAGTTGATTGCGATCGAGAGGAAACAGCTTTAACTGAACGCATTGCGTTTGTAAGCCTGTTCGTGTAGGAGGTTAGATCTATGTTTATTGAAGAAGATGAAGGATCCGCGAATTCTCCTGGAAGTCGAAGTGTCGTTCCATAAACGAGTTGAGCCGTAGTGTACTCAATGTCAGCTTTCACTGCATTGTGAATACCTAGTAAGACGAGTGAAGAGCGTCAGTCCACTGTGAAACGTTTGCAGCTGATTTGAAGCTTTTAGCTGTCGGTGAAAACGTTCTATTAACCCGTTCGCTTGTGGGTGGTAGTCAGTCGTTCGGAAGCGAGTGATTCCTAAAAGTGTGATCAGACAACGGAAATGTTCAGATTCGAACTGGCGTCACGATCTGTAGTGATGGTTGAAGGGCAGCCGAAGTTTGCTACCCAACGTTCGACGAAGGCGCAGGTCACAGTTTCAGCATCAATGTCCTTGTTAGGTACTGCTTCTGCCAATCAAGTGAAACGGTCTACGCAAGTTAAAAGATAAGAGTATTGTGGTGTTTGATTAACTAATGATTCTTTTGTACTTGTTGAATGCTTGATTTCGAATTCCAAATACAGTACATGCGTTTGTGCTTGTGTCTAACTTCTTAATTCAGTGAGTTATTTCTGGGACTCTTAGTTCGTGCTATAATTCAAATGATTCAAAAGATTATACTGCTTCGCGATGGAGCCTGTAATGGAAAATTTAGATATTCATTCAACTTCGGAAGCTTTTGAAGATTACTTTGAAAGGTTCGAAATCTGGGCTATGACCAAGGAAGATGATGGGGATGTTAATATTGTGGCACACTTCCTCACATTCATTGGGAAAGAAGCATACAGCTTATTAGGAACTCTGGGTATGCCGGAAAAGCCCATTTCGCTTCCTTATACAGCTCTCAAAGAACTGCTGCTAGACTATGTTCAGTATACAAATTTCGAATGTCGTAAAGGAGGAAGATTTCGTAAAATGATTCATGAGGACATAAAAAATTCACTACGTCACGTCATCCCAACTCCGCCTGTAGCTCTTATAGGGTTACTGCCGGTCCCAAGCCCGGGTAAAGGAGGAGGGTTGGGCATGGAGTTAGCGTCCACATCCCGTAGAAAACTAACTCGCTAAAAAAACGCTAACCAGAAAAAACTATTCAAACTACTTGAACTCTGCCCTGGGAGTTAGAAGGTCTTCATTTAGAAGAACTATGAAGCCCCATGGTGAAAGCCGAGTTCCTTCGGAAGCCACGAGGCCGATGCCCATTCTAACAACCAGATCAACAATTTTTATAGGTACATGGAACGTCCGAACAATGTGGGAGACCGGGAAGACCAGTCAAATAGCAACGGAAATGAGGAGATACAACTTGACAGTACTGGGAATCAGCGAAACCCACTGGACCCAAGCTGGACAACAAAGGCTAAATACGGGAGAGATGCTGCTATACTCCGGTCACAAAGAGGAAAATGCTCTACACACTCCGGGAGTTGCTCTAATGCTGTCCAAAGTAACACGAAATGCACTTGTAGGATGGGAATCTCATGGATCCAGAATCATCAAAGCATCATTCAAAACAAAGAAGGAGGGGATTTCAATGAATATTATCCAATGTTATGCACCCACCAATGATAGCAACGACGACATTAAAGATTAATTCTACGGGCGGCTGCAATCAATAATAGAGGAGTGTCCAAGAAACGACCTCACCATTCTGACGGGAGATACAAACGCCAAAGCCGGAATAAACAACACCGGATATGTAGATGTCATGTGACGACATGGACTGGGACAGAGAAACGAAAATGGGGAAAGATTTGCAAATCTGTGTGCATTCAACAAATTGATCATAGGAGGCACAATATTTCCACACAAACGTATACACAAGGCTCATATTTGCATCGACAAAAAATTCCGAAGGACAATGGAAGATGTGAGAACCAGGAGAGGTGCTGACGTAGCTTCAGATCACCACCTAGTTGTAGCCAATTTAAAACTGAAGCTAAAGAAGAACTGGACAAGTGGACAAACAGCACTACAAAGGTTCAATACAGCCTTCCTTCGAGATACTGACAAACTCAATGAATTCAAGATAGCTCTCAACAACAGGTTCCAAGCCTTACAAGATCTACTAAATGAAGAAGAAACTACTATGGAGGACAACTGGAAAGGCATCAAGGAAGCATTAACTTCAACGTGTCAAGAGGTTCTGGGCCTAAAGAAACACCATCATAAGGAATGGATCTCTATAGAAACACTGGACAAGATCAAAGAAAGGAAGAACAAGAAGGCAGCAATTAACAACAGCCGAACACGAGCAGAGAAAGTCCAAGCACAAGCTGAATACATAGAAGCAAACAAACAAGTGAAGAAGAGCATTAGAGCCGACAAGAAGAAATACGTGGAAGAACTAGCAACGACGGCAGAAAAAGCTGCTAGAGAAGGAAATATGAAACAGCTTTACGATACAACGAAGAAACTAGCAGGGAAATACAGTAAACCAGAGAGGCCGGTCAAAGACAAAGAAGGCAAGCCAATCACCGAAATTCAACAACAGCGTAACAGATGGGTAGAATACTTCGAGGAACTCCTGAATAGGCCGGCTCCAATGAATCCACCGGACATCGAAGCAGCACACATAGATCTTCCTATAGATGTCAACCCACCAACGACGGAAGAAATTAGAATGGCCGTCAGACAAATCAAGAACGGGAAAGCAGCAGGACCCGACAACATACCAGCTGAAGCACTGAAATCAGACATCGAAGCAACCACAAGCATGCTTCACCTTCTATTCAAAAAGATTTGGGAGGAGGAACAAGTGCCGATGGACTGGAAAGAAGGACACCTCGTCAAGATTCCAAAGAAAGGAGATCTGAGCAAATGTGAAAACTACAGAAGCATTACACTACTGTCAATACCAGGGAAAGTTTTCAACAGAGTGTTGCTGAACCGGATGAAGGATGCAGTAGACGCCCAACTTCGAGATCAACTTCATTGATTATGAAAAGGCATTTGACAGTGTAGATAGGAGGACATTATGGAAACTTCTTCGACACTACGGAGTTCCTGAGAAGATTGTCAACATTATCCGGAACTCATACGACGGACTACAGTGCAAAGTAGTGCATGGAGGACAGCTGACAGACGCATTCCAAGTAAGGACCGGAGTCAGACAAGACTGTCTACTCTCTCCCTTCCTCTTTCTTCTGGTGGTCGACTGGATTATGAAGACCTCGACATCTGAAGGAAAACGCGGAATACAATGGACAGCTCAGAATCAATTAGACGATTTGGACTTCACAGATGACCAAGCCCTCCTATCGCATACACACGAACAAATGCAGATAAAGACAGCCAGTGTAGCAGCAGTCTCTACATCAGTAGGCCTCAACATACACAAAGGGAAAACCAAGGGCCTCAAATTCAAAACGGAGAACAGCAATCCAATCACTCTTGATGGCGAAACTCTGGAATATGTAGAATCCTTCACATACCTAGGAAGCATCATCGATGAATACGGAGGTTCAGATGCAGACGTAAAGGCGAGGATTGGCAAAGCAAGGGCCGCATTCCTACAATTGAAGAACATATGGAACTCAAAACAACTTTCAACCAATATCAAAGTGAGAATCTTCAATACGAACGTCAAGGCAGTTCTACTGTATGGAGCTGAAACATGGAGAACTACAACAACCACCATCAAGAAGGTACAAGTATTTATAAATAGCTGTCTACGCAAGATACCCAACATTCATTGGTCGGATACCATCAGCAACAGCCTTCTGTGGGAGAGAACAAACCAACTTCCAGCTGAAGAAGAAATTAGGAAAAGACTATGGAAATGGATAGGACATACATTACGCAAATCATCAAACTACTTCACGAGGCAAGCCCTAACTTGGAATCCTGAAGGGAAGCGAAAAAGAGGAAGGCCAAAGAACACATTGCGTCGGATAATAGAAGCAGATATGAAAACGATGAATTACAACTGGACGGAGCTAGAAAGGATTGCTTCGGACAGGATTGGATGGAGAATGCTGGTGAGCGGCCTATGCTCCTTCACGAGGAGTAACAGGCGTTAGTAAGTAAGTAAGTAACGTCATCCCATTCATTCGGGAGTTGCAATGCATTTCACGAAGATGGGCACAAGTTTAGTCAGTGTTTGTCCTGTGGCAAGTTCCACTCTTTTAGTTCATGTAAATTTCGTAATTCTAAGTGCCTCAAATGTGGTGATATTAAACATATTCAGTCAGTCTGTAGTACTAATGTTCACCCTATTCCAACTAATATTAAGACTTGTACTTCTGATTCTACTGAGTCGAGTATTTATAATGATGATTTATCTTTATCAACGATTGCAATAGACAATGTAGAGTCACAAAGTAGTTCAGAGTTAAATGAAACTCAGAATTTTTGCGAGACAACAGCTTCTAACCAATCGATTTATCAGATTTCTCATGTTATCGTACAAAATATGGCTTTTCCTAATGATTCATATATTTCTGATGAAATTTCTTACAAATCTGAAGAAAATATGTTGAGTGAACATAATTATGATCGAAAACCTGATGTAGTTTTGATGGATGCTGATTTTTCTAATGATCCTTTACTCTGCAATGACATTCTTAATGAATTCGAGGAAACTATTCCAGAAGAGTCAAGTCTTGATATCGTACCAAATATTATTTGTCCCCATAATTCATTTGTTTCTTGTGGGAAGCTAGTTCAATGCGAAGCACGAGTATTAAATAAGCTCCATTCTGATTACAATTCAGATTATTTCACATCAAATGCTGTTAATCCTTATCACAAATTCACTTCCAATGTATACTCCAATCAATGTGAGAAATATGTTTTAAACGAAGCCACATTATTCGCAACTTGGAGATATAAAGATCCAACATTATTTCGTGGGGGAGGATAGTGTTGAAAAATCTATGGTTCTAATTGTAGATATTAATGATTTCGGTACAAAATCGACATGCTGATTGTATACTATTCCAGGTGAGTTTGTTCCGATTTCGTTGTTAATTCGAATACCAATCAGCGCATTCTATATACTACAAAGTTTTTATCCAATACAATGTCGGCAGACTCAGGATGAACTTAAGAAGAAGACGTAAAAACCGATTACAGACACTTATACTCCTATTTAAGCTGTGGCGGATGTGGTGTTTGAATGGACTAATGATACATTTGTACTTGTTGAATGCTTGATTTCGAATTCCAAATACAGTACATGCGTTTGTGCTTGTGTCTAACTTCTTAATTCAGTTGAGTTATTTCTGGGACTCTCAGTTCGTACTATAATTCAAATAATTCGAAACATTATAAGTATCCATTTGAATCTGGTAAAGGTCCTACCAAATCCAGATGCATATGGTCGAAACGGGCATCAGCAGTTTTGAAAGAGCCTGTAGTGACTCACATTTATCACGAGAACACGTCTGGTTTAATAAAAACGATTATTATTATAACCAACTGTACCAGTGCTTGTTTTATTGTTCTTTTGTTTGACCGTGCTAATGACAGCTATATTTTGCTTCCATTCATGTTGACACTTTTGATTGTGACTTCGCGCGAGTTCAGTTACGTTCTGTAACCAAGCTAGTATCCTGGCACGATCTCGGTATCCTTTCGATACCACGAGATCGCCAGCGAATATATCTCGATTTGGTCCATTAATTGCCTTCTGATATTTGGCTTCTCGTGGATTTTATGGATTTATTTGGTTACGTCCAACCTTCGCCTTCTGATTAACTTTGCACGTGTTTTTTTGGTAGCGGTGTTCATAGTTAACCTCAACTCGACACCACGCTACAAGCCTAAAGGACATTTGTTGAGTTTAATAACCTCAAATTTCTGGCAACTTACACAGGAACGTGCCCACTCCCTCACGTCTTTATACATACCAGGCCAGCAAAACCGTTATGCTATAAGCTTGATTGTTGAACGAACACCTGGATGAGAAACTTTGTGCAACATATTGAAGGCATTGCGTCGATGATCTTTCGGCACGATTAAGCTATCCCTACCTGTAGATGTGTCACAAAGTAAGGTTTCCTTACCTGTTCCCATCTGTTTGATGCGTAGCTTGAGGGTTGTAGACTATAACATATGGTCAGTATTCAATGTCAAAAACTTACAAAGCTATTTATTTTGAGGATTTAACTACCGCTACACGCTCTTCATAGTGAACTCTAAGTATATCTTTACGACAACTGGAGCGGTAAATAAATCTCCGAAGTAAATACATCACATGTTTTCAATATTAGTGCTGGCCACATTAGTTTTACGGGATACACCACTAGCTGAAAGCACTCCATTGCGTATCTGCATCAGATCGTGCTTAGGCATATCGCACTGCACACATGTCGCGACAACCAGTCAACTTGGACTGCATGAACATCGACACATTGATCACTATCCAAATAGATCTTTAGATCTAAATTTCCGTGACATCCTCACAATAAGATTCTTACTTGCGGTGATTTGTGATCGGATTTACTTCATTTGCAATTCTGGAAAGACGAAAATAACGAGATGTGCTTAGACTACGACTACTTGTAACAGTTTCACTTATTTACAAATAGACTAGTCATTTTACAAGTCTCATCCAAAATGCCAAACATCTACGTTAGTACAAGCGCGAAAGTCAAATCTATCCAGAGATCTGACATCAACATGGATGGTGTACGTGCCCATGAATCTTCAGCCCATCCATTTTTAAATGTTCAATATGTGTCCAAAATCTACCATTTGACCATTAAATTAGTGAGTAATTGCTGCATGTGAAAGTATACTTTTCTCTAATTACTCCATTAAAGGCTCTAAGTTTTACTTCATTTGCTTTCCTCTGACCGGAAACTTAGGTCGCGCTAAAGCAGCGTGTTCATACCAAACACATAAATAGCTCTAAATGATTAAAATAAAATGAACTGAATTAACTTTGTGTTTTGATACGCAGCATTAACGGAAGAATGCTCAAAAATGAGCTTTCATTCAATCTGTTATAACTCTACTTGGGTCCAAAAGTTAGCGTGGACTGTTTCCAACTTTTGTTTACACTTTCTGAGCATTCCCACACACTATCTTTCAAGGGGCAGCAATTTGATATCATTCTGTTTATTCAAGTTTCATTCCTTGGAGCCAAAGTCTTCAAATTTGTTACTCGTATCGCGTCTGGTATTTTCAAAGTTCCTGATTGGGACACTGAGCCAGTGAAAATATTCAAAGGGAATGTGGATGATATACGTTCTCATTAGTAAACTTTAGATAATGGAAGCTGGAGTTTTTGCCCAATAACCTTTATTTTGTCACTGATTTGTGAAGAACAAATTTGCTTCGTGTTATTACTCATCCATTTGCTCGTGTTTTGACAGTCGGTAGGAGTTAAATACATTGCCTTTCCCCATCGATTCTGGACACGAATACACTAGTAGCGAGAGATGACTTGCTGAAGCCCTGTCGCAAGGAAAAATAACTCAGAAACGCAGTTCTGACTCTAGAATTTCAAAAACATCCCGAGCCAAAGCTAGAAAATACACTTTAGGTTAGTGCCCAGGGAAATAACACCAACACAAATTAGGTACATAATACTGTCTTTTCATAGGAAGATAGAGGCATTAATTTGACTTGACCTTTTCTAATATTGTAACCGATCAGCTGAAGAGGGAAAAAGGGCGTTCACGTGTTAGTCATAGAAGACATCATGTGCATTAGAACAGAGAAACAACAGCCATGGCTGATATACGTGGTGTTCATTAGTTTTAACAAATGAGTCTGGATATAAGTGAAGTCTTCGCAAAAGCTAAATCTACTGTTGCAACAATGTGATATCCAGGATGTACTACAGACTTATTGTGATCCAGCCATATCCGTCGTTCTATTACTTTTGTTCAGGTTTCAGGGTGGACTCAACCACCAAACCAAAAAAACGTAAGGTCTCGTCCAATGAGTCAATGAAACACAACGGTTTCACATCCACTTTTTAGGTCACACGGGGCCATCCCTACTGAAAAAACCATATGGGATCCCACATATATGGCCAGAAAACTCAGTATCAAAACATTCCCTGAGACCCATATATATATAGTAACATCAACGCAACAACAACCTTACGTCTTGCATCTTCACATCTTCTACTTATAGATTCACTGAACCTGGAACTTCAGAGGGAATATAAGATATCAACAACAGCCACATAATGAGCAATAATTAAAAGATTAGGATTAAACCACATGACGCTAGGTCAAATCCTTTGATTCTCTTTGTTTTTGATTTCTGAGGATAGTTTACTGAAGTGTAGAAATGCCTTCAAAAAATGGCCATTGGATTACAAATACCTTTTACTTGACGTTGTCATAACCCAAGATAAACTCTGCTATTTGTACCGTGATTAAAATGCTAGAAGTAAACCGCCCCAATTAAGGGTCAGGCTGATATTAACAGTTAAACAACCTTCAGTCATTGGAGGTAGGCACGATAAACTGAAGTTGGTACGAGGAGCCGTATTAAAACCAAACGAAATAACTGGAGAGGTCAATGTCATAGTGATGTATGCGGTTCCAGAGTGACCATCATGTAGCTCGGACAAAGCTTTCGTAGATGATAAAAAATACGGCAGTGGTTGTAATATACTCTGACGGTATACAAGACAAACTGGTCAGACATGCAGACTGATCCCCCACGCATTTAATTAATTTTCTTCACCTGATGACTGTCAAATGCACAGACTATGGTTACTTAGGAAAACTTACCAAGTCGTCGTATAACGTAAGAAGTGACCTTCTCAGCTATATCAGGTGCAATGTGAGTCATTCTCCATTTCTGAGGCAAATATAGTGTAAACGTACCAACAATATAGTATTCTCAATAGCTCCCCCCACAATAAACCCAGCTAAACTTATCGCACTAGGAAAAATCTTGCTTCGGTTAGTCCTATGAGAACTAGCCAATCACTCCCTACATATGGCTTTGCGAACGAACATCACCATAAAGAAACCACGCATACGGTGAATACCGGTGATTATACAATAACGTAAAGTGACTTAGAGGCAGAAAATGGGACTTAAAAACATGTATTCTCAGATGAAGCTGAAAACCTTAGTGTTAACTGAAGCCCACCTCTCTCTTATGTCACGGGCAATGGATTGAACATTCTCCAAATATGGCACGAAACATCAACAGTCACTTTAAAGCTGCGATAACGCCCAACTGCAAACTAGCCAAGTTACCAAAGTGCTGCGTGTGCTACCTCAGGTCAAACAGCTCGACCAATTTGCCGAAGACAACTTGGCGCTATCACTCCGAAACTCGTTCTGACACTCGTTAAACCGTACTCAGCCTCATTACAAAGCTTCTTCCTCATTAGTTCCCTCTCTTAAAAACAGACATACATCCTCTAGACAGAGTAAAGAAAAGAATAACCAAGTAGGCACCTGGGATACGGAACAAATTTGACGACCACGGATCCCGATACTTGCGATTACCCTCGTTGAGCTACAGGAGAAAAAAAGTGATATAAAAGTGGCACTCAGTACATTATATATGAAAAGTTACTTTACTACGAACATCCCGCCAGAAAATCGCCACTACGCTCCCTGAAGCAACCCAAGTAAAACACACATGTACGCTCACGCTTTTTCCCACCAAGATTTCCTCCAATTCTGAATGTTTTTCATGCCGGCAGATACCTGCGGGTTTTTTTCGATAGAAAAAAAACAGATTAGCGGTCGAGTAGGCCTTTATTCAGACCGTGGGAAAGAACAGTTGGAGCGCAAGGTTGTCTTTTTCAGACGTATAGATCGGCTTACGCAAGCTAGTCACATAGATTTTGGATAAAGTAGATAACTAACGAATAACTACCAAGTTCACGAAAGTTGCTGTACCTGGGTAACCAGACTACTCACATGGAATGATATCATTGACTTGAAACCGTATCTCACTATCAAGATAGGTTTTCAAATAAATCAACTGGTTTACAACTCCTCATCTCAATGATATTGGATAGTGAAATTGTAACCGTCTCACTTTTGATTGGATTTGGAACGTAATCGTTTACATGTATCTTTAATTGTTCTTTTTGTTTCTAACTTGTGGACCATTCACCTCCAGCCATGAAAAATAGTTAATCAAGTCGCTGACCGAGTACTTACTACATAAAACCTGATGTTTTGCATTGCTACGGACGACAATAAGTATAATCGTTTGGCGTGATCTATATATATATATATATATATATATATATATATATATTAGGTCACCACTACACACATCACCGTTAACATTAAACAACTAAAATCCCATAATTCCTCCGTTTTATTCGGTTATGTAAAGTATTGTTCGTTGGATAGAGTCATTTTAAGGCTAGCTTTAAATTTGACAAGCATTATGGATATAGTTTCAGTGGCTCCACTTCTCTTTTTTCATTTATCAACCCGACTGTTACTTTAAATTACTATGCTAGGAGTAAAAAAATACACCAAAAGTAAATGCATATGTAGTGACCAGTGCTCTTCAACGACGCATGCTTGTGGGATAACAAGTGTTTTACTCTCCCAATCTTTACTAGCTTGCTTAATATTATGTGGGTTGATTGAGTATATTTCCCATTAAAAACATCCAATCAGAACTGCTTGTGCTTACACTAATTATGCCTTGGGAAATTAGACTTAGCAACCTAATGAAAGCTGTTCTTCGGGATATCGTAGTATACTAATCTAGTTTTAAGTTATACCTATGTCTGAGTAATTAGTATGCTCAGGGTTGTTGATAAGTACAGTTGAATTCGACCTGTCTCCGGATACTTCAACATATGGTTAGGTGTGACTTTATTTAGGTACGCTACGCTGAACACTTTCTCGTAAATGGTCTCTATGATCCAAGAGTTTCGTGCTCACTACTTTTGCTTCGCTTAGTTGACCTGATAAGGAAAAAGTTGACGGATTCTCACGAGTTAGTAAGTTTTGATTTTAAGCAATTTAGCACACGTAAGCTCGAGAATTCCATCAAAATCCATGGTATATAAACCCGACTACCGTAAAAGTACAAGCTGCTTAATCGATCAGATTAGTAGAAGCTTGTTAATATTACCGTTTACATAAACACCATGTTTTAGGTCCTTATGATTTATCTCAGCCTACCTTCAAAGTATCGTTAGAAAGTAAATTTGTGACTCACATCTTAGTTTTGTCTATGTACCAATATAAACCACAGCATATTTATAGTCATCACAGGACTATTTATACAACAACTTAATTATTTTTTCATATTTGTTTTGCAGGAGAGTTTTTTCTCTATTATCGTCACATAACTTTAATGCACCTTAATTTCTATTGTCATGAATATTAATCTGAATATTTGCAATGTAACTATTACTGGGTTAGCATTTTTCTTTCTTTTCGCTGCATTTCAAACAGCATCCTTGACTGCAGTAAGTTGTTTTCTAGTGCGTGTAACTTAATTGCATCTTTTTCACAGCAAAATGTTTTGGAAGCTGTCTCAAAACAGCGCAACAACAGTTTTGATGGCACAGGTTACACTAGGTAAATACCATTTTATGTATAAGTATTGTTACAGCTTAGCAATTGTGTATATCTCATTTGGTTTATTCAACTGGTTTGCACCAATTGTTGTAATGTATCTGGGAGAAAAATATTCTATGATCGCCGGTTCATTTTGTTATGCGTAGGTTTTCAAAGACGATGTCATTTCCTTTCAGTTTATACATTGCTTCATATATTGAACCCTTTGAGTGGAGCCTGTATTCGGCATCTTTGGTAAATGGAATCGGTGCAGCAGGTAAACTTTTGAGTTGAAATTATCTATTAAGTGGTCTGTTTGATCCCTCTGTTTAGTGTTGTGGACTGCTCAAGGTGCATTCATTACCGATTGTTCTACCAAATCTAATTTAAATCAACATTTCAGTCTGTTCTGGGGATTATTCCAAGCTAAGTAAGCGGTTTTATTCATTTTTGTGGTTATTTCCTTTTTGCAAGATAGGCGAACCTTAAAGTTGTGTCTATGATTTCTTACGAAATTCTATCTTTTCAACTTAAACGTGTCATTGCAAACCTACTTATACTTTCAGTACTTGGCTTTCAGTTATTTAGTTCCGTGTTTGAACGGTGCTCTGTCTACTTCGAACTCAACAGGTGGGTGATACGCTTAATACTCAATCATGTACATGGTTATATGGTTCTCTTGATAAGTTTACCACTCACTTTCTAGCCTCAGGAAATATCTTTCACAGTCTGTACATGTTTTCAGTTGGATTCAGCTTTCTTTCATACCCCGACACCTTGTGAATCAACCGATTCTCCGCTTTTTCCAGACAGTCCCAGCGTCGGTAAATAATAGGTAATGTAAAATTCGCCGGCATGACATTCGTAGTACACGTCCAAACCATCGAAGACGGTGTTCCAATATGGTGACACTAACTTCATTATCGTCACTGCCCAAATACGCGTTTCCGAACCGCCGCATTACTAATATAGTGTTTCCACTAAATGCCAGTAATCCTCGTAAGAAAAAGGTGATCGAATGCAGAGAATCATTTAACATCTTCAACTTGGAGTGGCCAGATTTCACAAGCGTAGAGCAAACTGTTTCCACTCGATCTTTAACAGACACGGTATAAGCCGTTTTGGTTTTCAGGATACGTAAATTGGTCTTATTCCTCACGCCACCACTAACATGTCCATAGTTACATAAACATATGAACTTTTAGAATATTTTTAACGGCTTAATACCAAGAGTGTGTGAATTGACAGTCCCTCACCAGTTTTTAAAAGTACTTATTACCTGTACTCGGCACATGGTATACATACGAACAGTCATTACCAACTGATTAAATGCGGATCGCATGACTTGAGTATGATTGCATGGTAAAACAATATCGTCCAAATACTCAGGGTCAAAAGTCCTTCTCCAAGTAACAGTTCCACACTATTAGCTACTTCCATCAGAACTGTCTCCAAAATCTCATCGATGGGAAAGAGAAATGGAGACTAAGCAACTCTGCCTAACCACCATTACTGGAATGAAGTAATGGTGATAGGTGGTTGTATTTCCTCAGCCTGCCTGATATATCTTTACACAGAGCCCTCTCACGGATCGTTCCCTCAATATTAAGGATAAAATTTGCTATTAAGTGTTACTTTCTCCGAAAAAAATAATCTGGGTCAACCATACAATGTAGTTGCTTCTGCTAAGTCAAACTCATCAATTCCTTGTTGAAATGTTTTGGAGACTGGCTAACTAAACCCTTAAAACATCAACATTTTACTCAAAACTGGTACCCGTCACATAAGGCCTATTTCTACTTTATATTTGACAAGGCTCTGAAATATGAAGCGAAAGATATGAATATCAGTTGAAACCTTATTCCACTACATTAAGTATATCTAGCTGTAGAGGTTCACATATAATGAACGTCAAACGACTAATCGTCACCGTTATCATGCTCTTGATGGGACGTAACTCGTGACTGAATAAATGAGTCCTGTTTAGGTACTACTAAATTTCAATAACATACGACAGTTGATCTATGCATTTTATTTCTAAGTGATTCTCCAGTTCATTTTAATTAAAATTACCCAGTTCACAAGCATACTTGAATGATTAATTTGTCCTGTTGTTTGTCTAAAAATAAAATCTAATGTATACATTTTTTTAAAAAATTCAGTCAAATAGTTGGTGGTTTGTACGCTTACCTATCACTATCGAATATAGATGAAATCTCTCGCACATTACGTATTCGGCTTTATGGTGGATTGTTGGGATGTGCTATTTTTGGAATTTTATTATTATTCACGCTGAGAAAGCCTCATAAAACAGACAACATTTCACACCAGCAGTTAATTAATATGGAGACGAATTCCTCTGGTGATAACTTGAGTGAATTAACTCCAGATTACTCAACGTGAGTGGATTTTTTTACATACCTCAACTAATTTCAAATATTGAGAAATCACGTGTACAATAATATAACAAATCCAAATAATATTGTTTTTAGTTAAATCACCATCAGCATTCCCTCTAGTACATAGTAATGTGTACACGCATTTATAAAAAATATTAAACCAATGAAGGCAATTTATGGGTGATTAATAATGATAAAAAGGTGCTTTTTATGCTTTCAACTTTTTTCCCAATGTAGGTAATTTTATTATAGGCAGGAAACTTGTAATATTTATGGATAACCTTTTCTTGTTCACCAATGTACCACTTAATTGCGAAAATTGAATTCATATTTTAGCAAATATTAGAAAAATAGATTGGTATTGGAATTTCGGAAGTCATTATTTTCAAGGTGTACAATAACGATCTGTTTTATCTTTAACAGTTTTCGAATAGATGGAATAACCATTGAACCCGTTTATATGACTTATCGTAGTCGATTTCTCCCCTTAAAATGGAAAATGAACCTCAAGGGGATGCCAAGGTTTATACATCAACAATCTTCGATCAGAAAATTAGCAGAGAAACTCCTAAGGCAATTTATCAGTATACACTCTGTAATCGATTTCATTTATGAAAAACAGAGTGATACTTAGTTTCATTTCTTTAAGGCTTCCTTAATCAGACAAGCAAATGGGTCGGGAAGTAGAAGTATGTATTTTTACCAGTTTCTAGTCGACCAGTGGTGGTTATTCAGCGGAATAATGAAAAACCTGGTTTCGTCACTTCGACTTATATTCATTGGTCGAACTGCTCACTTGGAGAGAGCTGTTTCATGTATACTGCCAAGCAACCTAGCCAATAATTATTCATCTCTCTTCGTTGTTTAGAAATGGTCAAATTGAGTTAACACAATTCTGTTTTCTTATACTTGTTCTGTTGTAATCATATGGTAGATGTAACCATACCTTTCCAAACGACTTATCAAGCTCCTTCAAATTTTCTCAGTTCCATTCAATTTCATCTCTTATATATGGGAAAAGCTTCTGGGCTTCTAACTGACAGCTTTAGTTTTTGTATTCAAAAATAGTTTCTCATGCCTTAGATTCTTCCGTGATCACATAAAACTTAATAGGTGATCGTGCTAGGTTTCTTTCCAGTCCTCTCATATATCCCGTTTACTATTCGCATATTTAAACGACAATTCACAGATGTTGTATTTCGTTACGTCTAATGATTATTATTTCAATAATTTTACTTTTTGAAGTTTTCATTCCCTATGTCGAGATATTTATTATGCTTATTTTTGTAATTAAGTCATTTTTCCAAGTGAGATTTCGTAAGGCAAGTAAAGTTACAGACATTTATCTTAAGCTATAATTGTCAGTGAATAATGTATTCTGTGATGCTACCTCTCACCTATTCAGTTTGCCACTTTTTCCTTGCAATGCATTATTGTGATTAGAAATCCGTCAGTCATACAGGGTCTAAACCTAAATCTTCATTCTTGCAACCATCTACTACTCATCCTCTAAACATTGCAAATGTGTTAATAGAAGATAGTGTTCCAATCTTTCTTTCTCAATTAAATGACCGATTAATCCCAAAGTGTAGTTTAACTCTGAGTACGTTGAATTCTCATACGTTTTCACAGGACAGTCGTTAGTTCTGCTAGTATAAAGTAAAATACACTAAATTAGAATTATTTAGTTAAGGAAAAGTTTTAAATCAAATTTCTTGTCAATTAATCCTCGGTGACTTTTCTGGAATTTACAGTCAACGGACGTTAATAGAAAATGTCCAGAAGACCAGAGAAAATCAGTAGTCAAGATCATATACTAATCCTCTTAAACCTCCTAAATTCCATAAAGTATAAACTATCATTACGTTTTAAGATCTTCGTTATTTTACCGTCATTTTTCAGTTCATTAACTGTTTCCTCTTTATTTATTTGTTACACTGAGGTAAAAAATCGTTATGGCCGGTACATGGTTCATTTGATGAGGTTGTCAATCTGTATTTAATAAATCTCATATTCTCGTATGTAGTTGGTAAAATAAACCGATATGTTCACTTAATTTTTCATACATCGGTTTTTAGTGTCAGTTCACATTATTACTTTTTATACAATAGTAAAGTATATTGCGAGATTGGTAGTAAATTACACTGGGCGAGTTTTAGTCTTTTATTTCATTAAAGAAAACCGTTACTATTAATTATCATTATTATTTAACTAATTGTGATATCGAGTTATATCTGTGCACTGAACACAATGTTATACCTCTACACGTTGGTAAAACTATCATCAGATGGGTAAAATTTGACAAATGTGATCGGTTTTTATTTTCTATCTAATAAATCCACGGATTAAAATGAATTTATTTTTAATCTCACGGATTTTCAATACTCAGCTACACACAGTCTTGTTAAATGTATTTACTAAGTCTTCATTATCATTACTGTTTTTTTCCACTCTGAAACTAATTAAAATGTTAAAAGTCCGTATTTCTAAATCTTTTCTCGTTCATAGAATACAAAATCGTTCGACAGTTTTTCAGTCGACTTTACACTCTTTACGTAAGTTTTATTCTGTTTTAACATGATTCAATAGTTAACTCGTTTTTTGTCGTATAAAAGTTATTAATCGAAAAGTGTAATAAACTAAGACTATTAAGATGTAATTTCTCAGCTTGGACGGTCAAACATTGAAGTCACTTTCTGTCGGTTGAGGTTCGCGCGATGATCAGTTTTCATTATCTGATACCTTCGTTTACATGCTTCAACATGGGTGGCAGTGCCACGGTCGCATCCATCCTTTATCTTCCCTTTAATTTCAGATGTTAATACTGATAATTTTCAGCCCTTTATTTCATATATTCTTTTCGAATTACATTATCTACTTTTGATTTTAAATACCACACCCTTGTGGTATCTCATTTTAATTCATTCCCACTAAACTGACGTCAAGTTTAATATGGATTCGTTGTAGTTTTTACGTTGCATTTTACCAGCTGAATGACTAGGGACAATCTTAGTAAACATTTTATTTATATGGGTAACCAAATCATATGATTATATTTTAAATAATGTTTGGACTCAAAATAGCAGCCTTCTCACTCTTGATATAGTATTTTGTTAACTGAATGAATATGATAATAAAGTCTAACTTGACAATAAGCTAACAGTTATTCATGCACAACTTAGCGTTTGACACAATTTTACATCTTCCTACGTTGTCAAACTTCACATCAGCATAATGAAGGGAAATTAACATGATGAAAAACGAAGAAGTAGAAATAACAACATCTATAATAGTTAGAAGTAAGACCAAAGAATACACTTCTAAAACAAATAAATGAAAATTTTCAAGCGGTATTAAATTTTATGCCACTGCTACCAATTCCAATCGGTGTTACGTGGTCTTCATCGATAGATTACGGTTACTGCACATATCTCAACCATGTAGTCTGAATCTCCTGACTCAATTCATTTTAACAGCTAACGATTAATAACATGTCTTATTCGAACCACGTTTAGCCAACTTTCAGTCTAGTCTGATGCTAACCATTATTGCGTCGAGTTACGAATTGGCTGAGCTTACTTGACATATATACCCTAACCACTACAATCAGAAAAGGTTTACAACTTGATCTACCAACATGGTAACCTGTGTTTAGCCTCTGCACTATTCAATCAGTGGTGGTTCTGCTACATAAAAATGTTTCTAGGGTATTTGTCGCCAAATGCTCACAGTTAATATACGTATGTCCTCAACCTTCAAAGACCATTTTTCCAACTATGAAATGTTAAACAAACTTTTATGCATGGAGTATTTGTGAGACTAACGTATTAAAGTCGAACTGATCTATCAACCTGTTATGTGTGCGGCAGATATTACCACAGTATTCATATGTTCTAACATCTAGAAAAATTAATTCTGTAATGCATATTATTGAACAAGTTGTAGATTAGCTAGACCTCAGTAACCAATATTAGTGTCTCACCTACCATAAATTTAATCAAGCCTATATAAGTCCCATGTTTTCTGTTCAATAAGTACCCTATAATGTTATGAATTGATTAATTTCACCATCTTTGACTTATTTTCAATATAAGAACTTGGTGCTAATTGCGCAATTGATATATGATAAGGCTATTTGGAATATCTCATATTTCTGTAGTATTATCGTATGAAAGACCAATAAAAATTTGTTCGTAAATTATATTCAGGATTATCTACATCAAGGAAAATAATGCTTATAAAACTCAGAACCGGAATACGATGAATTGATATTTGTTCCAACCGAAATTCGATAATCAGATCAGTATATTCCAAATACTAGTTTGAAACTGTGATACTATGTAAACAAATGAGCGAGACTATAATTTATGGATGAACCAATCAAATATAAAATAACATGTCTCGAATTTTGGCGCGAAATTCACCCATTCATTTGGCTAAATAGAGTTTTGACAATATAGCTGATGTCAGTTTGTGATGAAAACCCTAGATCTAATACCTAACCTAAACCATCAACTGTAAATCATAATTCTAATTCCCCACACTGGTTTATAACCCTCTTTTGGTCCTAGTTGTTAGATAGACACTCTCAAGGTCAGTTTGGCGTCGCTTAAACATCGTCCATAAATTATGGTCTCACCGTTAACTGGAATTAAATAACGTTTTTCGACTTTAACACTCCATGTAAGTACAATCTTCGGATGTACCATTCAGGCTCTCATATAATTCGAAAGAATCACCATCGACTGGGCAACAGCCAAAGAAAACAGACTAGAGAAAACAACACAAATTAATAGCTGTTAACAAGCAATTCGCAACACAAAAAAATAATCAATTCTTATTAATTGCTTTCTGGACCACTTGTCAGTGATTACAACAAATAATCGTTGAAAAAAAAGTTAGAAACGTCTAAATTCTCAATGGGTCATTGGGACAAAAAGGCACAAGTGAAAAGAGTGAAATAGCCGTAAAGCACGATGTGTTTATAAGTTATAATATTGATACATACCTAGTTAAATCAACTAATAATTAGGCAAAATATATCCAAAACCAGCCATCCCTAAACATTTCAAGTTTTGAGTTTTTGCTCTACAATAACAATACTTAAACTTGTGGTTCGCCTAGTTTCTCAAATGTCAAGTTCATAATTTTCTTTGTGCCCGTCCAATTCAAGTGAGGAATTTAAATCCATGAAAATCTAGTACATAATGTAGTAACCAGGGTTTTGAATCTATCTTTATGACGAAATATTTTTATTACCTTCATTAAATTTACGTTCTTAATCTTTCTCCCACTATACACATGTATATGCTACTCTAGGTAGATCGGTTAAAATTCTAATCACAAGACCAATGATTTGCATTCTTGTAGCAGCAGCATTTACTGGTAAGTTGGAATAAAATTAATACCTTAATTGTTAACTAAATTTTGTTTCATATTTTTGTGCATTACCGCCTGTTACTTACTATTTGTAAGTATTTAAAAACGTTTTTAAAACCTTTTTAAGCTTTGGAAATTTCTCTGCCAGTCTACGTGTTTGTCTTCCTATTTAGATCTGTTGGTTCGTCCTTCCATTTACAACTGAATATCCTGATTCCCTTCATTAAATATGTATGATTCTTTTATGTTTTGGAACATAGCCCTTAATCCCTTTTTGTTAATTGTTAATATTTATATCTAACACAACTCCCTCACATTTCCTGATTCCTAGTTGCTCTTTCTTTTTAAATTTGATATTTGAAATGTTATTACCACTTGATTGCCTCAAAAATGAATTATTCCACCTTTAAATAAACGTCATTTTTGTGATTTGAGGATTTTTAAAGGTAACACGCCTATATTTATTCGATGTTCATCATCGATTATGTGATCAGAAATTACAATATTCACGAATTCTGTGTATAAGAATTTTTCAGATATTGAAATACTTCAAACGTACACTCAACAAAACAGCAAGCAGTGAATGATAAGTGTATGCATGTACTCGTTATGTTATGTTAGGAATTACTTAAGACAGTCATCGATACTTTATAAGATGGTGTAAGCAGAGAGATTTTATTGCACTGAACCAAAGACAATCTTTCCAGTCAACTCTGTAATCATATATATTTAATGTGAATATCTGAATTACTCAAACTGGTTAATTCTATAAGTTTTATATAACTTTGGATATTAACTTACGGCTGTATTTTGTTTTTGTAGGATTATAAAGGTTCGGTGTATTAGCAAGTTTTAAATGTTAATTTTTCTTTCTTGGTAACATAACGTGATCTTCTGCGTTTTAAATTCATCGGTTGTGTAGGTTTCTAACCATACTGTTTATCGTTTTTGTTTAAACTCACATTGCATACGATTAAATTCTGCGAAAACTATACAGTTAGTTAAGCGTTTGAATATTTCCTTGACACTTTTATTTTCTAATTTAGGCTGAAGAGGTTTTCCAGTTACTTTTCCTGTCCCCACTTCAATAAGAATACATCTGCGCCTTGGATAGTTTGTGAGCAAAATCTAGAAAGTATTTCAGAAAGATCAACAAATTTTAGTCGACCATATCCAATAGAAGCTAATGGCATTTCGATATGTTCCTGTTGTTGTATTATTTTAGCTAATCACTAGTTCAAAATGTTTATAACGCCAGAATACACAGAGTGAAATCTCTTTAGATGACATAACAAAAAGACTATGGAGGCCCATTTTGGGCCCTACGTGATTCTTTATACCTGTACATCTATAACTCCTGTCACTCTGTAGCTATGTCTAATATTTGGTTAACAGTCAGACAATTGTTAACAACATTCCTACTTCACTACATCTAGTTTAAACGTACTAAGTGCGGAAACATACAACACCCAAGTTATTCTCGTATTGCATCGTACACGTTAATATTTCATAGTCATGTGACTTAGGCATTAATCAGGATTTCTTTTGAAAACCACCTAACCAACGGTCACAATTTACGGTTTCTAATAAAATGCATATTACGAGCTAACGAATCGTACTACTAAACACCCATAGTAACCCTAACACTGGCTATATTGATTTACCAGTTTCACTTACCAAATCAGAGTGGTTGATATCCTTGACGCTTATTCCTCTTGTACGAATTCTCCACTATAAATAAACTTAACAATGACACATAATTAAATTATGAATACCCGATATCTGGATGTTTCACGTATGATATTTATTGCCCTTCCAGGATTGCGTAAACTAATGATTTCACTTGTATGAATTTTACTCATCTATTCTCACTTGACCAGTCGTTGTGTAAGGATGTGCTGAGCCATTACTGATTATTGATACCTTATGCGCCTTCAGTACCTTAGTTCAGCCTTCCTCCTCTGCAGTCACTCTGTGATTACTTGCCTGTCATTATTTCCTGAAACATTATGGGGTTATCAGTGGTTTTTAGGTTGGTTTATAAATTTTTCTTTATTTGTATCTTGTCCTATCACCAACCTTATAAGTTCGTAATAGCACCATAGTGAAATCACCAAACTAGGTGTCATTATTAGTAGAAACACGATATTAAATTCGGCTTCACACCATCTCCCATGTAGTCAAATCAAATTTCGTGAAGCGCCGTTAATAGTTGATGGAATTCACATCGATGGGCTTCTTTAATAAACTGTTTTTATCAAGTGCGTAAGTTTCTTGTTCAACTGTCGACTTTTGTATTTATCAATTAAAGTAAACATTTAGTTATTGTTTGCCACTTGACAAATCAAAATATTGTGTTTTTAGGAGAGAATTTATCATGCAGAGAATTAACTTAATAACCAAATGAAAATTCTGAGAAACGTTTAACATAATACAGTTGTAGCATTCCGGCCAAATATTCTAGGACTTTAGGATCAAACGCATATGAATTTCAACCATGTTGGGAGTAAGTTATTCGAATAGTAGTAAACACAGTGAATTAACTCAAGTTGAAACTACAGAGTTGGTTTCCGACTCAGTGATTTAAAAATGACTCACTCTCTGTAAAACTCCAAGGTTCTGAATTTGATATCCGTCAGGATCATGGGTATACATTCATTGCTGAATAGGGAATCTTCTTCAGTCACCTACTGCATGAAAGCAAGACTAAAGGATAGAATAGTTGTAAAAGTATAGTCTTTGAAAGATTTTCATATGCCAACTTCTAAAACCATATGTTACTACACCATCACCTTTATGTCTCCAGCTTGATTGTATTCACAACTGAAATCTAGCCATCAACCGACATTCCCTCTGAGATGTTTTGCCAATATTCTACGGTCAACATTAAAAATGTAATTACAGATGCCTATTTAGCATTTTTCCCTTAAAATACCTTCAATTTATCGTACCATAATCTGAAATTATTTTAGGTATTAATTTAACGTTCTATTCAAGTCTATATGCTTCTGCGTTAGGACATTGTTTACATTTCGGTAGAAATGCAAAGTCTTATATTGGATTAGCTGGCCTGTTTATTGGGATTGGAGAAATTGTCGGTAAGTAATCCCACTTATTTTATTTTATACAAAGTAATTCTCTTTATAAATCTAAATAATATATGAACAATAATTAAAGCAGAATTAATATCAGTTCTTTATATTTTATAGATTCTCTTCAACAGCTTACAACATATTGATCAAATAGAGAAATAGCATGATATAATTTAACGCGAGTAAAAGTGATATGAAAAATGTAAAAGATTATGATTTATATAGAGTTAAAAAAATTAGTGTAAAATAGTTGGAATCATTTACATCGAATTTTAACCGTTGCATCAATTAAAGGCAACATAATAAGCCCAACAATATATTCTTAGTAACAAATAATTAAATAAAACTAAAATGAAATAAATTATATCGATAAAAATAAAGTTATAAACAGTTAAAGAGAATCTACGTAATTTTAATAAACCATATTGTTATGCGTCAATTATAAAATATGTTGTAGTTTGTATGTCTATTTTTTATTTTGATTGAAAGTCAACCTATCAGGCTTATAATCAACTTCACCATTAATTAATACAGTTTAAGAATGTTGTCGTATTTCTTTTATCTACATTATATTAGTGGCATTAATGAAAAATTCATTTATCCTGACAAAAGTTTTATTCACTATGTGAATGATTAACTGTAATGTAATATGTTTGTACTGTTAAGTTTATTCCGTTTGTCTTACATTTATTCCGGGTTTTCCATGGTGGTCTAGCTTCATTTGACTCATGATCTCAAATAATGAAATTGTTATAAAATCCACAAAAACCCTTCTGATACTAGTTAGCATATGCTCGCTAGTGACTGGCTTCAAGAGGTATTTCCTGGAGTTCTAGTGAAAAGCAGTGACCAGTGGAGTGAGTGAGATAGTAACTCACTGAAGACAATGGTGGATATGTTGCTCAATTTCGTAGATTAGTTGAAGTTAGACATTGACACCATTAGATGCCAGCTCAGTGGTCTAGAGGTTAAGCGTTCGCGCGCGGGACTGATAGGTCCTGGGTTGGAATCTCGCGGGGCGGGGTCGTGGATACGCACTGCCGAGGAGTCTCACAATAGGACGAAACGGCCGTCCAGTGCTTCCGTGTTTTCCATGGTGGTCTAGTTGCAACTGACTCATGATCTCGACTATTGAAATCACATTTATTTGTTAATAAAATTGGTTCTGATTACAAACAAAGCATAAACGAAAACAATTTTTTTAAATATATCCTTAATGTAAAATCCCAAAATAATTCAATCCTTATAATTTTATTATCTTAGTTAACATTGTCAACATTATTCTCCATTGTATTGTTTTATAATGGAGGGGGAAATAGATTTGTGAATTACGGCACAATATGTATTTACACTGTCTAAATGTACGTTATTTTATAAAACTGTAGCCGAAGCTAGAATTCTTGAATCGAACTGCTTATGAAAACTCAAACTTGGCTTTTTAAAATCCACCAATTCCTCTGCTTCTTAATGTCATATTTAATTACTCTTTAAATCTTCATCTATTTCCTACGATATCACCATCACTAGTGGCATATATATATATATATATATATATTCTCTACGACTTATCGCTTCTTGATTATTTGGAGAGGGCTTGGAGTCATAACAAAATACGAGGTAGTACTAATCTTGAGTATACTAAGTCACGATCACACTGTATATCATATGAACTTGACATGTAAGTAACTCAGTCATACGATAATTGATTTATAACGACCAAGAATAGTGCAAGCTCTTACTCATATTAATTGTTAGACGCAGCACATTTACACCATTGGTTTGGGATCAGGGTTTTCCGATTCTCCTCGATAAACTCTTCATATCCACCAACTCTACTTAAGGACTGGACGTCTGCTTCTCATGCTACCACTTTCTCGAACACGCCCCTAATGTGAAGATAGTGAGTAGGACTTCTGTAAATGCTATAAATGAGTGACCACATGGGGGATTTCGAGAGGAAAACAGTCACTCAGCTTCAGTCATGCAAGGACATTTGTGGGCTATATTCACTGCGGAATTTGAGCTTGATACCGAAGGCACTTAATTGTAAATCACTTGGTTATGAATTAATACTTCACCTTGCCCTGTATTTATTATTGTTCATGAATAAATTTAGCCTAAAAATCTTGATTGGCTACTTCATATATGGAATCAGTTGTATATGTCAGTCATCTACAACGTAAGACCAGGCACATATATGTGTATGTAATTTTAATCTCATGGTTTAAGTGAAGAAAAAGTGTGTATACACCTACGCCATTGTGATCGATTTTGAACCATATCACCCAGAGTCTCCAACCACTGGTTACGACAGTCGGGCTGACCCCAACCAAGTAATCTGCATCTACTAACATGGCTCAGACTAGAAGTTAGTGACTTTGCGAACTGACGTTACGTTTTCGCTTGGTCTCCCGGAACTTTCTTCCGTCGATCTTCAACACTAGTCAGTACTGCCAATTATATATATAATTGTCGTATTTTGAAATAGTAATAAAAAACTTTATTTATATCATTGATTGCAGGTAGTTTCTCTTCACATTTAACTCGGTGGATTCGTTTAGAAGGAGTTCTAGTTATTTTTGGTTACATCAGTGCAATTGTAGCTGGCTATTTCACTTTCATGATGTTACCGACAAACAGTTCTATAAAAGATACGGATGAGCTGTCTTATATTACTCCTAAGCAAGTTCAAATTAAATTCACTATAGTTTTTTCTTGTCTTTTGTAAGTTAATTCTCTTTACCAACTGACTACCAGATGTAGACCAGTGAGATTTTAATTGACTGAATTCTTTAATTAATCGATGCAATTTCATCGCTGAGCTAAATAAAAATAACGTAGCCGTTTACGTTGTTTCGGTTTAAATTTGTGTCAGAAATGTTCAGAAAGTAGTCGATTTGTACTTCATGCTCAAGCTCATTAATATCTGTTTGTAGCATTGAGAAAATCTCTTTTCATCGTAGTATCTTTGATCTTGGCGTCAGTGTGACACTAAGATTATTTCTCCGCTCAAAATTCTTACCACCAGAAGCTAATTATAAAAATGACAATAAAAACCATCTACACACCTTGTTCACAATAATGTTCGCTTGTGATGATGCAACATAATGGAAATTACGATATTACGTATCGAATACAAAAGTTCATTTATCAGTTGGTGCTTCGAGACTTTATCGAATGTGCTACACGTGTGCGACTTCTATCTATCTTGATGTTTTATGTCACTTAGTGCAAGCATTACGTGGTTAGACGTCATTTTTTCAAATCACTTACTGCCAGACCAAAGATACAAGTTTCTTGGTTGAGTCGTACAGAACCATAGTGACATAGTGCATATTCCATTCATTCGTAAACTTTTTCTGAATTTTGAAAAATAACACTATTTCACATTTCATTTTCCGATTTCATCCATTTCTTGTAACTATAATTTCCATCTACCACTAGGTCAAGTCTTTTACTTTTTGAGTTCCATTACTCTCCTACCTGATTATGTAATTCAGATTTCCTTTTATTCTACTTGGAATAAGACGACGACATAATATATCAGTTATTTCAGGCTGTCACAGTAAAATTCAGATTGTGGTATTGAATCTCTGTCAAATATTTGTGGTAAGACTATTTTCCACATAGTAAATCGTTAGTGAGTAGTTCGTGTATTCTACATCGTGCAGTTAGCCATAATGAAACATTATGGAATCAGGTGATCACGTCCTCTTATATATTCGGTGTATATCTTGTTTTTAACATAGTCCAGTCGAATTTTGACGTAGAAATAGTTAACTTGTTCATATCTTTTTACCAGTGTCTATTTGGCTATGCTCATAGCATTTTTGTTTGGTGGTGTGGATTCCGTGTGGAACACACAAATTTCTACTTTAATTGGTTTCATTTATGGTGAACATGGAAGGGATGTTACAGTTGGGTTTGCTTTATTTAAATCTGTTCAAGTGAGTATATATGTACATACGTTTGTCTAACTATTAAGGCTATAAAATACATAATTTATTCCTTATTCTTATAACTTTTGCCCTGTCAATTCAGTCAGTCAGCTACAACGTAGGACCAGGCACATATGTGCATCGGTCCAGGTTGCCATACCGCATCAGCACAACAAGATGAACACCGGATTCATAGCAGTGGTTAGGTCAAAGGTGGTAATATATAAGAGAAAGATTGCATATAGAAATATAGTACAAGAAGAAAGAATTGGTTCGTAGAAAGAAAGATATGAAGTGATTTTAATCTCTTAGTTTAAGGGAAGACAGGGAGTGTATACACCGACGCCATTGTGATCGATTCTGAGCCATGTCACCAAGAGTCTCCAACCATTGGTTACGAAAGTCACGCGGACCCCAACCAAGTAGTCTGCATCTACCAACATGGCTCAGACTAGAAGTTAGTGACTTCAAGCACTGATGCCACGTTTTGGTTTGGCCGCCCCTAACTTTCTTCCAACCATCCCCTACACCGGTTAGCATTGCACGTCGTGGTAATCGGTGTTCAGGCATACGTAACACGTGGCCCAACCATCTCAGTCGATGAAGATTCATAACCTCATCAACTGATTTACCATCATTCCCTAATACCCTGCGTCTAACCTCACTATTACTTACCCGGTGATCCCAGCAGATGCCAGCAATATTTCTAAGGCATCTGTGGTCAAATACTAGTAGCTTACGAGTGTCTTCTACTCTTAAGGCCATGTTTCGCTGCCGTAAAGTAAAACAGAACGGACTGCCGCGCAGTATACTCGTCCTTTTATTGATAGACGGATATCTCGCCTTCGCCAAAGGTGACGTAAGTTGGCAAAAGCCAAACGAGCTTTTCGAATCCGTGCTGAGATTTCGTCAGACACCAACCCATTAGGGCTGATCAGACTTCCAAGATAAGTGAAGTTGTCAACGCGTTCGACTACTTCACTCCCTATCCTTAGTTCAGGTGTTGACGCAGACCAGTCCTGAAGCAACAACTTGCATTTAGAGGGAGAGAAGCGCATCCCAAACATTCTGGCATTGTTGCTTAGTGCTACCAGAAGACTCTGCATTTTGTCAGCGTCTTCACCAAACAGGACTATGTCATCTGCGTATTCTAAGTCGATAAGTGGACCTCCTGGGAGGAGATCAATACCCGAGAATTCAGTCGACGAGAGTGTTATTTCCATCAATAGGTCTATGATGAAGTTAAACAAAAATGGAGAAAGTGGGCAGCCTTGACGGACACCACTTGAGGTTGCAAAAGTAGATGACAGTTCGCCATAAGCCCTGACTCGACTAGTAGTGTTCGAGTAAAGAGCCTTCACAAGGTTTATGTACTTCTGAGGTACGCCTTTCAATGACAGACACTGCCACAGAATCTCGCGGTCTACAGAGTCAAATGCTGCTTTTAAGTCAAGAAAGACCACCATTGTCGGACGCCGATAAGTATGCCTGTGTTCTAGAACCTGACGAATGGTGAATATGTGGTCGATGCAGCCACGACCAGGTCTAAAGCCAGCTTGGTTCTCTCGTGTTTGTAGTTCACGAGTCTTAGTTAGGCGTCTGATAATTATCGAGGCTAGTATTTTAGATACTATGTTTGTTAAACTAATCCCTCTGTGGTTGTCACAGGATGATTTTGACCCTTTCTTATATATTGGGACGATAAGTGATTGCGACCAGTCAGATGGGATAACGTCTAACTCCCAGATCTTAGCTAAAATATTAGTCAACCTAATCGCTAAAATTGGACCACCATCCTTAAAGACCTCTGGAGCCAATCCATCTGGACCAGCTGCCCTTCCTCGTTTCAGATTAACTATAGCCTTTTGAACTTCAGCAAGAGTTGGGGGACCTACTTCAATGTTCCATTCACACTGTCTGGGAATGGAGGGTAGTTGTAGAGTAGCTGAAGGCCAGCTGAACTGTTCTCTAAAATGTTCCGCCCATCGTTCTAAACGTCTGGACTGGGAGCAGATGAGAGTATCGTCTTTTTCCGAAATAATCTCACTTACACTTGACTTATTAATTCCAGTTTCTTTTATTAGTCTGTAAAGCTGTCTTGTGTTCCCTATAGTCGCCGCCTTTTCCATCTCTTTTGCTTTCGTTACCCACCACTGCTCACGGTCGTTCCTTAGACTTTTTCTTAACCTAGATCTGATTTGTTTACGCTCTTCATCATGTTCAGAACCTGATGGGACGAGTTTGCGAGAATCCATCAGTGTGACAGACCTTGAAGAAATCCACTGGTTCCTTGTAACTCTGTGGTTTAAGTCACTAATAGATGTCACTGCTGTTTCCACAGCTGCTTGTATGCCTTCCAAGCAACATCTGGGTCAGCCTCGTCTTCACAACTACCTAAGTGTGACCTCAGTTGTTCCTGGAACCTACTTTTGGTTTTCTCGTTACTCAACTCAGTTCTAATGGGTCTTTTTAATGTGGCTTTTTTGCGTCCAGTGAGGCGCAAGCAGATGCGTGCCCGTATTAGGGCATGGTCGGAGTCCAAGCAGGTACTCCAGAATGAGCGACAATCTTCTACCGACCCTCTCCAACGATGACTGATGGCAATATGGTCTATTTGAGTCCATCGTTGGTTTGGTGTAGGGGGTCGCCATGTTAGACGATGTCTCTCCTTATGCTTAAAATTTGTGTTTGCTAAAAATAAACGATTGTCTGAGCATAGCTGCAGCAGACGATCACCATTATCTGTTCGCTGTGTCGGAATACTAAAATATCCACCTAAATGCCTTTCTGTTTGGTTTAAGCTACCTATCTGAGCATTAAAGTCACCCCTACGAGTACTATGTCTGAGCGTTTAGCTTTCTGAAGAAGTTCGGAAGCTTTCTGTAAAATTCATCTTTCACTTCATCTGAGCTGCAGTCAGTGGGAGCGTAGGCAGAAACGACAAAAAGGCAACGACGTGTGTCCCTATCCTTCCGAGTTCTTACGGAGCCGTTCAGCCGAACAGCACATAGACGACTGTTGACGGGGATCCACTCTAGCAGTGCTTGTTCCGCCCTCATGCTTAGTGCTATGCCTACACCTGCCAGTCCACGAGAACTGGCCATCGGGTCACCAGATACACGAAGGGTGTATCTCGTTGGCTCTCCGTTTTGCCGAGGTGAGGTCAAGTGAATGACCACACTGGAATCCTGTATGCGTGTTTCGGAGACACAGCATACATCAATGGAAAGAGACTCTAGGGTTTTAGCCAAGGAAGCCTGCTGACCGATTTGACATAGGGTGCGTACGTTGAAGGCTCCAATGTGTAGTTTGGAGCGAGGTTTCAGTAGACCTGGGACAGAGTTTTGAGCACTAGAATCGTTGGCTATGGTGACACTTGAGGAGGAAGCCGAAGAGGAAGTTTAGAGTTGAAAGTCGATGTAGGAGGAATAATAGGAATTGAAGAGGAAGGTTGATTATGAATACAGTGGTCTTGAGTGCTGTTAGAGGTATGAGGGCGGTTATCACTTCCCGGTTGCCCACACCGTGGAAGGGTTCTTCTGGAGGTACCTGAAAAGGAAATTGGATTAGAGGTGGTCTCAGTGACCTGAGAGCGTGACCGCAGTGCCCAAGGGACAACTGCTTGAGGCCGGTCGCGCACGGCCTTTTTGTGGAAGGTTTTTGATGTGTTAGCTCCGTTCTTCAAAGGGCCTTACCGCCGGAGACGGAAATCCGTGAGGTAAGGTGAGGTGTGCATTTTTAGGGTCGACCTTTTCTAACCCCACCCCTCCTTGTGGGAAGGCAGCATCGCTGTCATGCTGGTTGTCTGAAGGAAACACCTTACTGCTGTCACACCTCTGTACAGTCAGCAGTACGACTTCGCCTTCGGACCTTGGGTTTGTTGCTTTTAGTCTTACCGCTCTTCAACCGACCTGTCTGACATGGTAGGACCTTGAGGAACGGTTGTTCCAGCCAGTATAGCTCGGTTGCTTCATCACGATAGGCAAGCCCGACCACCACGTCAAGGTAGCAACAACGGTCGGGTCCTGTCAATTATCAAGTGACAAAATCGCCTATCAGAATACCGACTTATATGACCTTGTTCTTGTGCTAAACCAGTGACACGTCAACCAGCACTAACAGCCTTGCGTTAACTCTGAATCCTTATTAGTCCTTCTCGCTCAGCCCTCCCCGTTGAGTCCAGAACGCAACCTCAGTCTCCGCTGTATGAATAATATGTTTGAAACATACGTAATTTATACATAAGTAAACCGTATAGTATCACAGGATAAAATAAAAAATAGCAACGGTACAAGATGAAGCCAAAAGTGAGTGTGAGACTGTAACTAATATATTGGGAATAACTTGGGAATATAAATCGTATAATAGTAGCCAAGAAATCAAATAAAAACTTATAATAAGAGATATAAATTGTATATAATCTAGTTACTTAGTAGTTATATTATAAGAATATATATATAACAGTCCACAAATAGTCCCCGGTAGTTACCCATAATTCAATCTTCTTCCAATACAACAATTATTGTAGCGTAGCATACCTGTAATTTGGTTAGCCATGTAAGTGGTGCCTAGTTGTCTACGTATTTTGTCGTGTGACCACACTGTATTGTTTTCCTTGGCATTACCCTTTCACCATTATGTTTAACCTGCAAACAAGGATAACTTGAGAACTAGGTGTATTCCAGAACAAATGTTTACATAAAAGCTGCATATTGGATCTTTTGAATTCGCCTATCAGCGCTAGTTGTTCGGAAATGGATCAGTCATCATACTCTGAACACTAGTACCAAGAATGCAAGTCACTTCGTTAGAGGTCAATCTATAGTGTAATTATTTACTGCGTGCACAATGCAGTCCACGCTCGATATTATTAGAAAATCGTAAACTTTAGTTATTTCTAACTCGACTAACATACGTTAGATTATAACCATACACATCCTGTAAACTACTGCTCAATGCTTCCTTTAAATAATAGGCAGTATGAACATTTAGTCCTACTAAGGATTCGCTAGTTAGGTTTACTCAAGAGCCTACTAAGTTAAAATGGTCAGTTCGCAACAGATGTTGCTGATTCATAAGTCATTAATAGTTTACTTGTTAATTACTGATGATTAAACTCGAATGTAAACAAGAATCAACCCCTTCTGACAATCTGAAAGTAATATAGGATCTGTACAATTTTTCTTCTTACTCATCCAAAACCTATATATATATATATATATATATATATATATATATATATATATATATATAATGTTTTATACTTTCTATTTTATACTGTTTCTTTTTAGTCTATCGTATCGGGAATTGCTTTTGTCTATAGCACTTACCTACTATTACACTGGCAAATACTCATTTTTGTTGTAATGGCTACTAGTGGTTTGTATTGCCTACTCAGTGTCTATTGGTCACATCTATCTCGCTCAGTAAATTTGATCGCCTAGACTGAACGAGCTTCTCCATGCTAATGTAACAAAACATTAACACCTCAGTGCTCAATATAAAGTTAACTGTGATTACTCTTGAAAACCATCTTGTCGTTATTATTTATCCTTTTCTAAATTGACAATGTTGAAGAATTGTTTGCATAGGAAATTGGCTTTTGTGCACATTTTCTTTCCTATGTTTTTTTTATTTATTCAGTTTGTTCTCAACTATCGATGAATTTTATTGCAATCACGATTAAAAATAATTACGACTTAGTGTGTGTAATTCGTCTCAATGATGGGAGTGTGATCTGCGTACTTACTTATTTCTTTGACAAGTAATACACTGACAAATTTTCTTCAAGTAAAAGTGGCACTGTGGCACGAACTGAAATATCATCCTCTTTTTAGACTTAAGAATCACATGAAGGAAGAGTTTAAAACCATAAGTATTCATGAAATCCCTATTCCGTAGTAAAGAATAATTCAAAAGAAATTCGTTTATGAAAAATTTGAACAAATTGTAAAATTCGCAATCTGTAAACATTAGCATGCAAACATGCACTGGATATTTTGAGACTATTTAGCCAACAATATTAAAGAAGTCTTAAATGATAACAATCAGAATTATTGGCTTTGGATCCTCGTACTGTTTCATTCTTTAGTAAAATTATTCGAGTCGCCTTTAACAGAACGTAAATTTGTAACCTACTAACCAAAGTCGAACGGCTAAATTAATGAACAAAAAACTCCATGTGTTATGTTTGTAGTATTACTGCGTCATTTGAGCATTAAACCAAGAAGATTCTTTTAAGTTATAATCAAGATAAGATCTAAACATTCAGATTCTCCAAAATTCAAGGAGTCCAAATGCCTAGAATATCACACACAGCTACACTATTTTACGATGAAGCAAAAGTAATTTATATCCGTTTTGTGGATTCGATGAATATTCCAGGATGCTAGTGTTGATTTAAAGCTATAAAAAAGAAATTAGACTTACATAAACCATTACATTCTATACGATCATGCTTGCGTTCACAGACAAGACAATATTTCACATGGCGTGATGGGTGATGGAATATATGTTTTTCTACTTGTGTTGACCACGATCAATGACAACATAGACGGAACTAGTTAGGAAGCACCGCCTAAACTTACAAAACCCATATCTCAAGAGTTATGTTTTAACCACATATTTATGTTCACTTTTACACTGAATATATTACATTTCAAAGTTTGTTTGGTTGAAAGTTTGTTTTCTTTTTACATCTGCCCACTTTAGGAGTTCTCATCAATATTCGTACATTCTCAAGCAATAACCATTCAACTACTTTACACCTCATCTAAACAATCTATCACGTCTTGTCCTCTATGTTAATGTTACTGTTTATAATACTTTTCTATTTGAGGTATGTAAGATTATGCAAACTTATTCAGAATTAGGATATTCATTCAGTTGTACTAACTGGATTTAAATTTTCTCAACTGACAGAATTCTGAGCCAGTAATAAGCTAGGATTGGTCACTTAACTCAACATTTGAGAGGATGTATCGAATAAGTAAAACTGGGTCACCGATAGATTTCGCGTCATTTCCAACCATTACTTACAACTATTGCAACCAGGAAATTCGCACCTTGCGATATTGCTCGAACCACTTGTTAGTGACTTTGTGGACCGGTGTCACACTGGTATTTTTCCAGCCTACTCTTGAGTCAGCCAACAATACACACCGAGGCAGAAAGTCCTTAGGTAACGGTAACATTTATCGACTACCTTAGCCGATAAAAATTCATAGTATCAAGCCGATATTGCTTTGCACACACCAATAAAATAATTGAAACTTACATATATCCTTTACTTTCATGGGCTGTTTTAGTGCTTCATTTTGTTACTTTCCTTATCAAATATATTTATTTTATCTGAGTCCAAGTCGATGAGTGAATCTCTTGGTATGAGATCAATCACTGGGAAGTTAGAAAGCATTATTTCTAGAAAGATACGTGACGAAACTATGTGAGAATTTAGTTAGTGGGTAGCCCTGACGAATTTCACTGTAGGTTGCCAATCCACGCGATGGCTCGCCATAAGATTTAATCCGACCACTGATTACCGAGTAAAGGACCTTCCTAAAGTTTATGTGCTTCGGTACACATTAAATGATAAATACTGCCACCAGTCCTGACGACCACCTGAGGTAGTTGAACCAAAAGTTCGAGAGATACGTTTACGGTAGTGCATCAATAAGTATATTTACACTTCGAAAGTAAAATGGATATCCTTTTTACAAATCCCTCCCTAGGTCTTACAACTGCTTGGCATCCCCAGTTTGTATACTTACCAGCACCAATAAAGTGTCGGGTTGTGAGTGCTAATATCTTAGAATATTAGTCAGACTGATTTCTATACGGTTATTAGTCTTTTACAAAAACAAGGATGCTAAGTGTTCATGCCCAGCATGACGGAATTGTCTTCAACTATCAGACTTAGCTGGCATCTCAGCCAGCCTTACTACTAAAACAACTACCATTCTTTAATCTTAGTCTCTCACTAGTCTAAACAATTATCAGATGTCAACGATGCCCCTGTGCCTTTCGATAAATTTCACTACTGATTATTACGTGGACTAAGTCCATTTTTACGTTTCCTCTTGTTGTTAAAGCTCGTTGGGGTAGATTTCTGAGCATCTACAAGTTTAGTAGTCTTTTATGGTTGCTATAGACCAATGTATATCAGAATGAACATGGCCGACCAAGTACTTAGATAACGCATACTTCTGATCTTCGAATTAAGATCAAAGGTCTTGTTTTTTTATGTTTAGTAAGGCCCACATGAACGCGTACTGGGGCAGACAGTCTAACATGTGCTCCAGAAGGAGCAGCAATTTTCAACGATGGGTGATAGCAATATGGTCTATGTAAGTTGATATTTGTAACGTTGGTGCTTGCCAAAAACAAGTCGTTTGTGCAATCGTATCTTGACGACAAATATGGTAATGAACTACGATAATAACAACGGTTGATTGGTGTATAAGCTAACTTTACAACAACCGGGTAAATCACTGGATACATAACAACGTAAGTCATCAACAGAAATCGATACCCACTGATAACTGTGTCTCATGTCACAGTATCTCACGTTTGTTATGAGCACAGCGTGATGCCAGGAAATTACGCACATTATTGTTATCATTTCAGTGTTTCTGCCACATCACATTTGTATTCCGCTGCGTTTGGGATTGCATAAAAATCTCTGGTAATTAATTCCCACTAATGTGTTTTGTAACGAAGACTATCAAACTAGTAATTCTTATTTGCAAATTACATTGAAGCCTGATTATGGTTTTGGAAGTGTATCCGGAGTAATAATTTTATAAGATATGGTCTACTGGCCCGAACATGTTATGTACCTCTAGTACCAAAAATGTCTTATTTTGTTAGATGATGTTAGAGGCAATGTATTATGATGACAATTTTCCAGACTTCAATCAATATATGCACTAGATAATGTTCAATAACACGTTTTAGAATCCTTACAGAAACACCATAAGTTAGTAGTACTGGAGAGTGCCTGTTATAATGCTCGGTTTGCTTCGTGTTTACGAATGGGATTTTAATTTGCCTGAGACAAATATCACACTAGATACCCTCCCAGTGTCTATTCTGCAGGACTTCAATACAACTCAGATCAAGAAGACGTGACTAGCCTTACTAGAACGTAAATATATTTCTACACCAAAAACCAATCAATAATAATACGGACAGGAGAATATATAACTTATCTAACACCTGTCAGACTATCTACAAGTTTGACTAAGCAAACAACAAATCAGTATCATCCTTACCCACACATCAGTGCCATTACACGACGTCTTCCGGACAGACATTTCTTGGTAGCTTAGCATTTAGTTCTTGACTTGTCCCATAATTTCCAACTTTAATATTCTGTCATATACTGTATCTTAGAACACATATCTATTGTCATTTTCTCAGAGGCATGTTCTCAGAAGCAACATCTGACCTTCTTGGTGTGTTTAGATCCCATATCCTCTTTAGTGAAGATGGACGGAAAAGGGCTAAGTAAGACGAAGATAGAACATGACAAGTCAGTGAAACTGATAATTAACTCTCTGAACTATGCTGGCGCACAGATTTCTTACTCAGAGTTTATGAGATAGTATTCTATGGTTGAAAAAACTTGAGTGATGTGATTTCAAACTTGCAGTCATGACCCAAATCCATAGTTTAAGTAATAGGTTGACAGACATCAATAAAATAAGCCATCCAGCTCATTGATGGGTTGTTACCTAATCACGTAGACCTCACTTTCAAATATCTACAACAACTCTGACACCTTTATATATAAAAATAAAAAGGTCAACTGGACCAGAAATGGAGATATTAGCAAACTAGAGTGGAGAATAAATTCAAACCTAGTAAAACTGCTGCACATGATTATTACTGATAAAGAGGAACTCGATGTTCTAAAACCAATCGGCTCTGAGTACCCTCATCTACATGAATTACCTGAAATTCACAAATCGAGCATTCCTTTACGCCCAATCTTATTAATGTGTCGATCACCTACACATAACCTAACTAAATGGTTGACAAAATTGTTGGATCCCATCCGAAGACGTTTATTCTGTGGAGGATTCTTTTGAATTGGTCGATAATTTATGTGATATAAGTATCAATGGAGAGAAAATGTTTATTTGACATGAATTCCTTGCTCACAAATGTACCTTTGAAAAAGACTATTGATATATTATGTGACTACATATCTTTGAACAATCTTAAAATACTATCACGTACTGACGAAGTCCAGTTCACATTTAAGGGTTGCTATGGATAGTCTGTTAGGACCATTATCAGCAGATGTGTTCATGGCACATGTTGCAAATCTAGCTGAAGCCCTAATCGAAAATATTTCCCTTTGTAAGAGATATCAGAATGATATCTTAGTTATCTGTGAAAGAAAGGACGATATGAATTGTTTATTAAGTGGACTTAACACTCCAAAACCACACTAGTCTTTCATGTGAAAAGGAGAAGGACCACCTCCCCTTAGATATATTTAGAAGTAGAAGAGATGGTTCAATCAAATGATCCACTTTTAGAAAACAAACTTAAGTAGATGGAAAGGTTATGGTATAGTGAGGCCTACTAGTCTTGGTAGAAAGAAACCTGTCTACATCATTTTACCGTTTAGAGGTGACTCAAATAGCTCCTTATTGAAACAAAGGCTTAAGTCAGGTGTCAACATAACATATTACGCAGAAAAAGTGATTATCAAGGAAAAAACAAGGACATGCTTCACAAGAAACCTAAAAGATATGAGGACGATTGCGATAAATTCCATTGTGATTACCAGCTTAAATGTGTATGTAGCCATACATACAGAGAGAAGTGATCGTGATTTCCAAATTAGGGTGTCTGAACATATACATAAATGGTTGCAAAAACAAATAAGATCAAGTGATCCAATAAGAGTAAATGATAAACATCCATCGTTCTCTATTGCTAAACATATAATCGAAACAGGCCATAAGTTTGATCTTAACACGGGTTTTGTGGTGTTGTACGAAAGTGTAAAAGATCGTACACTAAGAATTATTGAAACCTTAGCCATACGAAAATCCAAACCCCCTTTGTTTATTCAGAAACAGTTTGTTCTCACCCACCCTAGTAATATTAGCTTGTTATCCAGAGTGATGAGGTTTTAAACTGTTTTCACGTTTTGTTTTTTGTCCTTGTCTCCTCTTACCTTCCATTTATCTAGCTGAACTTTTATTTCTATATATAAATGTTCTTAACAAGTATGTGTGGTCGGATAGTTCGAAATGTATATATCACACAGTTCTGATAATTTTCGTCTTCTCATTATACTACCGAATTTATCAAAGAGATATATCGCTTCGGACTTTGACCTCAAAGTTGATAAAGGTATCCTAATGATTCTACTTTTCAATGTAGTATATATGTCGTTGTAATAACTGAACAAGAATGCACGTTAAGCTTAGCTGAAGGTTATTTTAACCACTTATCATTCTAACTCACCTGACGTACAACTGTTGGACTATAAAATAACAAAAGATATCGCTGAAGAGGCTAACTTTTACTTGGTACACTGATGATCCATACCATATAATGCTGTACGGGACTGTTATGTAGGTTAAAACTTGTAGCACATTCACAAATAGGAACATAATTGCTTACATACCCAAACAAGGCCGTACCAAAAACTAGGTGGGGTTAAGATTAGTTCACGGTCGACTGTGTGGTGTTTCGTGGGAATAAAGGCGAACACAGGAGATATTTGGGGTTATGCTACAGGTGTTTTAAAAAAGCAAGCAAAAGTAGACAACTCGGTGTATTTTTAGGCGAAAAGCAGACGACTCGGCGTGTATTTAGGCGAAGTAGATCAGTCAGCGTTTATTTAAGCGAAAAATATACAAGTATATACTTTTCGATATAATATAGACAATTAAGCGACATTTGAAACACTGAGCGACAAAAAGGGGGAAATTCGCACTATTTTCCCCGGACAGACAAGAAAGCGAACGTTTTGGCGCATTTCCCCATCATTCTGCCGTTACTTTTCAACGCATTTTCCCCTTTATTGGTTGTTTGGGGATCCCCAAACTTAAAGATGACAAAATAAACCTGAGTGGTTGCAATAAAACAGCACAGCAACAAAATGGGGCGTGTTAAATATTTGATAAAACACTTAACTACCGGACTACACAAACACCTATTGTTCATACGCCTTGGGGGAATGTAGTGATTACCAGATGCTGTATGATTCAATTAAATCGTATAACCTAGGTTATACGATTTCAGCTGGAATATAATGGGATAGGTTATAAATCGGAAAAAGACAAACTAATGGAAGAGTATACATTATTGTCACAGATTTGTAATACTGAACAGATAAATATACGATTTGGAAGCTGTATATGATATATAACACGAAAAAAACATGTTAAGAACAATAACGAAAAGCGTAGGTCAATCAGTGGAAATTACATATACTGATCACAGCGACGTAGTAATAACAAAATCGTAAAAACTAACGTGAAGTTGAAAAATCCAAAGAGTGTTATTTTGTTTTAACTGATGTCGGTTTGGTTTTTTTAAGTTTTGATGACCTAGGCTCGCTTAGCCTGCATTTTATTTTGTAGATGAAAAATATCAGAAGAGAAACGACCAGAAGCGCTGGAATAATAAACACAGAGTTGCTTATTTCCTTTTTAACAGGCCCTTTGTCCAAATCTACCATCCTTCGAGTGTTTGCCACCACACAAACTGATGACGACCCGTGACCTAGAGGGCTTGAATTTACGCTAGTTGCTCAACTACAATACATAATCAATAACAATAAGACGCTATGTTGGTTTCAACTGGTCTCAGTTTGTCTGATATACTTGTAACTATAGAACTATCTTTAACACTTGTTAACATACGCTTATCACATTCGAAACTTTACCAATAACGACGGCGATGCTGCTAATCTCTTGTCTGAACAATGCTCTCGGACATTTCAACCGACCCACATCAACTATACTGATGAAATCTTCATCCGCAAATGCACATAACTTCACGAAGTGAACCAGAACGCTGATGTGGTGTTCCAGAAAACTGCGGTAACTAAGAAAAGACACCTTTCCTGGCCCCAATATGGTTCATACTGCTATACAGAGGTTAGGAGCTACAGTCCTGGCAACACCGCTTCGCATGACGTTCTCACACTCACTAAGCCGAGGTGTTTGGAGTTTGACAACACTTTAACCAGTAATATCTAATAAGAATCGTACCCACAAAGTGAAATCAAAAGACAGAAGTGAAGTGGTTCGAAGATATATTTGATAGGCTATCAATATATCTGGGATCGTCTGATCCAATCTGGTTAGCGATTGCGGGGGATGTTGAGAACGGCGTTCCCACTCGTGATCTGATGCGGATGCATGACTGAGCGCCTTCAGCTAGGTGAGTCAATTAAAACTAATGTGGTCAGCATCCAATGTCGAAGACTTACAGAGCTATTTATTTTGGGGATTTATTTACCTCTACACTGGCTCACATCACGCCAACTATCAAAAGAGATCAATTTAAAGAGCCTTTAAGCCACCGACCGGTGGCTCTTCTCTCTATACCTTCAAAGGTGGTGGAGTTCCTGATATGCGATGGTATACACGACTATATATTATCCTTAAATTTCTTCCCACCCTAACAGCGTGGTTTCAGGAAGGGTCATTCTTGTATAACCAACCTGCCTACTGAGGTGGACAGATGGATAAGCATCCAAGGGGCAAGTTGACATCATCTACATTGACTTCCTAAAAGCTTTTAATAGGGTCAACCACATGCGTCTTATAAATAAGGTCAAGAGATTGGGTAGCAGACCACTTCTAATTGGCTGGCTCATTTCATATCTAAAATATCAACATTTTAAGGTCAGGATTAGCTTCACTTTATCTCAGGCTATGGAAGGTCCCGGTGGGGTCCCCAGTGTTCAGTGGTATTACCCCTTCTTTTCTCGATTTATATAGACCATCTCCCACAACAGGTATCGTCAGGTTTATTGCGTTTTGCTGATGATATGAAACTTTGGAGAGAGATACGCAACTAAGAGGATAAACTGGCACTTCAAGAGGACCTGACTCGACTTCAGAGTTGCTCAGATGACAACGGACTTGCCTTTAACACTTCAAAGTGTAAAGCAGTCCATATGCGACATGTTGCAGACTACAGTTACGACTTCAGAAACTCCTGTCTAGTGGTATCCCGAGAGGAAAAAGATTTAGGAGTTCTGGTACCCTAAGATTAGAAGTCTTAAGCTAACTGTAACAAAAATGCCTTTCAAGCAAACCGTGCACTGGTAACATTGAAGCGCATTTTTGGCCAGCATGACGGAAGAACTTTCCACATAAACTTCAACAGTTTCATTCGTCCCCATTTAGAGTACGGATACATATTATTTTCTCCCTCACTTCAAGAGGATTAGGACACTCTGGAACGTATCCAACGGTGAGCCACGAGATCAGTTGGAGGACTCAAATTCAAACCTTATGAAGAGCGCCTCCAATCACCTAACCCTTACTCATTAGAGCATAGGTGTCTTAGTGGTGACCTTCTGATGGTTTACAGTATCCTTAGTCCCAATACTAACCTAAGGGGTAACACTCAGGAATTGGAGACACAACACAACAGAACGGACTGTAGACACAACTTCTACTCAGATTAGATGGTGGTTGGAGGTTGTCAACAGGAAACCCTGGACCCGGGTTTCGTGCTACTTGGCACTCGTCAGCAAGGTGTACTTGTAATCTTGAGGGAACTGGTGCTTCCTGGAGGACTCGATCTCGTGTCACCCAGCTTCACAGTCAGAGACGTTACCACTGAGCTATCCGAGCCGTGACTAACCTCCTGTAGGACTGAGATGTAATCACAATTGTGCCCGCAGTGTCGAGTCACCTAGACTGGTGGCCACATTGCAACGTGATCGATAGCATTCAATCTGCACTAATAAGGACTAGACAAGCATGAGATTGATCACCACCTAGTGACCAATCAATTGTGATTACAACTTCTACTCCTTAACAGTTGTCAAAAGCTGGAATTCTCTACCGACTGAACTAGTCCAAGCAACTTTGCGGGAGTCATTTAAAAGGAAACTTGACCAATTCTTAAGGACTAAAGGCAACATTTTATTATGATTTACCATTTTCTTCTTTCCTCTATTATCGCCAATATACCTAGAATCCTGTACTGGACCTATGTTCACTTCACCCGACATTGTTTTAATTCCAACATCCTCTATATTCCAACCAACCAGTCGATTCTTTGCAAAGTGATGGCTGTTTTTCAAACAACCCTGCTTCACCAGAACCAGTGTAATAATTTATGGTCGAAAAATATTAACACACAGATCACAGAAGTTAGTGCAGTCAAACGGTTAGCCTGCTCACAGTGTATGATAAAAAAAACATGAAACTATGGCTTACATCAAGAAAAATGTGCAAATAGATCAACTTGTTTGCCCTAGCTGCCAAAAATGAAGACTAAAGCAATCATAGGTTTTCAGAATCGATGGACAGGTTTCAGTCTATGAGTGGAAAACTGGGGGATTACAGTGAGAGTACACCAAATCCGTCCACTACAAAGTTATTATATGAAGAAATCTTGTGAGAACCTAACCGCTTATCCGGTTTTGCATCGGATCGTCTTAGCCAACAGTCTAAAATTCACACATATAACCAGTATATTATACGGAATTGCGATCCATTGTTTCACCAAGTACGTATTTACTGTAGAAATCAATAGAACAACATTTTATGAATGTCAGGAAAAACAAATAATGATTGTTCGCGGCCGATTGCATAGTGACTCACTTTTGTGAAGAGAATGAGATTGGTATAATGGAAGCAATTATTATTATAACCAATTGTCCCAGTGATTGTTTTACTGTACTTGCTTGTTTAAATGTACCAGAAAAGACAATTCCGTTGTTTGTGACCTTACACGAACTCTCGTACGCTCAGCAGTCTCACCTGTGGATTTTGGCACGATCTCGGTATTGTTTCGATGTCACGAGATTGCCAACAAATACATCATACTACAACCTTCAACTGCCTTCTGATATTTGGCATGCGGAGGTGTCAAACCTGGTAACTGGCACGTAGTCTTCCTGTAGTGAGGATCATAGTCGATAGCGACTCGACGCATACCGTATCTGATGGTTGACAATTGCGAACACGCCCAAACCACCGGAAAACCTTCCGAAGAATACAGTGACGGTGAGTCTATTCCTTATCTATCCACGTCTGTTGCACATTTTCATATTGATATCTTTCAATACATAATATTCTGGCAATAACTCGAAATGGCGGATAGTGATAAGAGTAGTATTAATGTGACAGACTCCGAAGTACAGGTTATCTATTTCCGACCTCTCTCTTTTATTCCTCATGATCCAGAAGTTTGGTTGGCGCACTGGAGTCCCGATTCCAGATCTGCTGCATCACAAACCAACGCAGCAATATGCTCACGCCCTGGAAGCTTTACCAGAGGATCACACTGTTGCTATTCGTGAGGTTGTCCTCAACCTCAATCTACCTAACGTCTATGGTCGTTTCAAGGAGGCTATTATCAAACATTTCCTCACGCTGATGGAGGAAAGCTTGAGGACATCCTTAGCACGTCACCCTCTGGGTGATGCTAAACCTTGCCATCACCTTGCGTGCCTGCAATCTCTCGCAGGAGCCACGACAGCCGATTCCAAAATCGTTAGGGAATCATGGCTCGAATCTCTACCAGCACATGTACGACCAATCATTACGGCCCTGCTCAAGGGTACACCGCTTAATTAGGTGGCCCTCACAGCAGATAAGATATTGGCAAGGACTAGAACCTGAGGCAACTATATGGTTGTCTCAACGTTACGCTCGAACGAAGATCTCGACGCAAGTCGCCTTTCGGATCAAGGTGATAGGGGTGGTTGTATTCATACCCTTCTCAACTTCCGAGACCGTTCCAGTATACCTGAACCCTACGTCCCCCGAATCAAATCGCAGTCACCTAAAGCCGAACCTACTCGCCTTAAGCAAGCATCTTCCAAGCCACGCCAAAAGTCGGCTTCGGTAGCGAGTACGGGTTGGTGCTGGTTCCACTGTTCCTTCGAGTCCCATTCCCGTTGTTGTCGGGCCCACTACCCATGCAAGGCGGAAAACTCCCGAGACAGCGAGTAAACTAGGCTGTACTCGCCGACCCCTCACCTCAGGTTGACCGCTTATTTTATGTGCACGATTATCGCACTAACGCTAGGTACCTAGTATAGGCAGGTGCCCAAGTTTCGGTCGTATATATTGGTAACAGCAAATCTCAAGCTACAATGCTTCGACTACGCACTGAGAATGGCCCAGTTATTCCCGCCTACGGTTCATGACAGCTTACGGTCAACCTGGGCAACCGATGACAGTATCTGTCGACGTTCATCATTGCCGATGTCCCCACAGCCATAGACGGTATCGATTTCCTACAGCACAATGTATTGTTAGTCGATTCACGTAGGTTGCATCTAATCAATAACTCGTCAAACAGTAAATTCATGGGCTTTAAAGTTCAACCAAACGCGTACCGAATCACAGGCGTATTTCATTCGCATGATGGTATATTCCATGCTTTGTCCCAGAAATTCGCCCAATTGACTTGTAGAGGCCGATTTCCTCTATATCTGACTCCAATGAATATCTCGTTAACTGAGCATTAAATTCAGACTGAATCTCCTAGTAGAATTATGGATTTACTCGTGATTATCCAAGAGCCCGAACACTAGTTATAGAGATATTTTATTTTTAAAGATTGGCAAAATCCGGAAGCGTACACGAAGCAAGCACACAGGGAAACGAAGAGAGTGTGTGTGTGTGCACGTGTCTGTGAGTGTTAGAAATTCGTATATATCTATGAGTGTTAATCAAGTATGGATAAATTATTGTTGTCTGTGTCTTACAATAGACTAAAGATTGATGTGCAAAAATGTGCTCAATCATACTCACACAAAATCACATAGTGGGTTAAATGTCTAAATCACAGTGAGCAGATAAATAATACAATAGTTGAATAGGTCTACCAAAAACTAAAGCTCTCGAGGAGATCCTATCGTTGAACTAATCGTGTGGTACACCACATTCACTTGCGGACCTCCGGTCATGGCAAAACCTCGCCGACTAGCACCGGACAAATCAGCTTTCGCTAAAAGTGAGTTTGACAATTCAACAGTTGCTGGTAATATTCGTCCTTCTCACAGTCCCTGGGTGTTATGATTCGTTAATCTTGAATTGCTATTACTGAGTCGTCTTACTCTAACGGAACGAAGGATCAATGATTCAGAGACTCGATAGCTATTCTGGTTCGCTGTCCCCGGCTCTGGTAGCCCGATCAAGAAGTCTGGGTAAGTTGTAAAAAGTGTATTCTACAGACAAACAGCAGATAACAAGTCAGGTCAAGCACACAATCAAGCGTATTTATACAAATATTTACAATCGATATTGCCATGGAAAATTTTTAAACATTATCCAACGAGTTCATTAATTGACCGCTATTTAACATTTAATCGATAGTTCATCAACTGATACCAATACAAATATTTAACATTTAATCGATAAGTTGATCGATAAGATAAAATTTGAAAACATGAGTTTGGGCCACACCTCTTCACATGGTTCACAAAAGGTTTGGAGTTAGTTGGGGACCATGTGGCGATTACTGAGCATTAAACGTAGCGACACACTTGGATAGCTACCCCATCCCCACATATTTTTATTATTAATGGCTTTATTCAATATTATATTTTAGTACAATACAGAATTCTCAGAGCACCACATCACTCAAGGGCACGACTATTTTTTCTAAGATCGATCTGGTACGAGCATATCATCAGATCCCAGTCGCTCTTGGAGACATCGAGAAAACCGCTATCACGACTCCTTTCGGTCTGTTTGGGTACCTACCAATGCCATTTGGATTACGGAATGCTGCTTAAACTTTCCAACGCTTTATCGATAGCAAAGTACGAGACTTAGATTTTGTTTACGTCTATATTGATGACCTGCTAATTGCATCATCAAACGTAAATGAACGTTATCAATATCTAACATTCCCGTCCCGAGGCGTTTCTTGCAATGGAATAATAGTCAACCATGACAAGTGTGAACTTGGCAAATCGGAAACAAAATTCTTAGGTGACATTATTAAGCAAGAGGGTATTTTACCTTGTGAGGACAAAGTATATGCAACAATGGAGTACACTGTTCCGTCAACACCCAAAGAAGTGAAGGCATTTCACGGTTTGGTCAACTTACAGCGACGTCTCATCCCACACGCAGCAGAACGGTTACGACCATTAACCGATGCCTCGTGTACTGCGTTTTCAGAGATCAAAACAGCTCTGGTTCAAGCCACACTCCTCGTTCATCCAGACCCACTAGACACTCGGTTGATGCACCAGATTTTGCTATAGGGCCGTTGTGCAACAGAACATCTCCAGGAGTTGGCAACCACTCGAAATTTCCTCACGACGCCTCATTCCCACGGAGATGATATAGTGCTTTTAGTCGATAAGTGCCCGCAGCCTATTATGCCACTAAACATTTCCGGCACGCAGTAGGTCGCGATTTCATCGTGTTCACCGACCATAGGCCTTTTAACGTATGCTCTGCATACAAAGTCTTACTGCTACTCACCACGAGAATGCAGATATTTGGACTACATCTGCCCCCAAATGCCTTGGCCTGGCCGAGAATTGGGAGAGTACGCTTACCCACTCGAAATGCTCTCAAATGGTCACGCGTAAATAGCCTCTGCCAAAGAAGTCCTACTCATTACCTTCTTGTGGTATTACTGTTGTTTAGGAAATTGAGAGGACGAAAAGCGAATGTTCGGCGCTTTACCCGGGTTGGTGGACACGGAGAGTCCACCTAGGGGAGTTGGGAGACTCTCATTCTAAACAATTGGTGCACATAGGCTCCAGTATCCTGAAGGAAGAAATGGCGTATGAACCAATCGTTGGTCACCGGCTACCATGGGACTACATGTCCTTACGTTGCTCAGCTGCCTTGTGGACAGAACTTCGTCACGTTAAAAGCGAGTCGAACTATGTTGCTGATGCTGTCACGTAACCAAGCGAATGCAGTTCATTCACCGGTGCTTGATCTCTCTGCCATGTCTGTCGCCAAGCAAGCGATCCCTCCTGCATGGAAGCACAACATTCTACATCGCTTCACTGCCCAGAAGTACCCTTAGTTATTAACTCAAACACTATCCTGTGTGATACTTCTACTGGTCTTTCCCCACCCACCGTACCCTCTGCTTACCGTTTTCTTGCCTGCAATGCTCTGCATGGACTGTCGCATCCAGGTATCGCAGCTACATTACGCCTCATCGCTGCACAATACATCTGGCCGTCCATGAATAAAGATGTACGTATATCGGTAAAGCAATGCTTACGATGTCAACCATCAAAAGTGCGCAGGCACGTAGCTGCATTCGCTACGCCTGATGCTCGCTTCGATCACGTCCATACAGACATTGTGGGACTACTGTCACCATCGCACGGGTATGATCACATACTCACGTGCATCAATCGTTTCAAAAGATGGCCCGAAGCTATCGCTATCACGTCCATTACAGCGGAGACAGTTGCGTACCGCTTCATAGAACGAGTCCGAATTATTCTCCTCGCTGACCCGGCTGCTCGGTATGGAACGCATACGTACTACCGCAACCACCCAGCATCAAGTGGTCTAGTTGAACGGTTTCATCGCCAACTTAAAAGTTCTTCGAGCACACGAAAACATCAATTGATACGGAACCTTACCACTCGCCGTCTTAGGTATTAGAACGAGCTTAAGGCTAGATATTCAATGTTCCGCCGCTGAACTTGTATACGGCACAACCTTTCGTCTGTCTGGGGAATTTTTCACACCACGGAGCAGTAACGATTCCGGTAAATCAGACTACACCCAACGACTGTCTAAATTTATGCGAACACTACCTCCGGTGTCAACTCGAATACAACATCGACAGGTCGCCCTCCCTCGAGAGTTATCTACCTGTTCACATGTTTTCATACGAGTACAATCGGTACGCAAACCTTTGCAACAGCCTAACGAAGGACCTTTTCACGTGATTTTTCGTCACGAAAATACCCACAAGGTTGATCGACATGGCCGCATCGAGGTCGTCAGCATTGACCGTCTCAAGCTCGCACACGTCGATGACAGTACCCCACCTGACAAGTTGAGACCCAATGCTAGACCCATCAAACCTACTAGCGGACTTCGCACATCTACCTCACGCTAGATACATCAGAAACCTCACTCCCACGTCCCAGTCAACAGCACGTGTCACCTGCAGCATCTACTCCTGATACTGTCCTACATAAAAGATCTTCGGAGACAACCCGAGGATCGGCGATCGCTCCCTGTTTGTCAAGCACTTCATCCTACAATCTCACGCTTGCCGATCAGTCCCACAAACGGAGTCACTACGTATCGAAAATGTAAGCCCTTTCTAGCGGGAGGCTCCTGTAGTGACCTACTTTAATGAAGAGAACGTGGAAACAATTACTATTATAATCAGTTGTTCCAGTGATTGTTTTACTGTACTTGTCTGTTTGTGTACCAGAAAAGACTAGTAGTCATCGAGTCGCTATCGACTATGATCCTCACTACAGGAAGACTACGTGCCAGTTACCAGGTTTGACACCTCCGCATGCCAAATATCAGAAGGCAGTTGAAGGTTGTAGTATGATGTATTTGTTGGCAATCTCGTGACATCGAAACAATACCGAGATCGTGCCAAAATCCACAGGTGAGACTGCTGAGCGTACGAGAGTTCGTGTAAGGTCACAAACAACGGAATTGTCTTTTCTGGTACATTTAAACAAGCAAGTACAGTAAAACAATCACTGGGACAATTGGTTATAATAATAATTGCTTCCATTATACCAATCGCATTCTCTTCACAAAAGTGGGTCACTACAAGTTATTGACAGTTTTAAGAAAACTCCAAATTACCCTCCCCAAACAATATAAACGAAAATTTTAACATGAGCAACTATGCTGACCAAAATATCCAGTTATAACTAAGTAACTTTCTCACAGAATTACAGTGCATCTATCGAGTAATCAAATCTTCCATGTAAAAGAATATTTTGTTGCCTCACATTGTCTAAATTCATATCCTTAAGCAAAACACTACCGATTAATAGCGAGGAATAATAAATGCCTAGCGAATGATTGTGAGCATGCCCAAACTTCCTATGTCACTTACATCATATACGTTAAAAATACGTTGTTAATAGATCCAATCAAACGAATTTTATAACTTCTGCCTTCGTGCCTTTTACATAGAATCGATTTTGTATCACCTGATAAAACAAAGTGTTTTCTGATTGGTAAATAACATCCTGTTTACTAGGAATTACAAACACTTAGTTGTTCTTTGTGTGCACCATTTCGACCACGAACATTACCATATTTACATAGCTTCTAAATTTCAAAACGAGATTCTAACCCACGAGCATGGGTATAGTGCAGTTTAACAGACTAAAAATGTCCACATTAATAGTCACATAAAATTGGAAGTCAGGTGTGAAATACAAGTACCCAAAAACCATTCTCACACTTGGCATATTTTGTTCCGGTACTCATTACCGCGAACTGGGTAAACGAATGTGTACGATGCTAAACAGGATATTTCGACATATGTCTCTGGTATTGTTGTCCGATCTTACGGAATCAGAAAATATGCCACGATACGTAAAAAAGATATTAGCCTTCGGCAGTGAGACCAATGTAAATTCTAGAAGTCTGAGATTAATACTATCAAAATAAATAAAATATGATTGAACGATCCTTTCTCCAAAAAGCACAGTCACCAATTACAACAACACCAAGTACAAACAAACTATGAGACATTCAGCGAACAAATCGTAAAGAATACAAACTGATTATTTGTTAAACACAAAAAGTATCCCATCAAGCAAGGAACAATGTTCTATCTAAAGGAAAGGGATAGAGAAACTCAGTTTACCCAAAAGTTAACATTCAAACTATAAGATAAAATTAAATAAGAATTTAAGAATCGTACAACTAATTGCTTGCTAACAATGATAAGCATTCCCAACAAGCAGGGAGTATATTGCTTTCCCAGTGCGATAAAACGAAAGCAACCGATTAACACAAGAATTATCAGTAAGACAGTCGCTAAAACGGAATGCTAACAAAAAATTGGAACAGTTACTGAAAAGCCAACAACATCAGTGAATTAACCAATTCTAGAATCTGCAAACAATGTGGTAAAATGACTGCCAGATACACTTGCTAATGGTTAGTATTTCAACAAACCTATAACAATGGAGCATTTGGATGTTAACAAAGCTTGTTATTAAAACATAAGAGCTAATTATAATCATATTTGGTTAGTCGTATGTATCGATTGAGCTAGTAATCCTAATCTGAATACTAATCGACACCGTAATAAGATAGTTCATGTTAGCAACAGTCAATGAGCCAATCAAATCATGGATTAAAATGAATAAAATTTATCAGGAGAAATTATAGAAAATGTGACCATTAATAACTGGTTGGGTGATTCCTAGTTGGTCTCACCAATGTAGAATTTCACTCTAAAATCGATGTTAAATCAAAAGTGATGTAGTTTGAATTCTGCGAAAACCGCAGCGAAACGTAAGATACTTGTTCTTTCAAAGTTTGGGAAAATTGTTCTCGAATACCGATCATTTGAACACAAATCACTACATCGTAATTTCTATCGGAGATATTATTTCAGGCATCTGAAATTATACATATCTGTCTGCTTTTAGAGCATTCCAACACAAATACTACAAAAGTTCGAAGTTAACTGTTACTCTTGGCGCTTACCAACTTAACGAATAACAAACACTGGATGTTGAGAAACGGATAGTTACCAATCACAATGTTTGCTTGACATTGTTTACGAGTATGGGTGTAGAAATCAAAGTCGTTTTTGTTGAAAAAAAGACAGAATTCAACTATAGCGACCAAAGTATAAACGTTTTTCCAACCGATTATGAATCTCTAGTTGGGAAACAGTAATATTGAGTAATTTTATACTAATCTCCAATAGAAGGACTAAAATACTATTCACAATTATACAAGGGTATATAAATACTATAACTACGACTGTAGTTACTGCCGGTCCCAAGCCGGGATAGACGAAGGTTCAGCAGCTCAACCCCGTAGAAAACAGCCTTCATAAAGAGCGCTAACCAGAAAGAAACAATTATTCTGGTCAGCGGACTATGCTCCTCCGCGAGGGTAACAGGTGTAAGTATGTTCACTACAAGTCAACATATATAAGCCATGATATTCAGTGAAGAGAAACAATCCAATCTATTCTACGCACGATAGTAAAAAAATGAAAAATTTACAGCTAATTTATATCTGCTACCAAGTAATGTAAATGGATGACCGGGAAAGATAGTCTAAAAGTTAGTAGTTTAGTTGTTATCACTTTTTCAGTATCTTAAATATTTACGCTAGTCATTTGTTTCGACAATGGTGTATGAGACAAGAACCAACTTGACAAATGTTTTCTATAGTCAGAAAAACGACAATGAAATTGGAAACATTTTAACCAATAGTCTGTAAAAGAGTATGATAGGAAGAAGAACCTTGAACTTATAGCCCTACGATTAAAAGTCAAACGCCCAAATGATAATTTAATATATGTAGCTATAATGTTAGAAAAAACAGCAATATAGTAATTAAAAGGAATAAGGCATTACAATAAACAGAAGTAGAAAATAATATCGATAGCAATGGTAAGATTGGCATCCAAATGCTGTATATCGTAATTATAGCGTTGGTAGAGTGAAAAAAAGTTTGACAGTTTAATCTACATCGTTCATTATATACAAAACTGTCTACAAAAAATGAAAAATGAATCTAAGTATCATAAGAAATAGTAAACTTCTATGTATATGTCGAAGAATTCGGTTTAACAGGTGTTTCACTAGAAAATATCGACATACTTTTTGGATCGATCCAAGAAAACCCTTGACTTACAAATTTTTCCTCATCGTCATTGGAATCTTTGAATCTCTATTTTCAGTTTAAAGAAAATAAAGTGATGGCATTTAAGAAACATAAACAACTTATAAAATAAAAATACAATGTTTACAAAAAACCATAGTAACAAGAAATTATTTTTATGTTATATGACAAGAAGTAGTCTTCAGGAAGCCATGAACTAAAGGAAGACCATCTTGGGTGTAATCAAGTACGCTTGAGCCTCCCCATAGCAGTGTATCCTCCTATGGCTGATGAAATGCCAAGAAACGAAGCCTTTAATCATCACAATTATCTAGTGAACGTGAATTCGAATACAACCCCAATTCATCAAGAAGAGGATGATGTGCTGTTGATTAACTGGGGAGAGTTTAATGACGGAGATAATAACATGGACGAAGATGTGGACCCTAACAGACTTTTTAACATGCTCGTCCACCAAGCGAAAATGCAACGGCAGTGACTTGCACCGTTTATCAGTGTAATGCAATCTTTCAACCACTGTAATTAGAAACCACGTCCTCAGTCTCCTGGTTTCAATAGTATGACATATAGTGTAATTACATAAAATTAATGGGACAAATTATTTTGGGAATGTTTTATATGTATTTCATTTTTCGACCGACAATTTAACTTCTACTCATATTAACCCTATTACGAGGTGAATATGGAAAACAAATCACCGTAAAGTATAGAGTCATTGAAAGATGTTATATCCATAGGACGAGACAGCCGTCTAGTGCTTCCAGGTCTTCAATGGTAGTCTCACATCAATCAGTTTATGACCTGAATCAAAAATTTTCTTTAATTCTTATTAATTTATGGAAGTGTAAACTGTTCAATCATTCATTAATATTAGACTCATTACACGTCTAGCATTAATTGAAGGTACTATGTACATTGAGTTATCACGGTTATTTATTTGCATTTATAAACACCTATTACAATGTTTACCCACCTACATCCAATACTGAAATGATGCATTAGAATAATTCATCAAACTAGCTGGACGGAGAATAACCATTTTCATGTGGACTTTTATGTTTCCTTCTTTTTCAGGTTCAATAATCACTAGTGTAATTAGAAATCTATGTTGATTGACAAGAAACTTACCATTATTGCCACTTTTAGTTTCTTTAGGATGAAATGACTGGATTTTTTTTAATTTATAAAGAAATTATATGCACATAATTTTTACTAATTTTTTCTTGTTAGAATAATTAATCAAATCAATTTAAAAAACTAAGTTCAGTTCTGATAAATTTAGTCTTTTTATTGAATTATCTAAACCAAACGCCAAATTTAAGTTACACATCAATCGTGGTTTGCACATATGATTTCAGCAATTTAGTCCCAAACTTCCTTCCATCGAAATATAATGATGATGATAATAACGACAATGGTAAAAATCCACTTTAACATTACTTGGTACCGGATATAAAGCGATTTGCCTGATGAATGTACAGTCACATTAATTCCTTTTCAATGAAATTCAAACCCAGCACTTACTGGTTAAAACTTCAGCCTGTTAATTACTGTGATACATATAAACCCAACTGAATACAATTAAACACTGTTTAGCATTCCTATACTATTCAATATAATAGGGACAGTTGAAGCATTAACAAAAGAAATCCATGTATCTTTCATGTTATCCTCTCTGAGCTACATAGTTTGATTGGGAAGTTTTATTATCGTTTTAGATAATATTAAAGTTCGTATGCCAATAATCACTAGACCATTCTGATATGATGGTCTGTAATTAAGCCCAACAGTCAGGTCTTAAATTATTGGACAGTGAGTGACCTAAAAACTGATTTCCTCCGATAGCTTACGACATTTCATGTTTTTGTGTTAATATTTTGTATGTTATTTTAGAGCGTAAAAAACTACTCTTCTAGCCAGTAGTCTTGTTTATGTTTTCGAATTGACAGCTTCCAACATTTAAGGGCGGAAATATCTAGGAATATTGGTGTAGACTTTAAAAGTAACCTTGGAATCAGTAAATGAATTAGATGAAAAAAATAGTAGCAATGGATATTGTACTTCGCAAACGACCACAGGCGGTCAAATAAGGAAACTTATTGTGAACACATACAGAGAACTAGTTTGCGATATGTAAACATTAGTGTAACATTACAATAAACATTCCCCTAATCCATTCGAATAAACGGTTCTTAAGTATCGGTGTTTTGTGACTGTTGAAGTTATTTGAACGTACCGTCTTAAGATAAGATTTATAGTCCATTCATTAAGTCCACCTTATATATTTATGTTCGTCAGCCCAATAAACGGGATTACCTAATCACAACTTGTGGATGCTTACTCATAATGGCCAGAAATTTTGTGGATAGTGCTACCATTCACCAAAAGAATGTTCTAGCTATTGATGAAGACTTTTGGTAGATATTGGGCTGCTGGACACCAATATGCTATTCAATGGGTAGAAATTCATATGGTTACACTACTAAGGCTTCTGTCGATGGCCTGCAATCAACCGAAAGTGTTCATCACCTTATCACTCACAGCTCACTGACTAGACAAAAGTTTCCTAGATAACTGCAACTTATGCAACAATTCTCTCGAACTATCTAGGCAGTTGCTTCACATAATGGAAAACTTCAACACATAAACGGTAAATGTACGGAATACAGTATTCTTTTCTTCAAGTGTTCCTTCTAGAAGCTGAAACATCTCACGATAACCTACATGTAATTATAAAAGTGTAATAAAAAAAATATTGACTTTTGCTTCATCCTCACGATGCTGAACTAACGGTTCACCCTAGCCTTGTATCCGATGCATTCATTATCAACTCATCCTTCAAAGTTCCTTGTAAAATTCTAGTAGTTCGTGAGATTTACATCAAACCTTATAATTTACATTATTGATGCGTCAAAGATTTCCGATAATATACTAGCCAAGTCAATGCCAGGATGAACACCGGCTCCGTATGAAACTGACCTGAACTTATAAGCTGAAAAAAATACTACATTTTTCGTAGCACTGACAATGAAGATTTTCCGAATAAATATCTTGACAATTACCTGCAGTAAATCTCGTGCATCACTCAGTATACTGTCATTCATCCATCCAGAAAGACTAATAAAAAATAAAACAATGAAAATTCATGGTTAGTAAACACAAAATCTCATTAGTGAACGAGAACTCAGGTGGGGGAAACCAATTTATTGTTTAATGCAAAATTACTGAATGCCTTCGTACATATGAAAACCATACATTAAATACATTATTTGCAAATCTTCCTTCATTTATCTTTTACATCTTTCACGGTTCTTTTAATCCTGTCGTTATTACAACTGCCCTTTGTTTCCCTTTCTGTTCTCTTCAATTCAATCTGGTGCTACCAGGCATTCCACTTCCGATTGGTGCTACATACTACTTATATCTGTCAGCATAAGTAGTATGCACCACAATAAGACCAGTAACAAAAGTTAATTCTCAAGAGATTTCTTTTATATAATACAATACACTTTTATGTAACTCGTCGCCCTTCCATTCCCTGAGTACACTGTTAAAACCTTAATATATTTACAATTTTTATTTAATCAAATTAGTTTGATGAGCCGTGAACTCCATAGAATAACTTTTTATGAACCTGTTATCAAGCATACAATTATATTATTTAGTAGTAAATCACAAGTTGAGTAGTTTAATTCATTCAACTGATTATTTATAGATTTTTAAATGACACTATTTTACTTAAAAAGGAAAATTAGGACTTCATGTAGATATAATCTGAAGTGAGTTATACTAATCTCATGAATCCCAAGATTTGACTAAATAATCCATTAATACCGTTGGATACCAACCCATTAATCTAGAGTTCAGGTGTTTGAATGCGAGATTAAAGATCTTGAGTTCGATTCCCGAGCACGAAGTCGTGGATGAGTATGGCCAAAGTCTTATACTAGGATGAAACAGGCGTACAGTGCTTTTTAATAGTGATCTAACGTTGATCGCTTTATGATTTCAATGCACAAGAAATAAAAATTTTAAAACAAGCTGTCCAGTATGTGTCGAAGTCACCCAAAAATTGTCTAGAATACTATTATTTTAACAGCTGAATTTAGGGGTTAATCTAAACCAGACCACCAATGGAAACGTGGAGACACTGGACAGCCTTTTCGCCCTACTATGGGACTCCCCAGTAGTGCGCATCCACGACCTTATACACGAAAATTGGACCCAGGGACCTTCATTCCCGCGCGCGGACGCACAGCCTGTAAACCACTGAGCCGGCATCCAACGGTGTTAGTCCAACTTAGCTTCGATTGACCTATGAGTTCAACTGTTAAAGTACTACAATCTACACAAAACCCCATACTGATAATATTATTATTTATTTTTCAAGCTATCGCTTTTTCACACTGAACTATAAACCCTATTGGATTTTCCACTTTTCACCAAATTGCTTGCAATCGGCATCAAGCAGTAGTTCTTTGGGCACCGCGGTCACGCTCTCAGGTCACTAAGACCACCTCCAACCCAATTTCCTTTTCACGTACCTCTGGAAGAACCCTTCCACGGTGTGGGCAACTGCGAAATGACAACCGCCTTAATACCTCTAACAGTACTCAAGATCACTGTATTCGTGATCGATCTCTCTCTTTAATTCCTATTATTCCCCCTACCTCGACTTTTAACTCCAAACTTCCCCTTTTGACTTCCTCCTCAAGTGTCACCATGGCCAATGATTCTAGTGCGCAAAACACTGTCCCAAGTCTACTGAAACCTCGCTCCAAAATTATTTATTGGAACACATAAATATTGGTACAAGGGGTCACCAAATATATATGCGCCACACAAAACAACGAGAATCGGAAGAGAAAAAAAAGGAAGGTAAGGAGCGTAAAAAAAGAACGAAAACGATAAGGTTAGTATACGGTAGTGTAATAATAACTCCGCCTATAGCTCTTCTAGAGTTACTCCCGGTCCCAAGCCCGGGTAAAGGAGGAGGGTTGGGCACTGGGTTAGCGACCCCATCCCGTAGAAAACTAACTCGCTAAAAAACGCTAACCAGAAAAAACTATTCAAACTATTTGAACTCTGCCCTGGGAGTTAGGTCTTCATTTAGAAGAACTATGAAGCCCCATGGTGAAAGCCGAGTTCCTTCGGAAGCCACGAGGCCGATGCCCATTCTAACAACCAGATCAACAATTTTTATAGGTACATGGAACGTCCGAACAATGTGGGAGACCGGGAAGACCAGTCAAATAGCAACGGAAATGAGGAGATACAACTTGACAGTACTGGGAATCAGCGAAACCCACTGGACCCAAGCTGGACAACAAAGGCTAAATACGGGAGAGATGCTGCTATACTCCGGCCACAAAGAGGAAAATGCTCTACACACTCCGGGAGTTGCTCTAATGCTGTCCAAAGTAACACGAAATGCACTTGTAGGATGGGAATCTCATGGATCCAGAATCATCAAAGCATCATTCAAAACAAAGAAGGAGGGGATTTCAATGAATATTATCCAATGTTATGCACCCACCAATGATAGCAACGACGACATTAAAGATTAATTCTACGGGCGGCTGCAATCAATAATAGAGGAGTGTCCAAGAAACGACCTCACCATTCTGACGGGAGATACAAACGCCAAAGCCGGAATAAACAACACCGGATATGTAGATGTCATGTGACGACATGGACTGGGACAGAGAAACGAAAATGGGGAAAGATTTGCAAATCTGTGTGCATTCAACAAATTGATCATAGGAGGCACAATATTTCCACACAAACGTATACAAAAAGCTACATGGATCTCACCGGACCACACTACAGAGAACATAGATCATATTTGCACCGAAAAAAATTCCGAAGGACAATGGAAGATGTGAGAACCAGGAGAGGTGCTGACGTAGCTTCAGATCACTACCTAGTTGTGGCCAATTTAAAACTGAAGCTAAAGAAGAACTGGACAACTGGACAAACAACACTACAAAGGTTCAATACAGCCTTCCTTCAAGATACTGATAAACTCAATAAATTCAAGATAACTCTCAACAATAGGTTCTAAGCCTTACAAGATCTACTAAATGAAGAAGAAACTACTATGGGGGACAACTGGAAAGGCATCAAGGAAGCATTAACTTCAACGTGTCAAGAGGTTCTAGGCCTAAAGAAGCATCATCAGAAGGAATATATCTCTACAGAAACACTGTACAGGATCAAAGAAAGGAAGAACAAGAAGGCAGCAATTAACAACAGCATAACACGAGCAGAGAAAGTCCAAGCACAAGCTGAATACACAGAAGCAAATAAGCAAGTGAAGAAGAGAATTAGAGCCGACAAGAAGAAATACGTGGAAGGACTAACAATGACAACAGAAAAAGCTGAAAGAGAAGGAAATATGAAACAGCTTTACGATACAACGAAGAAACTAGCGGGGAAATATAGTAAACCAGAGAGACCGGTCAAAGACAAAGAAGGCAGGCCAATCACTGAAATTCAACAACAGCGGGACAGATGGGTAGTGTACTTCGAGGAACTCCTGAATAGGCCGGCTCCAATGAATACACCGGACATCGAAGCAGCACACACAGATTTTCCTATAGATGTTAATCCACCAACGACGGAAGAAATCAGAATGGCCATCAGACAAATCAAGAGCGGGAAAGCAGCAGGACCCGATAATATATCAACTGAAGCACTGAAATCAGACATCGAAGTAACCACAAATACAATTCACCTTCTATTCAAAAAGATTTGTGAGGAGGAACAAGTGCCGATGAACTGGAAAGAAAGACACCTCATCAAGATTCCAAAGAAAGGAGATCTGAGCAAATGTGAAAACTACAGAAGCATTACACTACTGTCAATACCAGGGAAGGTTTTCAACAGAGTGTTGCTGAACCGGATGAAGGATGCGGTAGACGCCCGAATTCGAGATCAACTTCATTGATTATGAAAAGGCATTTGACAGTGTAGATAGGAGGATGTTATGGAAACTTCTTCGACACTACGGAATTCTTGAGAAGATTGTCAACATTATCCGGAACTCACATGACGGACTACAGTGCGAGGTCGTGCATGGAGGACAGCTGACAGACGCATTCCAAGTAAGTACCGGAGTCAGACAAGACTGTCTACTCTCTCCCCTCCTCTTTCTTCTGGTGGTCGACTGGATTATGAAGACCTCGACATCTGAGGGAAAACAAAAAAAAAAAAAAACAGCTCAGAACCAATAAGACGGTTTGGACTTCACAGATGACCAAGCGCTCCCATCGCATACACACGAACAAATGCAGATAAAGACAGCCAGTGTAGCAGCAGTCTCTACATCAGTAGGCCTCAACATACACAAAGGGAAAACCAAGGGCCTCAAATTCAAGACGGAGAACACCAATCTAATCACTCTTGATGGCGAAACTCTGGAATATGTAGAATCCTTCACATACCTGGGAAGCATCATCGATGAATACGGAGGTTCAGATGCAGACATAAAGGCGAGCATTGGCAAAGCAGGGGCCGCATTCCTACAATTGAAGAACACATGGAACTCAAAACAACTTTCAACCAATATCAAAGTGAGAATCTTCAATACGAACGTCAAGACAGTTCTACTGTACGCGGCTGAAACATAGAGAACTACAACAACCACCATCAAGAAGGTACAAGTATTTATAAATAGCTGTCTACGCAAGATACCCAACATTCATTGGTCGGATACCATCAGCAACAGCCTTCTCTGGGAGAGAACAAACCAGCTTCCAGCTGAAGAAGAAATTAGGAAAAGACTATGGAAATGGATAGGACATACATTACGCAAATCATCAAACTACTTCATGAGGCAAGCCCTAACTTGGAATCCTGAAGGGAAGCGGAAAAGAGGAAGGCCAAAGAACACATTACGTCGGGGAATAGAAGCAAAAAAAAAAAAGATGTATAACAACTGGAAAGAGCTGGAAAGGATTGCTTCGGACAGGATTGGATGGAGAATGCTGGTGAGCGGCCTATGCTCCTTCACGAGGAGTAACAGGCGTAAGTGTAATAATAATAATAATAATAATAATAATAATAATAATAATAATAATAATAATAATAATTGGGGAAAGGGAAAGGTACAATCAGAAGAAATCTTTCAGTTAAGGAGACACAACCACTTTTTATGAAGAAAGTAAAAGAAGGTTACAGCAGGATCGCCACTGGCTTCTATTCTGAGCCATATCTGATAACGTCTCTAGCCACTGTGTAGCACCATCTCTCGGACCCCAACCAGGGAGTCGTGAAGGACCAACACAAGCCAGTCCTTTGCAGCTTTCTTTCATGCCACGACACCATGTCATGCACTGACCACCTCTCCGCTTCTTCCAACCAGTCCCAGAGTCGGCAAATAATGCACGACGTGGAATTCTCTGGGACGACATTCGGAGAACATGTCCAAGCCACCGAAGTCGGTGTTTCAAGATGGTGACACCAATTGATTATCATCTCTGTGCCCGAACACACGATGCCGAACCTCTGCATTACTGACATGGTGTTGCCACTGGATGTCAGCAATCCTTCGGAGACAGCGATGATCGAACACAGAGAGTCGTCTAACGTCCTCAACTCGGAGAGGCCAGGTTTCACAAGCATAGAGCAAAACTGCTCTCACCGACGCGTTGTAGATCCGACCTTTTACAGCCAGACTAACATCACGAAGGCGCCAAAGGTGGCCCAGATTGGCATAAGCCGCTCTGGCTTTCACTATTCGTGCATTGATCTCATCACTCACACCCCCACCAGCACTTATGCAGCTACCCAGATACACGAACTTCTCGACTACGTCTATCTGCTCACCATCCAGGGTGAGTACAGGATTAGAATCCTGCCAGTCTTGTAGAAGTACTTTGCACTTCGAAGGTGCAAAGCACATACCATACCTACGGACACTGATTGCCAACTGATTAAGTGCGGATTGCATGCCTTGGGCATTATCGCACAGTAAGACAATATCGTCCGCATACTCAAGGTCGAGAAGTCTTTCTCCAGGCAACAGATCCACACCACCATTACTTACATTCATCAGAGCTGTTTCCAGAATGTCATCGATGGCAAAGTTGAAGAGGAATGGTGAGATTGGGCAACCCTGCCTAACCCCACTGCTCGAATGGAACAATGGAGAGAGGTGGTTGTATGCCCTCACTCTGCCTGAGGTGTTTTATATAGGGCTTTTAGGATGTTAATAAACTTCTCAGGCACACCCTTCTTCAATAGACAATCCCAGAGAACAGTCCTGTCCAACGAATCGAAGGCAGCCCTGATGTCAAGAAACACTACGATTGTTGGCCTTTGAAAGTATGGCGGTGTTCTAACATTTGGCGGAGGGTGAAGATATGATCAATACATCCTCGACCAGAACGAAACCCAGCCTGCTCCTCGCGAGTCAATCTTTCTCGGGTTTTGAACAACCTACGAAGTATGACGGAAGCCAATAGCTTGGACGCAATCGGAAGTAGACTTATCCCCCGATAGTTGTTACAGGAACGACGTGAACCCTTTTTAAAGATAGGGACAACTATCGACTCATTCCATGACGTTGGTACACTCTCTAGTTCCCAAACCTTTGTAAACAACGTCGTCAATTCCTTAGTCAAAAAGTCACCACCATCTTTAAAAAGAGCCGGAGGTAAGTCATCTGGGCCAGGTGATTTGTAACGCTTCAAGAGTTGGAGTTCCTTGCGGACTTCCTCCTCGTTTGGTGGATCAGTCGTCACCGGCCATGGAGGGCAGGACAGTCTGACCGATGTTGCCGGAGCAGCAGGCCAGTTGAACTGCCCTTCGAAAAATTCTGCCCATCGTCCAAGACGTCGATGGATGTTAGTGATTGGCATCCCATCATCCTCGCAGATTGTTTCACTCACACCAGACTTCTTGCTGCCAGTGGCTCGGATGAGTGGAAGAGCTTCCGGTAGTTACCAGATGCAGCTGCTGCTTCCAGCTCATTAGCACGCATCGACCACCAGGCTTCTCGGTCCTTACGCAAGCTTTGCCCAATTTCCTTACGTAACATCCTTCGTTTATGGTCAAACTCACGGTCACCCGGAGTAGACCGACGGGCTTCAATGAGTTGTAAGGAACCAGAAGAAACCCAGTGCTTAAAAGCGGGACGTTTCGCAAACCCACAACTGACTGTTCCCGCCATTTTCATGGCGTCATGCAATTGCAACCAATGCTCATCTATACTTTTCGGTGGAGTGGTAGCTAGCCTAGAGGCTAGCTCGGTTCGATACTTACTTGCAACAGAAGTTGCAACCAGCTTGCTAACATCAATCCGTTGATGGCGTCACTTCGTTGTCCACTGAAAAGTAAGGCAAGATTGGCGCAGACCAAGGCATGGTCAGAGTCCAGATAGGTACTCCAAAAGGAGCGGCAGTCTTGTACACAACCACGCCAGCGGTAGCTGATCGCGATGTGATCAATCTGAGTCCAGGCTTGAGATGCAGAGGGAGGACGCCAGGTGGCACATCGGCGATGACTGTGCCGAAAGTTAGTGCTAGCCAGAAACAGGTTGTGGTCTGTGCAAAGTTGCAGTAGACGGTCCCCGTTATCTGACCTGCGACCAACGAGTCCCCATCGGCCACCTAAACGACTCTCTTCTGTGCCTAGACGCCCGACCTGAGCATTCAAGTCTCCGGCTAGTACTACAATATCTGTCGAACGCACTTTCTGGAGAAGAACAGATAACTGGTGGTAAAACTCATCCTTGATTGCATCCGGGCTGCAATCTGTCGGGGCATAGGCGGAGATGACGAAAAGACATCGTTTCTCACGCCGATTTCTTCTCACTTTGATGGAACTTTCTAATCTAACAGCACATAACCGACTGTTAATGGGGATCCAATCGACTAGTGCTGCCTCAGCTCTAGCGCTTAGTGCGACACCAACGCCAGCAAGACCAGACGAAGATGCCACAGGGTCCCCGGATAAGCGCACGTAAAACAAGCTTTTTGAAGCGACAGATGGAGATCGAATTTGTAGTACTTCGCCAGAGTCTTGAATACGGGTCTCGGATAGACAACAAACATCAATATTAAGACTTTCCAAAGACATAGCCAGCCCTATCTGTTGTCCGACCTGCATAAATGTGCGAACGTTGAAGGCAGCCAGTTTGAATGGTGCACGTGGTTTCAGAAAAACTGCTTCAGTATTCGTATTCGGTGGTAACATACAATTTTCAACCGGACAGTGACTCGAGAACGTTTAGATACAGTCGAATTTCCACCATAGACGAGCTGCTGTATAAGTCGAAAAAATAAGTATAAACAGAGTGGGAATAAAGGAGGGTGAATAATGACTTAGTAAATAATAATAATAATAATAATAATAATAATAATAATAATAATAATAATAATAGAATCATTTGAATGTTCGTCGAAGCAAGAGAATTAGTTTCCATGATCATAGACAGTTCAGTTCATTAATTGTGTGTGGGCTGTGATACCGCCCGGGTGCCCAAACCGAAGCAGGTGGTTATCTTAGGGGGCCACACCTCGAGCCTTTGACCTAATGGTCTAATCCACAAGGCAGTGGAGCATCGTGAGGAGATGCAATCCCACGGTAGCCGGTGACCAATAATTGGTTGATACGCTATTTGTTACCTTACGATCCTGAAGCCCATGTGGAGTCGGTTTTTCAACTCACTCGTAATCTTTTACAAAGGAGGTCAAATCAAGACGTCTTTAGGGAGAGCGAACCCACCCCGCTCTCGGCCATACCAGGGCATTTGGGGGCAGGGTATTAGGGAATGATGGTAAGTCAGTTGATGAGATTGTGAGTCTTCATCGACTGAGATGGTTAGGCCACGTGTTGCGTGTGTCTGAACACCGATTACCACGACGCGCAATGCTGACGAGTGTTGGAAACGGTTAGAAGAAAGTTTGGGGCAGCCAAACCAAAACGCTGCATGAGAGCTTGAAGTCACTAACTTCTAGTCTGAGCCATGTTGACAGATGCAGACTACTTGGTTGCGGTTCACGTGACTATCGCAGCCAAAAGTTAGAGACTATGGGTGACATGTCTCAGGATCGATCACATTGGCATCGGTGTATACATACACTCTTTGTCCTCCCTTAAATCATGAGATTAAAATTGCTTTATATCTTTCTTTCTACGAAAGAATTCTTCCTTCATGTACTATATCCTTGTACACAATCTTTCTTTCATATATTACTACCATTGAAGTAACTACTTCTATGAATTCGGTGTTAATCTTGTTGTGCTAATGAGGTGTGACAGCTTGGACTGATGCATATATGTGCCTGGTCCTACGTTGTAACTGACTGGCTGACTGTCAACTATATCTAATCATGCTACTTTAGTGTTATGAAGTGATTATAGAACTTTGCAGTTCGAATTCTAATTTGACTTCTTAACTGCATGCTTATTATGCTAGGTTTATCGTGCTTTATTCAGATATGGGCTTTTTGTATGACTGTTTGAATGTAACAAGAGAAAGCAAATTAGAAAATTTAATAAAGTCATGCTTGTGCCCCCCGTCACTTGCCTGCCTCAAAGTTTTAGCGACGACCAGTTTTTATACACAGAGTGGATGAAGTGAGATTGAAGTATTCGATGATCAAAGTTGTCAAAATACTTCTTGTATACTATGAAACCATACATTAATTGGCGTAGTTAAGGTAAATAGTTTGAAATAAATAAAATAATTTAGTCGACAAAAACTGGAAGAACAACAACATCCCAAAGATAATTGAGATCGAAACTTAGAGATACTATGTGAAAATTCAAAACCAATCCAAGAAAAGTAACTCTAAATGTTCTTAAACTTTCTCTAATTTCAAAATCTCTTACTGTTCCGAGTAAAGTTACAACCAGATACTATTTATGTAACAATAACGACGCAATAATGCTTGTCAGTAAAAGTATATCCAGTCAAAACAATGCACAAAATTATATGAGATCCCGTATAATCACTTACTTTAATGAAGGGATATCCTGTGATGGCTGTGTCCATACAGAGAGTTTGGTGACACATCCTTTAGCTCGAGTATCAAATTCTTCCGGATGGTGAATCAGTGCGTTAGCTGCTTCTGGATTAGCATACTTCACATCTCTCATGTTTTTTATACAAGCAGTTTGTTCTGCAAGTGATGAAACAATAATACTTGTTGGACTAGTCAACAACCGTTTAAAATGATGAAGAATATGCCAAATATGGTGCTTGTCTGGATTCCATATCGGGAATTCCGTGTGCACGCTCACCTCTCCGGTAATCCAGTCTACATGAGGATGATAAAATTCTTTACATAAATAGAGCTTCTAAAATGAAAAGAACGAGATACATAAGAACAAACGTACACTCCCAATCTATAAAAGCATTACAAAAGCTTTTGACCAAGGTATATGTGAAGAACTAACATCTGTACATCACTAGGTATCTTAGTTTAAGAAAAAAATCTTTTTATAGCACTAAAAAAGCATATTTAGATACTCTAAAGATAGTCCTACATTGGCCACAAAGACAACTTGCAGTCCGATATTGCTTTCTGATACAAACTATTTTAAAACATAACCACCAATTTATTAACTTTTCATACAATTATGAACTCCTTTACCAAGTGACAGCTTATAGTTCCGGCCTGAAATCATTGTTTTTTAAAGGCTAGGGATACTATAAAATTGACCGTAATTGACGAAAGGAACCAACTCATTTGACCCAGTTAATGGCCTGAACCAAAGATAGAACTAAGTGGAATTATGGAGCTGATTAGTTTACCCATCCCTACACGAAAGCCACACAATTCAGTGCCCTCGTGGCCTGATTCCCCTAACCTGGTTACAAAGCTATCGTCGTAGGGAACAAATAAGGTCTTATTAATCAGATTTATATTTAGTTGGTGTCAGCTCGACTAATGTATAATGTTCAGTGCAAACTAAAATCTGATATATCAACTGGTTTATATTCAATCATCAAACGCTAGTGAACAAATCAAAAGAATAATACACGTTTTAAATGTAAATTCTACTTTATTTACTGTAAATTGTTGTTCCTGTCTATTTAGGATATATATTGTAACCAGTTCAGTCTTGTCTTGATTTATGTCAACACAAGTGAGATACAATCAGGACAGTAGTGAAAAAAAACATAAAAGTTGGGTGTTAAAAAAAATAACATAAACGGAGTATGATCAGGTTGACGGATATCCCAGTTCTCAGATTAGATTATTTGATAATACACTCTGACCATTGTTAAGGGAAACAATAGAACGTTTGATGACTAGTCTTCTGTGGTGAGAACACATTCAGAACTACCGGATAGGTTGACTTGGGCTCAGTGCTAATACGCTGACCCTATAGCATAAAACACCAAAGCAAGTGAAGTAGGGTTGAGTATTTTAACCACTTAACAATCATTGAATATTTGACCTTATATGAAAACCTTAGTGAAAAGATGTTGGGGAGTTACAATCTAAAATTAAAACTTATGAGAGTCAAATAAATAAAAATTAGGCTGAGATTCTATTGCAGTTTGTTATTCAGTGTGACCGTTATATATAAAATCTCAATATATTTTAAGATATTTTGTTTCAATGACAATCAGTCATTTCAAACATGCTAGCTATTTTTTATTGATGTATCACCGACAAACCGTGTATTTTTATTAATTACACTGGGTCAAGATCAGAAACTTTTATCTGCAAAACTGGTGCTCATAGTCCAGTTAACGAGGTGGCGAAAAAATAGAATAGTTTCGTCCACGATATTGAGGTTGGAGTTGCGAATTATTGGTACAGTTAACGAACGTACCATGATGGGCAGAGTATGAAGGACATATCAAATACCGATTTGCCCCAGCAACATCAATCAGATTGTTTTGCCCTACCTAACCAGCGACGACTGATCATAGAAACACGGCAGAGGACCGCAAAAAGCTCCAACCTTTAAAGCACCATAAGCCGCCAGGTTCTTTTTAAAGGATGGTAGCATACCTCTTTCAAGGTTATTTGGAAGGGCTCGGGGACTAGAGTGTTGCAACACCCAAGAATAAAGTGACCGTTGTCCCCATCTTTAAAAAGGGCTTATATAATCTATCCAATAACTATAGGGGGATAAGTATACTTCCGACCGCATTCAAACTCATCAGTACGTTGCAGACCCTACCTCTAACAGCCAGACTAAGACCAAGACGGCGCTAAAGATGGCCCAGATTTACATAAGTCTCTCTCTCAGCCTTTGATGCAAGCAGATTGATACCATCAGTTACGCCACAACCAGCATCCACACGACTACCTAAATGTACAAGCTTTTTGAATAATTCTGACGACAACACGATAATTAAACGTAGGCACAAGCTCCCGTGGGCCTCGCAGAAGTGCCTAACATTAAAAAGGTCCAAGGTACATGCAACACCTTTCGAAATTGACCCATTTTGGGGAAGCCGCTATAGAAAATTTTGGGGAAATGGCACCAAAACCCCGAAAAGCTTGGGCAGGCTGAAAGTGATTCATACGGTAGACCGTATAGGCAAACTTTGCGATGACGTTGAGATAACAGAAACATGGGATTTGTTTATTAGAAGTGAGTAAACGGTTAGTAAACTGGACAGACAAACATATTCATATTTCTAAAAACCGACCCTGAAACATTTACTCACCGGCAGTTTTGTTGATGGAAAATCATCTGGCAGAGATAAGACAAAATCGAAAACGCCTCCAAAATAGTAACCACTTCGAACAGAAATAATCCCGAGCCATTCTAAAATTCAGTTATGCAATTACAGCACAAACTAAGTGGATCATTTTCACATGGGCTAACAATAACTCCAGAGATGTTTTTCAGTTTTAGGAGGGTTCTTCATAGGAAAACAGGTTAGGAAAATAGATAATATACTAACAGCTCAGCTAAAATGTGATAACCTTGGTTGAGCATATTTTGTAGCGTTATTTTCAAGCTATGTTACAATCCCTGGCAAAGTCCAATTTAAGGTTTAAAATGGGTACACTTTCTCCCTTTATTACTATTTCACGCAACTACTTTTGTCCTGAGTTAGGAAAAATTTGTTGTGAGAGCTCGTCAAGGCAAATAATATGACTTGTTTGTGTTGTGCGTTCTTATCGTTGCCCAATACCTTATATCTTTGTCACAAGCTTTCATAAACCGATTTTTATATTTGCGCTCGCATCTTGCTGTTTTGGCATTGTTGAGGGCATCCAGTAATGTTCAATTTACTGCAGACTAGCCAGTGGAATGCACTAGTTCTAATCAGTGTAATAGCTATTTATGGATTTGTATATCATGTAGTCGAGCGAGGTTGCCTCAGGTTAGTAAGGTTATCTTATTACCGAGCAGGAAGTTGGTAGATTGTAACGTGCTATAAAAAGATTGATAATACGAGCGTTTGGAGAAGGAAATTGTTTCGAAAGTCAGTAAATAATTCACTCAATTGGTAATGTGTAGGAAGACTAATTAAATATATTAGGAGGATAAACGTAGATGCCAATTGGAGAGATAAGAAGTGGGTGTTGGGAAAATACTTATTCTAATTATCTTCATCTAAATCGGTTATTAACCGATCATTATCACGTCACATCACTCGAAGCGCGTGAAAGTGCACAACCCAACATATTAGTTTGTGCTTCAAGTCAAACTATCAGAGTATTTACATCTCACTTTTGGTTTCAGGCTTTCAAGTGAGATTTCAGTGAACAGCTGTATGTCAAACCTTTTGATAAACTGCAATTTCACAGTTTACATTTGCTTCATAAGGGTAATCGAGAATGATTGTCTGAAGAAGTTTGTTAGTAATCCAAACATAATGGGCGGACCGAAATGCCAGAATAAAAGGGGAAACTGAGATGAAAATAAGAGAGATAGAAAGAACATTACAAATGGTAGCAACTGTTAACGAGACAAATGTGAGTGTACCTGGGTTTTTGCCCTTTGATGCGTAAATTTTCGCTGGCGGCCTTGTGGAGCGTGACGGTAAAGTCCTGATAATATGCTCCTGTTCGAGTGACTCAGCATACTTAAAATGTTATATTCTATTGTCAAGTAATCTCTTACTCTCTTGTAGCTCAGCCTGTCCTCGTGAGATTTTGTTTTAGCCTTATAACCCACTTGATTTCCCGTCTCTGTAGATGGTCTAAGAGACTCATGATTGTTCTAAATTGAAGCAGTGCAATGACATTATGGACTTCGAGGTGGGGCCGTACGTATGTTTTAATAGTGAAGCAGAATGTTCATGACATCACATTTTGAAAAGTTAGGTTTTAACTCACTGTCTAGTGCCCATTCTTCTATTTTTGCAAATCGTCTTTGGAGCTTAGGTTAATCTTGGACCAATGATTAGGCGCACATAACCTGTCTTACTTGGACCCCTGTTGGACTTAATGGAGGACGCAGCTTTTATCCGTATGTTCCCTCATTTGTTCATTAAACAGTTCTCCCATTACCTTTACTTGTATTGGGATTAATGAAACTTGTCTGTAACGGGCTGTATCTTTCCTACTCGTCTTTTTGGAGATTTGGTAGAGTGGCCTGTTTCTCTTTTCTTAGCACTTGACTTGAATGTTATCGGTTTCACACCAAACATGACTGTGTCACGGAGACTACTTCCTACTGGTGAAGGGATATGAACATCCTCAATTAGAAGCTGGCCATTTGTTAGTAAGTAATTTTCATTTGAAGGTTCTTTGTCCCTGTCTCATTTGGTGGCACCACACACATGTTCAGCCACTCCTAAAGTTCCGACGGCTGCTTATGGGACCACTCCGTAGGAATAATATCCTGCTTGTCGAGATACAGGGATATAGTATTGAGGACCCCAGCTGGTAATTTATGGCCAAACCACAGACATGTCTGTATAATCTCATCATTTCGAGTCTTAGGACCGTGGTTTAGGCTAATTATGCTGACGAATATATGTAGTAAGTTGTACCGATCGGGAGACGAATCCCTTGTAGCAGAACAATAAATCGAAGAGAACAGAAAGAAAATCGCAGAGGAGTGAAAACAAAAATTAAAGGGACATTGGATAGAGTAAAGGTAAACGAAAAGATGTACTTGGTGTATGATTTTTATATTTTACTAAGTCACTGTGTACTTTTGCATTGAACAACAGGTTGGTTATCCCCACCCGGGTTTCGTTCACTTCAGAACTTGTGGTTGCCGGCATAGTCCCTCGGTCAAATACTTTGTGCCGTTTTCAATTAGGCAACACTATTATGATTCTCAAAGCTCAGCTATTACGGCACTTTATAGTGTTACCGTTTTTTAGTGACCATTCATTTATATCAATACGAACGTCTAGGCAGTTCTACTGTACGCGGCTGAAACATAGAGAACTACAACAACCACCATCAAGAAGGTACAAGTATTTATAAATAGCTGTCTACGCAAGATACCCAACATTCATTGGTCGGATACCATCAGCAACAGCCTTCTCTGGGAGAGAACAAACCAGCTTCCAGCTGAAGAAGAAATTAGAAAGACTATGGAAATGGATAGGACATACATTACGCAAATCATCAAACTACTTCATGAGGCAAGCCCTAACTTGGAATCCTGAAGGGAAGCGGAAAAGAGGAAGGCCAAAGAACACATTACGTCGGGGAATAGAAGCAGATGTATAACAACTGGAAAGAGCTGGAAAGGATTGCTTCGGACAGGATTGGATGGAGAATGCCGGTGAGCGGCCTATGCTCCTTCACGAGGAGTAACAGGCGTAAGTAAGTAATGCATATCATCATTCCGCCTCCTTTTTTATGTACTCCATTGTATCTGAAAAATTGCATTCCTTGCAAGCTCACTTCTTCATCCGTGACGTCGAGAGGCAGCCATGTTTCAGTTTGGACTATGATCTTTAGATCCACCTTACAGCACATATTTATAGTTCCTTCTAGTTTACCGCTCAACTCTCTTACGTTGTAGCAGAAGCACACGATGGTTTGTTCCACCACCTGGTGCTCCTCTACAACAGCATCCACCTTATGGATGTCAAACGGATTATTGTGAGAAGTGTGTTGGCAAACCATTATTTCCCCTTTTGGTAATGATCATCATGAGAAACGGATTATTACCATATCTAGCAAGTGATAAAAGTTCTCTCTTTACTACCTTAGGCTTGTGAGGGGCTAGCTGGATTGCTTCTGAGAATACAGGTAGCCTTTTAGCCATGATTTATAACATTGGTGTTTAGATGCAACAGTCTTACCGATGATTTTTGACCTCGTGATATTTTCCGAATACAGTTTGAAAATATGGCACAACTGCATGTTTGACTCTGCATGGATGTAGGCTTCAATCACTCAATCTTCAGGGGAACTTGGGAAACAAATTTCTCCTTATGTTACTGTTTCGCGACTTCAATGTCCTTATTCTCCTCTTTGAAGGAAGTAGATTTCCGCCAGATTCAAAGTGCAGTTTCGTATACCAGGTAACGACAAAGTGGGCAACACTTCAATTTCACTAAGCGTTAAAGGTTGCCTATTATTAGTCTTGGATGTCCTCATGCAAAGAAATTTTCTAATTGTTTCAATATATCAATCCATCAACTGAGTATGCCACGTTTTAAAAGTTAAGAATAGCTAACTAGAACGCTTTTGCAGAAGGGTATTCTGGCGGAGAAAACAAAGTTCTGTTGGAGAAGAATAGTGTAAATTTCTTATGGATATCACCCTCCAGTCCGTTGATAGGTACAAACCCTAGTTGCCGACCACTAACAAACCCATTGGATAGTTCGCCTAATAGAAAAAAACGCCGATTATTATTATTTGAACACATGAATATTGGTACAAGAGAGCGCCAATACATATGCGCCACACGAAACAATTAGAATTCGAAGAGAAATAGAAAAAAAGGTAAGGAGCGCAAAAAAGAGAACAATAACGAAGAGATTGGTGTAAGGTAGTGTGGTAGTAATGAGGGAACGGAAAGGTACAATCAGAAAAATTTTTTCAGGTAAGGGAGAAACAACCACTTTTTATGAAGAAAGTAAAAGAAGGCTACAGCAAGATCGCCGCTGGCTTCTATTCTGAGCCATATCTGATAACGTCTCTAGCCACTGTGTTGCACCATCTCTCGGACCCCAACCAGGGAGTCGTGAAGGACCAACAGAAGCCGGTCCTTTGCAGATTTCCTTCATGCCACGACACCATGTCATACACTGACCACCTCTCCGCTTCTTCCAACCAGTCCCAGAGTCGGCAAATAATGCACAACGTGGAATTCTCTGGGACGATATTCGTAGAACATGTCCAAGCCACCGAAGTCGGTGTTTCAAGATGGTGACACCAATTGCATTATCGTCTCTGTGCCCGAACACACGGTGCTGAACCTCTGCATTACTAACATGGTGTTGCCACTGGATGTCAGCAATCCTTCGGAGACAGCGATGATCGAACACAGAGAGTCGTCTAACGTCCTCAACTCGGAGAGGCCAGGTTTCACAAGCATAGAGCAAAACTGCTCTCACCGACGCGTTGTAGATCCGACCTTTTACAGCCAGACTGTTACGGGAGAACTGAAGACTTTTGACGGATTAAAACCTTTTATTGTACATTAATAATTTACTGTGCTTTTGGATGTAATTGTTTTACTTAACTTTTGAACTTGTTTGTTTATATCATTATTTCGGACATTTTGGTTTGTCTTTGGTTTGGTATTTTGGTGCTCCTTTTGTCTTTGGTTTGGTATTTGGGAGTTTTGCTCCGGGAACCTACAAAATTGAAGGTTTGTTTTGTAATTGTTATAATTATTGTTATTAGAACGACATTTGGTCGATTATTTGTGAATTACGAATAAACTTGGTACCTGATTTGGATTTTTGGTTCTCTTGCCTACTTGGGTTCGTAATTTGCAAGTAGATCGATAGTCCGTACTTCAATAACTAGAACGAGCAAAACTTGGACATAACATAAAGTTCTTCAATTTTTGGTTCTGTGTTCATACCTTGGGTTTTCTGGATATTTTGGGTCCGAATTCCTGGTCTTATTGGTCGATTTCGTTTGGATTAATTCAGATTTGTTTTGGCAATTGATTATTTGGAACAACAAATACGATGGAAACACGGAGTAAAAGGCTGAAGGAAAATGACGAAATGGATGGTAACATTTCTAAAGCTGTTTGTGGTATGTCTGATGTTATTGATGATAAATGTGATGATGTTAGTCTTAATAGTATGTCCTCTAGCCAGCTAAGTACTTCCAGATTAAAGTTAGATAAGGCATTACTGAGGAAAAGGAATTTAGAGAAGAGACTTGAGTTAGAACGGCAACTTAAGATGTTAAATCTACAAGAAGAGGTTGATATCGCTGAACTAGAATGCAAGGCCATCGAGGACGATGGACGATTACCCGTAGATAAATGTGCGACAAATGCTAAAGTGGAAAATTATTTGAATCATGATACTGGGTGTAATAATCACTCTGGGAAGGTCTGTAACATCTCAAATGTCGATTGGGTTGAGGAACTGAAGGACACGTTACATACAATGGTTAGTAACATGTCTTTACCTAAGATCGATATGATGTACTTTGATGGGCAACCAGGTCAGTATTACCGTTTCATTAGTCAGTTTAATAGCCTTATAGAGAGTAAATTGTCAGATAAGGGCCAATTGTTGTCGTATTTGTTATACTATTGTAAGGGAAAGGCCAGGACAGCTATTGAAGCTTGCATTTCATTGCCCATTCATCTGGGTTATGATAGAGCTAAACAGATTTTGTATGATTTATTTGGTAAAGAACATCTTGTTGCACGAGAACTAATTATTGAGTTATTAAACCATAAATCGGTCGGAGGATCAGCTGACTTATTAACTGACTTTGCGATTAAATTGCGTAATGTATGTATAACGTTGATGGAAATGGGATACATGTCTGACGTTAATTCTACGGCTAATTTGGAGGTAATAGTTTCATGTCTACCACTAGAATTGCAGAATAAGTGGGTGGAAGTCGCCGATAAAATCATGATGCATGGGAAGGAGCCGAGCTTCGAAGAATTTGTGGTCTTTGTAGAAGAGAGGGCCAGAATTGCCCGAACCCGTTATGGTAGATTAGTACAGTGTAACTCAAGGTTCGGTAAAAGGAATCCTGAAGGCCAAGCTGATAAGAGATCACGCTTTCATGCAATCAGACGAGACCCAAATAACTCAGTCAAGGTAACACGTTGTGAAATCTGCGTAGGTGATCATGAGGCGACAGATTGTCCAAGGTTAGCAAAAATGAATGTAAAAGAAAGGAGGCAGGAGGTAAGAAAACGTGGTCTATGTTACTTATGTTTAAGGAAAGGTCACATAGCTGTGACATGCAACTCAGGCATCAAGTGCGACGTTGAGAATTGCAAGGTTGGGCATAATTCATTATTGCATATTGATAGTATTGATAACCATGTGGTGAACCTAAATAAGGATTGGAACTCCTCAAAGGTTTGTTTGGGGATCGTTCCAGTCAGACTATACGGTCCCAAAGGATGTTTGGAAACATATGCACTTCTAGATAGTGGTTCGGACACTTCTCTTGTATGTGAAGAATTAATTAATCAGTTGGGTATCAAAGGTAAAGAGACTTCGATAAAGGTGGCTACTGTGAACGGAACTACCAATTGTGAATGTTTGGAGGTAAATTTAGAGGTATTTTCATTAGATGAACGGGGTTCTATAAGGATCAACAAAGTTTACACGACCAAGAAACTTCCGATTGATCATGCAGCCCCTTTAACCGAACTCCAACTGAAGCGGTGGAAACATCTGAAGGACATAACCCTTCCTAGGTTGCAAAGTAATTTCGTAGGAATATTGATTGGGTGTGATGCTCCGGATGCACATTGGGTCCTGGAACAACGTCTGGGGGACAGGAAGCATCCGTTTGCTGTGCGTACTCATCTTGGTTGGATGATTATAGGTCCTAAGGGAGTATCAAGGTCTCTACATCAAGTTCAGTGGTGTCATTGTTCCACTAATGATATTTTGCGAGATTTAGAAAGACTATATAATCATGAGTTCGAGGATACAGATACGTTTCGTAATGGATATTCTGTCGAAGATAAAAAGCTCTAGAAATAGTTAGCAGTTCGTTTAGATTGGAGGGTGGTCATTTCCAAGTTGGTCTACCATGGAAGTATGATAAGCCAAGGCTACCGAATAATTTGGAACTAGCTGAACGCAGACTAGAATGCTTAAGGAAGAGGTTTATGAGAGACAACAGTCTTTTGGAGAAATATCAAGTTGTGATGAATAAACATTTAAGTAAGGGCTACATCATTGAAGCTAGTGAAGAGGGATTTGACTGTGATGCTGTTTGTTGGTATATTCCTCATCATCCTGTTATCAACCCTAAAAAGCCTGAAAAATTGAGAATTGTTTTTGATTGTGCGGCTGTCTATCAAGGTTGTTCTCTTAATGACCAGCTTTTGAGAGGACCGAATACTGTAAATAGTTTAATTGGTGTACTTCTGCGATTCAGATTAGGTAACGTAGCATTAGCTGCTGATATCGAAGAGATGTTTCTTCAAGTAAAGATCCCGAGACAAGACAGGGGAGCATTTCGTCTATTGTGGTGGGAAGACGGTGATATACGACGAACGGCTAAGGAATATTGTTTAACAGTTCATCCGTTTGGAGCCGTTTCCTCCCCCTTTTGCGCTAATTTCGCTCTTAAGAAGACGGTAGATATATTCGGTAAGGAATTCAATGAAGATATCCAGGATGTCGTAGATAGGAGTTTCTATGTCGACGACTATTTAGCCTCTATTGATAATGTACAGGATGCAATTGAGCTGGCAAAGGCCCTTGGTTCTCTCCTCAGAAAAGGTGGGTTTAGATTGACCAAGTGGATAAGTAACTGTTTACAAGTTCTTGAATCAATTCATCCAGAAGAGAGAGCAGAAGCCGTAAGAGAGATTGACTTTGAAAGACTTCCTACTGAACGCACGTTGGGATTATTTTGGAATACTATGGTTGATTCGTTCGAATTTAAAGTTCGCATACCGAAACGCCCCCTCACTAGGCGAGGTATATTGTCAAGTGTAGCCTCACTTTATGATCCTCTGGGATTGGTAGCACCGTTTATACTTCCCATGAAGCAGTTACTTCAACGTTTAGGTAAATTGGGACTAGGATGGGACGAAGAGATTCCAAATGAGGAAAGCAAACGCTGGTTAGAGATTTTAAGTGAATTTCAGAGGGTTGAGAACGTTAGTTTTCCACGTTGTGTATTGTTTCCGCAATCAGATCGTTCGCTCCTGGAACTTCATATTTTCAGTGATGCATCGGAAACTGGGTATGGTGCGGTAGCATACGTTCGCTCTTACATTTCTGACATTGAAATATGTTCTCGTCTTGTTACGGCTAAGGCAAGAGTAGCCCCCTTGAAGGTCCAAACTATACCGCGCTTGGAACTTACGGCAGCAGTTTTAGCAGCTCGCATGGGATACCAACTGCAGTCAGAATTAGATATTAAGTTTGCAGAGGTTAAATTTTGGACGGATTCCATGATTGTCTTACACTATATTAGAAATGAGAAAAGCCAGTTTAAAACATTCATAGCAAATCGAATTTCGACTATTCACAGTCTTACTAAGGTGGACCAATGGAGATTCGTACCTTCTAAAGAAAACATAGCAGACTTTGCATCCAGAGGGGTCAAGTTTGACATTGATGATGTCAAGGTTTGGGAGGAGGGTCCACATTTTCTCAAGAAGCCGAAGGAGTGTTGGCCTGCCGCTGATGTACAATGTCCTGAACCCCATCTCTTGGAAATAAAGAAGGCAATGTCGGCGCATGTAATGGCTGAAGAATCCACTGTTGATCAACTTATTAATTATTATTCAGATTGGACTAGATTACTTAAGGCTGCTGCGTGGTTAATCCGATTTAAGCGATATTTATTGGTAATGCGTTCTGGTAGAACTGATCTGTCTCTACAGGTGGGCATGCTTAGAGTTGATGAGTTAAATTTCGCTTGTTTAGAATTAATTCGATATGTCCAACGCATAGTATTTCGGAAAGAGATTGAAATGTTATTGTCCGATACCATTAGCAATGTAAAGATAAAAATTCGCCGTTACGAATCTTAAATCCAATGATGATAAACGGATTATTATGTGTTGGTGGCCGCCTTCAAATTAGTTCCTGGCCCGAGTCGAGGAAGCATCCTATAATATTACCATCGAAGCATACAATTACACATTTGATTCTACAGCACTACCATACTTTGGAGGGACATGTTGGAGCTACACAGGTAATGGCAACGGTCCGAGAAAGATTTTGGGTGCTGAGGGGTGGTGTAGCCATGAGGAGGGTGATAAAGAATTGTGTTTATTGTAAAAGGAGGAACGCCCGTCCCATTCAACAACTAATGGCACCATTGCCTCCGGTCAGAATAGAAGGTGGTGACTACCCATTCTTATCAGTTGGGGTAGATTATTTTGGACCCATTATGGTTAAACATGGTAGAAGTACTGAAAAGCGATATGGTTGTGTATTCACTTGCTTAAGGTTGAGAGCTGTGCATCTGGAGGTGGCATATAGCTTCACCACAGACTCATTTATCATGGCACTAATGAGGTTTGTCAGTAGGAGAGGCTATCCAAAGGAGATATACAGTGATAATGGATCAAATCTGGTGGGAGCTGAGCGTGAACTAAGAAGAAGTCTTCAGGGTTGGGTGCAGGAGCGTATACACTCTGCATTACTAAGAAAGGGGATTGACTGGCATTTCAATCCTCCGGCTGCTAGTCATTGGGGAGGAGTGTGGGAGCGCATGATTCGCTCTGTACGAAGGGTATTGGGTGCTCTTGTAAAGGAACAATCTTTAACAGATGAATGTCTTGAAACTTTCATGACAGAGGCTGAGCGTATAATTAACAATCGACCTTTAGTTCCCGTTACAGACGACTCGAACGATTTCGAGGCCATAACACCGGCAAAACTATTGCTATTGAGAGAGAATGTCGAGGAATTCACTTACACTCTACCTAATGACAGATTTTCTAAGAGATGGAAGCAGGCGAGTTACTTGGCACAGGTATTTTGGAAACGTTGGTCTAAAGAATATGTTTCGCTATTGCAACGTAGATATAAGTGGACCCAACTAGAGAGGAACATACGAGAGGGTGACTTAGTAATGATATGTTCCGAGTTCTCCGAGAAAAATAAATGGCCCTTAGGTCTAGTGCAGAGAGTGTTACCAAGTAGGGATAGATTAGTGAGGCAGGTAGAATTGAGGACAAGAAAAGGGATCATAGTAAGAGATATTAGAAAACTGTGCCTTCTTGAAGCCGTAGATGGTAGGTAGCTAGTCGGATCCCTAGGCGTACTGGTGTAAGTCCTAGGGATCACGAGATTGTTGGTGTATTGAGTGTTTGTTGTTGATTGTTTGTGATGCATAAACTTGGATTCTTGTTTATTTAATTGTCTGTGAAAAGAACCAAGGTTCTTTTGGTCGGGAGTGTTACGGGAGAACTGAAGACTTTTGACGGATTAAAACCTTTTATTGTACATTAATAATTTACTGTGCTTTTGGATGTAATTGTTTTACTTAACTTTTGAACTTGTTTGTTTATATCATTATTTCGGACATTTTGGTTTGTCTTTGGTTTGGTATTTTGGTGCTCCTTTTGTCTTTGGTTTGGTATTTGGGAGTTTTGCTCCGGGAACCTACAAAATTGAAGGTTTGTTTTGTAATTGTTATAATTATTGTTATTAGAACGACATTTGGTCGATTATTTGTGAATTACGAATAAACTTGGTACCTGATTTGGATTTTTGGTTCTCTTGCCTACTTGGGTTCGTAATTTGCAAGTAGATCGATAGTCCGTACTTCAATAACTAGAACGAGCAAAACTTGGACATAACACAGACTAACATCACAAAGGCGCCAAAGGTGGCCCAGATTGGCATAAGCCGTTCTGGCTTTCACTATACGTGCATTGATCTCATCACTCACACCCCCACCAGCACTTATGCAGCTAACCAGATACACGAACTTCTCGACTACGTCTATCTGCTCACCATCCAGGGTGAGTACAGGATTGGAATCCTGCCAGTCTTGTAAAAGTACTTTGCACTTCGAAGGTGCAAAGCACATACCGTACCTACGGACACTGATTGCCAACTGATTAAGTGCGGATTGCATGCCTTGGGCATTATCGCACAGTAAGACAATATCGTCCGCATACTCAAGGTCAAGAAGTCTTTCTCCAGGCAACAGATCCACACCACCATTACTTACATTCATCAGAGCTGTTTCCAGAATGTCATCGATGGCAAGGTTGAAGAGGAATGGTGAGATTGGGCAACCCTGTCTAACCCCACTGCTCGAATGGAACAATGAAGAAAGGTGGTTGTATGCCCTCACTCTGCCTGAGGTGTTTGTATATAGGGCCTTTAGGATGTTAATAAACTTCTCAGGCACACCCTTCTTCAATAGGCAATCACAGAGAACAGTCCTGTCCAACGAATCGAAGGCAGCCCTGATGTCAAGAAACACTACGATTGTTGGCCTTTGATAAGTATGGCGGTGTTCTAACATTTGGCGGAGGGTGAAGATATGATCAATACATCCTCGGCCAGGACGAAAACCAGCCTGCTCCTCGCGAGTCAATCTTTCTCGGGTTTTGAACAACTTACGAAGTATGACGGAAGCCAATAGCTTGGACGCAATCGGAAGTAGACTTATCCCCCGATAGTTGTTACAGGAACGACGTGAACCCTTTTTAAAGATAGGGACAACTATCGACTCATTCCATGACGTTAGTACACTCTCTAGTTCTCAAACCTTTGTAAACAACGTCGTCAATTCCTTAGTCAAAAAGTCACCACCATCTTTAAAAAGAGCCGGAGGTAAGTCATCTGGGCCAGGTGATTTGTAACGCTTCAAGAGTTGGAGTTCCTTGCGGACTTCCTCCTCGTTTGGTGGATCAGTCGTCACCGGCCATGGAGGGCAGGACAGTCTGACTGATGTTGCCGGAGTAGCAGGCCAGTTGAACTGCCCTTCAAAATATTCTGCCCATCGTCCAAGACGTCGATGGATGTTAGTGACTGGTATCCTGTCATCCTCACAGATTGTTTCGCTCACACCAGACTTCTTGCTGCCAGTGTCTCAGATGAGTTGGAAGAGCCTCTGGTAATTACCAGATGCAGCTGCTGCTTCCAGCTCATTAGCACGCTCCGACCACCAGGCTTCTCGGTCCTTACGCAAGCTTTGCCCAATTTCCTTACGTAACATCCTTCGTTTGTGGTCAAACTCACGGTCACCCGGAGTAGAACGACGGGCCTCAATGAGTTGTAAGGAACCAGATGAAACCCAGTGCTTATAAACGGGACGTTTCGCAAGCCTACAACTAACTGTACCCGCCATTCTCATGGCGTCATGCAATTGTAACCAATGCTCATCTATACTTTTCGGTGGAATGGTAGCTAGCCTAGAGGCTAGCTCGGTTCGATACTTACTAGCAACAGAAGTTGCAACCAGCTTGCTAACATCAATCCGTTGATGGCGGTCACTTCGTTGCCCACTGAAAAGTAAGGTAAGATTGGCGCAGACCAAGGCATGGTCAGAGTCCAGATAGGTACTCCAAAAGGAGCGGCAGTCTTGTACACAACCACGCCGGCGTTAGCTGATCGCAATGTGATCAATCTGAGTCCAGGCTTGAGATGCATCGACCACTAGCATACCTATTGGATCGTCCGCCCAATAGAAAAAACGCCCATGATTTATACGCACAGCTTTCAAAGGATGGTGTCCCTCGAAATCTACGACTTACTAGACTATCTCTGAGGCCTTACGCGATAAATACTCTCAGAAAATCACACGTGACAGAACAACTGATCAGTCTCGTCTAGTAGGACATACGAGAAGCAACTGTATGCTATTAAGTAGTTTACCGAAGATAAAGTTTTAAACCTTGTCAAGTGTTGTAATAAGGTGTCTTGATCGAACACAATACCAATAATGGGTTTTCTTGGCCACTAGCTAGAAAGTTTCGACCTATTTAGCGCCACACCATAATATCCTTCCTTCGAAACATTGCCACTTCATCCATTTTCATTGGCACGATTGAGTCCTTCAAAACCGAAGAAACTTTGTCTTGCTTGAACTCAAACAAATCTGACTGTTTACGTAGTGTCCAACCCATATTCCTCATGAAACACGCGTGCCCACTATGCCTTTCGCTCACTTCTATCTTTATATGCCACTTACCCAATGAAAATTTGCTCTCCGACTACAAAAATAATCCAGATGTGCCCCTACACAAAGTGGGGTGACAAGGTGTAAAGTTCAAACTAATATACGATATTTTTGCCATTAACGGCAGTGAACTCCATTTCGTCCTGAATAAACCTCTCCTGAAGCGTCTTATCAAAAACTTATTGTCGTTTGAAAATAAGTAACAACTATTATGATAACCTTGTGCTTTGCAATTTATAACGTAACTGACTCTCAGGTGAATCACGAAACTATTGACTGATTGGAATAACTAGACTTTCTCAGTGAGACTTATTCTTCCTATATTTATCGGTCCCCATGATTTATCCCTAAGTACCAGTAAATGAAAAATGCTAGTGATGGGCATTGGTAACACTGCCCACCTCGCACTTTTGAGTGAGTCAAATGCTGTACTTTCTGCCACTGTAAGTAACCTGGGCGCAACTCTTTGTGATTCACCCTGTACCTTTTTCGAATGACATTCTGCAGTCATCGAAGCTTATTGGCTGTTTTACTTCCTTTTGGAATATTAGTCAGTTTGACTTCGTAAACTATACAGGATCATTTCCAGTATTTCCTCAATAATTCATCCGTTAAAACCCCAGTATTGCGTCTCTTTACCTTGTGAGGCATATTGCTCTCCCGAGACGCATCAAAAAAGAGCAGCAAAAGAGGTACTCAGACTACAAAATGGATCATACCAATTTCTTTCGGAAGCTCTAAATATGCAGCCAAAGTAATGAGAGACATGATCATGTCGCTCATAATTCTCTTCATTCACAACAGATCAATGATTTATTTTAGTAGCAAACTGCATTTGCGAGAGCACTCACTCAGGGTGGAACACGAGCATACCCGAGCGACGTTTCGTGCAACCTTTTTCACTGTTTGAATCAGTAAGTACTCAAGCTCTCTACCTGAAGTTGTAATAAAGGCACCTGATCAAGTTTTTTGGAAAAAGGTCCCAGGTTTGCTTTACTTTGGTGGGTACTGTGGGAACCGATCTAGTTGTTACTCTGAAGAGGCATTGTTTCCTAACCACGCGATCATTGAAGATAAACATATGATTTAGAAGGCTCCCATTAACTGTCAAACACTTGGAGGTCAGGAAAAGTAAATCCGGGAACGATCGATCGATACAGAATGTCTTAGTCATGTAGGTACGGTCACTATATGTATGTAGTGGCATTAGGCCATAACCACACAATCCCCAAAGCTGGACACGAGACTACTCGGAAAATACATATTCAGTATTTAACGCAGAGAAATACCTAACGATGGGGAAGGCGGGAACAATGAGTTGCATTAATTGGAGTTGATCGGATGGCATGGCTCCACCATGCAGGCATCGTCCCACGGGAATGTTGCCTTATATCTTTTATTCATACCAAATATATTGTTCTTTCTCTAGCCTGAGCTTGTTCTCCATCACGTATTGGTAATTGTTACGATACAGTGAGTTCGTGTAGACGATTATGTGAATTCCACGTAAGGTCTTATAGATTAGGCAGTTATATCATGACAAATCTACAATTTTAGGATTAGGTCTATTATTAGAACAGTACTAATATCATAGTAGACCACAATTCTACGTGTATCCTCTAGCTTTTTATTCTAAATACATTATTCTCTTACCACTGAGAACACATTCTACTACCGCGCTCCAAATGAACACTAGTGCTTGGTACGTAGGATGAGTCAGTATAGACAATGATGTGACTCCAATGCATGGTCTTGTAGATGAGGTAGTCATACAATTGCTAGTCCACAGTACTGGAATACGTCTGTTATTGTGGTAGCATATATTACTGCAATAATACTGAATTGGACCTAACCCCCACAACTTCGCGACCACTCTCGTTATTGACTAATCTACGTTTAGCCTCGGAATCTGGAAGATATACGACAAGAATCACACCTCTGAAACCAAATATACGCCTTTTCTACCTAAAGAAATGTTCTAAGAAACAAATGGTTCTCGATTACGTCCAGTAAAGTTTCAAGTTTGCATATGAAGAGAACGCAACCGTGCTAATAAAGAATTTTATGTTTTAATCCAATAGACTCGGTCGGAAGTAAGTTGTAACCTTTAGTTAAATCCACACTTATGGTACTCATCGGAATGGCCTCAGTAACAAAAACCCCGCATGCAGGCCTATTCAAACTCAAGTCTAGATAAGCATGTAACTTTACAGAGTTAAGAAGGTTACAACGGGCCCTTGGAATTTATCTATTTCAAGTGGATGCCCAAGGAAATATTGTTCAGCACAAAGATATAATTACCTTGTAAACAAGCTCATGGCTGAAGTTGTATCGGAAAAAAGAGGTGGTCGATCATCATGATTGTGTCTATGATACGTAAATCCTGGTTTTTGATAACATAAATTGCCTTGAAGCTTATACGTTAGCCAGTCACACGACAAACTGGAAAGCAAATAAAATATTTTCTGTGTAATTTAGAATTCCATTGAGCTATTGACAGGCAAAATGATAACTTCATCATGCTAATAAATGGGTATCTCATACGTGGGTTTATCTCAACGAGCTAAAAAGCTTTATTCAGAGGTGGATTTCAAATGCTTTGACTCTTAAACTGTCTCTCATACCAGGCCATTTAAATTATTCGGAAAAAAATCAATTTTCTGAGGTTGGATAACACAGATAAAAATTGGTAAGTCTAAAAAAGTGTGCCGAAATAAACCTTGTCAAAGGAAAGCTCAAAGCCAAGTAAGTGTTTTGGATAAAAATAGTATGAAAAACCACGTACAAAATCAAATGTGAACTAGAGAGTAACCTTATTTCGAAAACTGAATAATGTCAGCCTTGTAGAAAGTGAAAATATTCAATTACTATTATCGAGAGTCGACTATAGGTAAGCGTAGACGAATAACACTAAAGACTTGCCTTATTCACCCCAAGAGTTTGGCGGGCTGCGTGAACTTGTAGTATGCAGATACTAGGTATTGAAACTGTGGTATCACGATGCTTTTTGTGTTATTTTTTGTTTCTGTTCTGCGCACAGCCAAAAGTCGCAAATAAATTTGAAGTTTATTTTCTGATTTCAAAACTAAGTGAAGAAGGATTTTCCCATTTTGCTGTTCATGGTATCCCAAATAGGTGGATTTAAACTCAGCATTACCACGTAAACGTAATGTATCACCCAGTGTGATAACGGTCATGTTTACGCCCATGTGGTCACGGAATCTATCATATCATAATGTATTTTTTAATAAATAACTAGATTATGCTGTGAATTTTGCCCTGGTTGTGATTTTTATTCGCCACGTCCGACTATGTGACGCCGTGCCTTCATTACATGCTGGAGTGTTATCCTAAGTCATAGTAAGTTTAGTCATTTCGTTGTTTTTTCAATTAGACCGTCGGTGAATAATGTCACGGGAGAAAGTTTTGTTGTGTAACAAACTATGTTTTTATGAGCAAGTGACTTGTCTTCAGTCTCAAAACAGTATCCTTTGTCTTCTGTTAGGTATGTTTTACTGCCCTATTGTTCGTGTTTTGGGTTTATTGGTTTAACCACATGCGTTCAACTACTTTGAGTACCATGTCCGTGCAAATGAAACAATACTTATGACACCTGACCAGTTTAGTATTCTTGGATATCGTATAATTCAGTTTAGTCGGTAGAATTATCCCATACTGCAATATAGTGCTTGAAGCATGTAATTAAACAGATCGGTTTAGTAAGTAGAGCTGCCTGCTTTTAATGATCACACTGATTCGAATCAGTCTGCTTGCAAATAGTAAAACAAGTGTCTTTGATGTTGTTGGTGTCATGTATTATAAGATAGCGATAAGTATTTTTGGTGTTTATTTGTAGACTGTACGTCTAGGTCTGACCGTATTTCAAGATCACTGTCATTAAACAATATCCCCAGCGTTAACATCAGTAGCAAGATAGCTAAGTGTCTGTGCTCTTGCTTTTCTGCAAAGCGGCAGTATACAGTCCTAGAAGAGGAGTTTTCTGCGGCTTAATTAGATGCAGCTGGCTGTGGACTAACATTAAAAATCCTTTTGACAACTGGTAATTTCACTCTAATTTTACTTGTATATCTCCCTGTAGAAACAGACACAGATGTATTGGAATACTTAAACGGGAGCAAAATAATAAAAGCTGTACAACATGGTACTAAGTACACGCTATGCTTTGCACAAGCTGTGGTAGCTGACTTCATCTTGAACTAATTTTCATGAACTCGAGGTAAATCACAATTGCGTAAACTCTTTGCAAAATAACATGTGATTTTTTATTTACCTATTCCATATTTTCAACTAAAGCTATAGCTTAACATTATCAATACGAGTTCTAAATAGAAACCTGGTGTCAATGTTTGTTTGGTATCCCATTGTTAATGAAACCTCTTGAATAAATGTGTAAATCTGAAGCTATTTCGTTCTATTACTTTAACCGTCGTAAGAAATTTACGAAACATGAGCCTCTCAGCACCTAGTTCATATGTAATAATTCTAAGCGATATAGTACACATCCTAATTATCCTAGAAAACCTCTAATTTCAGGCCTTCTTACAACCTATTTCAGTCACCATGACGTATTCCGGCAGTCCGTTGATGGATATGTGCCTAATCTCATAGCTGCTTACTGGAATACCCTATGATACACCCTAGTAACGTGAGGGTACGTAGTGTGGTAGCGTACGTCGGTCTACGTGCTCGCTTAGATTTCCGGCGAAAATACAACTACAGACCCACTCAATGTCTTGACCCCCTTATCGCCAGCATACCAAATAAAACTGTGTTTACTGAACATAAGGCTTTTATTTTTTGAGAGTAAGACTCGTTGAAATAACTCGTGCTGAGGATTCTATGTTGTACCAAAACATGATACTGACAGAATCCCTTAACAAAAACTGGCAATACACAGCAGATGCACATGTCGCAACTTGTCTCCACGGATTACCTGAAATAAAGAATATGGATGTTAGCTTGGTATATGCATTTAGAAAGTCTTTAATTTTTATTTCCAAAGAACCAGTGGACTTACTATGTGAGGGAGCTCTACTGCTACACTATCCCAGAACTGTACCGATATGATTTCATATCTTAGGGCAGGTGCCTACTGCGTCTCTAAAACTTCCACAACCTAAAACGCCCTAGACTTGTGGGACAAACTTACATTCGACAACTTTATATTTTAAATTATTGATATATTTCACGGTTATCGGCTTTCCAAAATGGTCTTCTACATACCTGGTACACACCATTTTTACAGGCATGACATACGAATCTCAACCATCACTGATTCATAGTATGCATGTTAAATAAATATAGTCTATAAGAGTGAATATCAGTTCATTCCTTCATATATATTGAGTAGTCTTTAAAATATTTTCCAAAGTGGCACCGCGTACACGTTAAACACGAAATCCAATCTCCGCATCATTGTGTTAGGATTTTGGTCGTGCTAAGCATTTATGCACTGCAACTTTTAAAGTTCATAGTTGTTATAAAGTAGATTTGTAGTGCTCGGTGTGAACTACGACATAGGGAAAACACGCACGTTGAGTTCGTTTTAAACGTCAGAAGTTACAATACTGAGCCTTCAGAGCAATATTCTGAAAAAAATCGAAGAGCAGCAAGGCACTTGGATATGAACGATAAAAAATACTTAACATTTTGTAGCGGTGTTGTGTGGCGTCGAGTCGCGAATGACTGTGACCACCACTAGAGGAAGACTACGTGCCAGTTAACTGATAAGATCCTCCGTAGGTCAAATATCGGAAGGTAATTGATGGCTGTAGTCGAGATGTATTTTTCGGCGATCTCGTGGTACCGAAAGAATATCGAGATCGTGCCAGGTAACAAGTGTGGTTACTGAGCGTAACCGACTTTGTGCAAGGTCACAAGCAACGGAGAAGATGCATGTATTTTGGTACAGTTAAACAAACAAGTACGATCAAACAATCCCTGGCACGGTTGGTTATAATAGTGATTGTTTCCATTACACCAAACGCGTTCTCTCGATAAAAGTAGGTCACTACATTAGAACAGAAACAGGTATGATAAATTATTAGATTAAATTCATACTAGCTCTTGTAGCTAGAATGAAATGTGATCAGAGGCTCCAGATGCAAGAGTGCAATAATAACGAACAATGAGTTGTGATATTTACCAAGGTGGAGTAAGTTCAAACGAAGGAAGGTAGTCAGGTTTGGAATAAGAAAGGCTTTTTATTGGAACAGAAAGTGCATATAAAGAGTGAAGTGTTAAGAAAACTAATAACTAGAGTAGGAGAACAACCTCAATATCACAGATTGGTTGACTTTTTCTCAGTCATAAAGAGCCTGATACAAACAAAATGTTGTGCCCCACAAACATGGGTGGAACAAAGTCATCGCCCTCCCGATCTATGCTTGCTGGCCAGTAACAACACCCTCCTTCCTTTTATGGTGTTAGGCTCATTTAAGCTTACTTTTTGGATATATATCATACCTCACACAATGCTTCGTGTTTCGCACCCTGTTGGAAAACACTTTCTATAAGTACCATTTTACAAGCTTATCAGGCAGTTAAAAACTATGGACTGGGAGTAAGGCATCGATACAATGCTTTATTTGACTAAAGTATAAAGTATAGGTTGCCAATCAGAGTATAGGCTATAAGAAAGGTATATTGCAGGATAGTTGTTTACCAAAGTAGACAGAAAAGTGTGGAAATATCTGAGTTATAGATAAGGTGAAATATTATTAATGGCAAGTCAACACAGTGTATTGAAGAATAATAAGCTGATAAAGAATATACGAAAAGGAACTCAGATTAACTTGGCATTGATGTTATTTCGTTTTATCCTAACCGGTTGACGGGTAACAGGCTCCATAGATGCAAGACCACTTGTAGTAGGCAGTCGGTTGTGCGGTTCTTTTGACGTTTAGGGATAGTGATGAGCGTCTCTTAGTGACCGAGTATCGATAGGTCCAGTGAGTTACCTGTCTACTTTGAGTAACAAATTAGGGAGGAAAAAGTACCTAATACAAGTACAAAGTATGAAAATAAGGCAATTCGGTCAATACATGTAGAGAGCCTATAATGTCTGGGTGGGTCGCAGATGTGTTCGTTTGTGCTAGATCTGTGCAAGTAAGGGCTTGATCAATGTCTTACAAACGTATATAATTCATCTGTCATGCGTATTTCAGAGGGAAGACTGTTCCATATTGATGCGTAGTTGATGAGGACGAAGTTTTCTCGAGTGTTTGATCTGTATTTCTCAACTTTGACCGTGGATACATTGTCTCGAAAGTTGTGTTTATGTGAGACTTGAGCAAGAGCTATATTACATGTGGAAAAAGTAAGGTTTTTGAAAGGTTTGAGGTAGAGTATCAAATTGGACCTTAGCCTTGTTTTCTAAAGGAGTTCTAGTCCTAAAATATAGCATCGGGAACGGTAGTCAATGTGTGAGTCGGTCATAAGTATTTTCCAGGTAAAATCTCGTTGTATTCCTTCCACCTTAAGCATATCGGATAGACGTATGTTTGAAAATAAGAACGAACAGTATTCAACAATAGGCCTTACATAGACTTTATGAAGAATGATTTTAAATTCATTTTGAAAGGAATTACGAAGAATAAAGCCAAGCACTTTCCTCATTTTAGGTGCTTTAGTTGGGATATGTTCAGAGAAGTTAAGACTGTGTGAGTGATGTACCTCTAGGTCAGTTACTGATGCCAGTCTAGGCAGTATGTTCTTGTTAAGTGCTAGTTTTATTTTAAGAGAAGTGTCTCCAATGCATAGCTAGCCGCATTTCTCTATCCTCCGGCGTTTGCACCAGTTTTCAACCATGTCGAGTTCATGTTGGATTGTTTGCATAGTACTGCGTAAATCACAAATGTCAGTTTAATAGATGACTTTTAAGTCGTCAGGGTAAAGATAGGTCATACCTGTACTAAAGCACTTGCATGTATTGTTGATGTACATTGTAAGGAGCAATGAACCCGAGACACTACTCTGCACAACAGCATTGTTTATTGGTCGAGGTATAGATGTAGAGTTAATCTTGGTTATTTGGTATCTCTTTGTGAGAAAAGACTTGATCCGTTGCAATAGGTTGTTTGTAACTCCAACTGGCTGATGTCTATTGATTAGGAGGCTATGAGGTACTTTATCAAAGGCTTTATTAATATAGAAATATAGTATAACCACTAGTTTCTTCTGGTCACGTATGCGAGTAACCTCGTTAAAGAAGTCTATTAGACATGTACTGCAGGACCTTGTTCTAATGAAGACGTGTTGTGACGGGTCTATTAGACCTTCCTTAAGTAAATGATCAGACAGTTGATTTTTTATCACTTTTTCAATTATGCGTGATATAACTAGAGTGATATTTATAGGTCCATAGTTTTCGACCAGGTTTCTCGGTCCTGATTTGTATTTGGGAAGAATGCTGTTCAAAAAACGTAAGAGTTCAGTTGAGTCTCGATTTGCACTGAGAATGACTTGACATGCGTAGCACGGGACATCGCCCAATGAACACTCCATTTTAAAGAAACCTTGTTCCTATGGAAGATAAATTGCTACTCAGGCAGCTCAATGATAACGTCTTTGAATGCAAAACCAGGTAACTATAAATTGAATCCTCCGGGGCGCATCACTTTCCCCAAAATTACAAATATATCTTGCTGGCAAGCGTCAAATAATATAAAATCTAGATCCAGGAATTCCTATCGACTGTGTCGAAACACCACCTTACGAACGCAAAAAACATTCGCAAATTGTCCAGTAAAATCGGTACAGACAGATATTTGTTCTCTGTATATCAGAACCTAGCTTCGATATTACCAGGTCAGCAGGGGGTTACTTGAAAAGTAGGGGTCTTAGGAGTCTTAAACATCTCTCTACAGGACCATATGAAAAGATCGATTCACAGAATTCTCTGTCGATCAGCAATAAAGTCAAATCAGAGACAAGTCTACTTTTGAAAGAATCAAAACCAGTAACTGATGTCTTGCTATGGTTTGCTCTAGTTCATAAATCATGCAATACTTCACGTTTTAAAGGTTTACCTAAAATTCATAAACTAGGCATCCCTGCAAAACCTATTGTAGGCTTCACGAACACACCAAAATATGCATTATCGGGATATCTTAGCACAACTTTAAAGCCACTACAATATAACTTACTATATGACGTTAAATCAAAAATATCTGAATGAACTATCAAAAAGAATTAAATCATGGCAAGCTATGATGTGGTTTCATTATAAACTATTATTCCTATTGTAGATGCTTGGAATTCATTATTGGTTTACTAAAAAACGACAGAACTCCTTCTTACAAACGTCCTTTAAGTATTAGTCTAATCATGAAATCCTTAAAACTTTGCTTAGGTCCAACACTATTTTCTTCTAATGGGACCTTATACAAGGAAGCTAACGGTGTAGCGATGGGATCCATTTGTCCCCGATTGTAGCCAACTTCGCACATCAAATTTACGAACGAAAATGAAAATGAACACGGTGAGCTATCATTTTTAGGTTGCCTAAGTGGAATTCTAAATCTATCCATCTACCGAAAACGTACAGACTCATACCGGTATATTAACTTCAGTTCAGCACATCCATTCAGTGCAAAGATCTCACTAGCCCTAAACCTTTTTAGAAGAGCTAACAGGATTATCAAATCAGTATAGGATAAACAAAAAAACAAAAGAATGCAACTGAAATCTTACAACTTAATAATTTTCCTATGAAAATTACCAGATGTATCTCAAAACTAGATGTCCCATTTTTTAATGGTAGTAATTCTAATGAAATAGCATGAAGTGGTATTGCAGTTTTACCATACCGTCATGGTACAACGGAAGGACTCCAAAAAATTTAAAAACAGCGCAGAATTAAAGTATATTACAAAACAACGAACACATTTCGAAATACTCTAGTTCGCTTAAAAGAAAAACTCGTCTTTATGTCAACACAGAACTGCGTCTACAAATTAAGATATGTCGATTGTGATGTCTTTCATATTGAAGAGTCACCTCGCGAAACCTTGACTCGAGTCAAATAACATTTGAAGTACACAAGGAAACCACCTAACAACCCCGTTAAACTGGATAGGCCTCAAGTTAAGTCGTTAATAACAGTTCCCAACGTTCCCAACGACCACCAAATCGACTTCAAAAACATCAAAATGTTACAAAATGGCTTTTCCAGCTACAAAGAAAGGGGAGTAGCTGAAGCGTTCAATATAATGCTGAATCCTACTGCTGTCAGCAGAAAAATCGCTTTACTATGCATCACACTTCAACTACACATCCTAGCCACCAAGTCTGATATTATTCACGATTCACACTATTATCTTACGAATTAAACTCTATCCTTCCTAACCACTAGGGTCACATATATATTTATCTTCGACCTTGCACACATACACACGAACAAGTTTTCATACATGTCACTTATGAATCATCTTGGCCGAAATAACGTGACATTGATATATTTAGACCTGTTTTTTTGATTAAACGCACATAATATTCTTGCGTTCTTCCTTTGTACTATTAAGAGTTGGATTAATTTTGATCTCATTATTTACTCTTCAGAGAAGCAGCTTATACTGAGTTATGAAACGTCAGAAAATTTAATGTTTCTACTCATTGAGATACCACAAATATATTAATTTATTTAATCCTTAAAAGCTCATATTCGTGTCTCGATACTACAATAATAGGATCAGTAAGCAGGCGTAAAAATCCGAAAACACAAACGTGATATCTGGGTGAGTAAAAATACTGTGTACTACATCACGTAGGGCTCACCGCCAAAGATGCCACGGATATTCAGGCTTCTTCAACGCTTTTGTCTGTAGCCTCTTCATAATTGGAAAATCCAAAACCCAGTAAAATCAGGAGTCAGGAATGAAGGAGTCCAAAGATATATTCGGAAGGTTATCGATATGTTGAGAAACGTTTGATCCAATCTGGCTAGTCACTGTGAGGGATACGTAGCACTACGCATGAGGTTGTGATCTGATGTGGATACGTGACTGAGTGCCTTCAGCTATGGTGTGTCCATTGAAACTATTGAGGTCAAGATCAACGTCGGGGACTTACAGAGCTGTTCATTTCGGGGATTTATTTGTTCTTACTTGCTGAACTACTCACACTGGGTGGTGCCAAATACGTGGAACAGCACCGTAACATCAAGAAGCGAGGGAAGAGAAACAAATGCTTTTATACTCCATCGCTATAAAGATATCGAAAATTATCTCTACTTGGGATCCTAACCTTATGATTCTTGTATTGTTGCCATGTAGTCGACTGTCTCATAACACGATAGCTACTAGTTCCATAAATTCTATTGCTCTAAGACAAGCAAATCCACTTATACCCAATTCCCTAACCTACTAATATACATCGAATCCACTACAACTAGTACGGTCAAGTGACTAGATTGTTCATAATGGATAGTACTATGGTTCCGGAATCATATATTAACATAACGACCCAAGTCGTCTGGTTTACACTAGTTCTTCGAAATAATGATAGATATATTGGGTGTTAAAACAAAAATGCACAAAAGCTATTTTATGTTGGACGACAAGATATCAAGTATTGTTTTTTACCTCTTCTTCCAACACGTTTGAATATGACGAAATGTGTTTTCTTACGTGAATATATATCATGACTCTCAAGATGGATGTCTGTTTGGGAAAGTTTGCGAAAGGCCAAGCACGAAATTCTTGCGAGCTTTCCCGTGTTTTTACTTTTTAAGGTATTGGCAACACTGTCGTCTGACTCTTTCAAAAGAAGAACCAGAGTTTACTTGAGTTGTTACAGTATCATAGGTTACTTTATACGTTATTCTGTGAACATTCTACCATAAACCTATGTTTTTCTCCATAGAAATTCGTGATAATGGAACGAGAACTATACCTCTCCTTAATAAAAACTCTCTCCTACAGAGTAGATATAGATTCTAAGAAAAAAATAACACGTTAATTCTGCCCAATAATGTCAGAAGTTCGAGCCACTACAATGTATCAATCAATCCGATGTCATAGGATGAGGCTGAAAATATGTGACATTTCTTAAAAGCAAAACCTGAACACACAGAACTGAAATAATGATGCTGAACAAATTCAAACTGAATTCAAACAATTAAGTAAAATGACTTAGCACAACAATTCTTTCAAATACAATTGAAAGCTGAACTTCCTTGAAGTTGTTTTGTTCGTCTCGATCATTAGAGCATATGAGACGTTGCGTGGCTGACGTTCGTGTATCTGTAAGCTATAAATATGTATTTGGGGTTGCAAGTATATCGCAGCTTGATGTTATGTGTCGAGTGACAGTGGGTGGGGATTGGTCTCCAACAATACATCCTATCTGATAACTGGGTAGTAATGAACTGTGATCATGTGGTTGTACGCGGACGATACAGTCGTTAAGGTATGATGAGCCACAACGTAAGTAGATTTTATTGTTTGTGATGATTTTACAGACCTGTATTGAGTACACTACATGTAACAAAAACTTTCTGAATGTTCCGGTTATATATAATTACTGGATTTCTGTTTTCAGGGGATGTTCACGTTTGACTGAACTAGCGACAATCGTGTGGTTCCGCTCAAGAGACCAGGTAAGTTTTTATTTGTGATGATTTACACAGACCTGTATTGAATACACTACATGTAAAAAATGTCTTCTGAAAACTTTCGCTTAACCTTTGTTTCTGACTTTCTATGTTCACAGATCATATTTGGCTTACCTGGCGACTCCCATGTGGTCACGTTGAGGTTTGTTTGGTTTGTCAGCATATGCGTTTGTCCTAGCGCAACCTGTACATGCACAAATAGTGTTTGAATAAATCTGTTGATTTGATTTCTAGCTTCTGTTACAAAAGTCCAGGTTAATTGCCTTGATGTCCGTCTAGTTTATATCGCTTGACTCCGTCCGTGTAACGTCTTCAAAATTTATCAACGGATGGAGTGAACATTCCCAATTAAGATACTTAGGGGGAACAAAAACAAATTTTGGTGCGTAGTATTTCGAACTCGCTTTAGTTCTTTAAGTTCTCATCAGCTGCTCAAAGTAGCTACGGACATTGACATACAAATACGGTGTTCAGAGATAAGTATGTGCTTCACGATGTATAGCATATTCCGATCGAGTCAATAACTCAATTAGAAATACCTATTTTGGCCGAATAAGTGACGTTTAAGAGAGAAGATTCCAAGATGTAGATGCTAAGACCGGTATTTATGACGGCCTAAATGCTTTAAGGTGTTCGATCTTTACATGGTCACGAGATCCTCTCAGAATCGCATCCGTGCTTTCATGTTATGGTACTAGACGCAACTAGCTTCGTTTCTAATCTATTTGAGTGTCGTTGCTAAGTATTGTGCTTTGGGGACCGAGGACATTGGCTTCCTGGGGTATGAATGAGCAGCATTTGAGTGGTCATTCGGATCGTGGCTGCGTTTTGTCATGATCTATCAACTCGGGTGGCTCTCAGTACGACCTTGTAATCCAGTTGCTAGCTTTCGCTCAGCTTGTTATCTGTAGGCTCTCAGTTTCGTTTATCCACTGATTCACAGCTGGGTCCTACTTCCGTTTATTAGCCCAATGGGCGTACAATTGGAGGTTAACCGATAGCTGTCTGTGAAAACGATGTTTTAGTAAACAACAGTACTTCACGCACTTTAGGAAATACATCGCTCTGGTTGATGAGTCACATGTACTTTGTGAAAGTATGTTGCTTTCGACTCACATTTGTCTGATAAGTTTTAAACACGCTGTATTTTAGTCTAACCCTATCAGGTGGTTTGATCACATAGCGGGTAGTTGTGGTCGATTCTCAAAGCAACTTCTGCTCTTCAGGTATCTTACACCCCATCAATGATCACCCTAATTGACTATTACTTAAGGATTTTGATGGATCATCGCTCATTTATGTCCTAAGTTTATTTGATTAGTGGGTTCTGGGGTTTGTTCCGCTTCGACGTGTATATTTATCAAAATTTTTCTCTTTTGTTTACTAGTTACTCCGGAGTAGTTGTTGCACTGCTCATGAGTACCGTAATTGGTCATGAATAACAATCTACGTGATTTGTGTTTAACTGCAATATGCTGTTCCGTTCCATACCGTAGGAAAGACTGAGTTGAACGTGTCTACAGAAGTAACATTATTTCTTAGTACAGGAAATATGGGTGTAAGAACAAGTCCACGATAGAAATAACGCTGGCAATTACAATTTCATTGTAGCAGAAATCTTGATAAAGTAAACAACTGCACCAGTCTTCGTTCTTGCTCTCTTTAAGTAGATTAAATCCGAAACTAAGCATCTTGGGCTTTTTCAGTAGTGTGTAACCCGACAACATATGATACTATACAATACCAGCGCCAAGTAGTTTGATAAACTCTACGCTGTAATCGGTATAGATTCCACTGTTCAGATTAAATCCACAGATTGCAGCTTTCCAGATAAACTACCTATCAAGTTGTCGATGGAGAGATGATGATTAGTCACTCAACGGGTTATATAAAAATAGCATATACTAAGAAAGTTGTGCTGTGGTAGGTGCGCATAAATGAAGAGTATTCGGCTAGTAAAGTTAGTAAATGTCTCGGAAGCTTTAAGAATACTATACGTTGAGAGTCACGAGGTATACCCATTGGGAGATGTGGGAACATTTATGAGTATCCATAGTGAATGACAAGATCGTTTAATCTTTATTATCAGAGATTAACTTGCACGACAGCCTGTTTTATAAGCATGTGTATATTCTCTTTATAAATAGACCAACCGAGACATGTGGGAACTGCCGTAAGCTAAGATCTGAATGATCTATCCTCCATGTCCCGGAATTGTCTGCACCCTAGTATTCCGAATAAAGTTATAGGAGCTAAATGCAACCCTTTAGTTCTCATATGCTATACTTGGCAAAATTAAAAGAAGTAGACACCCAAGGGTGTTGCGCACTGAGTCAAGTTGTTTCTTACTGCTGAAATTATACTTGATCAGTCAATTTTCGTCTTCAAAATCCATTTTATATGGATTTTCTCCGGCGGTTATACATTTTCCGAAAATACTCCATCGAAAAGATTAACTTTCACAATAAATTAATATGAAAGATCTGGCTTTACTAGATGATATTTATTTATTGACCGGCAAACTCTATCTTTCGTATTCTAGCCTACTTTCTATATCATGAAGTACACATGCAATGAAGATTATCAGTGTTACATCACTTACCACAAGAACCCACCATTTGATATTCTCTTTCAATAGATACATATGCAATTACTAAAAGAACTATATGTAGAGTTATTAAGCGAAGCAGAATTACATAGAGTACAAGATATGGGAAGTCCATTTCATACATACATTGTAGCATTAATACAAGTTTGCCATGTCCTTCGTATTTTCCATGGAATTCTGCAGGGAGATATAGTACGCTACTTTTACAAGAAATAGTTGCTAATCAAAATCCCTTGGTTGTACCGTACTGGAAATTTATTCTTATATCAGACAAAATATACAGAGATCCCTGTTATGGTCATGGACTGTTCGATAGTAATAACAATGATGAATATTTACTTCACAACTTTCGCTGTACTCGCGTCGCCATTTTTTTCTGTTATCGCATTTGTGGTTTCAAAACAGAAACATGAACAGTACAGGGAAGAGCGGTAATTAGATATTTATAAGTGTTATTTGGACGAACTTCCTTAATACTTTACTTCTCTACTCTATAGTATGATGAAATATATACTTAGTCCATGTTGGTAGTTCATTATCATTCGTTTACTTATTAATAGAACGTGTGACAACTTTTGTTTTCAATTGTTTTAGCAAAGTCATTTGGAGTCCCACAACTATGATGTCAGTGCTAAATTGAGTTTGCCGAATAATCCAAATATAGAAACAGACGAATTGTCTAGATACTTAGATATAGTATCATATTCGGTATCTTTGTAATCGATGACCGAAGGCAAATGAATCAAGTAAAGGTTAGAATATAAATGTTCCTGAATGTATATTTAAGTGATTACATAAATTATCATTTGTAGCAGTGATGCACGATCAACGTATGATTGAATTTAATGGATACAACCGATCTCGGATAATAGTAGAATTACATTAACACCAGAATTAGACCTTTTTGTAATTTGATTGATAATGACACTGGTTCTTAGAATCACTAGGACTTGTATTAGAATACAAATAACACTAGTAATAGAAAATCCAGGGATTGTATTGAACCGAAAAAAAACCAAGACTGCATTAGTCCGGTTTAATCGAAATGAATACAAACTGTCCAGAGTATCATTTAATCAGCACGTCTCAATTAATTACACATCAATATGTTAATGGTATATGAATAACTAACAAATTGATAGACAGGCAACCTGACAAAAAATGATGGGAAGATTCACATAAAAGGCATTTGCGCTAATCACACAGCTGAGCACAAGTTAACCAATAGAATTGAATCAGTCCATTAAACGATTACATGCTCAGATAGTTATTGTATTTCAAAATGGACTTACAATTATGTTCATTTAACATATCTGTATGAAATACCATAGACGGCTGATGATATTACCCGGTCTGTCCAACCGAAGTAGGTGGAGCGCGCATTGGACCTGCTAATTAGTGGTTGAAAGTTGAATGCCTTGACTACCAGCCAACTCAAGCCGCATATTGGGTTCGCTATTTGCAATGCCGTACTATTCAGTTGCTTTGTGAACTTGGACGGTATGCAAAAAAAACAATTATAGCAGGATATCTTCAATTCACTTTATTTTTGGGATTATTGTCAAAGTAACAAAACGTAGTGACAGGATGGAGAATCAATCAACGTAGAGGTGCACAGAGCAAGCTGTGAAACACATATGGAGAAATTCGAATACTTCACTTCTATCTGAAGTTTGTGCTGATGATGTCGTTCAGAAGAACGATGAAAGCTTCACGACCAAACCATCCAAATCAGAGAACAAAACTCCATCAAGATCATCCACCTGAGCTACAAATCTCCACCAACCAATGTAATAATGCACAGCTAATACCGGTGGGTGTGATTACTTTCAATAACGGATGCTATATTATGTTTTACGTATATGAAAACGTTGGAAGTGTCCTAAAAACGTAGAAGTGATAAAATGAGAATCGCCTGAATCCACGAGATATGAGCATGGGCTACCCAAAAGCTGTTAAAATGTTTGAGGGATTTACACAAGTTTAAGAATTAAGTAGGTGAAATCACAAAACACAGGTTTTGGCCAACCACAAATACCTAGAAGAGGATTTTTATTGAAAGACGGTGGCGCAATGAGCAAGCTAAAAAAAGCCTATTAGGAACATAAACATTTTGGACCGCATCTCTTCAGTGATTCCCACCAGTAACACTGAACAGTACAGTCGAGTGAAGAAAAACCTTGACATTCGTAGAAATGTAAACCCTGTTCGTGAGAACGGCCTTTGAATGTCTAATTTGCAAAGTGACAAACTATCTAATAATAACTGTTGGCTTCAGGTCCGAATGTATTTTTGAATATTTTATTTGGTTAGGTGAATCCGTAACTTTTATTAAAACAAAATTGCGAGCCCGGAAATGTAGGGTACAGATGTATTCAAATGGTGAGTTATTTTTCAATTCACTGCCAAAGCTTTCAGCATCCGAAAACATAGTTTTTGTCCAACAGCTCTTGATATGTAAAGAATAAATTCACAGATTTAATCAAACGCTCATAAACAAAATCTCTTCTCTAATCTTGCCATCTTCAACAGAAAGGGAAGAGAAAGTTCTGACCTATGAAACAGAATTAAGTCACCATACGACCGCAGGACAGTAGTAAAAATTGTGATGGTCTATGGAATCAGGTTCATTATCGTCACTCTTGTTGCTATACAGTTGAGTTAATAAACACAACTGTTGCTTACGAAATTCATACTTTCTGTATATTTTGTTTTGTTTAATGGATATCCGCAACGAACACTAGTACATTTGTTCAGGTCCATTAATTATTTCCATTTATATCTCAATCACTTCGTTTAAGTTGACCTGTGCCCGAAAATTAGCTACTACATGTATATATTAAAATAAGCATGTGCTTAAAGTGGATATAATTAACATTTTTACGTCTATCACGTGTGAAATTAGTGTTGTCTATTGGAAATTATGCCATATGGTACAGCGTCTACCATAACTTTTATCATTTCTAGACTATCAGTTACACATAACAAGTTTAAATTATGTGGTGTAGATGAACAGGAAACTGTAGTAGTACGAACTTCTGAATCTGTTCAGATACTTTCAATACAAAACCCGTGACAACACAATTGGATAAAACTATTGTTACATGATAAACATATGGATCTAGGTGCTTATACTGGACTATATTTAAGTTCAACAGTAGAATATGTATTTAATTCAATTATTCGACCCAGTGAATCATCATAAAGCCTAAGCGACGTCTGGATGGGATATCTTAGGTTACGAATCGGTACTAAACTATTAGAACGCACACGAGTTAGACAGCAGAAAAGACAGGACAAAAATATGTTTGACGTTTTATTCATAAAAATTATTTTTTGAATAATTAGAAAACAGAATGGAATAACGGAAAGTAAATGAACTTGTGCCTTGTGAACGATTCCAAGTTGCTTAAAGTCGTCAACTATTGGCTACAACGACTGCACGGACTCGAGCCAAGTAGTTCGGCGCATCCACCTGTACAACATAGTACAAGAGTCAACGACTTTACGGGATGATGACATAATTTGGTCTAGTCGTCCCTGACGTTTTTCCAACTAACTTATACCAGCCATCATGACGGATCAAGAACGGCGGTACTTGGACACGACCTAAATACCTTAATCTGTAAGGATTCGTCACCTTATCTATCGCTTTGCCATCCTTACCTACTACCCTGAGTCCAACTTCCGCACTGCTCAATTGGTAGTCTCAAAATATATAAGAGATCTGTGATCAAATACTAGTGAGATACAATATCGTCCATTTCCAAAGGCCACGGTTCACGTCCGTAAACTAAATCAAGTGCAAACTGTAGAGCAGCATGTGAGAAAGTGGACTGAATTCTATAGGAATTGTTTCACCTGGAGAACAAACATCAGGTCAGAATTTATAGAAACAAGTGATAACCTCAACTGTCTTCCAAAGAACTTATAAAGAAATTCAGATTTGTCACTCAAAATATGCAATATAGCAAGCGAGTAAAACTACTTGCCAGTTGCCATGATATACTACTATAATATGACCGGGATCGAGGTCCATACTACTATTAGGTTAGATAGTCTACCGATATGCATTATGCAGACTGGATCACATCATAGCAAATACACGACTCAAGACCAAAAATAGAACCACAGCATTGACTAAACATTATCCCATAAGATTACAAGCAGTCTACAATCAGTTAGCCCAGAGGAAAAATCACTACGCACAATTGGTTCCCTTTATGAATTTAAATAAAGCCAGAATAACCTAAGTATTAAATTTCAACATATATATGGTTGTGAGTAGCTGATGGGGAACAACGAAATATAATGAACCCGCACTATATAGTGTAGGTGATGGCACAAAAACCCCGAAATTTCCCCAGACCTGAGGAAATTCCTCTTTAACCTTGGTTAAGGTCATTTGACTTTGGGATTTCCCCAAACATTGGTGAAGGTCATCTGACTTCGGGAGTTTCCCCAAAATACCCCAAACTTGGGAGCTCGGGTGGATTTGGATGGGCAGTTCCCATATTTGACTTTCCTCCTACTGAAATGTACAATCACTTTAGGCTTGCCACATATTTCGCGCAGAGCGCATTTATAAGTTGCATATATTTATTCATTATTAGTGAACACTGATTCTAGAAGAGTATATGAACGAGTATGGAACTAGACTATGATTTGGCGACAAAGAGACAAAAGAAATCTACAATTACACTTAATAAGATTAGAACATAAGATTGGGTGAGAACCACTAGAATCAGCAGAAAATTCATAGAAATCGCCAACGAGAATAAATGATACGAAGTGGGAAAAAATTGACGTGCTATGGCGTTTATTTCTGTATAGTCTCATTGGAAACGTTGTGTTAAGTATAAGAAGAAATCCAAAATTCACTTAGGTTTAGGTTTTTGCAAGAAATAAAAACTAATTTTAACCAGAAATTTCTATTAAACTTGGGGAATCACTATGGATTTCCAGAGATCTTTAAGTTTCTACTCGAAACCTTCACGTTATGCCCACACGACTAACGCCTATTTTTGTCCATGAATTATGTTTTGTTAACAACCGCCATCCTTATAAAAACACAGCTGTCTTGCAGTTACTCCAGTAAATCTCAGTAGTTGCTTATTTAATCCCCCTTTTTAATATCATTACATATGATAATCAACAAGTTAATAAACGTGATGAAAATTGTTTTACGAAATACTTTTAGGTCTAACATTATAAATATGTATCACCGCAGTTTCAGTAGTCATACTAAAGATATGTAATGTAATTCCTAGCGATTTTTAGATTAAACAAGGTCTGCACACGAAAAATATTACTCGTGTATCTACGAGTTGCAGATAAGAGAAACAGCTAGAAGACCATTAATTCGATTTCACTGCCCATAATAGGTCAAAATTATCAATAAATCATTATTATACATGTGTATACACCATGTTTATTCGTATTGTAAACCATAAAATGAAAATTCTAATAACCACGAACCCACCTGTGTGTGCTGTGTTTGACAAATGCCGAGAGATTCATGTTGACTGTTTAATATAAAAATGCCGTCTAAGATGCTTTAACAAACATGGTTATAATTATATTACCAACATCTACAGGAAAATAAATGATGTTAACAAACAATGTAAAGCAGAACTGACTGGACACAATTGAACTGAAAAAATAATAATAGATCATTGCCAAAAATGTATTTATTTGAACACCTAATAATTGTTACAAAGGGGCACCGAAAACGTGCACCACCCAAATGACTTGATTTTTGTATGGGTTGTCATGCTTCCCAGGTGCCCCAGACCGAAACAGGTGGTTTCCTTTGGGGGCTACGCCCAGAGCCTTTCGACTTGAAAGTCAGATTCACAAGGCAGTGGAGCAACGTGGGGAGATGCAGTTCCATGGTAGCCGGTGACCAATAATTGGTTGATACGCTATTTGTTACCTCACGATCCTGAAGCCCATATGGAGTCGGTTTTTCAACTCACTCGTAATCTTTTACAAAAGAGGTCAAATCAAGACGTCTTTAGATTTAAATTGAGTTTAGCCACACAGTGTATGATAACGTACATCATTTAAGTAGCGAAAGTAATGCCATCGTAGTGATGCATGATAAAGGACGAGTCCTCAATTATATTATGATATTGCGACGATTTACCGGTTGTGACAATTTCGAGACCTATCTGAAAGAAGTACATAAGGCAATAGAAATTCTGTGATTAGTAATTCTTTGTGCAGTATACGCACACTAATTATGTTATTTCAATATGTAAAAAGAACAATAATGACCCAACACCAAAGCATTTTATCGTCAGATATGTCTGTACTTATGAACCTAAATACAGTTCGTCGGAATCAGATGCTTTTTTCAGGATGTAGATAATGATAGTGATCAGCAATGTTCCGGAGAGAATCCACCTTCTAACTCACTACTAAAACCTAAAAGAAGAAGATGACGTCAGTAACCTACGCATGCTTCATTCCAAATGAATTTATCCCTCAGGTTTAAATATTGCCACTGCCAATCTGGAATTCGGGTCCGTGAATTAAATGGTGAGTTGAAGGCCACCACCATTAAAACCGTTCACAACCATCCTTGCGCAGATGGACACATTCCTGTAGATCCTTCGAGACAATAGTTAACGTCAAGTGAACGATTATATTTAAGACAGTTTCTATTGAGTAATACGCCAACTCGTAGCTTGCGACATCTGGTTTCTTGGAAGTTCTACAAACAGCTTACCAAGGACAATATCGCCGAAATGCGATCACAGTTGTACCCAGGTTGGCAAACCCATATTCGAAATAATTAAGTTTAGACACCAAAAATATCAACGCGTCCAGACAAACAATGAAGTAAAGGTGTTCGATAAAAATGAGGAAACGTCTATGATTCGCTTCAGTCACAGGGAGCAAACACTTATTTATCATGCGTTTACAGAGGTAGTATGTATTGACTCGGCTCATCATACCAAAAAAGTTGGATAAGTAACGAATAACAACTTTGTGTTGAAGTTGTCCATTGTTCTAGCCAGTGGCTACTGGAAGTTTTGGGCAAGGGCACGCTGTTATGTATGCTCTTTGCAAGCAAGAACAACGCGAAGACGTCGTACGACTACTGGGATACTTCGAAGATATAATGTGCGGTACAAAATATGATGACACAGCAGCATGTAGTTATAACTACGCTGAAGTGTAATTGAATTGCTATTGTCTTTACCGTACAAATTTTGTTTCAGAGTTTTGTGAAGTATCCGATGCGAACGTTTATTTTGGTCGTGTCCTTCAAAAGTTAATTGGTATTTTATTTAGTAATAAAAATATTCACTCATTTACTAATAAAGTACAGATGTAATTATGATGAAAGGTCTTTACAACTAATCACTTCTCGTAATCAAAAATCATTTGCTTACTACCGGAACTTTAAATAAGGAAGTTATGTGAAATAAGGTGAGAAGATTCAAATTCATAGCATGTTTTGTCCTGTAATACGTTGAAAATATTTCCGAATTTATTAAAATGTACTCACATTCAGAATTCAAAATTTTGTTGAGTCTAAAAACACTATAGTGTTTTTAAACCTGCCAGCTGGTAGGTTTAAAAATGAAAACCCGAAGGTTCAATGACTTGAACTTTACTTTATCTCTTTAGAACAACGATTCTTAATATTGTTGAGTCTGTACTGCCACTCGATACAAATTGATTATGTTACAGACAATTGTCAGTGTTATGAAAATGTGCCTATATATATGAACGTTCACAAGCACATCGTGTACGCGAACTATCAACAACATACATCATGCCCTTGTCGTAGCAGCGAATGTATTCTCCTACTAGTAATTCGTGTCTCATTTTCCTAAAACGTTTATAAGTTACAGCTACAGTTTTAGCTGCGAAAGCTGTGAACTCATTTAAAAAAGTTCGGAATGACCTTGGAACCAGGAATTAATGATACATTTAACTATACTTCGTACCTCAAGCTTTGGGAAACGTCGCAAATCCTACAAAGCGTCATTTGGACACAAACGTAGGTCAATGTCTGTTTTTTCCAAAACGTCAATAAAAGAGAATCACCATCGATTAGTCTCATCCTGTCTTGATGTCCTTTGATTTTGTTAGAATTGCTTGCGAGTCTAGTGAGTATCGATACAATCCCAACTTAGGTACATACAGGTTTATTTTTGATTGAATCCACTGCCAAAATTTGACAGAATGAACACGTCATTGTATCTCATCCAGGAGTTACACATTCCTTTTGTGATGAGGGTTTGCAATAATGCTGTGCATCTCGAGATGTGAACAGATGTTGGCGTTGGATAGTGTAAGAAAGAAACGGCAGTCAACATTTCTGGGTGACTTTGGATAAAGTGTAGTGTGGTCCAAGCTTCGACTGAGCTCGACAGATAGTCAGAAGCAAACCTAGATAGCGCCTTGTCAAGGTTAAAAAGAGTCATCTACCACAAAAGAGGTAGAACACCCGTCAATTGTCTGTAGCTCGAAGTTTCTTCATTTGGAAATTTCGAATGCTGCATAATAAACTGTAGCCTTTTTCCACTTCTCCTAGCATTACTAGATCCCTGCTCTAAGGGACTAAGGTACCAAGACTCTTAGATCTTTTTAAAATTAGGATACCTCTAAGAGGGAGTTGCCTGAGTTTTATGCGTGGTCTGTAACATGTCTCGGACTATTTTACACTTTGAAGCGTTAAAAGTAAGTCTTTTGTTATCTGCCCAACTTTGACGTCGAGTCAGATCCTCCTGAAGTGCCAGCTTATCATCTTATTTGCAAACATCTCTCCAAAGTTTCACATCATCAGCAAAAAATGACATGTCAGACAATACCTACTGTGGGAGATCGTTTATGTGTATCAAGGAAAAAAGAGGCCCTAGTAGTGAACCCTGACGGACCCCACATGAACATTCTGCAGTTTGAGGAATGTGAAGTTTACTCTGACCCTAAGAAGTTGGCTATTTAGATGTGAAGTAGGCCAATAATACATAATAATTTGAGTTTATTGATAGGGTACATTTAATTTATCATATCAAAAGCTTTTGAGAAGTCAAGGTATGTAACATCCAACTTCCCCGTGCGATCACGGATGGTTGTCTATCTGTCTACCACGGTCTGCAGGTTGGTCTTAAAGAAGTGACCCTCCTGAAACCGCGCTGTGGGGGTAAGTTTGTGGGTAACAAGTGGCCACATAGACCGTCGCATATCAGGGACTCCATAAATTCTGAACGTATTAAGAGAAGTGCTTGAAAGTTTGTTGTGTTGACCTTCTTTGAAAATTGATGTCCGATTTTCCGGAAGCATTCTTAGGCTTAACTGAAGTGAGAAAATCACACACAGCCGTTTGACAAGATTGAAGCGGCTTCCCACAGTTTAACAGAGTGAACCATGTCCGAGACAGGAGAAGAATCCTTGTCTAGGTACTACAGTTTCTGACACGTCACTCAGCACTCATGTTCGCTTCTGAGAATCTTTTTGAGTTGCAGGTGTGGCCCATGTCGATGAAGTTAGTATGGTATGGTTGAAATGTTTGGAAACACTGTTCTATCAGAAGATCTGCAGTATCACTGTCTTTGCCGGTCGGGACCAAGGAGTTGAAAAACCCCGATTTTGGCTTGCCGAAGAGTGGCTGCATGGCAGTATAAAATTCTCGGGCTTGGAATAAACTCATCGATTAGCTTCATCTGATGTTGAAGCCTGCCTTCCCTAGTCGTCTCGTGCATTTTTTTTCTTGATTGTTTTAACTTGTATTCTGTTTAGTGGTGTCTTTTGTATCTCAGCATTGGAAAATTAAGGTTCTTTTTTAACTGTACGTTGCTTGCAACTTGTGGTCTGTGTAAAAGACACACTTTTTTCACACGGGATGGTGTGTGGCGATAAATCCCAATGAGCGTCCAAATCCAGTTGAGCGTGGGCTCCCCATTCCACCTGCTGTGGATTGTTCTGTAAAGCTGGCACATTCAACCGTTTGAAATTCCAACGTCTGTCGTTGGCAGGATGTTTCAGCTCAGTTTTGTTGATAGAACTAAAGGCTATGACAGGATGATCACTTTTACCCAGAAGATCAAGGATTGGGAGGTTGCCAATTGGGAATTCTTTGTTTGTTAATATGCCATATGGGCGTGACAGCGTCTGGTTATTCCTCCAATGAGTTGCTAGCTTCACATTTTCAGAAAGCCCCAGGTCTTCAGTGAGGTTGAAGAACCTAGCTTCAGTAGAGTGGTCACCTCCTATGTACATGTATTCCGCGAAATTAACTCTGAGAATATTGTAGTCTGTTGGAATCACTATATGAAAGCGTTTGAGACGGATAAAGGAGGATAATACCTCCAGCATACGATTTGCACGATCAGTATCAGCAGTGGGCTTCATGTAAATGACTTCAACTAGACGCCTCGAGGAGTTAGGCAAACTTACTGAGGAACATACGCATTCATTAAGACTGACAAACTCTCGAGTTTACACTAGATTAGCTACCAAGCAAGATCATAGGTACATGGCTAAAAACGTCCCTCATTTCTGCATTTCCGTCTCTGTGAAACAAAGGCATGTTAGATATTGTTAGCTCCCGGTCCTTAAATTAAAATGTCCATCTATCGGATATTCCTATTAGATGAGTATTATTAACATTATTTAGTTCACACATCTCATCCACTATGTTCAATAAACTGGCGGAGTTCATAAATAGACAGTCCATACTTCCGACTTGAAACTCGTGAGCCTTTCTGTCCTGTTTGTCTGAGTGGGCCTTGTGTGAATGGACAGGCAACCTAATTACACAGGGTAGTCAGTATCCCTTCCAGGTTTTATCTTCATTTCTAGTAGCCAATAAATGGAATAATCACTCAACTCTGACTTTAGTGTTAATCATCGCATCATGTGACCTACTCGGATGAATGTTTATTCCAGTTGATAGCCGGCGTCTGTTGACAAGAGATGATCCGAAGGTGGCAGCTGTCCTTGAGAGGATGGGGAGGTTAACTTTACAAGCCAGGGTCCGAAATCCTCGTCGTCCTTGGCTAGTCGCATCACTTGTTGGGTCAATAGGTTCATGAACTTTAAAGTCCGCTTTATGAATTTACAGTCTAGAATATCTTGGTCTGCATAATCAGGGTCCGCTTCTTCTGAGACACCTTTCACAATGATATTTCTTCTGAGAAAGAACGTCCCTCGAGACTCCTTAGGGGTAGTCCTGACGATATTACGCCCAGAATATGGTATATCAGGCAGTATTTTCATGTGACCTGATTTTAGCAACCAACTGGCCAACAGAACACCCTTTACACCACCAGCGTTGGTAAACATTACACGGAATAATCTTGTGTATGTTTCATGAAACCAGCCTCTGCATTGGTCTCGATGCATACCATAGGTGACGGCAAAACGGCATCCAGGTCTCTTACATATATTCTTCATGATCTTGGTGAAACTTAAATTGCTAAATAAGTCGTAGAGAAAGCTTACGACTGTGAAAAAAACAGAACGCTCAAAATGGATAGAACTGGTTAAAACTGGTGGTAAAACAAGTTAGGATATACTGAAACAAGCATCAACGTGGAAAACTGTAAAAGCTGAATAGTAAGCTAAGGCGAAAACACAGAAAACTATTAACTTGGAAAAAATCCAAAAAGAAAGGCAATCTACCGAACATTAAGGTAAGAATAAATTCTTTGGCTAAAAAATGGTACGTTAGTTGCGTAGAGACACAACAAAGTTTTGGAAATGTAAGCCACGTTAGGACTAAACTTTTCGTTCGTAAAGCGCGCCTTGTGGGTATGGTGACCGTAGCGATTAGTAGATAGCCTCGGTAGGCTTAAAAGCCACGGATTTGGCCATGGCTTGCCACCTCCCACCTAAACAGTCTGTCTGTGACACATGTCTCGTGACTTACCTGCCATCATTATCACCACCACAGACCAAAGGTCTGTTCCAATCCATTTCGTTTTTGGTTACCCTCATACTTCGAGGAACTCCTGAATAGGCCGGCTCCAATGAATCCACCGGACATCGAAGCAGCACACATAGATCTTCCTATAGATGTCAACCCACCAACGACGGAAGAAATTAGAATGGCCGTCAGACAAATCAAGAACGGGAAAGCAGCAGGACCCGACAACATACCAGCTGAAGCACTGAAATCAGACATCGAAGCAACCACAAGCATGCTTTACCTTCTATTCAAAAAGATTTGGGAGGAGGAACAAGTGCCGATGGACTGGAAAGAAGGACACCTCGTCAAGATTCCAAAGAAAGGAGATCTGAGCAAATGTGAAAACTACAGAGGCATTACACTACTGTCAATACCAGGGAAAGTCTTCAACAGAGTGTTGCTGAACCGGATGAAGGATGCAGTAGACGCCCAACTTCGAGATCAACAAGCTGGATTCCGTAAGGATCGGTCGTGCACAGACCAAATTGCAACACTACGGATCATCGTCGAACAATCAGTTGAGTGGAACTCATCACTATACATCAACTTCATTGATTATGAAAAGGCATTCGACAGTGTAGATAGGAGGACATTATGGAAACTTCTTCGACACTACGGAGTTCCTGAGAAGATTGTCAATATTATCCGGAACTCATACGACGGACTACAGTGCAAAGTAGTGCATGGAGGACAGCTGACAGATGCATTCCAAGTAAGGACCGGAGTCAGACAAGGCTGTTTACTCTCTCCCTTCCTCTTTCTTCTGGTGGTCGACTGGATTATGAAGACCTCGACATCTGAAGGAAAACACGGAATACAATGGACAGCTCAGAATCAATTAGACGATTTGGACTTCGCAGATGACCTAGCCCTCCTATCACGTACACACGAACAGATGCAGATGAAGACAGCCAGTGTAGCAGCAGTCTCTGCATCAGTAGGCCTCAGCATACACAAAGGGAAAACCAAGGTCCTCAAATTCAAAGCGGAAAACAGCAATCCAATCACTCTTGATGGCGAAACTCTGGAAGATGTAGAGTCCTTCACATACCTAGGAAGCATCATCGATGAACAAGGAGGTTCAGATGCAGACGTAAAGGCGAGGATCGGCAAAGCAAGGGTCGCATTCCTACAATTGAAGAACATATGGAACTCAAAACAACTTTCAACCAATATCAAAGTGAGAATCTTCAATACGAACGTCAAGGCAGTTCTACTGTATGGAGCTGAAACTTGGAGAACTACAACAACCACAATCAAGAAAGTACAAGTATTTATAAATAGCTGTCTACGCAAGATACTCAACATCCGTTGGCCGGATACCATCAGCAATAGCCTTCTGTGGGAGAGAACAAACCAACTTCCAGCTGAAGAAGAAATTAGGAAAAGACGATGGAAATGGATAGGACATACATTACGCAAATCGTCAAACTGCATCACGAGGCAAGCCCTAACTTGGAATCCTGAAGGGAAGCGAAAAAGAGGAAGGCCAAAGAACACATTGCGTCGGATAATAGAAGCAGATATGAAAAGGATGAATTACAACTGGACGGAGCTAGAAAGGATTGCCCAGGACAGGGTTGGATGGAGAATGCCGGTGAGCGGCCTATGCTCCTTCACGAGGAGTAACAGGCGTTAGTAAGTAAGTAAGTAAGTAAGTGAGTAAGTAAGTAAGTAAGTAAGTAAGTAAGTCACTTACCCGTTGTCCATATTGCTCTTGTAGTTAATTGCTTCATTCATTTCATAGTACCATGGTCTTTTCTTAACCCTTCTGCATTTGAATTTCAACATTATCCTGTTGTACTAGTCACTATCCTGCCTGGTACTGTGATGGCTGCTGGATCCCTACTGCCCTGAGACAGACCGACTCAATTGAACTTCGAGATACACAAACCCATAAAATACTTGCTATTGATATTGCAATCCATCATAATCATTCATTTTGTGTATAATCCTCAGAGCCTTTTCGATTGCTAGTAACCACTCTTTCTTAACGGAGAAAATAAACTTTAACTAAATCCTCAGCTGGGATTACCCAAGACCCACCAAGGCTAATGCAATCAGGGTGCCAAACTACCCACACTAGACCCCACCAAACATCATGGATCACACCGAAACAAAAGGAGCCGGGTGCTAAGTAACTATCTAGTCAACACTAGCTCACCACGAAGTTTATACAGATGACTGCACTTGGGTTACCGTAAATTTTTGATCGCGAAATTATCTACTGGTGTGATGTGTATACAATCCACTCCGTGCAGATAATAACTCTGACAAGTTGTCAACAAACATGCTTTCCATTGATTCACGTCAACCACGCACGTTTAAAGTAATCGGAAGTAATTTCAATCTGCCAAACATTACATGGAATTTGATTTCAAGACCGTGACGATTTAAGGAAGTTGGAGCAATAGAACTTTTTGGGTGGGTCCGACAAGTCCGAAAGCCGACTAGGAGGAACAATATGCTTGACTTAATATTTACGATCAACATCGACCCCACTTTAGCGCATGCCAGTAATGAGTTTCTACGAATGATCATATGATCGTATTGAGTATATTTCATTATCCAAACACTAGGCTATCGAACTCTGAAGCCGCAACAATGTACCAGAGTAGGCAGTTTAACTAAAAAACGTAGGAGCGTCCTGAAGCTCTTATTTGATGCTTAACATCGCAGTCAAACTTCACCAAAAATAACATTGACACTGCGTTTTCTGACTTCTCTGAATATATCTCCGCCAAGACATCTAAAACGCGAAATTGTTAGGCTCCATGCTTTGTAACTTCTTTCCGAACTAATCTAGAATATTTATTCACAAGATTTGTGTGGGACCTTTCGTTGAATGCTGTTCGTTCTTATTTTCTCACTTACACATACTCAATATATTGAAGGCGACAAGTATACAACGGGATTTCAATCACAAAATGCTTGAAACTGATTCACCCATTTCCATCGTTCCTGATGCCATAACCTAGGACTCGAACACCTTTGGAAATGAATACCCAGGTCTAGTTTCATTCGCTTTCTGAGGCTCGAAAATAGTCCCGCTTACTCCATTATTATAGTTCTTACCCAAGGCCCACACATATGATCACATTCCCATCCAGATTTCTACGCCTAGCAAGGTTAGTAAGCAAAGAAGAAATGGGAGAAAAGACCGTCCAAAACTATTTGTTATACATCGCTCTGCAGACGAAAAATATAGTCGTGATAATTGCGTCGCATTCTTGTCGTTATTAAAATCCAGGAACTCAGCTCTTAAATGTAATTTCCACGGTATCTGAATTCATTGCCACTGTGACACTGCAGTACTGTAGTAGAACTATGGATTCATGTTCATAAACCATGCCAGTGGTTCTGGTATGTATGCCTTTATTGTTGGAAAATTATACCAACGGAACTCATGAAAGAAAAGCATAAGAATACACTGAAAACAACAGCCTGGTCAGTTTTTCAACACAGACTCAGCCAAAAACGCAATCATGAGAACCACAATTCGGGCTCACACACCAATGGAACTACCGAATGTCGCGATTACTTCTTACCTGTTTACAATAAGGCGTAATGAGTATGCGTTTGGAAGGAAAATAACAAAAGCACGGCTCCCAAAACGTCGAAAGTGATGGACTAAGACGTTAAGGAAAGCCTCTTAATTTTATTTAATGTTTCTGTGACGAGGGTAGCTTACTAAAATACAGGGAAGTTCTTGATAAACGACACAGAGAAAAGTATTTTTCGTGTGTTTGAAATCAATAATGTTACACCAAAACTGTACAGCTTGTATAAGAGACAATGTTTAACCTAAATTAAATCCTCTGCATTAAAAGTAGCTCTTGATTGAGCGTACGTAAATGACGAAGGAGTATTGTTGTTCCGGCGAGCTTTGGTCAAGTGTCCTCTCAAATCAGAGTCCGACATCACAAACCGTGTGTTGTGAGAGGTGCCACTTGAAGATAACCAACAGACACAAAATAAGCCAGCCAGCATGGTGGCCCTCGGATTTTCCAAGCTAGTGAGTGATAGTCGTGATGAGGGCCAATGATATAATATGGAAAATCGACCTTGACTAGTATATGGCGTAGGCCTTTAACTCCTTATGATAATTAGCGTGTTCAGGCACTCTCGTCCGTTGCACTCGCGACTGTTGAGTCTCCGCGTCTGGTGTGTGAATTATCAACACTAAGAGGACATAATTGAGGACCCAACAGAACTGAAATAGCTTGAAGAACGATTTCTCGGGCCACATAAAATGGTAGGGCCGATCTAGATTACTGAGACAACAGAAGGAAAGCTAAATTAGATGCACTTTAGTGCCAGTTGGAAATACATGTTAGCCCAAAATATCTCCGCAGATTCATGACTAAACAAAAGCCTTTAAAACATGAGCCTGTGTTTTCAGAAAGCTTGAGAAAAATCTTACTAAACCAGAGATGGTATAAATCTTATATGCTAACTTCTCAGGCAAGTCGAACTAGGAACCTATCAGATTTGAAAATTCGACTCTACCCCCAGATGGTATCCTCGTGAATATCCATCAAAATCCTGGATTAGTACTGGAAAAATTAAATTCCCTGAGCACAGGAGAGTTTCCGGGATGTCACAACAACCCCTTTGCAGAAACCATTAGTAAGCAGGTGTGTAACCTGTTCAGGCACTCACCAAAGTGACAAAAATCCTCAAAATAATGAAAGCAGACTATCCTTGTTTCAATCTTTGAGAAAAAGAGATATGAAAGGCCAAATCTGCCACAAACCTGCCGCATTACTTACAGCTGTGCTAAATGAAAGAACTGGTCAACGAACCAATGAAAAAATACATATACTCCTCATTGCAAGGGTTTTAAAGACATCTTCCACTAACTCACTTCTGTCCTGACCTCGGAGGACTGCGTGTTCCTCACTGAGCTGTGTTGTTCTCGACGCCTGGAATCCCACAAGGAACAACTTCAGGTTCACCCCTTTAAATGATTTTCATGTGTGACCTGGGTGAAATTAGTTAATCTGTTCTCCTATGAGCTTAGGAACCCATGATGTAACTGAAATGGAAACTTTTAAAACTTGTCATAGACATTCAGTTAATTGAGACAAAGAAATCACACTCCCCATAAATATCTGCTTCCGATTTTTTCCTTAGATTGCGATAATACCAAAGTACACACAATGAGTTTGAACATCAGCTCAAACTCTATTGTGGACGCAGTCAAATCAAATCCATCTCTTAGATTAGTGTGAATATAACCAGGAACAATCACTTCAGGGTTGGTCCTGACACAGATTTTAAGACATACAGCCTCACCTTGAAACCCACGATGTCACTACGGTGCATCTCTTCAAAACAAAAATACATCTATCAGATTAGGTACCAAGACAGACAACTAAGTTAGTGACGGATTAAAGAGAAAGCCTTGCAAGGACAGGCCCAAACACTTGGTATTATTCTCCCTGATAATGGCACATAGCATTTTAGGTATGCCAAGTCACTCGAACAGGAGCATATTATCAGAACTTCACCGTCACGCTCCTCGAGGCAGCCAGCGAAAATTTACGCATCAAAGAGCAAAAACCCAGGTACACTCACACTTGTCTCGTTAACAGTTGCTACCATTTGTAATGTTCTTTCGGACGGACTAGCCACAGTCTCTTCGGTGGATTGATTCAAGAGGAGTTTCAGCAAACACGCGCCCACCCGTGGATTACAACTCCCTCCCGGGTCAGCTGTGTCTGATGCGTGTCTCCCGAATCGCCAGTTGTCATTACCGCTTATCAGCACCTACTTTCTATCTCTATTATTTTCATCTCAGTTTCCCCTTTTATTCTGGCATTTCGGTCCGCCCATTATGTTTGGATTACTAACAAACTTCTTCAGACAATCATTCTCGATTACCCTTATGAAGCAAATGTAAACTGTGAAATTGCAGTTTATCAAAAGGTTTGACATACAGCTGTTCACTGAAATCTCACTTGAAAGCCTGAAACCAAAAGTGAGATGTAAATACTCTGATAGTTTGATTTGAAGCACAAACTAATATGTTGGGTTGTGCACTTTCACGCGCTTCGAGTGATGTGACGTGATAATGATCGGTTAATAACCGATTTAAATGAAGATAATTAGAATAAGTATTTTGGTATTTTCAATATTTTTAAGCAAACAACGGGCTTCTCTACCAGTAGCAGTAATAAAATGAGTTGAAATATTAAATTCCTGGGAGTTATTTGACCAACAACAAGCGTGAAAATACTAAATAATCCTCAAATTTCATAGTTCACGGATTAACAGGTATATCTCAAAGTTTTCGAAGTTTGTGTGTATTATGGCGCCAAGTGTGAATTGAACATTACCTAATTTAATACTACTAAGCCCAATAAATTTAGAACCTCGGCAAGACAAAGGCAAGAACTTGAATATGAATCTTCTTGTTAGGAAGGGCTTAAACACTATATAAGAGGATTGATTACCCAGTAAATTTATCAGTTAATCACGATGCACTCCATATAACTGTTTCATGCATGCTCGTTGGATATTGAAATTTGTGTATGGGCTTGTAGAAAACAGAGTACGAAGTTCAATTTGGAAGACGACACTTAGTAAACGCTGTACCTTTCTGCACTACAATTTTATTTCCACGTCTTACAATGTTGAATGTTTGAATTAGTTGTGACCGTATTTGAAAAGCTATTTTTTGGTCCCAAAATCAAGTGAGAAACTGTTTTTTTTGTTTTACTGTACATGACATCGCAAAGTCCCTGAAAATTCACTATTCAGGTACCCCTAGTACAATGTTTCTACAATCTCATAGCAGACAAGCAATAATTTCCACTCATCTATACACTAAAACTAGACGGATGATTTGATTTTATGTGAAATGAGGTGAACAAATCATATATCGAGATAAGAACAGCATTGTTATCAAGGCTACTAAAACTTTTTGACAGGTTAATATGACAGGTTTTTATTTTTGTTCCCGTTACCTCACAGGCTCTGTAGAATTTAGACAAATATTGAGTTGGGTTTAAAGGAAAAAACGAAGAAAGAATTATGAAATATGCTAATAATCTGGCACGTTTTTGCAAAACAGTATGAGAATAAACGGTAATATATGTGTTACAAAATGAATCGAAAAAATAAGAACAATGGAAAAAAGTTTTGATGGTAAAACAATAAATTGTTCAGTAAAAATTTCAAATGACGCAATGAAAGTCTGAATTAATTGCAAAGAATAATCGTCGAACATCAATTCATATGAGCCGTATGTACATAGTGAAGATAAAGTGAATCAGAAACGTCGTCCTTAAGTTTTTGATTGAGGTCATGAGCCAATTGATGTCAGACTACCGCAGGAAACCTGTAAGCACTGGACGGCCGTTTCGTCCTTTTGTGGGACTACTCAGCAGTGTGCATCCACGATCCTGCCCGCGGTATTCGAACCCAGGGTTTTCAGTCCCGCGCGCGAACACTCAACCTACTGGACCACTGAGCCGGCATCCAATGGTCTCAATCAAAAACCTAATAATCTCTATAACCCCCATGCTTATAATCAACGTATTTAAGTATGATACAAGGTCGTGTGTTTTAATTATAAACTTGTGATGTTCAGAAAAACATTTGAATGGAAGGAAAAAAGGAGGGGGGAAATGGGAAGTAACGAATATCTAATGTGTCAGTAAAACAATGGCAATAATATTAATCACAATAATAATGGTAAATATGAACATAAGCGGGCTTCGGATAATTAGATAAACAGAAAGAAAAACATAAAACAGACAGACTAAATTTCATGTTCTACTGCCCTTTATAGTCAATTGGACAAATATCGGACCTCGTTTATATAAATCATTGGTAATAACACTGATATTTGATAGGCGATACAAACCAATCTCGAATAGAAATTCGTCAAGGAGGCTTTTGGGTGGGGTAATAGTATTGCCCCAACGAAGGTTTGCTGGGAGTCTGTTTTCATGGTTCAACAACGAATAACGAAGAAATTCTGGCGTGAGTTTGTTTGGGCACTCGGAATCGGTAGTGTCCTCCTTACATCTCAGAGTGTAGGCATATATTATGGAATACAAATGGATGGATACCGAAAAAGAGAATTACTATTTACAGGCTAGTGGATAAACACGGGGACTGATCGAATTCGCCCGATCCAGAGAATTTCTAACGTAAGTTGCTGACATCTTGGGTGATATTCCTTGTAATCAAAAACTTTTCTGAGCAAATCCAGTCACATTTTGGCTCTTATACAAGCTGTACAGTTTTGGTGTAACATTATTGATTTCAAACACACGAAAAATACTTTTCTCTGTGTCGTTTATCAAGAACTTCCCTGTATTTTAGTAAGCTACCCTCGTCACAGAAACATTAAATAAAATTAAGAGGCTTTCCTTAACGTCTTAGTCCATCACTTTCGACGTTTTGGGAGCCGTGCTTTTGTTATTTTCCTTCCAAACGCATACTCATTACGCCTTATTGTAAACAGGTAAGAAGTAATCGCGACATTCGGTAGTTCCATTGGTGTGTGAGCCCGAATTGTGGTTCTCATGATTGCGTTTTTGGCTGAGTCTGTGTTGAAAAACTGACCAGGCTGTTGTTTTCAGTGTATTCTTATGCTTTTCTTTCATGAGTTCCGTTGGTATAATTTTCCAACAATAAAGGCATACATACCAGAACCACTGGCATGGTTTATGAACATGAATCCATAGTTCTACTACAGTACTGCAGTGTCACAGTGGCAATGAATTCAGATACCGTGGAAATTACATTTAAGAGCTGAGTTCCTGGATTTTAATAACGACAAGAATGCGACGCAATTATCACGACTATATTTTTCGTCTGCAGAGCGATGTATAACAAATAGTTTTGGACGGTCTTTTCTCCCATTTCTTCTTTGCTTACTAACCTTGCTAGGCGTAGAAATCTGGATGGGAATGTGATCATATGTGTGGGCCTTGGGTAAGAACTATAATAATGGAGTAAGCGGGACTATTTTCGAGCCTCAGAAAGCGAATGAAACTAGACCTGGGTATTCATTTCCAAAGGTGTTCGAGTCCTAGGTTATGGCATCAGGAACGATGGAAATGGGTGAATCAGTTTCAAGCATTTTGTGATTGAAATCCCGTTGTATACTTGTCGCCTTCAATATATTGAGTATGTGTAAGTGAGAAAATAAGAACGAACAGCATTCAACGAAAGGTCCCACACAAATCTTGTGAATAAATATTCTAGATTAGTTCGGAAAGAAGTTACAAAGCATGGAGCCTAACAATTTCGCGTTTTAGATGTCTTGGCGGAGATATATTCAGAGAAGTCAGAAAACGCAGTGTCAATGTTATTTTTGGTGAAGTTTGACTGCGATGTTAAGCATCAAATAAGAGCTTCAGGACGCTCCTACGTTTTTTAGTTAAACTGCCTACTCTGGTACATTGTTGCGGCTTCAGAGTTCGATAGCCTAGTGTTTGGATAATGAAATATACTCAATACGATCATATGATCATTCGTAGAAACTCATTACTGGCATGCGCTAAAGTGGGGTCGATGTTGATCGTAAATATTAAGTCAAGCATATTGTTCCTCCTAGTCGGCTTTCGGACTTGTCGGACCCACCCAAAAAGTTCTATTGCTCCAACTTCCTTAAATCGTCACGGTCTTGAAATCAAATTCCATGTAATGTTTGGCAGATTGAAATTACTTCCGATTACTTTAAACGTGCGTGGTTGACGTGAATCAATGGAAAGCATGTTTGTTGACAACTTGTCAGAGTTATTATCTGCACGGAGTGGATTGTATACACATCACACCAGTAGATAATTTCGCGATCAAAAATTTACGGTAACCCAAGTGCAGTCATCTGTATAAACTTCGTGGTGAGCTAGTGTTGACTAGATAGTTACTTAGCACCCGGCTCCTTTTGTTTCGGTGTGATCCATGATGTTTGGTGGGGTCTAGTGTGGGTAGTTTGGCACCCTGATTGCATTAGCCTTGGTGGGTCTTGGGTAATCCCAGCTGAGGATTTAGTTAAAGTTTATTTTCTCCGTTAAGAAAGAGTGGTTACTAGCAATCGAAAAGGCTCTGAGGATTATACACAAAATGAATGATTATGATGGATTGCAATATCAATAGCAAGTATTTTATGGGTTTGTGTATCTCGAAGTTCAATTGAGTCGGTCTGTCTCAGGGCAGTAGGGATCCAGCAGCCATCACAGTACCAGGCAGGATAGTGACTAGTACAACAGGATAATGTTGAAATTCAAATGCAGAAGGGTTAAGAAAAGACCATGGTACTATGAAATGAATGAAGCAATTAACTACAAGAGCAATATGGACAACGGGTAAGTGACTTACTTACTTACTTACTTACTTACTTACTCACTTACTTACTTACTTACTTACTTACTAACGCCTGTTACTCCTCGTGAAGGAGCATAGGCCGCTCACCGGCATTCTCCATCCAACCCTGTCCCGGGCAATCCTTTCTAGCTCCGTCCAGTTGTAATTCATCCTTTTCATATCTGCTTCTATTATCCGACGTAATGTGTTCTTTGGCCTTCCTCTTTTTCACTTCCCTTCAGGATTCCAAGTTAGGGCTTGCCTCGCGATGCAGTTTGATGATTTGCGTAATGTATGTCCTATCCATTTCCATCGTCTTTTCCTAATTTCTTCTTCAGCTGGAAGTTGGTTTGTTATCTCCCACAGAAGGCTATTGCTGATGGTATCCGGCCAACGGATGCTGAGTATCTTGCGTAGACAGCTATTTATAGATACTTGTACTTTCTTGATTGTGGTTGTTGTAGTTCTCCAAGTTTCAGCTCCATACAGTAGAACTGCCTTGACGTTCGTATTGAAGATTCTCACTTTGATATTGGTTGAAAGTTGTTTTGAGTTCCATGTGTTCTTCAATTGTAGGAATGCGACCCTTGCTTTGCCGATCCTCGCCTTTACGTCTGCATCTGAACCTCCGTATTCATCGATGATGCTTCCTAGGTATGTGAAGGACTCTACATCTTCCAGAGTTTCGCCATCAAGAGTGATTGGATTGCTGTTTTCCGCTTTGAAGTTGAGGACTTTGGTTTTCCCTTTGTGTATACTGAGGCCTACTGATGCAGAGACTGCTGCTACACTGGCTGTCTTCATCTGCATCTGTTCGTGTGTACGTGATAGGAGGGCTAGGTCATCTGCGAAGTCCAAATCGTCTAATTGATTCTGAGCCGTCCATTGTATTCCGTGTTTTCCTTCAGATGTCGAGGTCTTCATAATCCAGTCGACCACCAAAAGAAAGAGGAAGGGAGAGAGTAAACAGCCTTGTCTGACTCCGGTCCTTACTTGGAATGCATCTGTCAGCTGTCCTCCATGCACTACTTTGCACTGTAGTCCGTCGTATGAGTTCCGGATAATATTGACAGTCTTCTCAGGAACTCCGTAGTGTCGAAGAAGTTTCCATAATGTCCTCCTATCTACACTGTCAAATGCCTTTTCATAATCAATGAAGTTGATGTAAAGTGATGAGTTACACTCAACTGATTGTTCGACGATGATCCGTAGTGTTGCACTTTGGTCTGTGCACGTCCGATCCTTACGGAATCCAGCTTGTTGATCTCGAAGTTGGGCGTCTACTGCATCCTTCATCCGGTTCAGCAACACTCTGTTGAAAACCTTCCCTGGTATTGACAGTAGTGTAATGCCTCTGTAGTTTTCACATTTGGTCAGATCTCCTTTCTTTGGAATCTTGACGAGGTGCCCTTCTTTCCAGTCCATCGGCACTTGTTCCTCCTCCCAAATCTTTTTGACTAGAAGATAAAGCATGCTTGTGGTTGCTTCGATGTCTGATTTCAGTGCTTCAGCTGGTATGTTGTCGGGTCCTGCTGCTTTCCCGTTCTTAATTTGTCTGACGGCCATTCTAATTTCTTCCGTCGTTGGTGGGTCGACATCTATAGGAAGATCTATGTGTGCTGTTTCGATGTCCGGTGGATTCATTGGAGCCGGCCTATTCAGGAGTTCCTCGAAGTATGAGGGTAACCAAAAACGAAATGGATTGGAACAGACCTTTGGTCTGTGGTGGTGATAATGATGGCAGGTAAGTCACGAGACATGTGTCACAGACAGACTGTTTAGGTGGGAGGTGGCAAGCCATGGCCAAATCCGTGGCTTTTAAGCCTACCGAGGCTATCTACTAATCGCTACGGTCACCATACCCACAAGGCGCGCTTTACGAACGAAAAGTTTAGTCCTAACGTGGCTTACATTTCCAAAACTTTGTTGTGTCTCTACGCAACTAACGTACCATTTTTTAGCCAAAGAATTTATTCTTACCTTAATGTTCGGTAGATTGCCTTTCTTTTTGGATTTTTTCCAAGTTAATAGTTTTCTGTGTTTTCGCCTTAGCTTACTATTCAGCTTTTACAGTTTTCCACGTTGATGCTTGTTTCAGTATATCCTAACTTGTTTTACCACCAGTTTTAACCAGTTCTATCCATTTTGAGCGTTCTGTTTTTTTCACAGTCGTAAGCTTTCTCTACGACTTATTTAGCAATTTAAGTTTCACCAAGATCATGAAGAATATATGTAAGAGACCTGGATGCCGTTTTGCCGTCACCTATGGTATGCATCGAGACCAATGCAGAGGCTGGTTTCATGAAACATACACAAGATTATTCCGTGTAATGTTTACCAACGCTGGTGGTGTAAAGGGTGTTCTGTTGGCCAGTTGGTTGCTAAAATCAGGTCACATGAAAATACTGCCTGATATACCATATTCTGGGCGTAATATCGTCAGGACTACCCCTAAGGAGTCTCGAGGGACGTTCTTTCTCAGAAGAAATATCATTGTGAAAGGTGTCTCAGAAGAAGCGGACCCTGATTATGCAGACCAAGATATTCTAGACTGTAAATTCATAAAGCGGACTTTAAAGTTCATGAACCTATTGACCCAACAAGTGATGCGACTAGCCAAGGACGACGAGGATTTCGGACCCTGGCTTGTAAAGTTAACCTCCCCATCCTCTCAAGGACAGCTGCCACCTTCGGATCATCTCTTGTCAACAGACGCCGGCTATCAACTGGAATAAACATTCATCCGAGTAGGTCACATGATGCGATGATTAACACTAAAGTCAGAGTTGAGTGATTATTCCATTTATTGGCTACTAGAAATGAAGATAAAACCTGGAAGGGATACTGACTACCCTGTGTAATTAGGTTGCCTGTCCATTCACACAAGGCCCACTCAGACAAACAGGACAGAAAGGCTCACGAGTTTCAAGTCGGAAGTATGGACTGTCTATTTATGAACTCCGCCAGTTTATTGAACATAGTGGATGAGATGTGTGAACTAAATAATGTTAATAATACTCATCTAATAGGAATATCCGATAGATGGACATTTTAATTTAAGGACCGGGAGCTAACAATATCTAACATGCCTTTGTTTCACAGAGACGGAAATGCAGAAATGAGGGACGTTTTTAGCCATGTACCTATGATCTTGCTTGGTAGCTAATCTAGTGTAAACTCGAGAGTTTGTCAGTCTTAATGAATGCGTATGTTCCTCAGTAAGTTTGCCTAACTCCTCGAGGCGTCTAGTTGAAGTCATTTACATGAAGCCCACTGCTGATACTGATCGTGCAAATCGTATGCTGGAGGTATTATCCTCCTTTATCCGTCTCAAACGCTTTCATATAGTGATTCCAACAGACTACAATATTCTCAGAGTTAATTTCGCGGAATACATGTACATAGGAGGTGACCACTCTACTGAAGCTAGGTTCTTCAACCTCACTGAAGACCTGGGGCTTTCTGAAAATGTGAAGCTAGCAACTCATTGGAGGAATAACCAGACGCTGTCACGCCCATATGGCATATTAACAAACAAAGAATTCCCAATTGGCAACCTCCCAATCCTTGATCTTCTGGGTAAAAGTGATCATCCTGTCATAGCCTTTAGTTCTATCAACAAAACTGAGCTGAAACATCCTGCCAACGACAGACGTTGGAATTTCAAACGGTTGAATGTGCCAGCTTTACAGAACAATCCACAGCAGGTGGAATGGGGAGCCCACGCTCAACTGGATTTGGACGCTCATTGGGATTTATCGCCACACACCATCCCGTGTGAAAAAAGTGTGTCTTTTACACAGACCACAAGTTGCAAGCAACGTACAGTTAAAAAAGAACCTTAATTTTCCAATGCTGAGATACAAAAGACACCACTAAACAGAATACAAGTTAAAACAATCAAGAAAAAAAATGCACGAGACGACTAGGGAAGGCAGGCTTCAACATCAGATGAAGCTAATCGATGAGTTTATTCCAAGCCCGAGAATTTTATACTGCCATGCAGCCACTCTTCGGCAAGCCAAAATCGGGGTTTTTCAACTCCTTGGTCCCGACCGGCAAAGACAGTGATACTGCAGATCTTCTGATAGAACAGTGTTTCCAAACATTTCAACCATACCATACTAACTTCATCGACATGGGCCACACCTGCAACTCAAAAAGATTCTCAGAAGCGAACATGAGTGCTGAGTGACGTGTCAGAAACTGTAGTACCTAGACAAGGATTCTTCTCCTGTCTCGGACATGGTTCACTCTGTTAAACTGTGGGAAGCCGCTTCAATCTTGTCAAACGGCTGTGTGTGATTTTCTCACTTCAGTTAAGCCTAAGAATGCTTCCGGAAAATCGGACATCAATTTTCAAAGAAGGTCAACACAACAAACTTTCAAGCACTTCTCTTAATACGTTCAGAATTTATGGAGTCCCTGATATGCGACGGTCTATGTGGCCACTTGTTACCCACAAACTTACCCCCACAGCGCGGTTTCAGGAGGGTCACTTCTTTAAGACCAACCTGCAGACCGTGGTAGACAGATAGACAACCATCCGTGATCGCACGGGGAAGTTGGATGTTACATACCTTGACTTCTCAAAAGCTTTTGATATGATAAATTAAATGTACCCTATCAATAAACTCAAATTATTATGTATTATTGGCCTACTTCACATCTAAATAGCCAACTTCTTAGGGTCAGAGTAAACTTCACATTCCTCAAACTGCGGAATGTTCATGTGGGGTCCGTCAGGGTTCACTACTAGGGCCTCTTTTTTCCTTGATACACATAAACGATCTCCCACAGTAGGTATTGTCTGACATGTCATTTTTTGCTGATGATGTGAAACTTTGGAGAGATGTTTGCAAATAAGATGATAAGCTGGCACTTCAGGAGGATCTGACTCGACGTCAAAGTTGGGCAGATAACAAAAGACTTACTTTTAACGCTTCAAAGTGTAAAATAGTCCGAGACATGTTACAGACCACGCATAAAACTCAGGCAACTCCCTCTTAGAGGTATCCTAATTTTAAAAAGATCTAAGAGTCTTGGTACCTTAGTCCCTTAGAGCAGGGATCTAGTAATGCTAGGAGAAGTGGAAAAAGGCTACAGTTTATTATGCAGCATTCGAAATTTCCAAATGAAGAAACTTCGAGCTACAGACAATTGACGGGTGTTCTACCTCTTTTGTGGTAGATGACTCTTTTTAACCTTGACAAGGCGCTATCTAGGTTTGCTTCTGACTATCTGTCGAGCTCAGTCGAAGCTTGGACCACACCACACTTTATCCAAAGTCACCCAGAAATGTTGACTGCCGTTTCTTTCTTACACTATCCAACGCCAACATCTGTTCACATCTCGAGATGCACAGCATTATTGCAAACCCTCATCACAAAAGGAATGTGTAACTCCTGGATGAGGTACAATGACGTGTTTCAAAGTGTAACAGAGGATTGAGTGATAGACTTCCTAGAGACCAGTTTTATCACCTTGGATTACGCTGCCTAGAGTACACGAACATTTGACGTTACTTGACGATAGCGTACAGCATATTAAACACTTCAAACCACTTAAACGTAGACACTATACGCAAACCGGCGCATAGTTTCTCATATGACATCCCACGGTGAGCCGAGCGTCAAAATTCGCTTTCTTTGGCTTTGAACCTTTCAAATAGACTTGATTACGTGAAGAAATCGTTGGCAACCTTTGTTTTGGTTCTTTAGTGTTGTACCAGAGGCACGTACAGTCGACGTGAATACAAGTAAAACAGGTATTAACTCACTCATCCCATGGCATCCACATAAGTGTATTCACCTGTCAGAGAGTGTAAATGGCTACCCCTCCATCTGAACGTGTTCGCTGTGATTGACTGTTTTTTACACATTGCGTGCATATCACTGGTATGAAGGCTTTCTTCCTTGTACCTTGTGACATAGACATAGGCATAAGCACTTTCTCGAGGAGAGTTGATGTTCACTTCCGTTTGGTATCTGCTGCTACATCTTTTCATTATGATTTCGGCCTGCAGAATTAGGTCGTTGATTTTATTAGACAAATGGCTGACATTTTTTCAGCTTATATTCCTAGTGGTGAATGACGCGGGTACCCATTCCATATGTCTACATACATAGGTTACATCAGCCAAGACTCATGGGATTCATATACATAAGCATACACATCGGGCAATCCATCACGATTTTTGGAGCCTCAAAAAACGAACTTCGAGTAATCAAAGTTTAACACAGAAGAGAGGAAGATTAGTTCGATTTCCACCGATCACCCAGACTAACCAGCAAGGTTGCCCTTGCTGCCACGTACCGCTATGTAGAGGCTTTGAGTCGGTTTTTGCTTCCAGCATTATTGGCACATCTTTTATCACCTTAGCGACTGTCACCTACACCTCCCTGTTGTTCGTAAACATTCGTTTGTTTATATTGTCCATGCATACCAGCAGTGTGCTCATTTCATAGTTTTTCCTATTTCAGCTGTCGATTCTTACAAGTCTACCCTCAAAAATTCACCTTTTTTAACATACGAAATATAAACCCCCAGTCAAGTGCCAAATCCGCTCAAATGACTGCGGTTAATCGGCTTAAAGATGCCACGGATATTCGGGCTTCTTCAACGCCTTTGTCTGTAGCCTCTTCATAATTGGAAAATCCAAAACCCAGTAAAATCAGGAGTCAGGGATGAAGGAGTCCAAAGATATATTCGGAAGGTTATCGATATGTTGAGAAACGTTTGATCCAATCTGGCTAGTCACTGTGAGGGATACGTAGCACTACGCATGAGGTTGTGATCTGATGTGGATACGTGACTGAGTGCCTTCAGCTATGGTGTGTCCATTGAAACTATTGAGGTCAAGATCAACGTCGGGGACTTACAGAGCTGTTCATTTCGGGGATTTATTTGTTCTTACTTGCTGAACTACTCACACTGGGTGGTGCCAAATACGTGGAACAGCACCGTAACATCAAGAAGCGAGGGAAGAGAAACAAATGCTTTTATACTCCATCGCTATAAAGATATCGAAAATTATCTCTACTTGGGATCCTAACCTTATGATTCTTGTATTGTTGCCATGTAGTCGACTGTCTCATAACACGATAGCTACTAGTTCCATAAATTCTATTGCTCTAAGACAAGCAAATCCACTTATACCCAATTCCCTAACCTACTAATATACATCGAATCCACTACAACTAGTACGGTCAAGTGACTAGATTGTTCATAATGGATAGTACTATGGTTCCGGAATCATATATTAACATAACGACCCAAGTCGTCTGGTTTACACTAGTTCTTCGAAATAATGATAGATATATTGGGTGTTAAAACAAAAATGCACAAAAGCTATTTTATGTTGGACGACAAGATATCAAGTATTGTTTTTTACCTCTTCTTCCAACACGTTTGAATATGACGAAATGTGTTTTCTTAGGTGAATTAATATCGTGACCCATATATAGTTTATCCGAAGCTTCCAAGCTGACCTTCATTGTTTTGTCGCGTGATTACTGAGACAAGCTGTGATTTCTCGGACTTTGAATTCTTTGGGTTTGTTTTCTTACTAAATCAGTGCAGTGCTCAGCAAACTTCTCCAAAAATACAGCACATTTTTCTCCTAAATAATGTCGACACGCGGTAATTACGCCTTGTCCGACTTTATAAGACTGGAGAAAATCGGCGAAGGTATTCCTAGGTTCTCGTAACCGCCTTGTCTAGGCACATACGGAGTGGTGTATAAATGTAAAAACAAAGTCAACGGTAAATTTGCTGCACTTAAAAAGATACGTCTCGAAAATGACGAGGAGGGTGTTCCTTCGACGGCTATTCGGGAAATATCACTCCTAAAAGAATTACAACATCCTAACATCGTGAAGTAAGTATTCACGGGTATCCGTTTATGCTCTTAAGTCTCGAGCAGGTAATCATGGAGAATGGAAGACTATACTTAGTTTTTGAGTACCTAAATTTGGATTTAAAACGCTACTTGGATGACAGTGGAAGAAAAAACTTACTCGAACCTGGTATTGTTAAGGTAAAATGCTACAGCAGTTGACTTTTTAGAGCTTCATGTATCAAATGCTACAAGGTCTATTGTTTTGTCACGGCAGGCGAGTTATTCACAGGGATCTAAAGCCCCAAAATATCCTGGTTGACATTGGAAGAAAAATTGTCAAACTTGCAGATTTCGGTTTGGCTCGTGCTTTTGGAATTCCTGTTCGTGTACTAACTCATGAGGTATGTATTTGTATAGGCATACTTTCAGTTAACTTGGATTTAAGTCAAGTATCCAAATTGTATACTAACTAGGGTTCCATCTTGATGAGAAAATTGTTTTTTATCTTGTTTTATTGGTGTCATAAATTCTGGTGGCACAAGCACCTGGGTTCAAAGGTGATGTCAAAAGTGATTAAGATAATGCGAAATGTCGTCTTTTTTACCTATGATTAAGGCGGTCCCAATGTTTGTCATTTGACCGATCTTGGCGTATAATTTCGCCGATGAACAGTACTAAAGCTCAGATTCATTGAAGCATCTTTTCCTGGCAATTCTAAAAATCGCTGTCGTGAATGGCATTTAAGTTCCAGGTATGTCGCAAATGTTAGACATGCTTCCTACTGACTGCAAAAGTCCTAGTAAAAGTTTGGTTCGGAGGTAGCGCTTAACAATCTTATTGATATAAACCAGTGAAAACCTTCCAAAGCAGGTGTATGGGATATCTTCAAGACTAGAAAATAGTTAACTTAACCTTTATTGCTCTTTGGATATCATATATTTATTTTACAGGAGTTAATACAAGGATGACAGAAAAGAATAATGTGGTTGCATAATCTACTCCAGGAGGTATTTGAAAGTAAGATCACGAACTATTATACATACTGTGGTGATTTGGACATGTCATCTACACATGAAAAGCACAAAACGTGGCATATATCTGGCTCACAGCTTTGGAAATCAGCCAGACGAAAAGCAAACACGCTCACAGGTAGTGCATGTTTGCCAAAGCCATGCGAACGCTCAGCTACCATCCCAGGATCTCTCGTAATAGGCTCGCCCATGTGATTAGTTATTGGTTGTTCGGCGTTCTGTAGAATATGAGTTCAACATCCTAAAATGATTTAGTGTTTGCTGCATTTCAGTGAACGTTTTATTTCCATACTACTTATCTTAACAGGTTGTTACTTTATGGTATCGAGCTCCAGAAATCTTGCTTGGGGCTCAAAGGTATTCTTGTGCCGTAGATATTTGGTCTATGGGCTGTATCTTTTCTGAGGTCTCAACAAAAGAAGCTTTATTTCGAGGAGATTCGGAAATAGATCAACTTTTTCGCATTTTCCGGCTCCTTGGTACGCCATCAGAAGAAGTTTGGCCAGGAGTTTCAAGTTTACCGGAATATCAAAAGAAAAGTTTTCCTATTTGGCGCAATTCAAAGTTGTCTATTCAAGATAATATAGCTAAAGCCTTCACCAGTCCTGGTCTTGATTTGCTTCAGGTAAATTACTTTTTAAATCAGTTCTTACAACAACGTTTAATAATTTCTGGCAGTTTAGAAGATTGGTTTTCATAGTTCCATTCAGTTTAGTACGTACACAGAAACTAGCTTATCAATTTTTTTTTGTGAAATTGTGCCATATTTTCTGTATTCAACTGAGCTAAGAGCAGTGAAGTGGATATTTTTTTGAACAAGCACTATATAAACCAGTGCTGTGGTTTTAAATTGTATCAAGTATCTGGAGTTAGAGCTATGCTCTACCTGCACTTCAGTTTGTGTAAAAAGATGGTATCACAAGCCCGCAAACCAGATATTATTCTCAAACTAGTGAACGAATGTGTACACGTTTACTAAGTAATTATTATGAGACAATAAATCCTATTATTCAGGAATAGCACCTTCCCACTAATCGGTTCTGCACTAAATCACTACCGGCTTAGTAATTTAATCACTTGACTCACTCAAGTTTGTAAACTTACACTTGGTGTGAAGTACATTAATTTTAGTTAATACTACATATATCTCGCCGTGGTTTTGTATTTACGGAACGTATCACGTAACTTATTTTTCCTCGTCATCGATTCCTTTTACAGGCCATGCTGATCTATGAACCTTCGCGACGTATTACTGCAAGGGATGCTCTTTTGCATCCTTATTTTTCTGACTTGGACAAATCTCTTGTGCCAGCAACTGGTGAAGAGTACATTGGTTTGCCATTAGACCAGTTACCCCGTGAAGTTGCTGCTATATTTCTAGCAGATGGCGGTGAAGTATATCATAATTCCAACGATACAGAAAATAATACTAGCAATTTATGTATCGCCGTCCAACCTGATACCGTACAATTGGGAAGTGCAGCAATCCCTACAGCGAAATATTTGGCTGACTGCAAAAAGCAAGCTCATCAAACAGTAGGTGCAGTAAATTCCAAGTCCAGTCACCATGTGGCACCGTTGGCAGATAATCACGAAACTAATATGTCAATTAGCTAGTCAGTAAAACCAGTCAGAATTTAGCTTTCTCATTTGCCACAAACCACCAGTTATTTTCTAATTTTGTCATCATTATTCCATTTTCTATTACTATGTAAATGTTATCCTGATTATATAAGTTGTTAGTGCGTTTTTGTGTTTGTTTCATAATTTTTTGTAATAAATATTGCCTACTTCTAACTACTATTTTTATGCGTAGTCACTAAAAATCTAACTAATTATTCACTTTAATTGGAAAAACCTATAGCTGCATTGTATTTCTCGATTGCTAAAAATGTATCAGAACTTACTATTTGGTTCCTAAATATTTTGCCACAAGTTAATCTCCATCAACCGACCAGTACTCACTTTGTCCTACCCACGCAAAATTCAAAACCCCTAACTAATTTAGCTTTCCTACCTATCATTTACATTGAAAATTTGTTTACCATACTACTACAACGTTAGTAAGTCGTATCATTTATAGGATGCTATTCCCTGAAGTAGTCTATCGGTGCAGTGATCAGACTGGTGTTTTTTGTTGGGTTTGGATCTTCAGAAGCCCCTATAACCAGGATTTGGGAATTTATAGGTACATAATCCAGAACAGGTTGCAATGCAGAGTAGTTTGCTTTTGTCTCCTCTGTACCTTGATTAGTATTATGTCATAATTTTGACTACTTGGGTTCATTTTCCGCTGCCTTTTTGGCTCTCGTAGTGCTTTATTTGTTAATTTCCACTCACTATTCTGGGATGTATTGCATCAATACTCATTTTTATGTTAGGTGGTGCATTTATTTTTATTTTTTGTTTCTTGTGAGAAAGTACCTCATAAAGTACTTCAACATCAAATAATATTCATGGTAAGATTATCCTCAACTACTTGCTGCCATCATGAAATGACTTAGCATTGGTCCGTTTTCGTGAATTAAGGTATCATCAGTAATCTAGTAAGGTGAATTTCTTTCATAGTGATCCACATTCATGTTAGGTCCATTTATCTGTGACTAAATATATCTGTCTAACCCTTTGTTTTCCAAACAAGTCCAATCTATTCCAAACACATCCCGTCGTTTAATAAAACATTTGACGTAGTTGTACCTAACTCAAATAATTGTCCTTAACATAATTATATCATGAATAAAATGGTGCGCCGAACGACTGCCTCAAGCATAGAAGAAAGCTTGGAACATACTGAGGGCTTCATTAAAAGACTCAGAGCTTGACCTATATCTAAGATCAAGGGACAGGTGCAGTCTACGGGCAAGAAAGAGGGGGAGGTACGTCTTCCCAACATAAACCTGGCAATGAAGTTGTAGATAGGTACACAGCACCTGTATAAATTGATGTCACACAAATAGAATCACGAACCAGGGGATTTCGGGACCATTCAGGTCTTTGTCCCATACTTTGAAAAAATTAGGAATCAGGTGCCGAGTCAACGGGTTTGAGCAGATATACCAACAATGACAATGATGAAGAGCAATATATAGGCAAAACCAGGACTAGCGTTGTAAAGGTTGCTGAAAAGTAGGTTCAAGAAGTTTGCAGGTTGCAGGGACATACGCTACATAGCGCTAAAATAATGACCCGAACCCTCTTGCTATTCAGTAACCGACCTGTTTCAATACTCATTTGGCTGTAAGCTGTTGCTATAGGAGTAGAGCGCCTATGTATCTACGATATCTGGACTTCGCTGAGGCGTTTAATACTGTGTTACACTATCCCAGTGACTGGAATGGTGCGCATGGGCTTCAGGATATTGAGTGATCTATTAGGGTGTGGATCTGACCTTGGTTACTGGCTACCATGAGACGGCATCTTCTAAAGTGACTCACTGCCATGTGGATAAGACCACTAGGTCAAAGGCTCGGGGCTGGTACCCTAAGGGAACCACCTGCTGCGGTTTGAGCATCCAATCTGTATCCCGGCCCATGAAAAATTCCAATGATTTATGTGTCGCATACATACTTTGGTGCCTCTTTGTACCTGTGTCTCTGTCTAAATTAGTAAATGATTGGTAAACACTTCTAAACAACGACCGAACTGAATTACGTCCGTGTTTGTTTTCAGCGATTCAGCTGCTAAGTGTGTATATTCCCAAAAGTGTTTGTAGATGAAATCGAATCTAAGTTCCGGACAAAATAATGAATGAAATTTTTAAGAATTGCTCACACTACTAAGAGTAGATGGATTTGCATAATAAAATTTCGTAGTTTTTTCACTATATTGAAAAATATCTTGTAAAAAAATACTGACATCACTAATTGGTATATCTTTTAATCTAAAACTGATTACACACTTGTATGATACAAAATAATAGAAATTATTATGAAGTCTGGAGAGTTTGATTCATATGGATCGGCGCATGAAGATATTTGTATGGTATTCGAATGTTGTATTCTGTCAAAATTCGTTCAGTTAATAACCATTTAATCATCAGGTTTACGGCAAAGTATTTTGACAATTTTCGAGGAAATTACTTTACAGTACATACGTGAGAACTGATGGTTGGATGATCTTAAAGAATTATTACATGTTTTATACTGCAAATATTTCACATTCATCAGTACTTAATCAATCTTAGTATCGATTGGCTTCTATTTGTCAAGATTTGATCTTCCCTAAAGCCCCTAATCATTAGATTCTGTCGTCCGAGGATTTCAAATTAGTTTGTACTGTTAGATATAATTGTTCTGATAGTACATATATCATTTAATAATAAGCTGTATTATTAATACTACTAAATGTACTTGCGGTTCTTAACAAAGTGTTTGTTTTAAAAAAGTAGTGTTACAGTGTATTTCCATTGGTGTTTAGACGCCTAATTTGAACCACGTCTGATTATTTTAGACATGCTAAGTAAACAGCTAACAACGACAACCTTAGTTCAAACCTCACGTTCATCTTAACATTCATATCCTATACCGTCAATATTTACGAATACTTAAGGTATCTTCATACTGAAGAACTGTTGTATAGCCTTCAGAACTATGAGCCATAATTAAACTAGTATCGTTTAAAGTAGACTTTTCTATAGATTTTAGAATTCTATCGTCAGTCAGTCAGTCAGCTACAACGTAGGACCAGGCACATGTATGCATCGGCCCAGGTTGCCATACCTCATTAGCACAGCAAGATGAACACTGGATTCATAGGAGTGGTTAGGTCAAAGGTGGTAATATATAGGAGAAAGATTGCAATAAGGATATAGTATAGGAAGAAAGAATTAGTTCGTAGAAAGAAAGATGTGAAGTGATCTTAATCTCTTAGTTTAAGAGAAGACAGAGAGTGTATACACCGACGCCATTGTGATCGATTCTGAGCCATGTCACCAAGGGTCTCCAACCATTGGTTACGAAAGTCACGCGGACCCCAACCAAGTAGTCTGCATCTACCAACATGGCTCAGACTAGAAGTTAGTGACTTCAGGCACTGATGCCACGTTTTGGTTTGGCCGCCCCTAACTTTCTTCCAACCATCCCCTACACCGGTTAGCATTGCACGTCGCGGTAATCGGTGTTCAGGCATACGTAATACGTGGCCGAATTCTATCGTAAACAGGATAGATTAATGATTAGTGTTCACTCATGTTCATATTATTTTTAGTAATATGAAATTGTGGTAACATGTTCATTACGTTGGTAAAATGTCTGTAATCTCCAAGTAACTTAAATTTGGATATTATTTATCTAATTGATTCATTGTTAGATTCAAATCTTGGTCATATAATTAGAAATTTATAATAAGGATCATGGTGATAGGATTTACTAAAACTTCAAAAAATTAAAGTACAACACAACTCAATGCATTCAAATCAATCTTAATTAAAGTTCTGTTAAATTTCAGATAAGCGTTTATTTAGAGCATAGTCGTTAACATTAGTCAATAATAAATGACAAATTCACTATGGTGATGATTATGGTGATATTACCAGTGATTATATTATGAAGAGTACTTAATAAATATCAATAAAGTTGTTTATAACCATATGTTTATTTAAACTGGAGTGTTCGAGACTAAAATGTAGAAAGAAAAAAGATAGGACAGTGATCATTCATTCAATTTGTATATCATAAATTGAGATGAAAAATAAGGTGTTATTTCATGATTGGTAAGCAGCAATGTTGTATCTTTATTAATGAGACATCTTAAATTTGTGGTGTTTAGTTGTTATCCTTGTTTTTGGAGTAAACACTACACTAATATGTACTACTTATCTAATAAATGGACATAAAAATGACCGAAAGTTATAGGTATAACATAGTCAATATTGAATACGTTGCGTATCACCTTATCTGAATTTCTCACAAAGAATTAGTTGAATAGACTAAGTAGAATATAATCTATTTTAAACCACTTTTCACTCTTGGAGTTAATTTATCTCGATCACACTCTTTATATTTTTGTCTTAGGTAAGTGATATTTCTTCAGTTATTTGAACAGTCTGATAATAAGCTTGTTCATGGATATACGACCGTGAGAATGTATTTTCGTTTACATCAATATTATGTTAAATTCAGAATGTATGCAATGAAATTAATGTCTTCTATAACACTGATTGGATATTTAAAGTAATAAGTGATGGTTTAATTACATCGACCACAAAGTAAGTTCATGGATTCGTTAGCTTGACTAGTACCTTATATAAAAATACATACACTCTGGATTTAATTATTAGAGTTGTACACCATTAATGTTAAGATGGATCTTTACTTCCCTATGTATTTTTATAAGACTGGAATGACTGATCTATCCATTTGTCAACTTTTTTTTTACAGAATCCTTGTCTCCTGTGATCATACTTTCACTATATTTGATACTATATAACAGTTCAGTCTTGATATCATCAACTAGATCCACCTACGTCTTGGTCCGTTAGTATTTCTACTGATGTTTGAGTGCTGAATCCAGGGTCTAGTTTCTTTTCGTTTACTTAAAGATAATCGAAATAGAAATAACCAGTTTGTTTTTCGTTTTATATGATATTTGCAGTGTGCATCTTTAAGTAAATTGAGCCAAACAGCTATTGGGAATTCGTGTACTGATGCTACTTTCCAGCAGTTTATATCCATGACTCTTCAGCCAGATATCGAAGGTACGACCTTCAAGTCTCCCAGCGAGCACGACCAATTAAAGTATTCTACATGCTAAAAGAATAGGATTTTGTTCTTTCTGAACATTCAGATAGAATTTCTAAATAAGAACGAATATGTAGATCAGAGTCTAGATCAAAGGTTTCTTTCCAAATACCGTTAACCGCTAACACGAAAAATAGGATATCAAAAGTTTGTTAGGCGTACTGGATTCTCAAAATAACTTGTACAACTCGTCTTTGCAATTTCCTACGTTGTCAGTTTTCTCCGCTTAGAAGGACTCATTTGTCTCATTGGTTTGTTAGTGTTTTAGTATCTCATTTTGTTACCCTGTCCTTAAGGGCATCGTAAATATATGTTTATACGTGAAAGTTATGCTCTAGATACTATTCCTTCTCGTTACGGGCATAGATGTTCTGGACTATTTCAAATTTTGTCCCTAGTTAACAGAAAGAGAAGAAAGAAGTAGAAAGTAGCCTCAGTAATTGTCATTTAAATTGGAGTTGAGAACTATTAATTTAGTTAGACTAATGATCACATTCCAAAATTAGTTGACAATGTTTGATCAGCACTTTAGTTTACAATAAAATGACAATCTTTATCACTTGGTAGTCAATGATTATCTAGGAAAGCATACAAATTTGCGTATCCATACAAATAAACATTGTCATTAAAAACGGAATCATTCATGAATAAATACATTTATCACTTACCATATCTTTAATTATTCCACTAAGTTGTATTCTATGCTCACGTTTTGCTATTTCAATTTGTTCTAGGCTAGCTAATAATTCATCTATACGTGTAATAATTGAAACAAGTGTAGCTTCCATAAGATCAACATTTTGGATTAATTCATTATAGTCTTCAGGATCAACATACTAAATTGATTTAGAAATAGTTTATAATTATTACATAATTTTACTTAATAATATTGATTATTCAATTGCAATTTATATCAAAATATAAATAAGGAAATTGATAAACTAAATCTTTTGAATATTTAGTTTATTTTTAAGCCTTTGTTTCATTTTAAAGTAATCATTTTGATGGAGTTTTGTTCTCTGATCTGGATGGTTTGGTCGTGGAGCTCTCATCGTTCTTCTGGACGACATCATCAGAACAAACTTCAGGTAGAAATGAGGTGTTCGAAGCTTGTGCTGATGATGCTGTTCAGAAGAACGATGAAAACTCCACGACCAAATCATCCAGATCAGAGAACAAAACTCCATCAAAATCATTCATCTGAGCTACAAATCTTCCCCACCATCTCAAAGTAATCATTCTCATTTCTCCTCATTAAAACAAATGCACATTTTTTGGTTAGGAATTTCTTTAATGGGGAAAATTGGATTGATACATAATTAGTATCATATCCTGTATTATCCAAGTCTATTTTATTTTTTTTCTAAGGGTTGTGAATTATTAAACAAATATTATGTGATTATTTATACACAATCAACTGTGTGACGCCTATTAAGATTTAAAATGAGTACTATATTCTCTCCACTATCTTAGCTGCTACCTTAACGTGGTGGTCGGACTTGCCTAACGTGATGACTCAGCCGAGTTGTATTGGCTAGAATACACGTTCCTTTAGGTCCTAACATAACGAGCAGGTTGATTGTAGAACGGTAAGAGTAAAAGAAGCAACTTGGGCACCGAGGGCGAAGTCGTACTGCTGATTGAAGAGGGGTGTGACAGGAGTAAGGTGTTTCCTGAGGACCGCCAGCATCGGCAGCGATGTTGTCTTTTCATAACGGAGAGAAGGGATTTGAAAAAGTCGACCCTAAAAATATCACACCTCATCTTTCCCTACGGATTTCCGTCTCAGGCAGTAAGTCCTTTTGAAGGGAGGAGCTCACTCACCAAAAACACCCCATAAAAAGGCCATGCGCTGCCAGTCTCAAGCAGTTTTCCCTTGTGTTCTGGGGTTACGCTTCCGGGTCACTAAGACCACCACTAATTCAGCTTCCTGCTCAAGTCCCAAAAAGAAATATACTACCACAGTGTGGACAGCCGAGAAGTGACAACCAATGATTACAGCTCGGACGAAGTTAAAGATGAATTTCATAGGAAGCTATCCAACCTTCTTCAAAAACTTAAACGCCCTGATGTATGGTGGTAGGTGATTTTAATGTCAAACCAAACAGAAAGGCAATTAAGCTGATCTTACTGTGTTGCGGCTCAGCGAACAAATAATCGCAACCGTCCTTTGCAACTATCTTCAGATAACCTTCTGTTTCTGGCAAACACCAACTTTAAACAGGGAGAAGCATTGTCTAAAGTGGCGACTCCCACAATCGACTAATCGATGTACTCAAATAGACAGCATCGCTATTAGCCATCGTTGAAGGGGCTCGATTGAAGACTGCAGCTCATTCTGAAGCTCATATTTAGACTCAGATCATGCTCTAGTTCGAGCATGTATTTGTTTTCCGTCTTACTGGACATAGGAAGGCCACAACAAGAAAACCCCTTAGATTCCAACTTGTTGATGAAAAAGTTGGGAATATATTTTAGTAACAACTCGAGAGTAAGTTAGTCAATCGTGAAAATGATATCCATCTTGAGGCAGCTTGGTATGTTATTCAAAAGGCTGTGGAAACAGCAGTGATATCTACTAGCAACTTAAACCAAAAGTTTAGGAACAAAATCAGTGGATTTCAGTGACGTCTACAGAGATGATAGATGCTCGGGAACTTATCCTATCTGGCTCTGAACACAATGAGGAGCGGCGACACCTTAAAAGTAAGTTGATAAAAAACCTACTTAGTGATCGTGAGCAGTGGTGGGTAAAAGGGTGAAAAAGGTAGCTGCGATAGTAACAGTAGACAACTGTTCAGACTTATTACGGCTGTTAGTACGACTCTGTTGGTCTTGAGGTTCTGTGTCAGTTTCTGTCATTGAAAGGCATACCAAAGGAGCACAACCTTGTACAAGCTCTTTACTCGAATACTACTGATCGAATAAAATCTTATGGTGAATCGGTCAATTCAAGTGGTGGTCGTTGGGGTTGTCCACTTTCTCCATTTTTATTTAACTTCTTCATAGACGTGCTTTTAGAGATAAGACTTCCATCGTCTAACTTTTCAGGAGTTGATCTTCTACCAGAAGATTCACTTGTTGATTAGGAATACGCAAATGATACAAATCTGTTTGGCGAAGTCGCTGACAAAATGCAGAGTCTTCTGGCCACCTTACGCGACAATGCAGAATGTTTGGGGTGAAGTTCTTTTCCTTCAAATGAAAGATGCTATTTCAGGATTGACCTGCGTCACCACCTAAACTAGTGATAGGGAGTGAAGCAGTTGAACACACCGGCCACTTCACCTATCATGGGAGTATATGAATAGTATAAGATGAATCTTCACTCAACTTCTCATAATTAGATTACATCTTTTTAAAACTATGCTGATTACATAAATATGAAATCATCTTCAACCTACATTATCTTCATCCTTAACAGAATTTCCACTGGAATCTTCATCTGTCCCAATCCCTTCATCAACTGGTTCTCCAATTTTATAGATTACCTTGATTTTGAAGTAAAAAGATGATTCATATGAAACTACGATTAAACAATAGGAAACAACTTCTTAAGATTATCTATAGACAGACTAAGTATAGTAATACAGTTCGCCGTAACAGATATTGTTGCATGTTTGTGTCTAGTTGTGCGTGTGTCAACAAACAGTGCTTTATAGCCTCATGAGAAATAATTTACAAAAGCAAATTGTTGAAACATTTTTACAATCTGAAAATAATTGTGATCAAATGTCGACATCAACTATGGAATCACAAAAGAGTGGGGAGAGTTGTGAAGTTGTTTTATCTTAATTCGAAACCCCACTATCGTAACCATTCACGAAACACATGGTACTGAACTCATGAAATTCAAGTTTCGAAATGATATAATGTGGACATTAGACAATGGCATCAATAGATAAATTGTTTCACTCATTTATACGGTTAACTTCATCTGTTACTTTCCCATCGGAACTTCTGGAAAATTATTCTGAAATCTGTAGCTAAAGTTGAAAATCTGAATCATTAGATTTCAGCTCAGTATTTCCATATTGCTGTTTTCACCACTGTAATTAAAGGTCATGGGTTTAATCTTGTACATGGTCGTCGGTGAGTATTGTTGAGGATTTTTACTCTTGAACGAAATAGCTATCAAATATTCCCTCGTTTTCAGCAGTTTGCGATGGGAATCATCGAATAATTTATAATTCAGAAAAATGCATTCAATATAATATGACGATCAAGAATAGCATTTGATGTGATTCACCATTGTTAGAATAGATGTCAGTTCGAAATTATACTTGAAAGAAATAATACATCTTCAGACTTGAAGAAATCAAATACATAAATGAATGCATTACTTACAAACTAATTAAAGACAATAAGTCAGTATTTCACAATAGTGAGCATTTAACACTTATTATATATATTTTTATGATAAATTTAATCAAGATACAAATCAGTCGGTAAACCTTTAGAAAGCCAAGAATCAATAAGCTGTTGTATGATAACTTTGGAATGCTAATCAGTAAGGTGCTTCTACGATTGCGGATCTAATTTGTATTACAATTTTAGAGTTCATGTTCGTTACATCTAACTAAATTTCACTCTGATTTAATTATCAACCTATTGAGTAACGGTAAAATCTTTCTTAACTGTAGTAATCAAATATCTTTTTGAATATTTTGTCTCTAACCAAAAACTGAACTAATAAATTGTAATGATAATTACATTCATACTTACACCCAAGTCAATTTCATAAGCTAATTGTTGTTGTTCTGTTAGATCTAAATTATTATCACCATCTTCATCGTATTTCACAAAAGTTGTAAAAATTTCTGGTTCACTATATCCATGGCTTTATTGATTTATTGGTACGATAATGACAAAAAAAGGGAATGGAAAAGTACAATATTCAATTAGAATAAACTTTAAAGACTTAACTGCCATTTAAACAGTTTTTTGGAGTGTTCAAATAATTACAATTTCCAGAAACTGTTTTTTTAGAATACACTTGATAATGTATGAGCTAACAAATAAAAAGATTTGATCAGATTGAATAACAACTAGGTTTCAACATTATCTGAATGTATTATTCAGTTTAAATTGTATTGAGATAATCTGTCGTTTAGTTTCGAGATGATAATGATTGAGTGAGCTAATAAACTCTATCTTAATTCTCGCCAAGTTACAGGATTATTAAAAGATCGTAGTGTTTCTGTGACTAAAGAAATACTGCGCAGAGAATATACGACTATTTGTACAGATCCTCAACTAAGATAAAATTACAATATAAAGATGGCTGAATAGTCTATTCTTATAGATTAAACTAAACAGCAAATAAGACTTTTCATATAATGTATAGCAGGATAAATTAATAAGTGAAATATATAAATATTCATCTCACTTATCAAAGTCTAAAATATTGAATTCTGATTTAACCACTTCCTATTAGTAAGATTTATGATGATGATTCTAATTTAGAATACGTGCTCAAGTAAGTAGCGCTGATTATCTACTAAATTGAAATAATCTGTTACATTCAGTACCTTAGTGAGCAGTTTGTTCTATTTTAGAAGTTCTATAAGATCTTGTCACAAACATAATGCATGATTACTAACCAAAATGATATGAATATGTCAGTCTGGATTGAATTTGGTAGTTATGGTAATGCTTTGTTTTTCACTTCACTGCTTTAAATCTAGATCTTATAATTAAATCTTCAAACTCTATTCTATCACAACAGCCAAAAGACTATGCAGTTGACAGAATTATACAGAATTCTAGCACAATTTCTTTGAAATTCTTTTATCTTCTATTTACAATACGTATTATCACTAAATTGTAATGATGATAACAGAATGTTTCCTTTCAGAAATATAAGGGGCCAGATAAAAACAATACGAAGTTCTATTTTGGCACATTTTATTGATAGCGGTCATAATGTAAGCATTTCCCTACAGAGTTCATCCCTGTCTCCTACATATAGCTGAAGCCATAAGAATTCGTACATTTAACCCCAATTTATGTGTACAGAAGAAATTCGTGACCCCCTTTGAAAAATCATCAATTTCATTGATGAAAAAGACCGTACATTCGAAATTACTATTATTATATTAACTTTATCCAATAAGATTAAACAGGCAAACAAAAACTGAATAGTTAATCATTAGCTAATTAATTTTTATGGTGTACCTTTTTAATGCTTGACGATAATCTTCATAGGGTAATTTTTCTTTACCCATCAATCCATATTCTCGTAATATACGAACAATCGATTTAGATCGTTTCTTTTGAACTCTTTTAGCTAAATCTTTAGCTTTCTAATAATCAATAAAAAATGAATTTGGACAAAAATCAATTTGTGCAAAAGTACATTAATCAGTCATACTTGAAAAACAAATCATTATTAGAGAAGAATTTCAGAACGTACTTTATAAATAAAATAATGGATTTAATAAAGAAAAATCATTTAAAACATGTTTATTTCCAAGGCTACTCAATACAGATTAATAAGAAATAGCAGATTGAGGACATTAATCGTCAAATATTTTACTCTGAGATCATTATGAACTCATTCATAACAAGTATTTAAGTGTTTTTAGGGAGTATATTACATCTTCTTTGGTAATATATACAAGTAACTCACTTTATCCGAATACGTGATAGAATAGATCCATGAAGTTTTCTATAACTAGTTTCAACTATTTGATGAAATGTGTAGGTCTTTAAATGAATTTGACATTAAGTAATAAAAACACAAGTTAGATTTTCACGTTTTTAGTTAAGTGTTAAAGATGAATTCATTAACTTTCTGTAAATATAAGATTTTCAGCGGTCTAGTGGTTAAGTGCTCACGCGTGATACTGATAGATCCTGGGTTCGAATCTCACGAGGTGGGGTCGTGGATCCGCATTGCTCAGGCGTCCTACAATAAGACGAAACAACTGTCCAGTGCTTCCAGGTTTTCCATGATGATCTAGCTCCAATTGACTGTTTATCTCAACAAGTGATATAAGATTTTCTGTGTGTTTCTACTTTATCGGTATTATTTACTGATGAATTATTTTGAAAATTATATTAAATTCTATTATCATTGAATTTTGTATTACATCACATTAAATTGTATCCAATCGTACATAATTGCATTATTACATAATCAAATGAATCTAATAATTTCTTACTTTTTTAAGTATATGCCCCAATGTTACATCATTTTTCTGTTGAATTAATTCAGCTTTTGTTGTTTTATACGATTCATCAATAATAGCAAGAAACATATTTAATAAAACAAAAAATACAAAGAAAACAAAAGTCACAAAAAATATTGGTCCTAAAACAGGATGAGCTTTTAGAATGGATGGAAAGTCGATATCACCAACCATTATACGAAATAATGAATAACTGAAATAAATAAATAAAGAGATAGACATTTATTAAACATTAAATTATTATGTGTATAGATATATGAATAAAATTGTTCATAAATTGAGATTTCCACTTAAGGAGATCATATTAACAAGTTGGTTAATATATCTATCTAGAAACTGTTGTTTAAATTGGTCTTTTAAACAAATTCAATTTAAAATGTAACTTTCATTAGAAAAAAACCCAGATATTAATTAAAGGATATAGATTAATTTAAGTGTATTGACCACTTTACGTGTCATCAGCTCTGGTGAGTTGTTTCCTGGAGAAATTTCACCACTAATTTAAAAGGGTTTGTTAGCATATGCTAATTTGCGTTAAATGTGGAATAGGCGAGATGTCCGTTTGCTAACAAAAGGGAGCGTTTAATGAGCAACCGACCTCTCTGTGTTATTTTACAGTTGTGAAATATAGTCTTTGCAATTAGAAAACTTGCATACGCTACAAGAGTTTGGCCATTACAATCTTGAAAATCTTGTTTTCATATTGTCGAACGACAGAGTGGTCAATATTGAGTTTGGGCATGGGAAACTATGGGATTGGTTGATGAAGTTGTATGTCTTCATAGACTGATACGATAAGAACATGCCCAACGTCTACCTAACCATCACCTAGATCGATGGAAGACACCTACTCGTATGAAAATAAGTTAGAAGAGGGCTAATCACGGCCAAATCAATATTTGATATTAGATCATGAAGTTATTGATTAGTGGTCTAAGTAATATTGGTAAACTCGAACTCTTTGGTTGAAATGCTCGTTATAACTTTGACCAGTGATTGAAAACTTTCAACGGGATGGCTCAGAATCATTCACAATCGCATAGATACATTCACCCTACACTGAATTTCAGTATTCTTTCACGTATACTTTTCTACTTTACCTTTTAGAACAATAATCCCAATATTTACTAATTCTCCTTACTAAAACGTTATTTAGATTAGTTTGCTTTTCGTTTTGTTATTATCATCTTATCGTGCTAGTATGGTGAGGCGACTCTGGTTAACCCATTTCTACGACAAACTCTATGTTAATAATGATATCCCTCTGTTTATTTTTCATGAGTGTGTATTAACTACTTCACATGGGATTAAAATCAGGATATTAAGGTCAGTTGACGAGTACGATGCTTTCTATCTATTGAGCTGGAATCTAACAGCTCTTATTTTTAAATGTAGTCAGTTTATGATGTAACGCCAGTTTTGTTCATTGTAAATCATGGACACATTCTGAAAAAAGACTCTATAATAATGGGACAAAAAAGGACGTCCAGTCCTTCTTTGGTTTTTATTTATTCACCGGTCGGTAGTATTTTATAATAAAAATCATAAATGAAGAAATAGGCGGTGACGAGGTAAGAAAGTTCAACTAATTTCATTGTATAGTCAGGCATACTTGACAATCCTATCATTGACGAACTTGTGAAATTCTGCGTAAATGGAATTTGTTGAAAAATGCTTTCGAGTTTATAAATTATCCCATATTACAATTAAATATCATAGTTGAATTCATGAGCGAATAAAGCTAGACCACCATAGAAAACCTGGAAGCACTGGACGGACGTTTCGTCCTAGTATAGAACTCCTCCATGATGGTTTAGCTTTAATTGACTCATGAATTCAACTTTTGAGTTACTACAATCACCACAAAACCTCTTTCTGATAACAAACATCATGCACTCACTAGTGACTGGCTTCAAGAGGTATTTCCTGGAGTTACAGTGAGAAGCCATGACCAGTGGAGTTCAACCGTGTTTATTGTAAGATAGTAACTCACTGAAGACTATGGTGGACGGTGGCACAATTCTGTGGATTGGTTGAAGTTAGACACTAACACTGTTGGAAGCCGGGTTCAGTGGTCTACAGGTCAAGCTTTCGCGCGCGAAACGGAAGATCTTGGGTTCGAATCAAGCGACTGGGATCGTGGGTTCGCACTGTTGAGGAGTCCCATACTCAAACGAGACGGGCGTTCATTGCTTCCAGGTTTACAATGGTGGTTTAGCGTTAACTGACTCACAATTACTACAATCTCCACAAAACCCCTTTCTGATAATAATTAAATATCAAACAACTTTCGTTATTCACAAAACTAAAATCCCTATCTCATTCATTTTATGAATGATTATTTCCTTAAACTAAGTGATATGTTTTATAGTGAAATTAAATGATTATTTCCAGAAAATATGATTAATGTATTCATCATTCTGTATTTCACCTAAATTGAATGAATTGTCCTAATGAAGAATAAGTTCATTAAATGAATATTTAATCTGTATGCAACAAATTTTATCTGAAACTGTAAAGACAATCTGTTAATAATAAGAATTGTGAAAGAACTCCCAAAATTATATGTTTAAGACTATTCGTTAAAACTATCGACAGACCTCGAATAAACAGCTTTCTTATTGTAGTAGTATTGTTTGAATATTGTAAATATGAACATCACATCGCAAAGAACTTTTGTCAAATTTTATATATTCAATTTGAATAACATTACTATTACTATTACTACATAATGTTCATTTTTTAAAATTTGCCATGAGGACTTATTATAAGATCAGTATTCATATATTTAGATGAGAACACTAAGGTATATTTCAGAATAAATCATTTACAAATACACCTTATTAATATTGTGGTGTGGGTTACTTATATCCACATAAGTAGCATATAACAGTAGTCAGGCATAGAATGTGTTTCAGTAGAAGCTCGATAAGGAAATAACGGGAACGGAACACAATTGGTATGAAAATGCAGGAACAATGAAATCTGAGACAATGGACTGATATTTCCAAGAGAAACAGTCAAGTTTGAGACGATGGGTTGACATTTTGCAAATTAACGACTTACTATATGGTTCTCAGATTTTAGTGAAATGCTCTGTAATTTTGTGTCAAATACATTTTGGTTGTCCCCACTCGTGTTTTTGTACTCAACAATATGAGTGCTAACTAACGAAAAATCTATTTATAATATTGTTTGTCTATCTCTTTCAACCAACTAGATACTAAGGTGAGACTAATTTATTGACAACCTTTGAGCAACACTAAAGTGACCCTGAGGATGTCTACCTACTGAGTACGACTAAATAAAGGTTACAAAGCAATGTGAGGTATTAGAATTGTGATGTACAGTTGACGATCAAGGTTGGGAAATAGATTTTGGATTTTCATCACGAATTGACATCAGCTAAAATGCCAAAACTCTATTTAGCCAAATAGGTGAATGAATTTCTCTCCAAAATCTTATATCTGATTGGTTCGTCCATAAATAATAGTCACATTGACATTAAAAAAAACCCGTTATATTATTCGATCTACTTAACGTAACGGTTACATTCCATCTGAATTAATAGGTATATTTGATAAACAAATATAACAGTGATCTAATAGTGAAGTTTTAATGTTTATAGATTATGTAATTAATCAATTACAGTTTTATCTTGATTCATAATTCTATTGGAATAATAATAATAATAGTGATGATAATACTTACGTTGTTTGAGTAAATGAACTGTACGCTAATGTTCTTGCACTAAATGCTAAATAACCCAATTGAGCAAAAGCAAAATACACAATACAAAACATAATTAAAAATCCCAGTAAATCATAAGCAGCTACACTCATTGTTCTTGTTAATTGATTTAATGAACGATCAATCGTTAAGTATTTGAAGATCTGTTTTTTTTGAAGAGGAAAAGAACAGGAGATTCAGAAAAAGATTATTCACAGAATTAGAGAAAACTTCATTTATATTTATTTAATAAAAATAGCTCATTCATAATTCATACATGTTTCTAACTATTTGTCTTGAAAAAGTAGATTGAAATGAATTTCGAATGAATTTGAACCTTACCATTGATGTTTATGATTGCAATTGATCAGTCTCTTATTAATGGCATATGTGCATACTGTGTGTATTGCCTGTGATATTGCCTTAATTCAAAAGCATTCTAAGCAAAGATGGACAGTGGTCAGGAATGAATAACGCGATGGCGTTGGAAGCGAGCGGTACTGGGTTTAAGTCCCAGAGTGAACATCAACTCTGAGATGAAGGTACATCCAGCTGACGAGTCCCAAATAGAACAAAACGTGCGTTCTGGACTCCATTGCTAGTCACTATCCATCTTTGCTTATAAGCAATAAAATTATTCACAATTAATGTACATATCAAACTTATCGATTGAAAAACGTTGTAGTTCCATTTAGTATAATAGTTGTAGTGTCAGTCATTATTTTAAGCCCATATATCTTATATTCTAGTTTCCGGACATCCCATTCTATTCGTTCTACTTGGGTCATGTTTTGACCTTGTCAATTATTCGCTTATTAGTCTTGATTGTTTTTATATCAGCTTATATGTGTGTGCCCTTCTTATTCCACTAATCACATGTCTGTATCTTTATTTTGTCTGACTATAAATATTGAGTAACGCTTGACTAAAATGGAGTTGGCTTCCCAGCCATCTTCCCTGTGCGTCATTTTGCTTGGCTCTGTTTCATTCACTTCATATACAAAATATATGTATTCACAAATCAATTCACGTTATTTGACTTATTTAATTCCGTTATTGGATAACGCGATTTAAGTCGACGATTATATACGAGAATAGGCGATAACAAACATTTATACGATCTAGGAGTCAGATCCACGGGCCACTAAATAGTAATATCTTTCTAACTATCTTTAATCATTTGAAATAAAAAAAATCTTCAAAAGAATAAAGTTACTGATTCTATGGGTTATGTGGAGAGTTAATTGATGCAATTTGATAGAAACTAAGAGATAGTTGGACATGGCACTGGTTACTGTTAAGTGATAAATTGATATATCTTAGTGCTATGAGGTCAGTTACGGTTCAAATTATTCAGTAGTAATCTCTTTAACTTTGAAACTTTGAAGTGTATGTTTACACTCCTTATGGAGCGCCAGTTCTTTCATGCTTGCAAATATTCTACTCTGACTAGTGCCAACTGGTAAGGATTGTATTTACAGGTGTAAAAATCTAAATAAACTGTAATATTGAGTCACTGAGACTAGTGGTCATGTTACAACCTGACTGATAGTGTTCAATCATTACTGAGGATGGGATAACATGAAGTCGATGTTTAATAATTGATCGATCGGTTTAAAAGCTTAAGAACGACACGAACTGATTATTTACAAGAACTTTAAGAAGCAATTAATGGCCTATTTTTGGTGCACACCGATGTTTAAACCGACGTATGATCTTGAGATGCAGAAGATTTGTATCTCGGTAGGAGAATTACGCAAGTGTTATGTTCTTTGAACTGCAAAATTGAACTGTGAAGCTTTAATCTCTTTTTCAGATAATATCATCAAAATCTACTATGAAGCAGTTCAAGTAAATATTTCTTATACATAACAACTTTAGCCTTTAACTGTCTAACGTGTCGTTAATTAACCGAAATAAAATGGAATACATTTGAACCATGATTTTGACAGTTTCATCATAATACATCTGAATACGTTAAATTATGCATCATTTGATCAAATTAATAAACAAAAACGATCTCTTTACTAAACCAAATTAATTTTATTGAAACAGAATGTAACTAACCTTGATTATTCCAAGAAATACACAAATTGCCATTGATCTTATATGGTGACTATACCAATAAGCAAGATAATCGAAATTTGGATAAGACGAAACATCACTAATTAATGAGGACATATTGTTTGAAACAATAATAGTACTATATATTAAAAATGCTGCACATATTATACTGGCTACAATCATTGTAATATCCATTAAGTTCCAAATATTTATAAAATATCTCCAACGTTTAACTGAAAACTAATAGGGAATAAATGAAAATGAAAGAAAGTGTAGGAACACAATCTTCAGCTAATATTTATAGATAATTTAATATAACTTGTTAAACACTGAAGTATTTAAAAAAAAACCATTCTCTATAAGTCTCTAAACCAATTCGGTTTTTTTGTTCAATAATACTAACGAACTGTTCAGTGTTGGGCTTCCAGACATTCACAAAGAATCAAACTTAAATCTTTTATATACCACAGTGTACAGTTTAAGCTCTAAGTCAGAAATAAATGATTCACATTTCTTAACTCCATGCAGTTCGTAATCCATCATGATGATTGTTACATACCATTGATGACTGATTACAACACTTCATACTTAACTGATTTCACAGGTTATCGTTCATTTCGAAGTAAATCAGTTGAGTAGATGATTACAGTTTAGTTAAATTGATTGTGGATATATTTTTAAAATGATAAAGTTATCCTCTTCTGAAATGCAGCAGGAAATATTCCTAAAAAGGTTGAAAAGGTTGATGTAATAAAGTAAGAAGCAAAGATAACCCATTAAACTCAACGGAACCGACAAGAATAATTCTATGTAAAATTGAAACCATATATGAGAAATCTTCTACTCAATAAATTTGATAAATCTTAGAATATAACTAATGAGATAAATGAGTTATTACTTATAATTATAACGATAGGGCTCTTTAAAAATATTAAAATATATCATTCACTAATGATCTGTTGCTAGATATATATCTCAAAACTTTAGAAGCGGACTGTAAAAGTTCACCAAACTGAAATTGAGATAGTTATTAATGAAAGATATTAGATGACAGTTACCCTATAACAAAAATTGTTTGTATTAAAAACATTGATACGGAATGAATAATATTTTGCAAGTTGTGGTTTCTAAAACTCGCGCGTTTAGTGTTATGAGCGGTTAGAAGTTACCAATAATTCGGAATTCAAAATTAACAAGAAAATGTTTTCCATTGTCTTCTAGCAAACAGTCTTGATAAAAACTGTCTTCAGATGTCAAAGTAATCGATTTTAAATGCTGGTATTCTACAATCAAAACTTTTTTATGATCAGAAGGGGTTTGTGGAGATTGTAGAAATTTCACAGATTGAAATCATGAGTCAATTGAAGCTAGACCACCATAGAAAATCTGGAAGCACTGGACGGGCGTTTCATCAACTTATTCCATGTTACCAGATATAGTGATCATATAGTGTAAATATTTTAACTAAACGTATTGATTTGTATTATTCTACTTGGATGCAAACATGTAAGGAAGTCAATTTCAGAAATGTTGAATTTCGCTATTCACAGTGATTACTCAGCTTACAAGATTAAAGGAATCTGTTTTTGGCTTGTATACCATATGTAAAGTGACTCAGAAGAAACTAGGCTAATTTATCAGTAGTCTATCAGTCTTCTAATTGCATCCAAGTACTGAAGAAATTGAAATACAATTAACCAGCCAAACATCTGAAGAGTTTCAAGTAGAACGATACGCGCGTCCCGATCCCACTGCTAGTCACATTCTATCTATTCTGTATCAATAGTCAACCACAGTTATCAGTAAACTGATTGATTGACCCATAAAATTGGTTAGGAACTAGTCATTTATTCTCATTTATCCATCTGCTCTAAAGTAACAGTTAGTTATTGTGGGATTACATTGTAAAATACTGAGTCTTACTTCAAGAACTTAACGCAATTAGAATTGCTTTAGGATATTCATATGCTTTAACCCTATAAATGAGTAAACAAAAAATTATTCCTTTTCTTTCTAAAAATATTAAACGATAAATGAAACATACTGTTGAAATCTGTTTTACACACTGGATTGTGAGGTGCATCTATCTAATGGGAACAAATAATTTTCCAAGTCAATCCATCCATCTATTAGACCTAAAGGTCTTCGTATTGATTCATTTCAGAATCATGTGTGATCGCTGTAGAGGGGTCCCAAACTAGAATGAAGAGCTCCCCGGGGTCCTTCAATTTTCCATGACTTTCAGATGACATAATTTTGTGATAAAAAATTGAAAACAAATAACCATGACAAGCTTACATGACTACTGAAGAGTCAATTATCCAAGGAGTGAAATAGGTATTATAGATGAAATTGGATTATCCTTTCATCTAATCATGAATGAAGATTACTGAATTACAGCTTAATAGTTTAAGTTATCAATGATAAGTCTTGCTAATTGAACGCTATATTCGGTCCCTAAGCTACTCTCGTAACCCCCAAGCTAGAACTACACAGCAACCTGGACACGAGAGAAGAGGCGTAAATATGCGAGAAGCACTTTAATGAAAAGGTTCGTTTTAGTACCGAAAATATAGGGTTTTTATAGTATTTAAGATGTCCTTGGGTTTCCCGAAAATTCGGGAATGCTACTAAACATAGTATCAGCATAGTAATCAGCCAATCAGAAACTCTACATGTGACTTTTCACTTTCTTGACGTTTTTGGCTAAACTTCTATTGAACGCTGATTGGATAGAATACTTCTTAGTGTTTCCTGAACGTTTTTTGGCTTTTGAGGGAAGTTTTCCGGATCAACCCAACAGTCAAACAATAATTAAATTAATTGGATTCGATTTCTGATGATGAGTTAGGTGTGCACTTGTTAAGAAATTTCAAACAAGGTTGACAAAGATGGCTAGTATGTTTCGACGTTTTGCTGATCTTGGCTGATGAAAACTATCTTAAAGTTGTTAGATATTTCAATATGATTTCACTAACTGTATTGTATGTAAATAATAAATAATTTAAACCAGATGCAAAATATGCAAGATAAATTAGTTCTGTATATTTACCTCAAGTATCTCTTCAATAATATAATAGGCAAGAAAAACCAAATACACAATTTCACATACTAAAACAAAGTAATCAGTCACTGTTTGATAACGAAATAATCTGACTGGTTGAACTATAGTGCTACCAAATAATCCACCCGATTCAGGCATTTCAAATATGATTCTATAATATTTTTTAAAGGGAAAAAGTGTACAAATATTTTCAATTTACAATTATTTTACATATTAGCAATAAAATACGGATAAAAAAACTATATATTCTATTCATATTACGAATAGTAAACTGGCTGGGCATAGATCCCACGTTGGCATGTCATCCAAGCATATCGTAGTCAGCAATTATCGTTATACTTTCATTTATTTAGTCACTCAGTTGTAGACATTTTGGAATCATTTCTATTATAGAACTGATTGGAGGTATGACTTTTGCTGTTTTAATTTCTGTTTCATCATGACTGACTGCGCCAAACTTGAAACTTATGTACCATGATGTAGTAGTCTTTTAATCGTAGAAAACTTTACATCTTTCACGTTAGTAAGCAAAATCGACAGGGAATGAAACACACCTTCTATCATGGACTACAATAGTGAAAATAATAATTCTCACTTCATTTTGCTTGGTGACCAGCTATAACCTCAAAATTGCGAAGGAGAATGTAATTGAATTTGGGAATGTTAGTGCCAAAGATCAAGGTCATCAAATAAATAAATCAGTAAACAAAATTAGTCAAACTAGTGGAAGTTATTAATCTTTCTATAATTGTTTAGTCGCTGATTGATGAGCTGCATAGCTAAAAAGAATAATTATTTGTCAGTATAGGATCGTGGAAGTTGTTGAGTTTTAACTGAGATCAATAATTTAGTGATAACATTTTAATGTATGATATTCAAATTTGATCAGTCAGTGGTCTTGAGTGCTGTTAGAGGTATTAGGGCGGTTATCACTTTCCGGTTGTCCACACCGTGGAAGGGTTATTCTGGAGGTTCCTGGAAAGGAAATTCGATTAGAGGTGGTCTTAGTGACCTGAGAGCGTGACCGCAGCGCCCAAAGGACAACTGCTTGAGGTCAGTCACATACGACCTTTTTATGAGTAATTTTCGTGTTAGCTCCGTACTTGTTGAGACCTTACCGCCGAAGACGGATATCCGTGGGATAAGGCGAGGTGTGCATTTTTAGTATCGACCTTTTCTAACCACACCCCTCTTTGTGGGAAGGCAGAATCGCTGTCATGATGGTTGTCTGAAGGAAACACCTTACTGCTGTCACACCTCTGTACAGTCAGCAGTACGACTTCACCTTCGGACCTTGGGTTTGTTGCTTTTAGTCTTACCGCCCCTCAACCGACCTGTCTGACATGGTAGGACCTTAAGGAACGATTGTTCCGGCCAGTATAGCTCGATTGCTTCATCACGACAGACAAGCCCGACCACCACGTCAAGGTAGCAACAACGGTCGGGTTCAACTTTCATTATAACAACAAAATTTTAATGGTTGAATTCATGAGTCCATCTAAGCTAGACCACCATTGAAAACCCAGAAGCATTGTATGGCTGTCTCGTTCTAATATGGAACTCTTCAACAGTGCGCACCCACGATCCCGCATACGGGATTCGAACTCATGACCTTCGGTCTCGCGTTCGAACGCTTAACCTCGATACCACTGAGCCGGCATTTATACCCCCTAACTAAACCCAACACAGACATTTTTGTCTTTATAAGCTCAAAACGTTTGAGTGCAACCAGGTGAAACGTCCAGTAATTGATTCGAAAAATATCTATAAAATCTTAACATCCGAATTAACTTTTTTCCACTGATACTACTTTCAGAGTTGTAACAATAAAATTTATCAGTATAAGGTTGTGGAGATTGTTGAATGTCATTAAAATCATGAGCCCATCTAAGTTAGATAACCATTGAAAACTTGGAGGCGCTGGGTTGTCGTTTCGTCTTATTATGAGACTCCTCAGAAGTGTATATCCATGACGCTGCATACGGGGATAAAATGCACTTAACAATTTTTATGTGATTACCAGCGAGTGACTTCAAGAGAAAACTTTAGAAGTCGTAGCGAGAAGCCGTAACCAGTTGAATTCAACCATGCGGGGTGTGTGGAGGTACTTACAGAAGACAATGAAAGATGGTCGCGCAATGTTGCCGACTGATTGAAGTAAGACATTAACACCATTAGATCCCAGTTCAGTAATTTAGAGGTCAAGCGTTCGCACGTGAGACCATAGTTCTTGGATTTGATTCCCAGTTGAGGTATCGTGGTGCATATTGCTGAAAAGTCAGACTTCCATTCAGTGCTTACAGCTTTTCAATTTTTGTCCAACTTTGATCGGTTCATGATTTCCGTGAAATTTGAATTCAGCGAAAAGAAATACTAGTCAAACTTTTAATAACATCATGACGGCTAAAACTAGAAAGTCGATAATATAAGGGAAGAGATTTGCCAGATGCCAAAAAAGGAATGGATATAAATATGAATATTATTGTATCGTTTTAGACCGAAATCATTATTACTTACTTTACTATAACAAATATGTTTACATTTGCATTATATATTGTAAAATCAATGAACAATGCACGAGTTGATTGATCTATCCATCGACCTTGAAATAACTCATTTAAAATGGCTACAGTTTCATCATTTGATCTGGACAAATCTTGTATATAACCGGAACCATCATAATAACCATACGGTGCAGAATAACTGGTAGCTCCTGTCACATAAGAATCACTAAAGTTCCATCTTTATTGAAAAAAATCATTAACAGATAAAAGAACATCAGATAAACACTTAATTTAATGACATGTTATTTCGGACTACTAGCCCAATAACTTTAGCATCGACAAGTTCATCGTCCGAATAAGTGTTGAAAACTTGATCAGTAAAAATAATATCAAGAAACATGTGATTACTTTCACTTTAAAGGTATCGTTTTCGTTTCATCAACGGTCAATGCATTAGTTGTGTACAAGTTGTTTTATTTGTTCACATTTATGAAATATTACTAAAGACACAGAACAATAACTTTTCATCTATGAAGGTGACACTTGCAGAGCTGGTTACTGTCATATGTTAATCTCCCTAAGGTACAGAAACTTGTCGGAGCATGTTTTTCAATAACAGCCAAACTAAATGCTTTTTTATACAAAGAAAAATGTTGTTGTTTTTGATTTTGTACAAAACATAATTATGGCTATATGTGGTGTTTGAATGAACTAATGGTTCCCTTGTACTTGTTGAATGTTTGGTTTCGAATTTCAAATACAGTAAATTCGTTCGTGATTGTCTAGTACTTCTTGATTCCATTGGGTTATTCCTGAGATTCTTAGTTTATACTATAATTCAAATACTCCTAATTATCATATTGGCACCGCGATTGAGCCTGTGATGGAACGGTTGGACATACATTCATATTTCGATGCTTTTGAGGATTACTTGGAAAGGTTCAAAATCTGGGCTATGACCAAGGAAGATGTTGACGATGTTAAATTGTGACACACTTTCTCACATTCATCGGAAAGGAATCATACAGCTCATTAAAAACTCTGGCTTTACCGGAGAAGCCCATTTCGCTTCCTTATACAACTCTGAAGGAACTACTTCTAGACTATGTTAATTACACAAGTTTCGATTGCTGTAAAGGAAGATTTCGTCAAATGATCCACAATGATATAAAAAATTCCACTGAATAATGTCATCTCAACCCAGTGCATACTCAAGGTTATGCAGATAACAATTCATTGAGGAGTTGCGATGCAGTTCACGAAGATGGGTACAAGTTTGGTAAATGTTTGTCCTGTGGCAGGTTCCACTCTTTTAATTAATGTAAATTTCGTAATTCTAAGTGCTTTAAATGTGGTGATATTGGACATATTCAGTCAGTTTGTATACTACTGTTCATCTTGATGCAAATAATATTAAGTCTTGGAATTCTAATTTTATTAAGTTGAGTATTTATAATGATTATTTATCCTTATCAACGATTTCAAAAGACAGTGTAGAGTCATATAGCAGTACAGAGTCAAGTGAAGCTCAGAATCCTTGCGAGACAACAGTTTCTAATTAATTCAGTTGGGTTATTTCTGAGATTCTTAGTTTATACTATAATTCAAATGCTCCTGATTATCATACTATAGTTTGGCGTGTATCTTTTAATCATTTTTACGATATATGTTATCATCTTTAGAAACTTTTCGAGAATTCCAGGTATTAAATTTTTCAGACTCATCTTACAAAGTAATCAGAATTTTCAGTATAGGGTTGCGAAGATTGTTGAGTTTTAATTGAGATCGTGAACTGATTGATGTCAGACCACCATTGAAAACCTGGAAGCATTGTACAGCCGTCTCTTTTTGTATGGAACTCATCGACAGTGAGCATCCACGATCCCGCACACGAGATTTGAACCCAGAACCGTCGGTATCGTGCGCGAACCCCTAACCTCTTTGCCACTGAGCTGGCATCTGACGGTGTTAGTGTCTATCTTCAACTAATCCAGTGGGTTCCAATTGTGTCAGGTGTGAGGCATTTACTTACTGAATACAATCGAGGACAATCGCGCAATATCGTGGATTTGTAGAAGTTAGACACGAACACCGTCGGATGCCAGGTCAGTGGTATAGAGGTTAAGGGTTTGCGCGCGAGACTGACGGTTCTACATTCAAATCTCGTGTGCGAGATCGTGTATGCGCACTGTTGAGGAGTCTCATGCTAGGACGATACAGCTGTTCAGTGCCTCCAGATTTTCAGTGGCGGTCCTACATTGGTCAGTTCATGATCTCAGTTAATAATTATAATTTGTTAAAACGATTTCTTCCAGTCGTAACAATCTAGTTTTAACTATTATCAGAAAAATAATAAGATCGATGATCCATATTGGGTTTTGGATGATTACTACCAAGACGTCATAAATTACTGCAAGATAGATGTTCAGTATTTATTGGTTTTCAATGGTTTTTCTGATGTCAGTTTTCAACATAAGTTGCCTTTAAAACTAATATAACTTACAAGCCGTTGCTACAATGAAAATTTAAAACAAGAGTAGATTTTTACATTGCACTTAAACTTTCGTTTAGTTGACTTTGTTTCACGCGTGAAACAGTTAATGAGGTAGGTATTCATAAACAAATGAAGGTAACTACCAAACATCTAGTCTCAGTATCTTGAAGGTCTAATGCTCGTACTTTTAAATTAAAGTGAAATCTTTTAGACATTTAGAGTCGGTATTAAATCATCTTTGTCATTTTAAGAAAGTTAGGGATATGACGTCCTATTAGTAAAAGTTGACTATCAATTAGGCACACCAAGTTGCCAATTGACAATGTATCAAGACAAAGCAGTAATCTAGGAATAATAATATGTAGAACAATAGTTAAAACGTCTAACGAAACCTCATACTGAGAAGAATACAGAAATGCAATAGCTCGGTTATCAAACAACTACACGACAAGAATTGAATAATAATATTGGTCAAAAATGCTGTCAAAAGCTACCACTTCTTTTTTATTTGCTCCGTTACATCAGTATTGAAGTATGTGTATCGAGTAGTTGCTTGAATCCAAATTTTTTGAGTTCGTTACCCTTCGTCACGTAATAAATAAACTAGTTGGATAAGTTTATCAGTCTAACATTCTTTGTAGTGAGTCAGTTACTATTAGTCACTTATACTGAAGCAGAAGTTTCTGCTTGGTATCGGTTGCTTGAATCTTCCCATTGATGTTTAGGACAGCAATTCATCACTGTTCAAGCAAGTGGCTATCAGAACTCAGCAGCTAAAAGGATAACGCGATGGCGTTTGAAGCGAACGGTACTGGGTTCGAATCCAAGAGTGAACATCAACTCTGAAATGCAGGTATATCCAGCTGACGAGTCCCAAATAGGATGAAACACGCGTCCTGGATTGCACTGCTAGCCACTATCCATCTTTGCTTAGAAGTCTCTGTTGTTTCAAAAAGATATTTACAGTAACCCTACTTCACATACCTCTGAACTTCCAGATAAATATCAAAAAATATTCTTTAAAGGAATTCAGTTTATTTCATATTGAAAAAATATTTTAAAAGAAGGCTTTACACAGATCAGACTGATCAATTGTTTACTGAAAAAGATTTTTTTCTTCTTTAAATTCAGACAAACATTATGTGAGTATTTATAATCACCTCTGCCATATAACATTTTCAACATTAACGAAAACAAACTATAATAATTCACAGATTGAAATCATGAGTCAGTTGAAGCTAGACCACCATGGAAAACCTGGAAGCAATGGACGGCCGTTTTGTCCTAGTATGGGACTCCTCAGCAGTGCGCATCACGATCCCGCACCTCGCGAAATTCGAACCCAGGACCTACTGGTTTCAACTAACTCATGATTTCAATCTGTGAAATTTCTAAAAAATCTCCACAAACCGCTTCTGATATAATAATTCATTCAAAAAGTGGACATTTAACAAGACAGTAACTTTTCGAATATCCAGTAGTTCAACAATAATTTAAACTTACGCATTTTTTGTGTAAATAGGTGTGATATTGCCTTGTATTTGTATTGACTTTGTAAAGCGTGCTTTTGTACTGTAAACAGGATAGCATTTTTCTATAACGCCTCTCATCTGTTTAGGTATATCGCATTGTGATGGATCTACTCTAAGCTGTCGAAGACGTGCAACACCTAAAACTTTATTATCATGAGCAATAAATTCTTTTTCATTGAATGATACATTCAGTCGATTATACCATGCATCCCAATATAATGAATTCAATAATTGACCATTGATATACTTTGAAACAGGATAAATATTGTTTGAAAATAGAAAAAAATTATTAAAAATGATAATAATGAATCTTGTTAAAATAGAAAACAAAAAAAAATTGTCTCCGTTTTACTAAAATCCTCATTTAAAGAGCGACAAATAAAGGAAACAAGTTTCAACTAGCCATACCATCATGGATATACAATGAAAAATAAGTTTTACAGTAATGGTGATTATTATACATCATTATTTTCATGAATACCATTAAATTTTTAATGTTCTTAGAGGAGCTCACATGTATTTGAGTTTGTTCACATATAATTTGGTCAAGTCCTTTTGTTTACTTATTTAACGGACAGAGTCATGAGTACAATAACAACTTATCTATATCATTTTATCTTTCTTATTGTTGCACTTGTATGAATATGTATGCTTGAGCAGTACTTACTGCCTACGCTATATTCATTCTGCTAGCTTTACTATTAGTCGCTTAATTGACTTGATGATTCATTCATTTCACTATGTATATATATGCACATCTTAATCGTGTTCATTGTCTCATTGACTCGCTTGCACACTCGCTAATTTGATTCTCATGTTCACTCGCTTGCCTGCTTGCTTCTTGGCATTACTATTTCATGCTTGCTTAGTGTACCTGTAAATTTGGATATATGTGTGTGGTGCAATAATAAACGTAATCAACGCTTTATATTCGCCTTCTGATTAATACACCGTTGGGGCGTTATCTAGTGAGGGTTATCAGGACGAACTTTATACGAAGTTAAGGATTATATTGAATACCGACCACCACATTCTTATCTAACATTTGATTGACGTCAATTATTTGTTTACTGTAAAATATACATATATATCATTGTAGAGCTATAGTAAACTATAACAAAAAATGACCAGACAGAGAATAATTAATGTGGAGACGGTAATCACGAAATTTAGATCGCCGTTGAATTACTTACACTTTGTTTTTACAAATTCTCGACTAATTGGAAAAAAATAGATGATCTGAGTTTTTCTTAGCATTTATCGGTGTTCAGAATTAGCAAATTTGACGAAAACATTGTCCCATACGTTATAGTTGACAGTGATTCTCCTATTGATTCTATTCCATGATAAAAACTACCATCAAATGACTTAAATCTCCACACTTAACAAAATCTATATTCGTGTAACATATTTCGGTTAGAAGTTAGAGTAAGGAAAATTGTAATAAAACATGGCCTTTAAAATCATAATGAGTGGACCTGTGTCTAAACTAGTAACTAAATTTATAAATATAGGATATTTAGGGTATTGCACCAAAAACGTGAACAGTTATTGAATAATTTTTATGGAATATCAACTTTAGAGAAATTATTACTACAATAAACACAACGGGTGTCTTCTGTGTTAAGAATGAAGTAAACTTATCCATACAACTAACATTTGATATGAATATATAACCATGTATGAGATGTATTTAAATTAATAGTTGATATCTAAGCTTTCCCAGTTTGAACTATACAATAAATTTAAATAGAAAACTCTCAGGAATAAAAAGTTTGCAAGATTTAAAAGTGCTAACTTACATTCCACATAGCTGTATGATCATGAATATTTTGAAATGCTTGTGGACTATCAGATGTCGTTGAACCGTCTGTTACTACGAATCGATTGTATATACTTGTGTTGTAGAAATATGTCATTGAATTTAAAGTCGTCAAAGCAACTGAGAACAAAGTTGAATAATAGTTTAAAACATGCAGTATCTGTACTTACATTAAAGATCATTTATAAGATATAATTCGAGTAGCGAAATAAGAATAAGTAAACTGGAATGATAAAATAAAATAAAACGTTTAAGACCGCAAATCAAAATCATCAAATCGTTGATCTATTTAGAAATTCAAGATCGTATGAATTAATGATGTAAGTTAAAATCCACCGCTATTGAGATCAGGTTGGGTAAACTGGAGCTCTGCATATCCTAACAATCCTTACTACTATTCTTAGAAAGGCTGAGCTCATTGGCATGTGATTTCAACTGTCAAGTGTCATTACGCTTACTAAGGTAGTTTATTTAAGAACGAAACTCGATAAAATCAACCTTGAACATTTGGCTATAATAGAACTAACTTGTTAGCAACACTAAGGTTTTCTAAATTTAACTTGAGTAGGGTTATTTTTCACAACTTACTCATTTCACGTTTATATGTGAACTTACATCTTAGCGATATTTATGGACATATGTATATATTTTAAAAATCATTTGCCATTTTCATCCTTTTGCTGTTCTAAACTTTCGAAAACTAAGAAAATGTAACTGATTTTGCCAATGACTATCAAGAAGCTTTAATGGCTTCAAATGAGAATCCTGTCTTCTTGTGACTATTCATCAATAGTCACCTATTAATAATGGTAAACGTTGAACAATATGGATCAGTCTTATAGGTAAAATTCTTGAACAAATAGTCTCTTCGTATTAAGATAGGTTTAATCATGTACTACGAATACTAAGAGCATTGAATAACTGTGTTACCAAGCCTTTTGAGACATCTTAATAGTGCACTCCATCTTTATACTGAACAAAGATTCTAGTATATCAGAAAATAACTGAAGTTGAAACTATAGACCTCCGGGTTTTCATACATTGACCATATGGTATGACGTTGACCAGAAAACCTAAGGATTTATGGTCCAATCATATATGAATCTATGGGTACTTACTTATAAGGATTCCTGGATAGGCACCAAATGCTTATTTGGTACTAGTTAAATTTCAGTACTTATCTAACTAGCATCTTTTCATGATAGAAATTATCTTTTGTTCTAAAGTTGTTTATCTTGTGATAAATAGCTCAAGGTAAACAGTTTACACAAAAATATCTCTGACTGTAACACTGATTGATAATGTTTACTTCTATAAAAAAAGTATAAAAAGCTTAACAGTTAAAGATAATGCTAGTTGATTGACGAAATATAATTTCAGGGTTTGGAATTTTTTGACATCAGATTTATTTCATGTTTACATGTGTTAAGATAGTTCACGGATGATTCAGTAAACAATATAAATGTCGGTACGAAGTTTCATTTAAATTCTAACAAGTATGAATAACTAATTTAGTCTTTAAATAAGTAAATAATATATTTGTAATATCCCAATGAGTGGAAAATTAGATTTTCTGACGTTTCGTGACTTAGTGTAAGTCACTTCTTCAGAGAATAAATAACCAAATTAAAATTAATCCAAGTTTAAATAGTTTAATTTTAATTTGGTTATTTATTCTCTGAAGAAGTGACTTACACTAAACCACGAAACGTCAGAAATCTAATTTTTCTACTCATTGGGATATTACAAATATAATATTTATTTATAACAATCTACCCAATGCTCAATTTATTCGAAATTATCTAAATTAGTCTTTGTTCTGGTTCATCGGTCATGAAAAAAATGTGTCATCTTACTCAAATATTCCGACTTTCAAGTATGAGGGAGTAGTAAAGTCGTCATCAATACTGATAAGTATGAGTGAGTATATAAGCAAGTGATCTCTCGGTATCACTTGATTCCACAGAAGTAAGCATTAATTGGATAAACAATTATCAGAGATAATTTTGTCAAGCTCATTCTAATCATGGCTGTTGGTGTACCATTACACTTAGTTTTTAACTCTTCAACAATGTGTAACTAATACTCTGTATACGATCAAACCTATAACATTCAGCTCTAGGCTGGGATTCAATCGACCACATTTTTGAAATACAGGAAATTCTTTTCGAGCCCACAATTGCCATAGGGTAGTGGATTAATGCAGTAAATTATATTTAAAAAACACATCATAAATGAAACCACCAAATAAACAAAAATGAACCATAGCACCAAATCTTACTTATCAGTAGTAATGTCAAAAACACTATATACAGTAATAATTCTCTTAGTGTAGTACTTATGAATACTCTTCGATCAGTGGCATTGACTGTGTTACGCGTTGTCCAGATGGCTGTAATAATTTTTAAAACGAAACGAAAGAAATATTGAAAAAACATATCACGAAAATAATCTAAAACAAAGTTGTAACCACATCAACCGGGTCCCTGATTTTCGAAGACTTACTGCTCAATGGACAGTTTGTATCGAATTAAACCATTTTTAATCTATTTACCCTTAGGTTTTCCTGTTATCAAGTGGCGACCAAGAATAGCTGTTTAGATCACGTTGTTCTTCTGGCTAGACTAAAATCTAAAACCTGTAACTTAAATCATCAGAAATTTATTCAGTAGAATTATCAAAATACATCTACGTGATTCTATTGTTCATCCAATCTAAATTCTATGGAAGAAGTAGAAATAATTTTCATTCCAATGACAATTTACTAGATAGTACCAGAAGGAATTAAGTTCACCAATAAAGTCGTGCTTTCGCTACCGTATAAATGACCTGATGAACTCAAGTCTTACGGTTTCACATGTTTCAAATAAAATTTGAACATCAATGGAGATTACGCTCCATCAATATCTCAATATAATCATTTTTAAAAGTTTTTTCAGTTAATTAACTTAGCTTTTCTTGTAGTTTACCTGAAATCTAAAGTCAGTCAAGTATAAACCATGTTTGTTTTAAAAGAATTTAAGAAATTAAAAAGCGATTGAATGAATATCAATAAACTTGAATACCTTCATTAATTACCTCCTAGTCAAGGAACTTTATGAAAGACATTTGGTAAAACAATGCCATAGACATATTCACTACTGATTAGATTGATATATATGTATTATACGGTATTGCTACTTTGATTGACTTTCAATACTAGAAAGCATTGTTGTAAATAAAAGTTATATGTACGTTTTTATTATATTAAGTAAGTAATCTCTTGTTCATTGGGTATCGTCTCAGATTTTATGAGAGTTTGAATCTTTTTGTAGAGTTGTACGATTAGATTGATTGTACTTGAATATCAAAAGTAGGATGAAGATGTTGAGTTCCGAATTGAATGAGGCATGCACCTTAAATTCTATTGCTAACTATTGACTAGTGAATCCAAGTAATAATAAGAGAATCCATTCAAAATGCACACATATTAACCAAGACTAATCACATATAATCTTAAACATTAAAAATGGGAAAATATAATCCCTTATGAATAAACGATAATTAATTATTTAATGGTTTAAATACGGTTAATTTGAATAATCCCCATTGTCTACGAATGAACAAAGATAGTACTTAATAATACTATTTTTGATGTTCCATGCCAATATTTTGGTATAAAAGTGTTTATCTGAAGCAAAGAAAACGTTATTGGGAACCATTTAGAAATAATAAATCTTTAAATGTGTCAGCAGGAAAATTGCTGGAGAAGAACGAAACATTTCTCTATAGGATATAACTTATATGTTTAATAGTGACTTGAACCTAGATTTACCATAAACGGTTCCTTAAATTCACGTTGACCATGAGTTAGATAAGTTTATAGTACTTAGAAGAACTATAATCAATATCTTGCAGTTACAAACTAACATGAAACTGTGGAAATCAAAAGTTCTTTACTGTAATCTCGTTTTAAAAGTTGAACAGTTGAATTTTTTTCATCGTTCCATGTGAATGTATTCAGAGACTTTATTTTCAAACACTTACTGCGAAAAAATCGATTACGTAGAATTGCTACTGACGATTTTCTTAGCTTTTCATTTGTTATGTTTTTCGAATTATTTAGAATATTAGAATTTGTCTTCAATTGACCTTGATCTTCAAACTTTACTGTGTTCAAATTCGTTACTTGTGATTTACGATTTTTCACAGAATAATCAACGTCTTCCATTTTTATTTATCTTTCAAAATTAATTACAGAAAAGGAATAGAGCAACATAATTCATAGATTCTTTAGATTTCTAAAATGAGTGAGATCTATATAAGTTTACATTAAATTTAGATGATGTGGAAAAACTGTACCGTTTAAAGCTTTTAGCATTTGTCAATAAACAATGGAATATTTTCACAATCTATAGTTACTTGATAAAGTAGGATATTTACGAGAAACTACGGGCTCTAATCAAACATAGTTTAATAAACTAAGAAATTCAGCTTAAGAAACCTAATTTCAGTGGATATATATATTCTTTAAGGAAATATGAATATGATGACATAAAAAGATTGTGATAATACTAGGTAGAACACAGTTCAGTCTTAGACGATAATTAGAGTATCTTCGTCAAACTACATGATGTAATAAGTAAATCGAGGTAATATAAATCTAACATTAAATGTTTGGGGACAATCTACACAAGATAGTTATCCATGCTCACCACAAAAACACCGTCTCACTGCGTTAGGAGAAAATATCTTCCGACTGTCATTAAATCTGAATACAGTTTTCTAAGTAATTGTCTTTCAAATACACAATAATCAATTGTTTTCTTCTGAACTATTTCTTTAGTGGATTTTAAACAATTCACATGAATAATGCAAGTCTGAAAACTATGGTAACAATTCAAAGTTCAACATTCAAGTTTTATTTAGTTAAAATTTAGAATTCTTTGATTTATAAATATTATGATAAAATCATGATTGAGTTGAATCCAAGTTAGTCTATTGAACATGATCACTTCGTTACGTTTTATGTTGTCCCCAAATGCCCTGGTGCGGCCGAGAGTGGGGAGAGTAGGCTCTCTCTCAAAATGCACTCACATGACCACGTGCATACAACCAATGCCAGGGAAGTCCTACTCACTGCCTTTTCGTGACGGGGGTGTTGTTTACGAAAATGAGAGGACGAAAAAAGAATGTCCGGCGCTTTTACCGGGCCGGTGAGTCCACCTAGGGGAGCTGGAAAACTCTGATTCCAAACCAGTGGTATACATGGGCTCCAGGATCCTGAAGGAGCAAATGGAGTATGAACCAATCGTCGGTCACCAGCTACCATGGGACTGCATATCCTTACGTTGCCCCACTGCCTTGTGGATCAGACCTTCAGGTCAAAAATTCCGGGTATGGCCCCCTAAGAGAACCACCTACTTCGGTTCGGGTACCCGGGCAGTATCCCAGCCCTCGCAAAAATATAAACAATATTAGAATGGCTGTTACTTAAACTTATAAATTATTTGGTCTGTAGGATATATTGAATCGAACCACTTTTGGTACATGAATTTCATGTATGAATAACTCGATTCTATCTGGGTGACAAATCAAATGTATCAAGAGTTCTGTTGTCAAATGTTAATTAAGATATGGTCATAAGTGATCACAGCATAGCTATTTAATGGAGAGAACGAGTTGATGGAGCCATATCAAATCATGTACGTTATCAAAAGGGAACTTCACGTTTAAGTCCTAGTATGTAATATTTCTTATCAACAGTCAATAGCTTAACGGTCATAGTTCTAAGATCAAAACTGATAGAGAATAAGCTTTACTTTCAGTAAAAACATTAATTGAAATATAGGTGTAACAGAACGATGGGCTCTAAATAGGACTGGATATACTTTGTACGTTATATTATATATATATATAGACTATAGGTGATAATTACCCAGATTGTGAATTAATTTTTCAGCAAACTAAACCACATAACAATATCCAGCACTTTAATTTTTAAGTTCACTTATGACTGTCATTTTATGTTGATTCAATTGCAAAATAATGTACTAATATATTGAGACTGAGTTGAGTGAACAGAGATAGCTTAGAAAACGAATGATAAAATACAGTTATTAAGTTGAATAACAATTATGGTTTTGAACAGATGTGATTATTTCAATAGAGTATCAATCGGGAAAAAAAGGGAATTCGATTCATTTCGCTTTACTTTATCAAACTCATGTGGATCAGACAATCCCTTATTGATACACTTACAGGTTGTATTATTAATAATTATGCTAAGTTGTTTAAGGATAAGTGTGAGTGATAAGTCTTGATCAGTAATAAAAATTATTGAACACAACATGGATTACTACTCTATAACTAGTTAATCTAAACATGAATCCTACACGAGATCATTTGTGGTTCAAACAGTTCGGTGATAATATCATTTAATGTGTCACGTATTCGAGTCTCACGGGAAAAAATTAGTCTCTTTATGATTATAGACACAACATACTGACAAGTGTCAACTAGGTACAAACCTTTAAACTGATTGAATCAAAATATGAAACTCAAGGGAGTCTCAAAAATATAATATTTGAAACTATGGGTCAGTTATAAAATAATATGCTGATAGTACAGTACAAAAATGGTTGAGGAACTTTAAAAGAGGAATATTGTAAAGAGAACTTACATTTTTAAGTTATTTAGAAAGACATCATACATTAAGTTGTATGTTTTAAAAAGGAACTTATATAAATTATGTGATCTATATTTATTGTTCCGTTAACCAACTAAAAATTTCTCTCATAAACATCTTTAGAGGATTGATCAACAAATACTCCTGGCATTGTTTCAATAGCTACATGTGACATACATGTTTGTTTCCAGTCCAACCAAATAAAAAGTTTAACAAACATCCAAATCTATTATTTTAATGTGGAACAATGGAAACGGATAATAATAACAATAATAAGTAATATCTTTCATTGTTTTTATATTTATAAATGATCACTTTGGTAACTAGAGAAAATAAAGCATTTAGAATAGGCTATTTTCACAAAAAATAACATTAGAACAGTTAAAGAATTATGATATTTTCTGAAAAAAGTTTAGTATGGTTTTCTAGTAGAACGTTTCTGACACAAATTAGAACATGAACGTAATTTCTAAAGATAGGAGAAACGGTGCTTTTTAGATTAATTGAGCCAATATACACATGATATTAAAATCTAGACACTTTGTGATCGAATTTTTAAAACTATTAATCACTGAGATTTGAGTCAGGATGAATGAAGTTGGATACTAATAATTGAATCTTGAAAAGTATTACTGAAAAATCAGCTCTTTTCAGTAAATTGTTTAAGGCATTTAAGCTTGAGAAATGAAATACCTGAAAAATATTAATTTGAGAGAAGCGCATTCTCAGGATGAGAGCAAAGTACATCATAAATTTAAACGGAATTCTGTTGAGATTAAGAACAGTTTATTGGATTTTGGCTAAGTGGACTCAATGACATTGCTTTTATCGTGAGAAATGAATGTCACAGGTTTGACATTGTATGAGGTTGTGGGTGTGCATTAATAAATCCTAAAAAAATAATTCGATGATCGATCAGGGGTATTGTCAACATAGTTCTACTTTACAAACTTGTGTAGAATATGCCAGATGAAATCACGTTACTAAAGTAACTAGGTCAAGTTCCTTACGACCAATTTATAATAAACTACGTTATAAGCAGTTTTGAGCCTAATTTAAGTATCAAGGGAAAGGCTTTCGAACCAGTGAAGTTGTATCGCCTGTCTGTGACATCTTTGTAGTGCTCACCAAAGTCATCAGAAAATGAGCTCCGGACCTTCAGGTCTTTGGGTTAAAACGATACCATTAAAAATTTAGGAGCAATCGAAGGGACTCAACTTCTAACTAGTAGGTTACAGGTTAGAACTCCGAACTATCTAATTCGGTTTAGGATCTGAGTATTATCATTATCATTTACATAAACAACATGCCATAAAACTGAGTGGATCAACTAGTATTTGGTAGTATATTATTATTCGCACCAATCAATTAACGATTTCACGAGACGATCATTAAATTCTAACGGTGATATCTGTCTGATAAAACTTGACTGATATAGTTCAGTAATGTTCTTTTGTTTGTACTTTGCCGATTTTCTTTCGCTGTGATATTAATAAGAGTGTATCAAACTGTAGATTGAAACAACTTTTGAGGTTGATGGATAAAGATCCAATATGTGCGATTGAGATTAACCCGTCTGACCAATTCAAAACAGTGATAGAGAGTAAGAAAAAGCATCACTTGCAAAACTCATGTTAACGATAGATTTAGTTTATCATTCATTTACTCATTTACAAGGAGGGGGGGAGGGTTGACTAACATAAACTGTGCTTGCATACACAAATTTATTATGTTTCATGTTGTACATATTAATACTGATTTTATTTTAAAAAGTAATACTTTGAAGAGTTATTGAAAGTGAAATTTTTTTTGAAGGGGAGGGGGGAGAAACCCAATTAAATTAACTGCATAATGATGAAAAAGCATAAATTTGTTTTAATCAACGTAACCTAAAAGGAAAAAACTGAATGTACTTTAGATTGGTACTTTACATGCATGGATCACTGATTATTTTCTTATATATATATACAAATATAAATAATAAGAAGAAAAGAAAAGTACGATTTTACGTTGAAATGATGAAATATCTAATGATATACAAAGAAGAAAAGATAATTTATGTAAATTTAGAGAAAACATAAATTTGAATGAATTACATGTTCGAATTGATTTAGTTCAAATTAGATAAACATTAAGTCAATATTTCTAATATGCTCTAACGAAAGAGAACAGCAGGAATGAGGAAAGGTAAAAGGAAATTGTATGGATGAAGATTATTTGAGTATATATATATATATATATATATATATATATATATATATATATATATATATATATATATATATATATATATATATAGATGGATAGAATATGACTGAAATTTTGTACATTGATAAATCACAAGAAAAGCTGTTTTAATTATTATGATGATCAATTACAACTGCCATGTGATCAAATGACTACAATTTGAACTGCGATTATCTGATTGGTGTAACGTATTCGTCGAAGCTAAATAAGTAAAGAAAAAACGAAGCAGTCGTTAAGATAAATACACTTAACAAATACTACTAACATAACTTTAAGTAGATATAGAATATCAGTTGCATAAAATCCACATTTGTTATTAATATGAAGTTCGTTTGAACAATATATGACTAGCTTATCTATTTCAGATGGACTTGAAAATGTCAAGCTTAATTACGCTATAAATAATAGATTGAAGTCAGAAGATTTCACATTCATTTACATAATGTCCATGTAAGAAAAATCCATAGTAGATATTACTAAACATGAAGAAATAGATATACAACTGTCATAAATATATCAAAGCGTTAATCTAAAATCTAAACAGGTTTATATAAGTACTGAACTCAGATTGAGGTTTTCATATGCAATTCATGCACTAATCATCAATTGATCTATAAACAATTTCATTTTCAAAAGTAATACATAAATGAAAGTTCTATTGAAGACTTCATATAACAGACTAACACTGAAAACACTGAAGCACTGAACACCTTTTTCATACTAGTATGGAACTCTTTAACAGTGTACAAGCAAGAACCTCTTCAGGGATCGAACACATGATCTTCAAACCACTTGGTGAAGAATTAACCTCACAACTATCGGAACTTATATGTGAAATAATTAGTGTGATGGTGAACAAGCTTATGAACTTATTTTATCAGTATTCATTTGTATGATGAAAAGTAGAATCCATGGACTAAAATTTATGTTATTGGAAGAAATAAACAGTCAAATTGACTAGAATGTATAAAAATAGTAGGAATCTAGAGGTCATCGACACAACTCAATAAATTAAAAGTTTAGACACTGAATATTTTCCAAGGAGGTAAATGAAAATCAGACAGGAATATAATTACATCAAAGGTGACGAGATTATTCAGTGTTAACCAATTATGTTCATACATAAATAATATAGAAATTAAGTTCTTAACTCAATCTAAATGGTCACCAAGTTAACAGAATTGTATTAACTAGACACTTTAACATGAGGCTACTTTCAGTGTTTATGATGTAAGATTACAATATTTTTAAAAAGTGGACAAAAAAATATATTTACTCCAAATCATGAAACAAATCAGTCTATTGTAATTCAGTAGGAGTCAAAAATTCCAATAAACAACAAAACTTACCACTATCCTTATGCGAATTGATCAAGTGACCTTCACCACCGGTAACCATAAAAAAACTTGGTTTTTCGACTCTCCTTTTAGGTTTATTCATTGAACCAGTAGTCTGACAAGTGGAAGCGCATTGACTATTCACATTATCTTCATTCTGTTGTATAACAGTTGGTGTGACAAAAAATCTCACTGGTGCTGTATGCTGATGTGTACTGATCTGCAAAACAATAGGTGATTATACTGAATCATTTTCAGTAAGAACACTTCTTAGACATTAAGATAATTGTCTCCATGTAAATACTTTTAATTGTATAAATGACGAAAAATTCTAGAAATTAAGTTATTATGATTGCCCACTACACTGAATAGTTCAGAATGATATTTATTGCTGATATTATTATATCTGAAACCGTTTAGGGTTACAACGTCATCCGTAAAAATATTGGTGCTAACATACTTTCTGTAAATGAAATAAATTTGGAAGTTCATATTCCCATCTAGTTTTGCTAGGAATTTAAACGTTAACATTTTAGGGAGTTCAGAAATCAGATACAGAGTCAGTATTTCAAGTGTTCAGTGTACTCTACTTAATGACAAAAGACAAACCAATTGTCACAGAATTTACACCAATGTTCTTAAATGATTAATGAGAGGAGAGCTCTGCTTTGATTCAACTTCACTTAACATAATACTTTAAAATATATAAATGCCAAGTGCACTTCACATTTGCTCTTATTGCTTCACTTGAAGCAAAGTCGGAACAATATCACAATTGATCTATTCTGTATAAAAATGATACACTTCTCAAATACTCATTTTATGACTGAGTTCATGATGGGGGCGAATAAAAATAGTAGAAGATGAACATCTTTTGTGAATACACCTGAATGGATAGTAGCTCTCTTTTATAATATAATTACAACATGTTATCGCGGCACTTTTGATCGTTGCGCTCTCTGATAGAAAAAAACTATAGTTATTATTTACTTCTGGTACATAACGTATATACTGTATTAGGATTAACTGTATTATCGAAATGGGTCACCTATCAAAAAAGGGAGTATGGAAAAGCCCGAATCATTCTGATAATAGCAACTCTGTCATTACCTACAACACCTTATGTCTAGTGGTTCCTTTTGCAAGCGATAATCTTTGGATGAGACTTGAGCCACACATGGCGCTGGTTAACCCTATCTAATTTAATTAGGAGTTCCACATGAAGATGCAATAGCATAAATAATACAAAGTGAAGTAGACAGTATATATAAGCAACTAAGCAATATGCGTTATAAAGTGAAGTGACTTATCAATGAAGAAAGCTATCTTGCCACTTAAGCCCGTGGGTACCCCAGATAACCAGTGTATACCAAATGTAGACATAGATCTTATGCCTCCTGATCTGATATTTCTCAATATAACGGTGAAGGGGCATACTCAGACGTCTAGTCCTAACGTGAAAGTTCTTCGAAACACTGTTACGATTAGCAAGTTCAAACCACATAAGAAGAACGTATATACAGAAGTCTGTGGTTCCGAAACCAGTACCAAAAATATTATAAAGGCTCAACCAAACAAGAATGTACTCCCAACATCAGGTTTGACCCTTCTAACCATACGGATAGTTATATGGGTACATGGACAAGAACTGGTTGATCCACCATTTCTTCATCCCAACTGAAGCTACATACAATAGGTGACTAGTCAAAACACCACTTTCCAAATCGATGAAATATAGTTTTCGCAACTGACGCACGAAACGACTAACACAACTTCGGTCTAAGCAGATCTAATGTCAGGCAGGCTAAAAGAAACAAACATGTCCCACGGTTGCACCCAAAGTTTTTATATACTGAGTCTGTAAGATATGAATTTTTCGTCACTTTCCTGATGGACAAGATTGACTACTAGGCTATGCACCATTAGCTTAACCCCAATTGCACATTTATTCTTCCGAGTGTTCGCATAAAGAATGAATTAAGGCTGGAATCCGTACACAGACGATTCACACTTCGCTTTTTTGAGACTGATTGTATCTTAAATTATAATTTCAGATGAAATAATTTTGGACTCGATCCTTTCCGGAAGAGAATTAGGTTAAATCTAATCTTTTATATCAGATGAAGCAATTCAATATGTAGAAGCTCGTAGTTACAACATCAGTAATTCTTTGTCATTAGTGAAACAATTACATTCTAAGCCTTCTCTCTGCATCAATCACTTTGTCAGTAAATTTTCCAGACTTTGGAATAATTTACCACAATATTTCCATGAGATAAATTCACTTACAGCCTTTATTCGATGCACCGATGCTTGCTTCCCTGACAATGCTTTGACTGTTCTTACACCTGTAAGTATATCTCGTCCCGCAAGCGACATCAATAGGAACTTTAAATGTTTAATATTTTTTACTACTAAACCCACTAAGTAAACTTCCTTATATTTTGTTACTTTACACTAACACCGACCCTGATGGCCTTAACTAATTTGAATGATATCTAACACGAACTGTATCATAAAATAACCTGGCACATGTATTATGGAAGTTGTATCGCGCTCTCCCTTTTCAGTTTTATTTTCTCTAGTTGTAGATTATTTTAATTGACTCGCTGAAGCGCAGGAAATGATTTCGAGTACATTGTTTATCGATAAACAAGATGCCCACTTAAAAAGAATTAAAAGTTGATCATGTCTGCAAACCGCCATGTATTTTGTTATTATATATATATATATATAATTGTAATTATAATAAAAGGCTTATTGTCGTCAATGCGTAGAAAGAAATAAGCATAAGTTACCTTGAAATTTCTAATAGTTTTTTTGTTCGTTCACATCGGTTTTTTTCACATAAAAAAGCTCTTAAAATATTAGAAAAATTAAGTCTGAACAAACGTAGCCGGAATAGGATTATACCATAAATAGTCCATAAATACATTGACCAAATCAAGAAATATATTGCTAGAAAAATAATTCATCTAATAGTTATAAGATTTTATTCCACGCTTTGTAATCAGTTCGTTCAATCTTAAAATTCAAGTATTCTTTTGGTTATTTATAACACTATAAATATTTTTTTAAAAGATCTCTCATAGTCTTCATTGCGTTTTTGAGTAGATTCACCAGAACGTCAACGAAATTTAAATATCATATAAAGGTATTAGTGTATAGAACTTCTCATGAGGTGAATATTAGCTGACAATCATTTTTGAATTTAACGTCAAAAATTAAAATTCGCTTTTATGGAACCGATTGGTCCGCAAGTACAAAATCGTTTTATCGCAAATGAATAGATAAATTAAAATGATAAATACATGAAAATAATAACAACATACCTGTGCAGACGAGCAATCTAAGATGGCTTTACAAATACGTTTTGATAAATTCGCGGAGTCTATCAATTGTGCAATAAAAAATGTAACAGTATGAGTTAATTTAACACAATATCATATTGAACGGTATGTACAAAACTGAAATCTTACTAACCTAATCATACGACAATTCTCATACGCCGTCTCAATGCAGATTGATACCAAAGTACAAATCTTACCAGTAGCTTTTCAGCCATACTTATCTCCTGAGCGTTAGGATTTATGTACTTGTGAATGATGACATACATGATAAGTAAGTGACCTGGAGTGGAATCCAAGATGTGTTTTGTTTGATTAAAAAAAACATCACATATGGATAAATCAACATCGTTTCAATTTTACTGTTAGCTGCTACTTAATGCTGTAATCAGTCCGAAAATTCAGGCAGTCACTTGAAATTCGACGTAAGAGCCAAGCAACGGGAGTAGATAAATTCTGTAACTAACAGTATATTCGAATAGGATTATACATAAAATACAAAATCCATAGACGTTAGCCTGACTAAGTATAAGATATAATAGAGATCAAAATAGTGCGGATAACAATAATAAGCGGTTTTAACATTTACTTCGTTTATTGCGCAATGCATTATTACATAAGATATCAAAGATGAAATGGTGTGAAAGTGGTACATCACATAATGCACAATAATAATGACCAGTCGGTTTGCGGGAAATGAAAATAACAAGTGAGCACGTTTTTTTTGCACCGAATACTTTCCTTAGTTTCAATCCTAAATTTTCTTGGAACAGTGTGTTGTGTTCTGGTCTTATTCAGCTACAAGACACACATGCTCAATAAGCTGAGCGCTGTGAGGGTGAATAATCAGTAGGAAGCTTTTAACCAAAGACCAAATAATAATGTACACAACGCGTGGGTAAATAAGTAATAAGGCTAATCAAAACAGCGATATGCGGGGAACAACCATGTGTAGATGAATAACTCGGAATGGCCCACCTACATTTGAGCCTCTCATAAATCATGTAGTGTAGAGACAGAAACGGTTAGTCTGGAATTCCCTGAACTATCATCATAACATCCTGATAAGTCCTCCTCATCGTGTTTACTTATGTTATTTAACGTAGGATAACGTGAAACTGATTATTTAGAAATGAGAATGAAAGGGAAATGTAAGTGTAAGTTTGGATTTAGGATTCGGTGATTACATAAGAATGGACGGGGAAAATATATGAAAGATGTAACCGCAAGTGTAGGATTAGTTAAATAAAAAGAGAAAGGGTACACAAACATTTTCTGAAAAGCAATTATTAGGTTTATTTAGGTGGGCTTCACTATGTGTACGACACGACATCAGGAAGCATAAAGCTTGTTGGATGGGATAAAACAGATAACTCTGAATGCTACATCCATATCGGTTTGATGGTTTGTATTAACTACATGAGTATGCATTTATCAAATAAACTAATATACAACTTCTGATTAGCTTAATGAATTGTAGTGGTAGATATGAAAATACCTTAATATTGACCTACCTTATTGGATGATACATATGCTTGTATTTCCCACAGGAACTAGTCTAGATAAAAGCTATTATAAAAGTTCATTGACAATATCAATTTTAAATTGCAAACAATAGAGGAATAGATATTTTATCATTGTAATCAGATTGAATTTAGAACAGTTACAAGGTATGTTTCGTTTTTAAGATAATCATTTAACTAAAATACCCAAAAGTTAACTTATTGAAGACTTTGTTCACTCAAAGTGCGTGAAAGCAATATAAGGTTTGATCGAAAGATAATCTGAGTAACAACTTATCATATATCTCAAGTGAAAAACTTTATATGAGAACAAATCTGAGGGAACACTAAGTCATTTACCTTTTTGACGCTCACATGATGTTTGTTGAAATGTTCTGTTAAATAAAGAGTCTTGAAACTGGATTGTAATGATGAGCCCAGCACTAGTTCCAATCCATAGACGGTCATTCATCGACTTTAAAGTAGTAATAGCTAAACTAGATGGTTTAAGTTTTGAAATATTTCCACAATCTGATGAATTTATGTTAGCTAAAAATGAAAAAAATATCTGTTACTTTGATCTATAGTACTTATTAGTGTGAAGTAGTATTACAGTATACTTACATAAATCTCTCTCTTCTAATCACTATGTCTAGAAGGGGGAGTTGGTTATTCATCCCTTCATTACATATAAAACAAATACGCTTTTGAAGTGTGTTGAATTCCTCTAACAAGAGGTTCACATATTCACATTTACCACTTATGATTATAATGTCGTCCACAAACCGTCTTCGCTGACATATCTGTTGAATTAAATCTTGAACTACGTTTTCCACATATGCTAGGAACACATCAACCATTAATGATCATAAAGGACTACTGACGACTACTCCATTAACCTGTCGAACGCATTCCCCTTTCTATATATATACTAAGGTTTATTGAAGCATTGACCATACGAAAACTGTAACTTCGTCTATGTGTTTTCACTCTCGTAATAATCATTTATTATCCAGCCTCGTTTTCATATTTTGTACTTTGCTTTTTTCTTATCTGTTAATTTGTCTGACTGGTCTTTTATTGACTTCATATATAGTGCTTTACTAAGTATGTGTGTGATAAAATTTCAATCTTGATCAAATTTTTGACCCAAACTCATGATCGTAGCATATTCTCGGATTTTCATATGGTAAATTATTCAACATTCGTCAGTATTTTGATTGGTGTAAAAACTGGCTTTGCATTCTCAAGCCCATTGAAGTGTCAGTAAAGTATACTTTCAGCTTTACTTACTATTATTTATGCCACTAGAAACTATTTCTTTCATTAATTTTATCTTTCTGTGTTAATATGAAGTGTGGTAACTTGGATTATAACATATCTACATCAATTTTTGTATTAATGAGTGTTTAACTTTAGAAACAAAAGAAAACATGAAATTATCAGTCAAGAGGTTATTTCAAAATAATAACAAACTTACATAATAAATTCATAATCACTTGATTTAAATCTAACGTTTGTATTAATTCATGACTAATAACATGATACAAACGTAAGATAGATTCACGTCTTATTGAGATCCATACACCATCTTTGTACCAAGACATTGTTTGTATTTGTGCATCTTGAATTGCATGAACTTTAAAACTATTTCATTTTAAAGGAAAAACAAGAAAACATAAAGACATTAATCAGTATTCATCTGACAAAAAATCCCAACGGAACTATACTATAACAGTTTTGTTATTATTATTCAATTGAATATATTAAAATTAATGAACAATTTTAACTCTAAAAATAAGTTAGTGAAGTTGGTGAATATCACCTTCAATTTTTAGCTAAAACTTTACTATTGAAGACTTTCTTTTTAATTATTAAAAAATTAATGAATTAAAAATTATGAACTGAAAAAAAGGATGAACTGTTGAACAAACAAAGTTTACTACAAATAAACATTCGAAAAATGTATTAAACTTACCAGTCAACTAATTGAAGCGTAAATGCATTAATAACTAAGATACGATTACGATAAGCAGCCCATAAAGAATTTGTTGATGGTACAGTTATTGTACAACTAACAGAACATTGAGGCCGTCCACACGTAATGACACATGCTTCAGTAAAATCCCATGATCCCAATATTGTATTATTATTATTATTATTATCATTAGATGAATTCAGATTAGAATTGTGAAGAGTAATGCATTGGTCAGTAGATGTAATATGATTATCCGGTAAATTAGATAATGACGATGACATAGATGTTGAACTGACAATTGGTGCTTGCTTAATTGACAGACTAGACAATGAATGACCTAGACATGAATTACCATTATTAGTTCGATGAAAACGATGACGCCGAAAAACGACTATTTGACCATTCGCTAAGCTGACAAATACTCGTCCGGCAAGATGACTGTGAAATACAATAAAAATCTTAATCAACTTAAAAGCAATTCGGCAACAGCATGTAAAGGAAAGCAGATGAAGTAATACGAAGAATAAAGTAGAACGATAATCAGATTACAGTTTAGAGCTTACAATTGTTAGCAAGATGAGTTGTCAGGCTTAGTTTGCAAACGGTAGCTTCATACTTCACTCAATGTTGTGTAATTTAGCACATCAAGGTGACAGATCAGTATAAAGGTGAAAGTTTATTCTTGGACCATTACACACAAATGGTCACGTAATATCGTGAATTAATTAAAGGTATTTATGTGCACCATTCAATAACAGATCATTCGTTTACAGGTTAAGCGTTTGAGTACGAGGCGAAGGTCCTGGACTCGACTTGCGGTTGAGGGGTCACAGGTTCGCACAGCTGAGGAACCCCATACTACAATGGAACGGCCATTCAGTGCTTTTAGGTTCTAGATGGTTGTCTGACTTAGATCGGTTCGTGATACAAATGAGAACACAGATTTGTTGATAAAGCTAATAAATGCTATCAGTTAAACTACCCAATCACTGAACGAAACGTGATCCCATTCCGATCATTGAATATTTATAATAATACACACAGCATAAAATTGAATCTCCTAAATCAAATAGATTGTATGTTGAAGACAGATGAAAATACAATCCTTTTCACATCAGCAATCATTTGTATACAGGGATAGAAATAAAAAATACCATTCATGAATGGTGAAGATAATAGATGCAAATGTATGAAGAGAATGAGTCATCAACGCCTAGACGGTCAACTTAACCACAGAAGGAAGTAAAAAACTAAAACGAAGTTCTATACGAAATGATATAGGAAAAAACTGGGAAGCTTAATATGAAACATTGTGAGGTTAGCTAATACATAAATTTGGCGAAACCAAATAACGTGGAGTTTGCTGGTACATTTAACAACAACACAGAAAAAGGCATCAACGAAAAAGTTAACCATAGTAGAAAATAAACAATTTATGTATAGACATCGAGTAACGAAGTGTTTAAGATTTAAACAAACATAATAGGAAATGAAACCATCTTGATTTTGCTTGTCTGTGAGTTATGTCATGTGGAGTCTCCAGTTATTTCGTCTGCTAAATTGATAGCATATAATGCTGTCTGTGACAACTAAAGTAACTTTTATAACGGACATCACCAATTAAAGGTTTATAAACTTTGTTTTCTAACTGAGAAATAGAAACAACATCGAGAGAGAGATGAAAACAGCTGTGAAAACCCTGGAAACATGAAAGTCACAAAGTTCACTGCAACATGGTTGATTCACATTGGTTATGTTTACTACTAACCTTTTATTATTATTATTATTATTATTATTATTATTATTATTATTATTATTATTATTATGACAGTTGTATGCTATTATGGAAACGAAATGTATAGAAAAAAATGTGAATTTCTCCGTTACGTGGTTTGATTATTGTTTATTCGTACATTAAAACGTTCTTATTATTATATCGTTTCGTCTAGCATGATAAAAAATCGATGCCAGTGGTGAAACACTAGAACTTCATCAGATAAATTATACATGCACGAGCGTGCGTGCGTACGCGACCTTATAATAAATAACAATTAACTTCAGTTTCAACATATTTTTGTGAAATGTATATAGATGAAATTAATTTCTGTCGAATGATAATGATAGACAAAGGGAATGTATAATTGGAAACATTATTATAAACCATATAACAAGGTAAAAAATTATAAATCGATATCAAAAGAATAAATTCGATTGGTAAAACAGAGGGAATTATTTGAGAGAAGAAAGGAGATAGATTAGCTTAACAAAATATTTCATCATAACACATAAACATGACTGATAATATAATGCAATTGCTAGCAAATGTGTCACACAAATCAAAATGATAATATTATAAAGAAAAAGATGAGAAAAAAACCGTTTACAAAAATACACGAATAGTAAGGATTAATTTAGTAAAATCGAGTTTAGAACACATCTATGAGAGAATTCATTCAGTTGGAAAGCGCATTTCACTATATCAGAGAAATACAAATGGAAACTAAAGGGAGAATGCTTATTGGACTTTATTCTAGGCTACATCTGATACTATCTTAAGTAGTCACTGAGCTGTACGAATTCCGATCAGTAATTGACTTGAGACAACTATATTTCGGTAAAAGATGCCGTTTCATCACTCATTTCCAACATTAACTAATTGACAGAATTCTCTCAATGGCTATTGGTGTTTACTAACAAATGTAACAAGATATCAATGTGTCGATAAAATAAATAGCTTAACACGGTCATGAAGTGAAGAACCCAAATATTACACATAAAACAGCAAAATTAACCGCGTTAAACATCACAAACTTAAAACACACCAGATTTGTGTTACCGAATCAGGTAAACGTATTGCATGTAAACATTTACGCCAATCAGATACAGATGAATGAACATATAAATCACCATTTTGACAACCTAACCAAACAGTTGGTTGAGCGCTTGTAGGTGATGCAGAACATCTGGAATAACATTTCCTAGAAGAATATTGATAGTGACTATGCTGTGTAGATGATGAACAAGGATATTGTGTCACCAAATCGTCATTAATAGTAGACGAATGACCTATGGAAGAAGTAGAAATGTAGAATGTTAATAACAGACAGTGGATTTCAATAATTTATCAGAGAACACATGTACTATTGAAAATAAAGCTTTTTAGTGCTTAAGTTTCAATTTTCCCGATTCTGATGAGTTCGATAATATACGAAATACCTAATTAGATGCTTCTATATTGTCAATATCTTACTTAACCCAGTTTTGTGTAATTATCAACGCAAAAATGCGAATACAACTACTTAAGGTGTTCCAAGTTATATCAATTACAAGTACTAGATTTCACCAATCATCACTATTTAAAGTGATTTAACAACATACGTTATAACTTAGTGCTAGCTAAGTCACTGTGATCAAAGTTATTTAGTTATTTCATATAATGATGTGTGGTAGTGTAAGTAAAATATAGTAAATCGTTAGGCGTGGACAAAAAAACCACGGCTTACGGACTATTAAATATGTGATTTCCCTTTCTGTCATTGATTTCTGCTCCGGACTCACTGAGTGTAACTGCTTGTAATTGTAATCAATAAAATATTATCTTGTATTAATCAGGTTCTCTAATTGAAATCGTGAATCCTATTGCTGATATAACGTGATTAGTCTTATTAACGTATTATTGTAATATACGTGAGCGAGAAAAAAATATTTTAAATATCCGTTATATCATATAATTTCTACTAGATTCAACTAGTAGAAACTTCATTCAATTACAAAAATTGGGCTGAATATTACAGTTTTTTAAAGGATTATAACAATCAAGAAAAACCTATAAGTAAATTGGAAATGCAAGTAAAAAGTATATTATTTGTAAGTTAATCAATAGTAAAGTGTATTAACCGAATTCTGAATGAGGGGGCAACTTGATAGAGGAGTAAATGAGAGAACAATAGTAATACTCGCTATATCTCAGTAAAGAAATCTCAGCACAAAATATGCAGAATGACTATATAATTTTTGTTTTATGGGCAAAAATACACAAAAAATATTTATAAAACGTTTTTAAACAGTAATTAGCTTTCTTTCATATTAATATGTAAATGTTTACGACTATTCCATCCTCAGTGATATCTCTTTCCATAAATGAATATATTTAGCGTATGAATTCCGTTGTAATCGTTTCTTGTTTCTCCATAAGACAGAGAAAGAAGGGAATATACGAACTACCTTTGTGGTAGTTTCTACATAATTAGATTTGTAGTACGTTGCAAGCAATGTACGAAGCTGTGTAAGCACGTGAGGTTAACAGACATAACTAACTAACTTGGACAAATTTCAAAGCTTTTCTAAAGCAAATTTGGTATGTGGTTATCTGTGGGATTTAGAACGGACATTTTATACGGTTTGGGACATGTAAGAACGGAAAAATATGAACCCTCACACATAAAATACATCCTCATAACTAAGCAAATACCGCGTTAATTCTTGAACCGAAAGATGCTAGGTCCGAGTCTCAGTACGAACATCAACAATGGAAAGCATATGCATATAGCTGACGAGCCCCAAATAGTATGAAATAGGCCTCCTCGATTTCAGTGCTACCTACATGCCAAACTTTTGACTAAAGGCTTTATCAAGGCGATAGAGGCTGGTCACTTGTAATCTTTAACATCAATAACAGGAAAAAACGTTTTCTTACAAATCACATGGATGTTTGGAAAAATGATGACATCATGACAACAGTTTTTAGTGAATTGATAGATTCTTCGGACAGAGTTTACACTTTCATAATATATTAGCTGAATAATTTATAAAATTAAGTGTCAGAAATCTGAAAATTTCTATCAGTGGACGTTTACATCTGGAACCTATCAAAAAATGAATTCATCAATCAAAATAACAATAATTAACAAGGTTGTATGCTGGTTTCATCACAAGTGTGAAAATGAGCATTCGAGGTAAACGTCACCGGTTATGCTAACAGTGTTTCGATAGTTACGGGTTCTAACCAACTTTAAATTTCACTGTGAATATTTTTTTATCGTTGAATAAATGTTTAATATACGGAGTTGTCTGCATGTAAGTATTGTTGAGTTACGGATGATACAAAATGGCTAATTTGAAAGAATGATAAGCACTTACTACTAAACATTTCATTGGAAGGTTGAACAGCACAATCACCGTTATTACTAATACAGGAGTCACAATCTACATGATGTATAAGAAAACGTCTTCTTGTCGCTACATAAGACATCGTCACTTCATCAACATCATTCACTGAACCAATAATTCCAAGTGCATTAACCAATCGTCGTGTAGATGATAAATGATCAATCGCTTGTTTAATAGATGAAAAATGTGATGACGATGATGATGTTGGTGTTGACGTTCTATGATATTTACTTTCTTGAACAATTTTATTTATTTTCTGTGGAGTGTTGTTGTTAGTATCGTCACAATCAAGGAATTTAAATTCTGTACATTCATTTAATGAACAAGGGGCATTCACATCGTATTTTTTTGTTTTCGTTTCTAACATATCCGCAGTCAAAGACTGACCAGTTTCTAAATCACCAGAAAATGAATCCATTGGCAACATTTTCCAATAATGGTCTGTATTTTCCAAGCAGGTTAAATCTTCGATTGATGCTTCTGAAATCCAATACACACATAAAAATGAGGTTTAATGCAAACGGCTTTTTGCAAGATGATATAGAGTACCGGGATTGTTGAAAATTGGTGAAAACTCCACAGCTCTTTCGTCCAATTGAACGGAATACTCAGTAGTGAGCGCACGCGATGACTTATGAGACCGAATCTGAGACCTACAGATCTCACGACAGGACATGATATATTTAGAAAATTAAGTTTAAATTAGATAACCTTTTCTTTATCACGTAGTATAACAAAAGTTCAAATGTCTATTAATTTTTCTGTATTATAACACACTTTAATAAATAGTTGATACACATGAGCTAAAACAGTTTCATTAATAAATAAAGTTTGCCAAAATTATCTAAACATAATTATTATTACCCACTGAACTCAATATTTAATGTGAGTAATAACTAGTACAGAATTTAGCTATTATTATATCTACTGAAAGATTAAGACCATGGATTTATATAGATCTCACTCATCAAATCTTCTGTCACACAATATTTATTGGTTATTGATGCATAGTTCTATTTCCAGTGTTATGATCACCACCAATGTATCATCTGCTTCACAAAATATACATTCAAGAATTCCCATATTCATTACTTAAACAAAGGATTATTAACAATCGCCAAACAACTATTGATAATTGATTTTATTTGAACGAGAAAAATACGATTGTTCATCATAATACAATGTTAGTATTCCATGAAGACAACCTTTTTTGTTAGCTGAAGTATACGTATGCAAACAAACTTATCGAATGGCATAATTTGATGGTTGAAGATGTGAATTAACTCAGAACTGTTTATGTAATTGATTATTCTTTCTTGTACAGAAGGGAAAATTTGTAAATCTCTCAACCGTTAGAAACTACGGGAAGAAAAAGTGGGATTATATACGAGGAAATTTTGAAAGAGGACATCATTCACCCACCTGGGACACTGCATATGCATAAAACTGTCGAACTACAGATAGCAAATGAATCAACCGATTGACATGATTTATAATCTACATGTACAATAGTGATTAAACTTTTTATTCTCCCAGAATAATCTGAACTGGTGAACGCTGTAGATGACGATGATGATGTTGATGAAGAAGAAGACGGAGCTTTTATTGCTGTTAAGTCATGTTTCAAAGAGAAAGAACTTAACCAGATAATATTTGATTGAACATCTGAAAACTAAAGATTGAAACCAAAGGGATTTAGCAATATAAGAATCAAAATTCTGAGTCAGTTACTTAAGAAAAATCAGATTTGGCAACATGGTGAGAAAGATTGGAAGGTTTCAAGTCATTAGAAACAATCCAAAACAACGTCCTAGACCTAGGTTTCATGCTAGTTGCTATTCATCAACAAAGTGCATTTAGGAAACCAGTACTATGGTGTGATTTAAATACAAGTCACCAGGTATTACATTTAAAGGAATTAACATACATACTTTATCTGTGACTTGCTTTCTGTAGAACCGAAACGTTTACACTGATTGATATAGTGTTCTAAAAAACGCAGATACACGCTTATATGTGTCAATTAATATAAAGCTTAAATTTATGGTCTTATCAAATGGTTCCAGCTTCTTTATGTCACAAAACGTTTATCATAACTTTGAGTCACTGAAACCTGATTCATAAAACTTAATCATTACTAAGGCCTAGACAATATAATAGTGTTTGTCGTTGAGTGACCAGTTACCATATTTCGGGTAAAACTTCGATTGTTAACGAATAGTAAGGCAACACACTCTATAGAAAATATAGACTTAGCTAAAAGAAGATATGATATGATATATACCCTAGAACTCAAGTGATAGTCATGCATTTAACTTAAATGAGCTTTTTGAGACTGTTCAGAATTTTAATGTACTTAGCAAATCAATACAGACATGTAGTTAGAACAACAAGATAGGGATTTCCAATATATTTTGCAAATTTTATAAGAATGTCGATTATTATTTTGATCACGAGCCGAAAGCAGCTAGATAACTACTGAAAACTATGGTCCACCAAACATCTATTAAACCGTCCTGATTCAGGATACTTCAGCAGCAGTGCGCACTGAAAAACCTCACAAAAATCCACCCTATGAAATTTAGGTTTCATGAAGGGGGTGATAAATTAGAACTATTGAATCGGTATCTTATTACTACTAGTTACAATGGTTCTCTCAGTGATGCAAGCTCATAAAAAAATCTATTTTTTAATTAGATTAATATCACTACAAACAATTCCGATTAAATCACATGGAATTCATAAGTACAAGAGTTTAAGAATTATACAAACACGAAGATGAACAAAATTTACTTGATCGTCGATTAGCGCTGAATAATCAAAAGAATCATGATCACTGGATAAATTACCAATAGAATGATTATACATCGATTTTTTGAAAATTCCCACTTTTGACTGTTGTTGTTCGTGTGATTTAGGATGTTCTAATTGATCTGAATTACTGTATGTAGACAATACGGTAGTATTGACATAATCGTCATCTTTAGAGGATTCTAACTGATTTCTGAAGTAAGCAGTGAAAAGTAAATTGTTCATGGTAGGTGATGAAACAGATGAGTGAGACGTAGAGTGATATGGATATGTGACTGCTGCGCAACGTAGCTTGAAGCAAAATGAGAAATGTAATAATATGTAGAAGACTGAAAAACTCATGTAATTGTAATTGCACTGAACTGAAGGACATGAATAACTCTTAAAATCACCTTGAGTTTTCGATATTCCTCACTAACTAGTAAGCATATAGATAGGCTATCTGAGAACCTCACATCAAAATAACACCAAAACATACAATAAACAGTGTTCTAGTTTATATGCTGAAATAATTTTTTCAAGGATCATAATCAGGCGTCTCAATTTCAATACAGAGATAATCTTGGTACAGGAGCTCAATTTATTTTGGAACCTTTTACAAGATCGTAAACAGTTTGTTTTATCAACAATTTAGACTTCAGTGATATTTTAATCAGTTTAGACTGCATTTACAAAACAGTTGAGCCTGTTTGATAGTAACATACTGAGGAGTCTGAAGTTAGTTATAAGCAAGTTGTTGGTTCAAATTCTGTGATGAATCACTTTTTGGACAACGTTGACCAAACTGCCTGTAAGAAATAATGATTTACCTGCCTAGGTCATTGATTTACGAAGTACAGGCATATGCGATTGACTTCAAGTCACCATTATCATATTACTAGGATGTCTACACCGCAGTAGAGGTAGCAGAGTTCGAACCTGCATATTTATTATTATTTAAACACATAAACATTGGTACAAGGAGGCACCAAGTACATATGGGCCACATAAATCATTCGACTTATTTGAGAGCTGGGATACTTCCCGGGTGCCCAAACCGAAGCAGGTGGTTTTCTTACGAGGCCACATCTAAAGCCTATGACCTAAAGGTCTGATCCACAAGGTAGTGGAGCAACGTCAGAAGATGCAGTCTCATGGAAGCCGGTGACAGGCGATTGGTTCATACGCCATTTGTTCCTTCAGGATCCTGGATTTCATGTACACTATTGGGTTGGAATCAGGGTTTTCCAACTACCCTATGTGTACTCTCCGTGGCACCAACCCGGTTAAAGCACCGGATATCCACTGAAGTTAGTTATAAGGAAGTTGTTGGTTCAAATATATCAAACAACCCAATGTTAACTGATTGAACACTTGGTAACTTCCTACATAATAGAGCAAATGTTCTCCACTACTCATCGATAATTATTGATAATAAGTTTCATAATAAATGAAAATTCCATAGATAAAAATGCAGTTATCCTATGGAAAATATTGCAACGTTCATTATAAAATGGGATAAATACGATGAGCGATTCGCTCACACTTAGATTCCATTAGTTTATCTATATAATAAACATTCGACAATAAAACAATTCAGAATTTGATTTTGGAAATAGGATAGAATTAAATAGTATGTTATAGTAGAATAAAACGCATTTATTGGACAACAAAAATTTGAGGGCATCCAAACACGCATATATATATATATCTATATATATATATATGCCAAAATTTAGTAATCAGATGCTGATAAGTTATATAACACAGATCAGTGACAATAATGTATTTATATTAGTCTCATATGGTATAGTAAATTCATATTAATGATAAATAGAATGCTCATACTTAGTTATGCTTATATAGTTTTCGATAATGATATTAGAAGACGAAGATTAACAGAACTATGTGATATATTAGCGCAATACATTTCGAACAATCTGGTCACACATATACTTGTTAAGAGCATTTATATATAAAAATAAAAGGTCAACTAGACATCTCCTCTTACCTCGTTTCCTGTCTAGTTGACCTTTTATTTTTATATATAAATGCTCTTAACAAGTATATGTGTGACCAGATTGTTCGAAATGTATTGCGCTAATATATCACATAGTTCTGTTAATCTTCGTCTTCTAATATCATTATCGAAATTTATCAAAGGGATTAGTTGTTTTATATAGTTTTCTTGGTTTTTACTTAGGAAGGCATTTTGTTCCATTTTTAAAATGATACATTGAAACAATTAGCTGATGAAATGATATAATTTTAGATAGGGTGTAAAAATCTTGAGACGCAACGGAAGTAGTGCACATAGCCAACAGACCGGATCAGTAATAAAGTGATGAAGCATAGTTAAAAGCATTTGGCCTACCGTTATCGATATAATAGGTTGTGTATTAATGCCATTTCTTTTTCTCTTTCTTTTGAAGCTTTATAGAAGTCAGTTTAATCCCAACTAACATTATGCATTATGACAAATGGTAGCTAAGCATGATGAAAAAATGTATTGATTTTTACTAAAACCTAGTAAGTCAGTCATCAAATAGGAGTGATACTCAGATATTACGTAGAGCGATGTAAATGGTAGTATAACGAATAGCATACACTTACCTCTACACTGCTAGGATAATCATTTAATGGATAAACGTAGGCAACTTTTAAATTTCTTCGGTCCAACGTATGTTCATTTCTGTGCGAGTACCACTGGATAGGAGAGGTACATCGTTGATGCCTCCTTTGAGATGACTCAGTAGAATCATTTAAATCCCTATATAAATACACTGAATTTAGTTGAGAATAAATTTTATGTAATCCATAGTGAAAACTTATGAAGATGGTTCATGTGAAGGACTTAAGTCTTTTGGGTTTACAACAAGACCTGAAGTTCTTGAGTGGACATATTGAAGAATCCGAAATTAGAATGTAAAACCCACTGTCTTATTTTCAATAGTTTGCCAGGTGATATATTAAACTGTAAGGTAAACTATCTTCGAATGGAATCAATGTCTACCAGCTACTCAACTAAATAATGAAATATATATTTTGACAGGAAAAAAGGCATATAACGCCAGTAATCTGAAAATAGATATTAACTAACGCCGATCAACAATAATTTATGTAAGTGAAACGGTTACCCATAAAACAATGATAAAGTAGTGTCCCAAACTGATCGCGTAATTCATGGATCTATGTTGCTAGCTGATAAGTCTTGACGAGGACAGGAAGCATACCTATCGATTCTAATGTCAATCATAATAACTAAATATTATTAGAAAGGGTCGAATAATATATGGACATGAATTTACTGCATGTTAGAGGTAAAGACCAGTAAGCATGGTCATGAGAAGTAGAATTAGATGAACTGCTCCGAAAATTTCTAATGTATGAAGGTCCAGAACAAACAGCTCGGATGACTCAAATATGAAAGTCTTAAGTGCTTCTAGTTACTGATTATTCTCATAGGCAGTACAAATGAAGTGTTTCATGGTTGATGATAAATAAGATCTCCCAAAAAATTTCTAGAATAACTCATTAAATATTTGTGTAGTAATATAATATATAAAATCCAAAAGTTCAATTATAAAGCATTTTTGGAAGGTATCATTCCTAGTTGAACAAAGACTATAATTATTCACCTTATGAATAGCAGATGAAAACGTCCATGACTATCTTGATTAATTAAAATTGAATTTTAGTGACAAACAACGAAACTGATATGTCATGGTAAATATAAATGATGAGTTGCAAAATATAAAGATAATACTTTTTAATAAATAAAGTATTAAACTTTTATTATCCAATCAAAGGCACTAACCTAATACATGTTTGTTTCATCGAAATGTTCCAATTTGTTAAATGTTGATTTAGATCACTATCACTTGTAGTCTTTTGAATTGACATAGATGTATTTGGATTATTTGTTTCATTTATCTGTGATAGTGATGAAGATATTGTAAATTCATTTGGTGTACTTAATCTGGATATTGAATTATGCATAGATTGTATTGTTGATTGAGAAGTGTTCATAGATGTTGATAGATTAAATGATTTACTAGATGATTGTTGTGAGTTAAATAGTTTAGCAAAACTACATTTTAAAAAAAAGGAAGATAAATATATACAAATTAATTTTAAAAAATGTAAAAAAATAAACAAACAATTTACAAGGCTCTAATACGTCCACGTTTAGTACCATGAATGGTATTTGCCATTTTTGATGTTTGTTGAACTTTTAAATTATGCGTTAAATGAACAGCTTCTTGTAATTCTAATAATTGTTCTTTATATTGATTTCTTTCTAGCAAAACACGTGCCATTTCTACACGTGAAAATCGAAAACGCATAGATAATGGAAGATGCTGAAAAGATAAAATAAAAAAAGGGAAAACTTGAAATACATATAATAAGAGATAAGTACAAAATATCGATTGATTTCGTTTTGTTTACAGGAAAATATTAAGTGAAATATAAAAAAAACAGTGTACATTGAATACGAACATATTCAGCTATTGAATAATTAATGGACGCATATATCAATAACAAAAAAACCGCCAAAATTTCAAAGAGCAACATAACTATTAACATTTGACACTACGTCCTACGTTGTTACCGACCGATGTGGTCGATGCAGCCACGACCAGGTTTGAAGCAAGCTTCATTCTCTCATGTTTGCAGTTAACGAGTCTTAGTTAGGTGTCCGATAATTATGGAAGCTAGTATTTTAGATGCTATATCAGTTAAACTAATCACTCTATGGTTGTAACAGTATGATTTTGACCCTCTCATATATATTGGGACGATAAGTGATTGTGACCAGTCAGATGGGATTACGTCTAACTCCCAGATTTTAGCTAAAATATTAGCTAACCTAATCGCTAAGATTGGGCCACTATCCTTAAAGACCTCTGGAGCCAACCCATCTGAACCAGCTGCCCTTCCTTAAACTGTGAGATTAAAATTAATTTATACATTTCTTTCCCCGTGTATTATATATATTCCATAAATGTTTAGCAATATACCAGTCTTTATTTTCAGAATAAATTGTTTGGTTTGATTCAGTCTACATGGATCATTGATAGGTAATGCTATCAATGTAGGGATTACTAAAAATGCACAAAAAACTACTAATTAAGCTTATGTTGGTTGTCATTTATAAAATGAATAATTCAATAAACTGAAAACACTGTGGTGATGTTGACAACTTAGACCTTGAATAACATAATTCGAAACCGGTCAGTGTTGCATGGCAAAACCGTCTTTGAAATGAATCATAATAACAGCCAAATATCAGCTACTTGTATACACTTGAGTAATATATATTGCGAGTATTATGTGTAAAAGCTCTTACAAAATTATGTTCTGTGATAGTTTAAATTGAAATGAGAAAATGTAGGGAAAACAACCATCATATCGTGTAAACCAAGAATAACTTTATGGTGAAAAAAGTTCTTGGAATAAAAGACCTACTTCACTCTCAGATATTTCATCACCAGGTAAACTTCCATACAAATCAGAATTTTCAAATTCTCGACGTAATTGACCATTTTCTTGTTCTAAATCTTTTATACGTAATAGCATACTTGCACGATTTGTAATCAAAGCGTTCAGTTCAGATGAGAACTGAAAATTTTGGCTGAAAAATAAAATCAATACAAAAAAGTCGCTCACAAATGGTATAAAAGTAGAGAGATAAAATAGAAGTATTGATTTATTTGCTGTTATACAACGCGCTTAAATGTGCAAAATATCTATCGATCTAAAGCATTCAAGTTTATAGATATAGAAGGTTGGATAACCTGCTATACTCATTACACTTTATTACAGCTGGGGACAATGTCAACTGGATATAAGAAAGACTCCATTTAACTAATCTCATTTTCAAGTTTACTATCTTATTCCATAAAACGCTCACAAACCTGAAAATAAAGTAACATTTTTTTCGTTTGGAACTTCTTTCGATAGGCTTTCAATCAAAGGATTACAGAATGATGAGGCTAGAAATAAGTACATACTGTAACATCAAGTAATTTATTGATTTAATTACTTATCACCATGAATGCGTTTATAACATCATAAGGAGGTGAAGCGATGAGATTGTGAACGAGTTAACAATTATCCATATAGATTGCGTTTGTTATTAGATTGAGATATCGACATAAGGTGAATCGGGTTAAATTCCCCAACTTATGTGTACAAAGATTTAATCATGTTGTATACCGAACGTCAAGTGATTATGTTAATTTGGTCATAACACAAGTAAGAAAAACTTTTCGGAACTACAGAAAAAACCAAATGACTATATTTATCTACTTGAGGCCTCGAGTAAAGATTGTTCACACTTCGTAAAAAGCATCAATGGTTTTAAGTAAATAGAAATCATATTTAGTCAAGGAGGACATCAGATCGATTACCTTCAAACATCTCGCCTATTTCACTATATGAATAATATGTGCTCCGTATTCCGGAAGTTGAGTGTTCGTTGGAACTCATTGACGTATATTAGCTAGTGATGTTTTTTCTACTAATTGGACCTAAAACTGACATAACTGACCGACTGCCTTCAGTTAGTGAACTAATCAATTTTCCCTTTAGTAATAATGATTTAAAACACACTACAAGAAATATAACTTTGGGTTTTAACTGTTACTTCTCAAGTTATAGGAAAATTTAGATGTTAACAACTGGATAGTACAAACAAAGGTATAGATCATTCTTCATAAGTCATTTCATTGTACAATGCTCATATTGATCCCATACACACACCATAATAAATTAATCCATGAAAAGATAGCAAGTATCAGTGAGATTATCCTAACTCAAGATAATTCATTTACCAAGCACAAGGTTTATGCAATTAATATGAGTCATACTTTTTATATGAAAACTAATGATACTACTCGGTTGGCTAATCCAAAGCAAATGTTCAGGGGTCTGCACCGGACAACTTAATTGTTAAAACTAGAGTGCTTTAGCAAATAAATTACCGGTTTATGAATGAATATATACGACATCTACGGTGCAGAACTAAAATGATTACATTTTTTACGACAAAAATAAAAAAAACAAAATCAATATTTCACTAACCATGAAAGTTCATCAATCCGTCCGATTAGGTCATTTGTAACTATTTTAAGTGCATTTCTAAAATGAATGAGCAATGTAGTAAATATAGAAAGACGAGGAATAAATACTGATAACTGGTGAACAAACAAATTATAACAAAACTGCTACTGAATGGTTTTTCAAATTTACGAAATAGAGAATTTGTTTGAAAATTTTTTTAAGTAATCTTTTAAATCGAGTAAGCACATAGTGAAGTGTCGACCAGGGTAGTAAGTTTAAGACATGTATGATTTATCTGAAAAAAAGTCATATTCAGCTGTATTTACTTCACGACTAACGTATATACAGAATAAGAAGCCCCACAATACTCAGTTTTCATTTGTTCAGTTAGAGAATTATCTACATAATACAACTTTAAACAATACTTAGTAAAGTAGCGATACAAATATTGACCGGGATTCATTCATGTATTAGAATCGGAACTTAAGACATTACCTAGCCATTTACTGTATTCATGAAATACTAAAAAATATTTATGAATTTAGAGTTACAGTGAAAAACACTTTTAATAAAATTGGTCTGGTAATAAAATAATGGCCCTGGTACGGCCGAGAGTGGGGAGAGTTCGCTCTCCCTCTCGAAATGCTCTCACATGACCACGTGCATACAACCAATGCCAGGGAAGTCCTACTCACTGCCTTCTCGTGGCATTATTGTTCTTTACGAAATTGAGAGGACGAAAAGCGAATGTCCAGCGCTTTACCCGGGTTGGTGGACATGGAGAGTCCACCTAGGGGAGTTGGAAAACCCTGATTCCAGACCAATGGTGTACATGGGCTCCAGTATCCTAAAGGAACAAATGGCGTATGAACCAATCGTTGGTCACCGGTTACCATGGGACTGCATCTCCTTACGTTGCTCCACTACCTTGTGGATCAGACCCTTAGGTCATGGGCTCTAGGTGTGGTCCCCTAAGAAAACCACCTGCTTCGGTTTGGGCACCCGGGCAGTACTACAGCCCTCACATATCAAATGAGATTTGCGTGGCGCATATGCATTTGGTGCCTGCTTGTAGCAATATCTATATGTTAAAATAAATAAATAATAAATAATAAAAAGTATATAGAACATCCTTTCCTTTGTTTTTGTGACCATTCCCTGATTTTCACTTTACCTCCAGTGGTCGTGTGGGATATGATAACATAAAGAAGTTCAATATTAGGGGAGATTTCCTGGTACTGTGTTTATTATTTGCTTGATCTTCTAGTTGTGAGAAAAGTTTGTGCGATAGAACTAATGCATATAATATTAAAGTTATTAAGGATTTATTTTAAACAGAGTAGTGGTTTAACCAGGAAATTAGGGAGGAATTTTCAAATAACCAAGTTATGCGTTTGATACACCAGTAATTACATAGTGTCATTCTACGTGTGAATCAATCGAATAAAAACAGATTACTCTAAATTTCTAGTCTAAAAATATAAGTTCAGCGTAGAAATGTTGCACAAAATGCTTACTAATATTACCAATCAATGGATGTTGTAATAACAGAGTTCAGCTTTAAGTACATAAATTAAAATGATCTTATTTTCAATCAACAAGGCGTACCATAGTGCGAATTATGTAAAATCTTCAAAAAAAATTATCAAAATTATTACCGGGAAGGATTTCCGGAGCCACTATTCAGCTAATCAACATTAATTAAACACTAATATAGCAGTACTTAATTAACAAATCAATAAAGAAATGAAAGTGAAAATGTGCTTTTTGTAATAGCAGAAGCCAGTTTATTACGCTTATCAATACAGCTTAACACAAATTGATAACAATTATTACTACAAATCACTACTGAATTTAGACAAAAATTTATTCATTTAGTATGGGTCTAACACTACACAAAGTGTGGTGTGTGTTACTTATATTGACATAAGCAGTAGATGATGTTAGTCGTGAACAGAATGTCTGGCATCAGAGACAAGAGGATCGAACAGTAAAGAATGGAAACAGAATGAAATTTGTATGAAAATGCAAGAACAATGAAGTTTGAGTCATTATGAGACAACTGATGGACATTTTGCAAATTACGTATTTACTATTTGATTGTTAGATTTTATTAACAAGTCCTGTAATTTTGTGTCAAATACATTCGATTGTCCCCACTCGTGTTCTGTTCACTACAAAAGTACCTCCCACATCTTCGAGGATCATAACAATATAGATGGCTCACTAACATGGGCAGTTATATTTTCTTTTAGGTTCAGAAATTAACTTCCAATAATAATCTCAAATGAAAACTAAGTCACACATGAACGTTTGGGCTATCATACAGTGGATAGCCCGGATTGTTTAGATGTAATATATAATTGTGCTCCTAAATTGTAGCGAAACAGCTGGAGGAATAAAATACAGCAAGACAGGTAATAAATGTAATAATCAGTCGTGAAACTTGTACAATATTCGTTCGAAAGATTAGTTTGATTTAGAAAGTATAATGGAAAAACTATTCATTCATCAATTTTCAAATAAAAAAATGAATTTTCATTCTTACTTTGTTTGGACTAATTCTTGATTCTCTTTTATTAAGTTCTGTATTTCTCTCCGCACACCTAGGAAATACGACAACATTATGATGAAATATCATTAAAGAAAGAACAGTGATCAGATACTTTTATTAATCATTATTATTGACGATAAATTTTATGCCCAACTAAGATGTGAATGACAGACGACTCACTGTGTAATACAGTAGTGACTATCAGTGATAGGTAACCAATTGGCAAATGACTCTTGGACATCCTATTGAGTAATTAAATATTTAGCTAATAATTTAGGGAGCCTGTCAACTACATTGTTGATTATTATTAGAAACGATTTGAATCAACGCGTTTATTTTAGAAACGTGCCACAAAATCTCTATCCATTTCGTCATTTCAGGAAATTAAGTTATGGTGTAAGTAATTTCGTGATTATTTCTACTACTTTCCTATGTAAAGACAGTTTAAGTTCGTATTTATACAGCAGGTGTGCAAACGAAGGCATATCTTACACTTTCGGTACAATCTAGATGAGAACTTGACATACAAAAATCCCAACAAAAACAGCCAAGCCGGATGTTAAAGAAAGACAAGGGTTTGATTAGTAGTCAAGTCAGTACATGACATTTTTATAGTTCTGTATAAACTGAATGACTACCTAACGTTGAATCACTGGCAGTACATGTCAAGGTTCATCAGGAAGAAGAAGAGTAAACGAGCTATTCAGGTAGACATGTCTGAGCTGCATCCAGCTCAGAGAACAAAACTCCACCAAAATCATCCACCTGAGCTACAAATCTTCTCCACCATCTCAAAAACTATAAAGTGTGAATATCCCCAGAGGCAGCCTATTGACCAAGTTTGACAAACATTCAACATGTCCAATCTGATACGCTAACCATACATACCGACTGAGGAAAGGAACTGTAAATAAATCAAAAATGATGTCAGTGTAGCTCAGAGTGCGTCACACTTATCAACTAAATTCCCAGAACTTACAGCACTATCACTTTCTTAGTCGTTTCGTGGTTTGTACTAATGATGTCGATAGATATAAGTAGTATGTGTCATCAATCGAGAAAGAAACACCTGTCAGCACAAGGTTAAGAAGATCGAAAAGAGAACGAGAACAGAGAATTGGTGTAAGAATGAAGAAACAATAAAGTTTGGGACGATTGATTGAAATTTTGCAAATGAAATATTTATTGTATGGTTCTCAGATTTTACTAAGACATTCTGCAATGTTGTATTAAAATACATTCGATTGTCCCTACTTGTGTTTTCGTTCACTAGTTTTACTTGCTACTTAATTTTACCTGAAATTAATTTTCTACTACTCTGTGCGATATCAGATAACTATCCAAATAATCTTTTAGCTGCTGTTAGAGTTATATATGCAATGTGAGTCAGATTCACATATTTGACCCTAAAGTTGGCCTATAATATAACCGTCAGACTTGATCTTTATTGCACAGGAGTTAAGTACTTTTTCATATCCAGAAAAGCACACCATATATGTTGTTGAACTAAAAGGACAGTATTGGAGGTAAGTCCAGACCACAAGTTCCAAAACATGCATCTTGGATTTCACTGCTAAACACCATACAGCCCTGCTTATAATGCTTGCTACCTAATGGAAATGTCGGGGCGATCCGTGCAGGATGATCGATTGCACTCCTATACATCAATTGAAAGATGCAAGCAACCAGTACAAATAAAAAATAGGTCTGAGTATGTAAATGACATGTTACAAAACGTCAGAAATTCTGACTACTATATATTGCAATGTCATAAATATTTATGAGTTGCGATAGCTTCAAGCAAATGAAGATTCAAAGACTAGTGTATTTCACTGGTTGCAAAAAATGTAATCAGTCACTAATATATGGATGTAAGGCAAACGTTAACCTGCAGCCTAAACATTTGCAAAGTACGTCCTCAGAGTATCGAGTCAACCATAAACCATTACAAGTTTGCAGAACCAGTCTATATCGGATAATGACAGCAACTGAAGAAGCAAGGAAAAGTAAAGAGCATTGGACATGTTTTGTACCCATCAGGAATGTGCAAAGAATGTTAGCATGGCGCGCAGTGAAAGCTCCAGAAATCAGTCAAACTTACTAAAAAACCTATTCATTCTGTATTGAGTGACGCAACTAATACATAAGTAACTAAATTCAATCTATATTGGTGCTACTGGATTAGAGATAATTTAGTAAGGCATAAAATGACTGCTTTCAAGTAGTTGTCATATCATTATTTCACTGAACCTTTACTTCATAAAGGGAAGCCTTAACCGACCACGTGATTAACTAATCATGTGCTTTGTAAAACGGATTTCGATCTCTCTCTAATCGATAGTGCACATAATCATCACAAAACAGACGTTATTTATTTAGTAACAGTAAATATAAAAATAGATATAAACAGACAAAATTATCTGAAGCATACAAATACGTGTAAATAGAGTAATAGATGTTCTTATAAAACGCTTGATAATTATTTGTAAGCAACTGTTTAACATTGAACTATTGAATTTAGGTATAAGATTTACATTTTTAGATTGAACTAACAACTGTCTATAGTTGGTGGAAATTTTTTTGGGTATGTTGATAAATAAATATAAATTGATTACTTGTTTTAAGTGTAATACTGATTACCAGTCTACTATGTGTTAAGTGAAATAAGATACACATAGACTGCGAACGTTTGACTGTATTTATCTTCACAGCATTGTTTGTAAATGATGACTTAGCAACTATGAAGTTAGATAACAGGTTCGAAGAAAAATAGGCTACCTACTTTGGTAGAGTTGTGGACATGAGGTAACTGATGGTTTGAACATTTGTTATGTTTCCTAAGTTACTGCTTACCCTGACATGCAGCTTTCGCTTATGTGGGATCAACTCGGTGACAACTTAAGGGTAACCAGATCAAGACAATATACTACTATATGAAATTACTGTTTTGAGTTATTGGAAGAAAGGTAGGCTTTTCACGTAGTCTTGGATGTAACAGAGGTTGCTAGTTGAGGATACTACATGGCACTTCTTAAAAGTGTTAGGACGTGATTATTTAACGTATCACAAGTATATAGACTTTTGTTGATAATGAACTGCAATCTAGAAAAGTAGATTTAATCTAAAAAACAGTAACTGAGAATTCCCAGACAGTATTGCAGTATGCATTTTATAGTACGTTGTAGTTAGTGAATGTCTACCTACGTATAAAGTATGATTAACTCACGTTTTATATTATTAAAATGTCTGTGTGAATTGGTCTCAATAATTTATAAATACATAACTTAACCACCAGGTCCCAGATTTGATAAACTCTCACGTTTATTTGATTGTGATGACCATATTGCTGTTTTAACAGTAAAATATTAAATGTCCATTAAAGTCTTAGTACGTAGACAGGGTTTTACTGAGGTTTTATGGCCGCAAATATCTAACTGAGCGAAACGAGAGTACCTATTTTAAACTTCCTAACTGAATAGTAAAAGTAAAAACATCTTGTCTATGATGGATATCTGAAATAAATAACTAAATGCTTTAAGAGTCTATCAAGTGAGGTTAAATACTATCATCATGTTATGAAAAAGATTGTTTAGTTGATATTATTAAAAATCAATCATAAGCAAATACTTTGTTTTCGTTAGTTGCACTACAAACAAAAAGAACGTTTCAATAGGCCTCAATGCCAAGGTAGGGTTAAGGTTGATAGTTTCGAATAAATTGAGGATTTAGTAGAGAGCTAATAATAAATGTATTTCTGACGTTTCGTGACTTAATGTAAGCCACTTCAGAGTAAATAAATAACCGGAATTAATACAAGTTCGAATGACGCAAACGAAACACTACTGAAAATATTCTGCGTTGTTTCTTTTGTACTATGTAAACTTGTGTTAATTTCATCTCGGTTATTTATTTATTCTGAAGAAGTGGCTTACATTAAGTTATGAAACGTCGGAAATACTATTTTTCCGCTCATTGGGATATGACGGAAAATATGTTTATTAACGTTTCAATACTTTTTTAAAATCATACATTAGAAGTCACTCAGTTTAAAGAACTTTACTGTTTAAAAAATTCATATTAAAGTTGGAAATACTATTAGTTGAACAAATTCTTTAACAGTAATTCACTGTCTGAACTAAGCAAATTTTCCCGATATATAAGTCCGGCAAAGATAAATCAATAAATTGATGTTATAAACACTTATCTGCCCATCAACAGCTGTTAACCGTTGTGAGCGTTCTTACGATTAATCACATTACCCAATATAATCTATAAAGACGCTATTATTGTCGATAGGTTCAAACTTTTAAAAACGAAAGTTGAACAACGCGTTTCTCGAGACGATTTCAGTCGACTGAACGAGCGGTAAAAGCACAAAGCGCCATCAACACATGAAGTCATTAACAGTCGGACTGAGCTATGTTGTTAAATACAGGTTACCTTGCTTTGTCCTGTGCGACTATATTGACCAATAGCGGCAGACGTTGGACGATATGGCTCGAAATCGGAAGTACTTGTACAGATGTATATACTCACTATATCCCTTAGAACCTGTGTTCATACATTTAAACTGCCAATTCATCCATCCTAACCAAATGGCATTCTCTGTATCTGATGTTTGCTACTTCTATAGATACTGATGTTTCTACTACTTTGGTATTTAATTCGGTATGGAGGTGGGAAGTGAAAACCTAAGATGATGAGCAAGTGTATACACGATTGTACAGCCAGACAATAAATTTGTGTTCTTACGGTTTAAATTCGTGATATATTGTGATAACATCTACTTGTCTTATTCCTAACATTGTTGAATCCCACCAGCTATGAATACTTAGCACAAGCTCAAAGTGTTTAAAGTTAGAAATATGAGCAGCTTGATTTTAAATCAAAGATTGAGGATGAAATGCGCTCCGTATGAGATCTGTAGATTTGTGGGTGTGGATTTCTGAAGTTCCAAACTCGGGTAAAAATTGTTGAGCATTAAATACATGTTTTATTCTAGTACGAATGAACGCACCCTTGTATTGGTTAAAAATATGTTTAGTAAATTAAAAGTATTTAATGGAGGGATTATGTGATGGTAGAATTTTTAAGGTCTAAATTACGTACTGATCATAGCTAGACCACCACGGAAAACCTGGGAGCAATGGACGGCCATTCCGTTCCAGTGTGGGATTTTCAAGCAGTGCCCATACCCGACCATGTTGGTTGTGAAACAGTTGTCCACCTGAAGCAATGGATGAGGGTCGGGTTATATCGTTAATTGGTCGAAGTTAGGCATTAACACCGTTGAATACCTGTTCAGAGGTTAGTCGTTCGCGAGATCGAAAGTCCCAGGTTCGACCTCCGAGTGCGGAATGATGGATGTCCATCGCTGACGAGTTCTGTACTAGGGTGAGGTTACCCAGGGCTTCCAGGTTTTTAATAGTGGTCTAGTTAGGATCAGTTCCTGAATGAAAATTTTCGAAATTATTTACTTTACATATTGAAACTGAAAGATCCAATCCATATGAATTAATGAACTTGTATGCGATTCATGGAAGACGAAACAAATTACAAACTAATCATATTCACACAGAAATTCACCATTCGATAAACTTGATATTTTATTTATTTGAACACATAAATATTGGTACAAGGGGGCACCAGACACATATGTGCCACAGAAAAACTTTATATTAGTTAGCTGCATTCAGACTAAATAAATAACCTCATCAACTAGAAATTTTATAAAACGGTAAGCAAAAATGACTATATAATATCTAGATGATGTACTAATGAGGTTTATTAAAGAAAGTTACAGTGATATAGCTTATACATTTGATAGACAAATTTTGAAAATAGAAAACTAGTACAACGGAAGTCACACGTACAGACAACAGATGACCACTACACATAGCTATGTTAATATAACTAACAAAAAAGGCAGAAAAGAAAGCTACATTTCTAAAAAAAATTATACATGCACGAATGAACAAAAAGTACACCATATCAAAATACATATATGATGGATAAACATCAAATCAACAAAATTAGATGGACTCTGTGATAACCAAAAAGAAGGGGGGATATGGTTACGAAAACTTGATAAACAAACATGCGTTAAACTGTAACGCACCAGACAAAATACATCTAGATGTTCACATTGAGAAAAACAAAGACAACGAGACATTTAAATACTCACCAGCATAATCGGTAAGGTCACCATCTACCTCCAGTTCAACAGGTTCTATAGAAATTATGTAAAAATAACTAACTCCAATGCTCATATAAATACTACATCATCATTCAGAACTAACCGAGTTAAGTTGTGTGAATGAGTAATATATCCGAAACTAAAGTTTTGTTAAAAATGGCCAAAGTATGAATATTAGCAGAAAGTAACTAACGTCTGTTTATATGCTTTCACTTAAAGTATCATTTGAAAGCAAATATTGAGTTGGGAGTAAACTGTGATAACTATTTTTGTTTTTGGATAGGCTGTTTGATTTACCTTAATTTTGTTAGCTACTAGAAGAGTTAATCGACTTTGTAAAGTCGTCTTAATTACCTGTTGAGATTTATAAATAGCGGAACGAGGTAACCTAGTAAAGATGGATGGTAGCTAGAAGTAGAATCCATGACACGCGTTCCGCTCTATTTAAGGTTCGTCAGTTGGATGTACCTGTGGCTTAGTATTTTACTTGGATAACCATAACAATTATGAATTAGATTGGTAAAAAGCACTTGTAACCCTCTGATATGACCTTTCGGTGTTCTATTTGAAGGTTTAGAAAAGTGAGAAATCATGTGGCCTACAAATGTACGAAAAAACGCAGTAGCGGAGTTGATGTATTCAGTGTTGGTGATGTGGAAAACGTAACAATAATCAATGAAGTTTAAAAGTGCTAGTACAACTATACAGAAGTAATCTGATATTACTCTTTAGTATAGTGTCATGCAGTAATAATTTCGAAATAATATTTAGGTCGGAATATAAATAACGATTGATAATGCAACCTATCTATTCAGTCAGTCAGTAACAACGTAGAACTTCGTACGTACGTACATCAGTTCGAGTTGCCACACCACATTAGCACAGAGATGCAGTGGTCGATTCAAATCCCGTAGTGCTAGATGTAATAATATTATAAGCTGTAATCAGAAAAATTAGGGTTTGAAGATGCTATTCAAGGAGTATAATCCAGTGAAATAAATTTGGGAAGAGAAAAACAAGGGACATGAAGAAGTCAGAAGATTAGAATTTGGGAGAACACAAAGAGTGGATGCACCTGCGCCATTGCAAACGATTTTGAGCCATGTCATTCAAGGTCTCTAACCATCGGTTGCTATCATCTCGCGCTCCCCAACCAGGTAGTCTACACCTACCAATATGACTCAGTCCACTTGTCAGTGACTTCATGGACTTGTGCCATGTTTTGGTCTGGCCACCCCTAGCTTTCTTCCAACCTACTCCTATACCACTGAACATAGCACGTCGAGGCAGTCGGTCGTTGGGCATACGTAACACGTGTCCAAGCCATCTCAACTGATGGAGTTTCACTACGTCATCAATTGATTTGCCATCCTTACTTAGTACCCGTTTCCTAACAACTGCATTACTTACTCGATGGTCCCAGGATATACGAGCAATATTTCGAAGGCACCTATGATCAAATACTAGTAACCTACGGATATCCTCTACTCTTACCGGCCATGTTTCACTGCCATAAAGTAGGACGGAACGAACTGCTGCGCAGTAAACACGTCCTTTCGTTGGTAGACGGATATCTCGCCTACGCCATAAATGACGCACGTTGGCAAAAGCTAGTCGAGCCTTCTGTATCCGTGCTGAGATTTCGTCACACACCAGATCACAAGGGCTGATGAGACTTCCAAGATAAGTGAAGCGATCTATCAATTACTTCACTCCCTATCATTAGTTCGGGTGTCAATGCAACCCAATCCTGAGGCAACATTTTGCATTTTGAGGGGGAGAATCGCATCCCGAACATGCTTGCATTGTTGCTTAGAGTGGTCAGAAGACTCTGCATTTTGTCAGCGTCTTCACCAAACTATCTACTAATCACAGGTCTCAATGCATCTACTTTTTTTAAAAGTTCCAAACAGACAACTTAAGAAAAAGGAAACATCAAACTACACAGTGCATCAACTGCATGATGAATAATGAAGTTAAAAATGTGAATTTATGGCGGATTTTCAACAAAATGACACTAGAAAATTGAAACAGCAAACAACTACGAAGTTCATGAAACTGGTTCTAGTGTTTATACTACAGAAGAATTTATTTCATTGGAAGCCTTAGTATCTAAACAAAATTTATATTAACGAGCCAATGCTGATAAACCATTGGAACCTTACCAAAACTATCGAACAGACCACCAGTTGAATGGACAACAACATATTTATTGTACTATATTTGTGTGGAAATACCACTGTGTTAATGCAAAGACATGATTCATTTATTCGTGTTGATAATAATTGTTGGGTTTGTAAATGAATAAAGGGTGGTTCTGTTTTCTTTCGAAGTAAACCTAAACGTAAGTGTATTATTATCGATCCAAAACAGGTAGAGTTAGATATGTTTATCAAATTGCTGTCCATCTAAGTCAGTTTCTTAACCATTAATTAACCGTTAATTAGTAGTTATTTGAGGAACTGTTTGGGGTGCAACAAATAATTTAGAGGGAGACTGATATTCGATTAAACGAGAGAATATTTGTAATGAAAATACTTAAAATTAAAAGGTAGGGCTCAGTAGTATTAGAAGAGCATAAAGATAACTTCAAATTGCTCAGTGACCGAATATGGATGTGTTTAGTAAATCTAACCGTTTTAATTTCATGTTTTCCCTTAGAATGTTTAAAAGATCTTGTGTTTATCAATATTTCTGCTCATCAGGACTACTTTTTCTAGATGGTCAAAGATGACCAGTTTCTCAGCTAAAGAATATCACCACTACAGTTGGGATTAAATATGGTTTTCTTAAATATGTATAAGAAAAATGTGGGCAAGAATGGTAACTAAGAGAGGAGTCGGAGACATTACTTGCTGAAGTTCATCAGTCCACAAAAGTATATTCCCAACTAGCCGTCTAAGTGCTCAAGTACATGAGAGAAATTAAAGTCACGTACACTTCAACGCCAACTGATATAAATACTAATCACACTGAATATCATACGAGTCGTAAGTATGAGTAGTGTGTAAAGATTACGGTTTAAAAGAACTTCTAGATTTATTGATAATTTAGAAAAATCAGAGTCTGTGTTGAACTTCCTCACACATATTTATCGGGGTGGTTCAATGTAGTGACCCGGGAAAATCAGATCGGTTTCATATCATGGTGTGGATGCACAGCCATACTTACTGAAGCGCAACAATAGTGGTATCTTTCAACTTCAAGGCATCATTCGACTTAATCGACAGCCGTTTTGCGGCAGTGCTTTTTTATTAAAATGCGTACCAAAAAGTATATAAACCTTGTGAAGAGTCTTTATTCGAACGCTACAACACCAAACAAAGCTTTTGGAGAACTGTCATTCGAATTGGAAACATCAAGTTGTATTCGTTAGTGTTGTCCACTTTCTGGGTCATTATATGAATTTGACGCATACATTCACTTAGGGACCACATTCTTATCATCCACCTTTTAAGGCATTGATCTCCTGCAAGGAGATTAATTTAGCGACTCAAAATATGAAGACAATATAGTTCTGATAGGCGAAATCCTGAGTCCTCTCACCACCTTGAGGAAGAATCTAAGTTTGTTTGGTGTTAATTCAAGATAATTCTACGTCGGCGCCTAGTATAACCATGAGGAATGAACAAGTTCCAAGTAAACACGTTACAATTATTTAAGAAGTCGTGTCAAACTTGATGGGCTAGTGTCCAACGAAATCTCATTTGACACTTGATAATTTGCGTTATCTGTATCCCAACTACAGGACAAATATACTGTGCACCATTCACGATTACTAGATCTAAGAGTCCAGATTTTAAGTCAGAAAACCTCATAGAAATAATCGTTTTCATCATCTAAGCGGTAGTCAGTGGAGGTAAACAAAAACGACTGGGGCGACAGTATGCTATAGGAACAGAAGTTTTAGTAAGCAGGGAAGAGGTTGAATTTCGAACATTGTTACTCCGAGTGCTGTTAACCGTATGGAGGATAGAAATCACCAAACTGCCCATAACACAGAATGAAACTTCTTCATGAAAGACCTGAGAAAAAAACTGGATTAGCGCTGATGGTCCTGTCGAATTGGAAGAGGGTTGCAGAGTCCAGAGGAAAACTTTCTGAGGTCGACCACATGCCACATTTTTGTGAGTGATTGTTTTCTATTAACTGCACTACTGAAGACTTTATAATTGGCTCTGGAAATTCGTGACCTAATAGAGAGTGCTACTTTGGCTTAGACTTTTAAAATCCAATTTCTGTTGTGGTAACGTACCATTATCAGAAACACTGGTTATCCGTTAAAAACGCTTCGCTACAACTACATCCACGTACCTTCGATAGTATACCTTCGCCTTTAGAATCTCAAACTTGGCGCCTTTAGTCTCACTTCTATACAACCAAACTGCTTGAAAGATGGAGACTTCAAGGAAAGTGTCTTAGCAAGTACAGCTCGGTTGGGTCCTGAGAACATGCAAGCCCAATCACTATCTTAAGGCAGTAGCGACGATAGGGGAGCAAGGATGTGGTTCTAACATATTTTCGGAATATAACATACGAACGAACTTACCAGCAAACTCGCTGCCTAACGGCTCACTAGATTGTGGTTGTGGAGTAGTACATGAGCCATCATGACCTGGAAATAAACAATGTCAAGTATGTTAGTGAGAACCAAGTGTAAAAATGTCAAAAGCGAGGTGAAATATCGTAATAAAGCACTTAATTCGCCAGTCCCAATTGGCCTGACTTATTACAAACAAATTAGTAACAAATGCTCACAGCCAAGTGCTGGAAGACCACTTAATAGGATAAACTATGGAAAATCTACGCACCCGCTTCATAACGTGTAGTGATATATATATATATATATATATATGCTTTAAATTAAACTTATAAAGAAATATTGACAAGACAACTTTGGAACGCTGTATAATAGTTCAATGAGCTTACTCTTTATATCGTGCCCATCGTCTTCCGGTAAATCACCTTGAGACAATTCATCGAAACATGGTTCTGAAAGCCTTTTTGCTGGAAATGAGAATTAAAAACAACAAACAAACGATGGATTATTGAAAATTCTCCCGCCACTATAAAGCTCAGGTGTTGTTTCCATGATAATCCTCATAATTCTCTGTCGTTCTGTCTCTAAAGCTGTGATTAAACAGGTAAAAACATTCAATGAGTCAAACTTTCTGAATTCAGCATATTGCCCAGTCGGTTCAACTGGTCAACCCCTGTATTGTGGTCAGATGTTTGAGTAGCTAATCCAACTTCAAAGCAAGCATTATTACCGGGATAAGGACAGTCAGGAAGACAATGACTGTCTAATTTGTTTTTGATAAACATTGACCTAACACGTTCTACATATTCAAGGTACACACGCAAAAGATTGGTGTACAAATCATGTAGACGTTGATACTCTCCTTTCATTTCCGCCTCTTGTTCTTCAAACTTCGAAACTTGATATCGTATCAACAGATCGTGTGTGACTCACTTTGTTCATTCAGGCTTTTTACTCTGTTTTCAAGTATACGGACATTAGCATCATACGACACAGTTTTTTCTTCGTGCTGTCTACGTTCCTCTTCCAGATCATCTTCCAAGCGGAATAACCTCTATATTTATAAAGTGAATATTTATATGTCAACAGCAACTAACATTTTCAGCAGCCTTCCTTAGTTTCTTCTCTTTTTCATATTCACCCGAAAGTAGTCTATGGTCATCGCTTAACACAAGTGACTTTAGATGGAGGTCAGAGTTCTCGGAATGCAAGCTATCGAGGTTCTCTAGTGCACGGATGACCAACGGCATCAAATTATGAAGAAAGCCATTCCCATATAATTTGATCAAGGACTCGAACTCCTTATATATGTCATTTGCCAAGTCTTGGACGCTTTGAGATATTGGCTGGGACCCGTCATCTGTACTGCTAATCGCGTCCTCGCGATCATCTGAAGACTGAAGACGTCGATCGGCTTGGATATAGCTATCCATCTAATTCAAGGTCATTTTTAAAACGGGCGACTTGATTCACTTTCAGTTTCAGCTTCACTGGGTAAGAAGGACAGTAAACTTAATAGCCTTTATTAGTATTTGCGGTGGCAGTCTCTCAGATGATCCAACATGCCTAAGGAAACATCGACAGAAGGGGTTTCAATCGCGCGTTGAGGTAGTGAGTTACATTTGTTGGTGGATCGGCGTTAAGGTTGATGGTCAGCTGGCAATCGTCTTCACTAACTCTATATGGTAAAGCAAAAAGACGAAGGCATACCACATGCAAGTTTGTCATCAAGTATTTTAAAGGTTGAGATCAAATCACCACTGGTCTTCATACAGGATATAAAAGTTCTGGAAATCAGCTTTCTTGTGGTTATTTGAACATTTTACAACCGCTCACTGTTTCTTTTTAGGCAGGGGGTAACCGCTTGTATCCAATACTCAAGTTTGGAACCATCAAACACTACACGAAATGGAAAACGTTTTGGTATCTACATGTCTAGTTTCTCTATGTGTGAACCACATAATCCTAAACCCTTTGCAGGTGTTGAGCAATTTTTAAGTCTCAGTTAAAGATGGCTCTTAGCTCATCATGTGTCCGGGCAACAGGTGGCCCATTTTTATTCACCGTGTATTTATATATATTTTGGTGGCCAGTATGCATTACATTGTACTTGGAAACATCTATTAGCAACTGTCCGATTCCAGACCATTCAGATAATTTCTGCAAATCATTTTGAATCTCCAAACTTTCGCGTTCACTTTTTATCGCTCTCCATATCGTGACGTCAGCATATAGCGAAACCAATGATGATAGGAGACTAGGAAGATCATTGACCTACAGAGGAAACAACACTAGACTCAGAACTGTCCCCTGAAGCACTGCACCAGACACAGTTTGCCGGATGGACGACTTCGAGTTTACCCGTACTCCTTGCTGATGCCCAACTATGAATTCTTCTTTCCCCATAAGTAAGTTGCTTCCTATCCCGATAGCGCTTAACTCGGATGTCGGACAGTTAAAAGGACTTTTGTCAAAAGCATTGCTGAAGTCAAAGTAAGATATGTCTGTAGGTAACTTTTCATCAGCTCTCATGACATACAATCAAGTGTATGGGACATGAATAGCCTGCTCTAAAACCACGCTGCCTTTTGGAAGGAAACCGGCTTTCCTCTGGACACTGATAACTTCCGAATAATACTTTCCAGATTTTAACAATTAAGCTGGTTAAGCCTATGGGTCAGTAGTTCCTAGGTTTGCGTCTTTTAACTCTTCAGGATTAACTATGGCGTTCCCTTAGTCTTCCGTTATTCTACCTTGGGTTACAGACAGAATAAAACATATGATTGCGGGGTTTGTGTCGAAATTCGCTAGTTGTTTTGGTAACTTTGGTTGAATTTCATCGGATCTCACGGATTTACCCATATGAAGCTTAGCTAGCAGGCAGAATATATCGAGTTCCCCAACAGTCACAGTGTCTAGAGTGTGTATGAACCGAAGGCGAAGAGATCTCCACAGTATATACGTTACTAAATTAATTTGAGAATACCATAGTTTACCATAAGGACGTATCGATACTGTCCACTCATTATGCTAGGATATTTTTTCTTCTCTTAGTCTTGTGCTTCATGTATGAATATAAGCGTTTAGGGCATTTTACAGACTCCTTGACAAGTTTCTCTTCACACATTTATCTAGAATTGCAAATGGTTGACGGACCAATATTTTGCATCTTTTTATAGTATTTTGAACTATCCGAATTGTAGTATGAACTAGGAATCCCAGAATTAACGCAATTGAATTAAGAAGTGAGACACAAGCACAAACGAATGTATTGTATTTGGAATTCGAAATCGAGCATTCAACAAGTACAAAAGAATCATTAGTTAATTCAAACACCAAACTTTTTATACTAAGTTCTCGGTTCATCAGAACTCTGCAGGATTGATGTTCGCAAGCACTCAACAGCTCAAATGCAATATCTTCATGACTTTCTAATGTAAACCGAAATTGCCACTTTCAGTTCACTTTTAGTGATACAACGCTCTTTTCAGTCCTTCATATAGTCTATTGAAGGTAGTCAAGCTTTTAGATGGCTGTAGTCCGAGTGAATACGGCAGTTATTTGTGAACCGGCCTATCTTTCGTTCAAGTGTATGCATTTGTTCTAAGGAAATATGAATACTGAGAACGGCAGCTATCACATCACCGAGTAGACGTACGTTGGTTGAAGTATGAAAATTGTAAAATTAGAACCCTGAGGTGCAGAGAAAGAACATAAATCGAGATAGGAAAAAAAACACAAATATATCAGATGAATGTGTTAGGGCATGAAAGTGAAATCAAATAATAAGTGCAAAAACATCTTTCTATGCTTTAAACTTTCATTTTTAGACGCCTAAGGAAACAAACAAGTTCTGTGTGCATAAATGATTGGCGAGTTGTATTTTAAAACTGATTGTTGTGGAGATTTAGTCATTTCATCGGGAAGACAGTGTGGGGCCCTTCATTTCGTCATCACTTAGATCAAACGGTGTTTGTTGATGGGATCTACAGTTAAGTGGCCCGAGATCTGACTCCAAGTAGACCGTATGAATGATTGCTGTTGAAACATATATATCGCCTATTTTCGTATATGATCATCCACTTAAACCGCGTTAGTCAATGACGGAATCATGTAAGTCAAATAACGAGAATGGACTTTTGGATACATATATTTTGTATATAGTAATAATAATATACATATATTCCTGCATGTGCAGGTGCACGCCATTTTTACAGGCATGATCTATAAATTACAACATCTGCTGGTCCACAAAATGCTTCGCAATTCATTAAGTTTATAGTTGTTATAAAGTATACTCGTGGGGCGCTTGATGTAAACCGTGACCTTGAGGGGATGCGTACGTTAAGTTTTTTCCAGACGTCAGAAGTTTCATAGCTGTGCCCTCAGAGCGAATTTCTGAAGAAAAAATAGAAACAGAAGAGCAGCAAGGCACTTGGGTATGAACGCCAAACGTTGCTTAACATTGTGTAGTAGAACGGACAGAGGTATAGTAAATTAGAATTAATTCATATTATCTCTCGTTAGAGTGAAATCAATTCAGAGGCTCCATATTAGAGAATGTAGTAATAAAGTAGAATAGAGAGAAGTGGAATAGAGAGAAGCAAAACGACAAGCAGTAGACATTGCGAGTAAGCCAACTCCATTTAGTCGAGCGTTAATCAATATATATAGGCACACAAAAGTGTGACAGACATGTGATGAGTAATGGGATAAGAAGTGCACGCGCACATACGCTCATATAAAAACAGTCAAGATTAATAAGCGAATAATTAACAAAGTCAAAATGCGACTCAAGTAGAATGAATAGAATGGGCTGTCCAAAAGCTATAATAAGGTATATAGGCTTAACATAATAACCGACGTTTCAGTAGCTTCAGATAAAACAGATCCAATATAAAAACGTGAGGCCTTACCCTGATCATTGTGATCTGCTTTGCATTTCCGCGTTGAATCACTTTTCATATTCCCTCGAGAATAGGAACCATTGTTAGACAAGTTTGCCAGACTCTAAGAGTGTATTTCATCATGACGACTGAGTAAAGTGTTAAAAAATTTCACTAACTAGAAATCAAGTTCATCAACTGCCTCATAGTTGATACATGCAGTCCGAGCATCTTGAAAAGAACGGTCCGGCATTTTTAACAGCTCTCTTTCCAGACTCGGTTTGTTAATTCTTGTAACCAATAGATCTCGCAGCTGCACATGAAGTTGGTCGCCGAAATTGTATTTGGCAGCTTGTTTTTGCAATCCAAGGGCGAATTCACAAACCTCCTGGTTATTCTGACTAATAATTTAATGAAATTTCACTCTCTTATCACATTCAAAACTCGTGCACTTTAAATGATCTAATAGTAGTTTCTTAGAAGTTGCATGAGGAAGTGAGATAAGCTTTCCTGGGAGTGCAAAAGGTTTTAATGAACTGTAATGACCTACTTTTATCACGAGAAGACGATTGGTGTTATGGAAACAATTATTATTATAACCAATTGTACCGAGGTTTGTTTTACTGTACTTGATTGTTTGACTGTACCAAAAACACATACATTCTTCCGTTGCTTGTGACCTTGCACGAATTTGGTTAGGCTCAGTAAGCACAATTGTAACCTGGTACGATCTCGGTATTCTTTTGATACCACGAGATCGCCAGCAAATACATTTCGACTACAGCCATGAACTGCCTACTGATATTTGGCTTATGGGGGATCTTGTCGTTTAACTGGCACGTAGTCTTCCTGTAGTGATGATCAGAGTCAATCACAACTCGACGCCACAGTATAGAACTGTGGGCTTCTCTTCCAGTGGATGCGAAGAAATGTGCGACAGAATGCTACAGAATTTGATTGTTTATTCAACTGTTCCATCATGGACTCCATCGCTACGCCAATGCGATAAATAGAAGCATTTGATTTATACCAATGAGTATTATCCTAAACAGTACAATTTAGACCAAACATTACTAGGTGAGCACGAAAGAACTTATCGTATTTTGAATTCAAAATCAGACAGTCATCAAGTAGAAAGGAATCATTAGTTTATACAAACACCACAGAATGGCAGGTTCTTACAAGGAATTATTTGCCTCTTGAAGGTGGATATCTTTTTATTTTGTCTCCATTGTATTTTCCACCAGCACCTAAGCTCTATGAGGTTAGTGCGTTTGGATCATCAACTGAGGTGGTAACTTGTGGAGGATGACTACACAGGCCATAGTTTATCAATGTCACATGTGGTTTGACGTTCATTCATAGATAGGATGAATTTGAAAGTTATCTTCCACCTAGTTTCTCAGTAACGTATGGTCTGTTTGGAGCTCTAAGGGGTTCGTTTTCGTGGACCTTCATATATCAGTGATATGGATGAGGCCTGGTTAATCACGATTGTCCGGGAGGTTGTTGCTGGAAGTCTGAAGAAGTTAAAATCCTGAGAATGTGTCCATACGCCTAATGTTACGGAGAGACTAGACTCCAATAGTCTGTCATTGTTAAATTCATCTCAAGATTGGTGTGTACATATACTGTCCTGACTGACTATTGAGTGGACTTTTCACAGACTTGGATGATATCGGAAAGTGAAACGACCAAAGTTCCTGTATTTGATCTTAACAAAGCTAACGAATCAGCGCTTATTCGATTAGACCAAATTATGTTCTCAGTTGGTTATAAAAATGCCACGGATACTCCGAGTTCGACGAAATAAATTATATCATAAGTACAGAATATCTCAAACGGTACAACCTGCACTATACGACAAAAAGGTTCTCTAGCAAGAAATGGAGTGCTAAGTAGCTAAAGGGATGGTTAAAAACTAAGTGTTCGGCACCTGAGGGTCAATAAGGGTACTCCGACCAAGATGGGATCAAATATCTACCTCCAAGGACATGAATAATTATTTACATAAGATATTCGAAGATCAGCAATCATCGGTCAAACCACGCCGTAACCTTGATTTTTATCGAAAACGACTTTATTATCAATGGACCAGCAACGTGCAATGAAAAATGAAATAATAAGTGTGAATATTAATCAAAGTCAAACAATAAAGTTTCGAGTAAGGAAGGCTGAGGAACATAAAACATGAATACAAGGGTCCTGTGTAAAAGTTTAAATACGAAACAGGGCTAAAGTAGAAAGGAATGACAATTTATTTCAACAACACACTTTCGAGTGATTCCCAGTATTGAGTGGTCTATCACAGGCAGGATATTTCCTGTCTCCTCCTTGATAGACAGTAGTGAGGATCCTCTTTTATTATTATTTTTCTGTGTTATTTTATGCTAGTTTAGGCCTATGTAACATTCGATGTTATTAGTATTTTCGTAATAGGTTCAAAGGAGTAAATTGTCAAGACGATACGCTTCTGATGTGTTCTGTTCAAATCAATTTCTTTTCTCTCCCAACTTAGTCTAAGTAAAAGGTAGTTCTGTGCCCTACAGTTTTGCTAGATAACGTCGTTCGACATTATAGAATGCTGAATTTCAAATTACTTATGTAACCAGTGCTCCAGATCTTTCTAGAGCTTACATACACCCGCCTTAATACAGTAATATTTCATCCGCATAGAGAAAGATCCATGAATTGGAAGTTCCTAAGAGGTCATGTATAAACATGAGTAACCGTTGAGGGTTTCGAATTACTTTCTTCGATGTCAAAAACTTGGACTCTTTAGGTTCAGTAAGATAAGTTAATCCACTAGGTGCATGGTGCATTTTATGTCTTCAGTATGAACAACTACCTGTTGCAAGTGCTGCTATTGGAGACATTTAATATTTTTGTGAGAATCAACTTTAGGACAGTTAATTTCTTTGAGATCAACTCCCAATTTTAAGGAACGGCTTCAAATCTTTGGTTGCGTTTAATGGGTATTGTTTAGACACTCGGCTTCAGTAGTTCCAGTGATAGACAACTTGGATTTTAATTTTATTCCCTCTTCTCGCTTTCTCTGGCTTTTTAATTTGGTTAGTGGAGGGGGGTAAGGGGGATTTATATAGTCAGAATAATTAGACAATGGGACAAAATTAGAACAAGAATGAGTGAATGAAGTGACAACTTGTGATTCAAGGAGAATGGAAGATTAGACATTTAATAAAATCTTACATCATACTATTATCGGTTGTCCTAGCTATTGGTTAATTCTTCACAAAATTGTCTAGCGATCACTTGTAACGGTCTGTTCGACGAGAATGTTGTTAAGTTGTCTAGGAGAGCGTCGCGTATGAAACTGGTGCGTTATTGTTTATTAGTTATAAATCTTATGCATATGATATGACACATTACTAATGATAAGTTGAAGATCTGTATTGCATCTATATAACTAGATGAGGTGCAGGAAAATAGTAACATCCTTCTGACGAGCCCTAAGTGGTAGGAAAAGCAAGTTCTGGACTTCTGTATTCCTTCTTATGTTTACAAGTCAACTCTAATGAAATTTGAAATATATTTTTTGACAGATCACACCGTAAGTATATATTTTACACGTTAATATATTTCGTTTACTTTTTGCGAGTGCTTGCGTAAGTCATCGAGGTATTAACTTTCATACTTCACTTTAATTGCAATAATAACGGGTTAAATACTCAGTAGGATGTTAGATGTAGTGAAGAAATCACGAAGAAGAACATAAAAGATCCTTTTTTATGGATTAATATTACTCATAATGATATCGACAAAAATACAACTAATTGTTGATTTATTTATTTATTACTTTTCAGAGAAACAAAACCAAAAGGTACTGCTACTAGAATTATCTGACTTCGTGTTATAAAATACGTAATCCACTGGTTCACCAGCATTTTTTAGACTTAATTGGATATTCCCAACTAAAACTTAGGATACAATCAAATAAGGTTGTGAATTTGAGCTGTTTACAGATTGTTTTTCAAGAGAGTACAGTAGACAACAAAACCTGAATCATTTGAAATCAGGTCTTGACCTATAATATGATACAGAAAGCCTTGTAACACTCACCGAATCAAATTTGTGGGAGGCAGGATTGTCCGTCATTTGTCAGATGATTAAGAATATCCAAAAAGGTAAATAATAAAAGAGACAAACGATGTGCATTCACCAGAATTAAAATATACTGATGTAAATAGTTAGCAGTCGTAAGCGTTCGTTTAGTTAAACCGTTAAATTAACAGTAAGAAAGATTATAATGCCTGACTACAAAGTAAAAGGAATACATTTGAAATCTTCATCACAGCCAATATCAAAACCTTTAAGTTCATAATGAACAACTTGTCTGGTAAAAGAAAAACATTTTAAAATCAATTTATTCCAGACAAAACAAAACAAAATGATGCTTTGTACTAAACATACATGATCAGTCTACACTAGATCCAGACCAGTGTTCGTATCTCATGATTAAAATCTTTGAAAAGTGTGGAAATATAAAAACAATCAGATGACTAATTACAAGTTAACAAAAGTAGGAAAGTTGTAAGGTTACACTTGACAATTTTTACGTTTATTGTTTTCTGTATTCCTTGTTATCCCCAAAGTGAATTCGAAACTGTATGGTAGTTACGTTGCACTACGAATAAAAAATATAATCCTGAAAATGTGATTGTGATTGTCGAAAATGTTTTAAATGTTTGGCTTGAATCTGTGCGGAATGAAGTTCTTATCTTATTGTAAAGATCGAACTTAAAAAGAAACAACCTATTGATGTTTCTTTGTTCTTTTTTACTTTTGTTGCTGATGTATATTAAAGATATTGACTGTATAAAAGATGTTTTACTCGCTAAAGAAATACAAATCAACATTTCATATGGAACAAATGTGTTTACATCATAATACATAATATTATGAGTCATATACTGATTTGTGTACTGTTGTGATGATTTGAAGCATTTGAATTATAGTACAAACTAGGAATCCCAGAAATAACGTAATCTAACCAAAGAGTACTTAGATGAGCACGAACGAACATGTTGTATTTGGACTTCAAAATCAGACAGTCATCAAGTACAAAAGAATCATTAGTTCATGCAAACACCACAATTGTCTGGGTTAATTTTATTTTAATTAACCTAAAGTTGATAACAAAATAATATCTTACTTACTTACTTACTTACTTACGCCTGTTACTCCCAATGGAGCATAGGCCACCGACCAGCATTCTCTAACCCACTCTGTCCGGGCCTTCTTTTCTAGTTCCATCCAATTCTTGTTCATTTTTCTCATGTCTACCTCCATTTCTAGACCTGATGTGTTCTTTGGTCTTCCTCTTCTCTTTTGGCCTTGAGGATTCCATGTGAGGGCTTGTCTTGTGACGCAGTTTTGTGCTTTCCTCAATGTGTGTCCTATCCACTTACATCGCTTCTTCCTGATTTCTTCCTCCGCTGGGATCTGGTTTGTTCTCTAAAATAATATCTGATATTTCATTAATGTCAATAGTTAACCTTTGGTTAGATTTGAATAGGCAGACTATGTTCACTATTATTCATTCAGCTTAATTTTATTTATTAAAGTACTTATATGAACAAACTGTAAAAATCTCATTGAAAAACTGATCAACATTCTAATCAAAACAGAATAACATAACCGGTGAATGAATAATAATTTATATTCTGAAAAATAATAATTACAGAATTCACGCCAGTTTACAGGCATGATCAATTTGATATAAGTAATAACGTTGGACGTGCAGAACAAACATGTGATAAAAGAAAGTTTTAAGTATACTACTTCAGTAGTTGTTTAAGTAGTTGTAGTGTTAGTCATTAGTTTTAGCCCATAATATATCTTATTCTAGTTTTCGGACATTCCATTCTATTCATTCTAATTGAGTCATATTTTGACCTTGTCAATTATTCGCTTGTCAGTCTTGATTGTTTTTATATGAGCGTATATGTGTGTGCCCTTCTTATTCCATTAATCACATGTCTGTAGTTTTATTTTGTCTGACTATAAATATTGAGTAACGCCTGACTGAAATGGAGTTGGCTTCCCAGCCATCTTCCATACGTGTCATTTTGCTTTGCTATGTTTCATTCGCTTCATATACAAAATATATGTATTCTCAAGTCGATTCTCGTTATTCGACTTATTTAATTCCGTTATTGACTAACGCGATTCAAGTCGACGATGATATACGAGAAAAGGTGATAACAGACATTTATACGATCTTGGAGTCAGATCCATCGGGCCACAAAATAGTACATATATTACAGCGATCCAAAGCATCAGCCGGGAATTTTTAATATTTCTTAAATGGACAGCCTGTTGATTTATGAACGGTGTAATTAAGGTCAATTCGTGTGCCAGATCGAAATAATGATAATTATCTACAACTAGAGAAATTAAAACGAAAACAGAGAGCACGGAACAACAAAAAAGTAATTACCAAAATATATCAGTCAGGTCTACCTAAATGCGTGTGTCATGTGACACAGTGATATACTGTTTGTGTTATTCAAATAAGTTAAAGTTGCTAGGAGCGGTGTTAACATATTGACAGCAAGTGGGTGGTTTTACTAAGGGAATTCACCAATAAAGATGGCTAAACATTTAAGGTTCCTAAAATATCACTTGTGAAATGAGATACACTTAAAGGCGCTAGACCATTCAATGCATTTTCAGAAGAACAGTATGCATCGATGCAGCGAACAAATAATGGGAGTGATTTTATCGTGCGGATAGATTGTGGTAGGTTATTCCAAAGTCTAGAAAATTTACAGGTGAAGTAATTGATATAAAGAGATGATTTAGAATGAGTACATACATTTAGAATGGTACATACAATCAACTTGCTGGTACATATGCTATTTGTTTTGCAAAATAAATCAGATATTATTGGTAATAACATTTATACAGTGTAGTTTTCATGGAACTTTTCTTTTTGTACAGTACATATGGTGGGTACGACAATTTACTTTACAGCTTTTGTGTTTAGATTAATGTCCATAGATTTCGATGTACATTTGTTCATTTTTACCAAACGATGTAGAATGAGAAATTTGTGAATGATGAGAGTAATATGTGGTTGTTAAAAAAAAACCCAGTTAGATTGTTGGAAGTTTGTATATTTGTGAATTAATTTCAAAATAGGATAAAACAGAAATTTATTGATCATCATTTCTTATTGGTTTACTAGCTGATATGTTAATCATCATTATTCTATGGAAGTATTTCCACAAAACCTAATTTTACCAACCCATAACAAAAACAACTAGTTATTAGTGATATTATTTTAGAAAACTATAGTATTTGTATGGACTAATGATTCTGTTGTGTTTGATTGCCAGCTGATTACGAATTCCAAATACATTACTTTTGTCTGTGCTCATCTAGTTCCGTTTAGTTTAAATTGGATTGTTTCAAAATTCATAGTTAGTACAAATACTTCTAATCATCGTCAAAACTCCAATAGGATGTCTTATTCAGTACCTATAATCAATATAATTCAAATTTCTTGTGCTTTCGGTCAAAATTATCGTGATCATTCGGACACACGCTAATCTTTTGGCACTAAATCAATGTTTCTAATTGACTCATTGATAATTTCAAATTTTATCAACTATGAATAACTCAAAGAAAGAACTGATTAATTTCAGCCATTGTGACTGATTTAATAACCATAAAAGTTAACGATCTTTTTTTTAACAAAACGATATCCAAATAACTGCTAACCACTAACATTTTGCATCAGTGACTGGTTTAGCGGAAACACTATATGGTTGTTTCATCCGAATTCGATTCTTCTCAGTAATTAAAGTCTATAACTCCATTCAAGAAAAGTAACAAACGAGAATGATTGAAGTCCTCAGTAATTGTAGATTTTCAATGGTTCTCTATTTTATGTATGTCTAGGACGAAAACCATATACAAATAAAAATAATTCCAACAATTCCCTAAATTTACATTTTCACTAATCTGACTGTCTTTTTTTTACAGAGATGCTTTATATATTTCGGAATATTATAGAGACTCATCAAACACGATGTATTGCGAAATGTCTAATGTCAAAAACTGTGGATCACTGTAAAATCTAAATGTTCTTAATTCAATTCCATATATAATTGTAAATGATTATTGGCAAATGGTCACAAACTAGGATGTAACATTATTTACGACTAGCTAACATTGAATGGTATTTCAGTTGATTATAACTACCTTCAAATCTGTATTATTAAATGATGATTTTAGAAATTTCAACTATCATGTGATGTCATTTTGTGTTTATTCAATTCATATTTATTATTGTATGCAATAGTTTGTAAGGTGAACTAGTACCCTGCCGCGATATTTAATCTACAAATTATTTTATGTACTGGAAAAAGGGAAATAAACAGTATTTATATTTATAATTTAAAAATATTAACTTGAAAGGAAACATTTAAATTTATTTGTCACATACACGCATTGACAACCAAGTAATGAATATTTCGAGGTAACATGTAGAACATAAAAATGTAGTTGAATAGTTAGTTATTTGTTCATTAAGGAACTGTATACTGTATACCAGTTGAATGCATGTCAGCTGGAGAAGAATTATGAAACAAGGAATATTCAATACTTTGAAATCATTAGAAAACACATAAATGACAAAATAACTCAAATCAAAACAGATCATCGTTTTAAATGTATTCTTTTTAAGAGCAAACTGTAACCGTGGTGCTATCAGTATACATAGCTAAGAACCCTATTTTTAAACACTAACACTTATTAGATGAATTGTGTTAATATAAATATTTTTCTAAACAGTTTGATGTAATTAAAAGAGTTAATAGTTGGACGATATTCAGGGATTAATACTTCTAACGGTCAAATACTTCTACAACTATTTGCCACTCAGATGAATAGTTCATTTATTTAAAGCGTATATTTATGATTGAACATTAAATATACAAAAATATTCAGTTATTCACACACAACTGGTAATGTTTCATTGGTTTCATCAACTGTATACAATTGTTTTTTTTTTTTTGTAACTGACTATCAATGGTTACCTCTTTCTATAAGGATTATTTACCATTCGTTCTGGACGATATTGTTTACTTATACACCAGTACCTAATCAATAAGTTTAAGGCAGTTATTTGTAATGTCTGGAATACGAATCAATAAAATGTCATAGTAACTGTCTTGAAAAAGTAATTTAGTATGATGAAAGCAATATGTTCATTAGTAAAATGATTACTGAATATTCATAAGAAATGATATTTTTTTGCTCTCTACACTCAAGACAAAATTAATTTATCATCTTTGATGATATATAGTCTATTTAAATGGATACCTGAATATTTCCTAGATTTTCAAGTCCAATTCCTTTTCTGTAGTGATTTATAATGGCAAACAGAATGTTCGCTAAATTCTATTTGTGATTTATTAAGTAACTAGATGGATTTACATTTATATCAACGAACGAGAGAATGAAGATTACCGCAATTAATGACAAATATAATACGAAATGAACAACTTGGTATTAGGTACGCAGATCCAAACACGTACATGTAGTATATATACACTAATGCTTTGAGATTCTAAATGGTATAACGGTTTGATATGATAAGTCAGATTAGTATTTTCGTGTGGTATGAACTAATTAGTTTATTCAAGTGAATAAATTTTATTGACATTAGGTTTGTAAGAAAGTAATATGTGACATCAGAATAAATACTATAGCAGGAGCAATCTGGTCTCTTTATTCATACACACATGTGAAAATACAAAAAAAGGTGATTATGAGAGAACCAAGTTTATTTATGTTTGTACAACTGATACATATGCAAATTGTTGTCAAATAAGTGTGAGCTATGTGGATTTATTGAATAATATTCACTGAATTTATTCATAGGCTAAAAACCAGGTCAAATATAAAAGTAAATAAAAGAAGTAAAATTCAATTAAAGTAGCTGATCATGAAGTAGTCTAGTTTTCATGAACATATGAGTGACACTCGATGAATTTTGATATTTGTGCTTGTTGCCCAATCCTCTAATCAACAAATTGATTTTATGGTACATAAAACAATACTGTTCACGGTACTACGTTATACATATGGTTATAAACCAGTGAATAAATGGATATTCTGCCACACCCCTATGAGAGCACTTAAGATCTGAATTGTTTGATTTCAGCGTTTTTGATTACACATCCGAAGGTCACAGGTTTTAGTCATAGAAGTAACGTAAGTTTATTCAAGAGTAAAAGTAATGTTGTTAGTGAAATTTAATAGACGATAGATCTGGTTTCATAGCTTCTAGTCAAAAGTTTTAAGGTATTCACCATCGAGAGTTTATAGACACACCAAATGAAAGATTACTTATTTCTACCTAACAAACTGGTGGTATATACATTTATGACTTACATTTGCGTCAAATTATAGTGAAGACGGACTGTTATTGTTTAACTAACAGCTTGTGGCCTCTAAAAAATGTACATATGAACTACTAATAGGTCATAAATTTCGGAAAATTCGACAAAATTCTTCGACTGGAATCCATGGCTGATAGAATTTGAGTTGAAAGTTTTTCAATTGTCAGATATGAAAACGGATAGTTCTGTTAATGTTCTTTGATATATCTCCATTTCTTAAATACAAATGTCTCTAATCAAAATACACAATATTGCCTGAAATATGATTGTTTACGAGTTGAATACTTCGTTTCAGTTTTTTTAGATATCATGCTAAGCACAAACAGCGAGCTTGAGACTGAGTCATTCACTCACAAAATTAAACTGAGGCTATCAGTCAAAAGTTTGCAAACACCGATAAGGTCATCGATTGAGTAAAATATGCAAATTGTTGAAAATGTAATGTTTATTTCCACCCATTTTCGTCTAATTCCCCTATTTTGTTTATTTTACCGATTAACCTTAATAGTAAGAAAGTTTCTTATACAAAGCAGATTTGCGATAAGGTTGAAATAGTCTTACACCATTCATACACACCGTTCTCAACTTAGCAAAATAAAAGAATTTTAGGACAGCTGATATAGTTCATTGATAACGTTCTTGAGAATTCAATACCACGACATAAATATTTGTGTCATTTAGAAAACACCACTTTTCTTGGGGTTGCAGGATATCATAAGAGGTCATTGATGATAAATGTAAAATTTAGTTAAAAGCTTTTTATACAAAAAAGCATTCAATCACCTCTCATAAGTATGTTTTCATCTGACCCAAATAATGATGCTACTTGACACTAATAAAGTAGCTATTAATTAGTGATTCAGTCTTGGAATTTTAAGCAGCATAAATACATTATATTCTCATAAATCTAGTCCACCGACCTCACAGTAAATTTTGACAATCGTTACTATTAACTTATTCAAGTTACTGAATGTTATTGGGTAATATAAAATATTAAAAACACTCAAATTCGCTCTTGTCTACATTGACTTATTTAGATTTGGATAAACAACAAGAATAGTATTGACATAAAGGAAGGATTTTTTTGAGAATGATACGTTTGAAGTTGGTATTCTGTCCAAATCGAACTCAACTAAAGAACCATTTAGGATTATAGACCTCTGAAAAGTTATGTATTAAAAAGGAATAAATTCTCAGTTATTTGTTCTTACGATATCAAACAGGATCGAAATCAAAACCATCAGGTCAGGCGAAGTATAAAATGCTTTCAGATGACTAACTTAAAATCATATGGTTCACATTCAGAATTTTAATCAGTACTATTAATGATGTTTATCTCAACGTCGGTGTAATTAAATGTAGTGTGTTATGTGTTTACTGTTCTCGGTAGTTTCAGATAGTAAATAATTATGTTGGAGTCGGTCGATATAAACCTCTGGTTATTTTCGGCAAATTGGGTCTACACTTTTAAAGTGATCATTGTCTTCCTCGAGATTCAAACCACCATTGCCCATTTTTACAGTCAATCTGCTGAGCAGTTCCAGTTGATACTGACTTCCGATAATACTGTAACACTTGCTCTGACTGACAGCTAATGAATCTATAACTAAAATTTAAACAAACATGATATCGCTGGCTTCTATTTAGTGTTCGATAAACATAAACGGCAATGTAAAACACTACGGACATGTGTAAAACAGTCAGTTTGAACAAATCTGTCGATGTTTTCTAGCCGAAAACAATAAGAAACTTTTTTATTACACATAACACAATGTTTTCATGTTCATTCAAATCAGTTGTTAAGTTATAATGATGGTCAGAGACATTTATCCTATATAATGAATCATTGTTAAATAAATAGAAAACATCCACCAATACATGTAACAGGATAACCTTTCTCTGAACTTCATTCTTGTTCTACTTATAATGACTGTATTTAGTTTATTAACAAGTTGCCAGAACCTTTTTCAGTAAACGGGTTTAATAGATGTCCATATTTCTCTTTCAAGCTAGATAATACAGTTTCACAGTACAGTTTTACTAATGACAGCATTAAAAATTATGAACATCTCTTAGCTTCACTTCACTTACACTTACGCCTGTTACTCCCAATGGAGCATAGGCCACCGACCAGCATTCTCTAACCCACTCTGTCCGGGGCCTTCCTTTCCAGTTCTGTCCAATTTTTGTGCATTTTTCTCATGTCTACCTCCATTTCTCGACCCAATGTGTTCTTTGGTCTTCCTCTTCTCTTCTGGCTTTCAGGATTCCATATGAGAGCTTGCATTGTAACGCAGTTGTGTGCTTTTCTCAATGTGCGTCTCATCCACTTCAACAACTTCCTCCTGATTTCTTCCTCTGCTGTGATCTGGTTTGTTCTCTCCCATAGTAGGTTGTTGCTGATAGTGTCTGACCAACGGATCCGAAGTATTTTGCGTAGACAACTGTTAATAAACACTTGTATCTTTTAGATGATGGCTTTCGTAGTTCTCCAAGTTTCCTTCCCAAACAGTAGAACTATTTTGATATTTGTATTGAAAATTCCGACTATGGTGTTGGTTGACAGACAGTTGTTTTGAGTTCCGTATGTTTTTCAGTTGTAAATATGCTGCTCTTGTTTTGCCGATTCATGCATTCAAACATCTGTTAAAGTGCCATAAAATATTACATAAAATTCATTTGCCCCTAAGAGTCAACTATATGTCAAAATCGACCGAATCTGTTTATTTATAGAAAGTTACCAAAAAAAGGAAGGATAGCATTCAGATGAATCAGTATTTATCTAATTCAATGTTAAACCATACCCCACAATATTTATTTGATTAATACAATTGACATGCTAGTAGAACAAGTATTCTATTCTTTCGTTATTAACAATTAGTTATTAATGACGTCACATGAAACTTTATTTCTTTTTTCCTTTCATATAGTGAATAAATGTTTTAGAAATACTTCATGTAAACATGTGAGTAGTTAATTAATTTTACTGGTGATAGTTATTTCTACGCTACCGCTTAATGTAAGTGATAGAAATGCCATTCGTAATAAAATGAATGACAACTATAAATTATATTACATTGATATTTAAGAATCAAATTGAATATATTACTGCAAACTGATCCATATCAGAAACTTTATATATCTACCTGAAACATGTAATTTGTGGTAGTAACTCAGTTTAAAGGTAATTTACTTCACGGGTTTACTTCAGATAAAAAAACTACTGTAAAACATAAACTACTTATTTCGTCATCTTTAGTGACTATTCATTAACCAAACGGGGACTGAACTTGAATCATTTGGTTAATGCGATATTTTTGAACCATATTATCGGGATATAATTTTCCACATTTCGTGACACCATCCATTTGCACCGTCGATATTTGTGTCACTTTTGATATATTGTTATATTTCCAAACGGAAAAAACCACTAATAGGTTTTCACTATGAATTCAGCAATTCATCTTCTACTAAGTCCTTAGTGAGTGTACGGTTACTAATTGGATTGAAGGTTATCTGAAGTCTTATATTTTGAAGTTTAACAGGGATTGGACATTCATTTTGATTATTTTATTCATGATTTGTGATATAAAAACACAGCTGGTGATTTGAAGATAAATCTTTGTAAATGTTAAAAATTGAGTGATGCACTAAAACATTATTGTGAAATCTCAGATAAACACAAACAAATAAAGATATGTATGAAATAAACGCTTGAAGAAATATATAATGTGTTAAACATTGACACCGATTGATGCCAGCCATCTCAGTGGTCTAGTGGTTAAGAGCTCGCGCGTGAGAGTGATAGGTCCTGAGTTCGAATCCCGTGAGGTAGGATCGTGGATGCGCATTTCTGATGAGTCCCACAATAGGACGAAACAGCCTTCAAACCGTGCTTTCAGGTTTGCCATGGTGGTCTAGCTTCCACTGACTCATGATCTCAACTATTGAATGTATAACACTTTGTCATAGAATTTGATTTACCCTACTACTGTTATACGTATCTGATACTTTAGGTTAATTAGTGAGTATATTGGTGGGTTTTAATTTAAATGTATATTTGTTGTTTAATTACGAGAATTAAACTTTGACTAACTCAGTAGTAGTATGTTTAAATCCCTTCATTTTCGATTCATTTACTTTTGCAGTCAAACATTTATTGACTTATAAAAGTTTTCGGTTCCCAAAATAAACAATATTAAAGGTTGATGATTGTACTCATTTCTAATTTGAATAATTTACGCAACTGTCAATTTATTTAAAATTATGGTGAGACAATAGTTTATGGACGACCTTTGAGTGACGCCAAAGTCACCTTGACAGTGTCTACCTACTTACTAGGGCTAAATAAGGGTTACAATGTGGTTCGAAAAATAAGAATTATGTATCACAGTTGATGGTAAAGATTAGGAATTAGATTTAGGGTTTTCATCACGAACTGACATCAGCTAAAATGCCAAGATGCTATTTGGCCAGATGGATCAGTGAATTTCGTGCCAAAATCCAACACCCATTATCCTAAATCTGATTGGTTCGTCCATTAATTATAGTCTCGCCAAAATTATCAAATAACTTGTGCCATTCCCAATTACTTCAAACTGTTTTTATCAGATCATCAGTTAATGCTTTGACGTTTAACTTTTTTAAAGGAATTTAGATTTCAAGTATATAATTCATTTGTAATAATTTGAACGAAATATAATGAATGTTCAAGTAATAACCAAGTTTCTTTCAAGAATATGGCTAATTTTAACGTGTATTTCAATTTACTATCATGACTTAATGAAATTGTACAACATAATAAAACCTGTTCGATTTCATAATGTTCCGTTTACTGATATAGAAATGATTTAATTGTACTCGATTTCATAATAAAAGTAGATTTGTTTAAATTAGTTCGAATAAGTATTTTTTGTCAAATTCATTTGTTATTGTTTACTTAAATCTTCCCATTAATGTTTAGTTTTAGAGTAAACATCAACTCTGAGATGTAGGTAAATCAAGCTGACGAGTCGCGAATGGAATGAAATGCACGTCTTGGATTCCACTTCTAGCCACTGTCTATCTTTGTCTTATAACTATTTTTATCATTTTTCTTAATTGATTACTAATAAAATGAATAACATGTATTGTTCATATATATTTTTCATGAATCAGAATTAATCAGTAATCGAGATCCTATCGTTCAATGACACGATTATAGTCATTTTAATAGTAATTTTTTAATTTATTACACCGGATATAACATGAGTATTCCGTTTTCATTATACTAACTATTCAGTATTTATTCAAATCTAGTTAACCATTTCTAATTAAGCTACTTTAAGAGGACATGTCCATTATTTAAAAGAGTAACTTAAACTATTGTAATATGTTTATTCTATTTGATAAAATTTTGTTAATGTGATCATTATGAATGCAAAATGAAAGATAAACAGATTCCTTTGAAAGTGTCCATTTATTTTATGATACAATGAAACTTACAATAAGAAACAATCATGTACTCATTCTATTCTTATGTGATAATTTATGTGCATAAAAAAAATTTACATTTTCTCTCGTTATAAACTATATAATTTAGCCATAGATTACTTATGTGCATAATAGGCATAAACGTTAACTTATGACAACCGAATTGTATTTAGCACAAAATTATAGAGTTACTTGGTAAAATAGAAAAACCATATAATAAGTCGTTGATTTGCAAAATATCAACCTGGACTGTTCCTCTTGTAAAAATCAATCAATTGTTTTCACATTTCATTGTTCATGCGTTTTTTTTTGCAAACTGTATTGTGTTGTCGCTCTTCCTTTCTTGTTCTTTCCCCATCTTCTGCTGCCAGACATCGCGTTTTAAACTCGCGTCATATACTACTTACATCGATATAAGTAGCACGCACCACAGTGTTTCTTCCTATTTAACACTCGTCAGCTGGATATACCTGCATTTCAAAGTTGATATTCACTCCTAAACTCGAACCCAACACTGTTCACTTAAAATGTTATCGTGTTATCAAATAATCAATGCAAAAATCAAATGAATAATTATTTCACAAGTTGAAATCATGAGCCAATTGAAGCTAGACCACCATGGAAAACCTGGAAGCACTGGACGGCCGTTTCGTTCTAGTGTGGGACTCCTCAGCAGTGCGCATCCACGAACCCGCACCCCACGGGATTCGAACCCAGGACCTACTGGCTTCGCGCCTGAGCACTTAACCATTAGACCACTGAGCCGGCATCCAACGGTGTTAATGTCTTACTTCAACCAATCCACGAAGTTGCGTGTTTATTTTTCTTTAATAAATTTGATCAAAAGTTTGAAAATTTCATCTCTTTTTCTAGCCAACTTATACCTACTTATCGTAAACATTTGAAAAAAAATGGTTAAATTTTTAGCTTGACTAATTAAACTACGTTTTTTATATCGTCACACTAAAACATATTGGATAAAGTCAGATATAATAACAGGAAGTGTTACGTAACATCTGTTTGAAATTCCTTTATTATTTGTTGTTTTGTTTTGATTGAATTACTTATAAGTACTAACATAAAATCACCAAACCTTGAAGTTATGAAGTTTGTTTAGTTCATAACTACTGAATATGTTTTTTACCAACTTGACCATATGACTGATTGACTTACAGTGTAGTAACCGAATCTTGATCATTGAGCAATGTAGTACAATCGGTATTTTTAATAGTTGAGATCATTAGTCAATTGAAGCTAGACCAACATGGAAAACCTGGAAGCACTGTTTGACGGCTGTTTCATCCTATTGTGGGACTCTTCAGCAGTACGTATTCACGACCCTACCTCGCAAGATTCGAACGCACGCCGTATCAGTCTCGCGCACGAGCGCTTAGCCACTAGACCACTGAGATGGCCGACATCCAAATGTGTTAATGTCTAACTTGAACTAATCCATGAAATTGAGCGACACATCCACCATTGTCTTCAGTGAGTTACTATCCACTAGTCACTGCTCTTCACTAGAGCTCTAGGATGTACCTACTGAAGCCAGTCACTAATGAGCATATGTTGACTAACACAGGTCGTGCAGGCGCATTGCCCAGCAGTCCCAAAATAGGACGAAACAGCCGTCCAGTGCTCCCAGGCTTTCCATGGTGGTTTAGCTTCGATTGACTCATGATCTCAACTATCGAAATTACTACAATCTTCACAAAACCTCTTCTGATACAAATTGGTATTTATCTCATTTCTTGTCTATGTTCTAAGGATGTTAGTACTAAAGCGACCTGCCTGAATATCTAGGCTACCTGTTTCTGTCATCTAGATATTTCAACAAGTTATCTGTTTCCTTGTTTGTTCTAACACATCATTAAGTCAATTAATTGCATAGCCTATTCAGTTACAAAAATGTGCAATCGGAGACATTGTGATTGTTGGCAGTATGCATCGAAAAGAATGTACGTTATTTTGAGTTACTGGACTCTTAACATCTAACTGGCGATCGGTCAACATTTATCGTCAATATCGATCAAGATATAAGAAATGGAAACTTGCCGAAATACTATGTGCTGAGAGTTCTATATTATATCAAAAATATAATATTGAATAAAGCTAATAATAATAATAATAATAATAATAATAATAATAATAACAATAATAATAAATATAAGCAGTTTAGTTGCCAGTTCTAATTAAATAGAAACATATTAGGTATGTTCTAGGCATTCCACAATATAATTAGTTTTATGACTGACTAGTCCCACAATAGGACGAAACATCCGTTCAATGCTTCCAGGTTTCACTGGTGGTCTAACATCAATCGGTTCATGAACTCAATCAGAAACATTTTACTTAGTATAGAAACAATAAAAAACTGTCGCATTATCATAGGCCATAAAATGACTTAAGGATTACTAGGGTAAATTCTAGGTTTATGACCAGAAAAATAGCAATCAATGACATACAGTTTTGTTGTGAGTGTTACATTAGAATTTGTTACCAAAGTAAACTATTATAAATAAAGATTTTCGATCGATCCAAGTGTGGTATTTCTAATCAGTTATGTCTGTAACTTAAAAAACGGTTATGTTTCCTTTTTTTATCAATGGAAAGTTGTTTAAATATATCTGAATGGTTATGTTCCAAACTAAATCGAATTCCATATAAGGTATAAAAGTGGTCACATATTGTCCAACTGAATGCAGTTCCTTGTCAATCAAGTATTACACGGATAATGAGTAGAAATTTGGCGGCTCTTACGAATTTCACTGACATTTGTATGATAGGTATAATAGTTATTTTGAGTGAAATTCCGTTAGACTAGAGAATGTATATTGTTAATAAGCTGTAAATTATGTATAGTTTGTTGCTACGAACCTGTTAGATTATATAATTCAGCTATAAATTTTTACAGTTTCTGATGGATCACAACATACATCGATATTTCTTAAAAGCTTATAAATATAAATGGTATTTGTATACAAACAATCCAATTGAAAATCGGAATCTAATAACATCTAAAAATGATTATGAATTCAGTTGATGTTGTTCACTCGTATCTCCTCATTGTCATTTAGGACTGTAATTGATCAGTCTCTTGTTGGCATATGTGTATTCTGTGTAAACTGCCTCGTCATTGTAATAAATCACATGCTTTATAAGCAAAAATGAATATTGGCTAGCAGTGGAATTCAGGACGCCCGTTTCGTCCTATGTGATTATGTGTAGTGTTATACTAAAAAACTAAAAGTTTGACCTAATTAGTTGTACTAGCGTAGGCTTGAAAGTGCAAACATTTTCAATTAATATTCTGTCGGCAAAACACCTTGGCATAGTAGAATGTTTAACGAACTAGATGATGCAACGTTTTACTGTATTATTCAGAATATCTCTAAAATATGAATCACCATGCTGTTTATTATATAGAATTCCAGATATTTTGTTGCAAAAATGACTAGATTTTTGAATTGATTCAAACACTGAATTTCATTTATGTTTTTGGCTCACTCAACTGTAACATTCAAATAAACATTTTTTAACAAGTACTTAAAAAAGTCTAACTTTAATCGTGGTTTATCGATTTGAATTCTTCCTCTATTTCTGACTAACAAAAAAACACTTTTATAGTGAGAATACAAACTGAAGCCTATGTGATGAAATTCAGGGACCACCTGAATTGATTTTCTCGTATAACGCACTCACTTCTTCAGTACGTGTCTTAATGCAGACATTAAAAACAGAACCGTCTAATGTATAAATATCTTGATTAGTTTTAATCAATCAAATTTTACCTATATAATGTGTATGATTTTTCAAGACTGTTTTGTGAAATGTCTATATGAGGGGTACAGTTTTGTGAGTGGATTGTTTATGTTATTCACAATGTCGAGAAAAGCATTATTTTTCATAAGTATCAATGAAACAACAATGTCTTTATGTATTTTGATTGTGTACTAATTTCAAAATGACTGTAAAATATTAAACATGAATGATTGTTATTTACATTTAGGAATACCATGAAATAAAATTTTGTTTCTATTCTTTGGTGATAGGACGCATTTGAATCTGCATATTCAGATTGAATGAGGGCACGAAAACTGACGTACGCATTCTTACATCAGCTTTATACACATTTCTACAGGACGTTTGTGTATTCGATTAATAATAAGTAGCTAGAGTGTATTTCTTTTGAAAGTGTATGCACTAAAACCGCCTAAATACCATAAATTGATGTTATACTGAGCATTAAGAGCAAAGAATGCTTGGGTTTAGAAAGCTAAAGGTATCATCTGATACTCGTTTGGTTTTCTTGTTAAACTCTGTTGCTAAATATCATGTCATAATTTTAGACTAATAAAGTAAACTCATCAACTACAAAAGCTTCAGTTTATAAGGTCCGGAAAGTTTGGGTGGTTATTAAATTCGAAGTTGGGATGAATGAAACTGAGTTACAAAAGTTTGGCTTTTCTATTTAGAGTGTTGGGCCAATAAAATACGAATTTCAATGAAACATGTTACTTGGTGAGTAGTTCTAACAACTATGAAATAAATCAATAAGTAGTTATTATTTTGGATATCATCACAAAATTTATGCCAGTTTACGATCATCATCGGGTAGATATAATAATGATTTTAACATATGAACAAAATAATATTGAGAGGAATTATTTGGAAAGACGTCGTTCACAAGTTGTCTTGAAAAGGATATTCGTCTAAAAAACTATAATACTGTGGAACAGGTGTCATGAGTCATTTTTTTAAAGTAATAGAACTGGGACGTTGTTTTCATGGATGAATAGCTTAACGAACGGCGATTTCAATCCCATCACAGAGTACTTATAATTATCTACGACTAAAAAGAAGAAGACAAAAACAGTGAGCACGGAACAATAGCCAAATATAACTGCAATAAGTCGGTCAGTTTATAAGTGCTATACTGTTTTGTAATGCACAAACTTAGACAGATGCTGTTTAAACTAATCGACATTTATATAAACATCGTTACAATAGCAAAGTGGATAATACATTGAGGACAAGGTTAGAGACTGGCCAAGGATGGTGTAACGGTAAAATATCAGAATGAAGTAAAGTTTATTGTGCATGCCTAATAACAGTGGTGATCAGATATTAAATATCTTTATGATATTCCAGGTGAAGACATGAATGGTTGTTGGTGTAAAAATTCTAAAGGCAGTTTCAAAGGAGAAGAAATAACTTGTAGAAGAATTCACATAGAAATTAGATTTAGAATGAGATATTTTAGTATTGTATACAGAGTCGGAAGTGTTAGAACTCGACTATTCTTAACGCCGGATTTCATCAGATGTGAATTGTGAATTACCTAACATGTTGAAGAAAAAGATAAAATTCATATATAATACCATATACTTTGTTGGTAATCATTGTCTAAATGTTATTAGACACAAACATTACGAGTTAGGTTCTAGTGTAATTAAGTTAAGCGTAAATATCCACCGATTATTAATTTGTGGTAGATATCATAGTGTCCTCAATTGATATTTTCATATTTACAGTTAACAAAAGAATCCATTCAATAAACAACCTGATTTAATGTATATTTCGCCTAGAAACAAAATCTTATTTATTATACTATACTCAACAATACAATGTAAAAAATATTCCATATTGGCATCCATGATGTTTTCTCAATCGAGTGATCACTGGGTGGCGATCAATGTCATGCGTGTCTAGTCCTTATTAGTGCAGATCAAATAGATCAGTGGTAATGTCTCTGACTGCGAAGCTGGGTGACACGAGATCGAATCCGCCGGGGAGCACCAGTTCCTTCAAGATTACAGGTACACCTTGCTGACTAGTGCCAAGTAGCACGAAACCCGGGTCCACGGTTTCCTGTTTACTACCTCCAACCACCATCTAATGATGTTTTCTAATATGCATACATAGTAAAATTAAGAGAATAACACATAAAGTTATTCAATATAATACAAATCATTTGTTATTGAAATATCAAAAGTTTGTACAAAATTGAAACTGGATTCACGTAGTTCACAATAGAAACTGCAATGATTAACTCTGGGCCGTTCTTAAACTGGGAATAATGAACATTATTTTATCATTCAAGTTAGTTAGCATAATTTAATACTATGATTATTCTATCAGGTCATAGGATCAATTACTCTTTTAAATTTACTATTTGGAATAGCAATTTTCTTATAACAAATAGAAAAATAACATCCATATCATATCATCTAGGAGATGAATACTTGCATGTACATGATTTTAAGAAATTCGCCGACAAAGTTTAATCATTCAACAGTCAGATAATCAATCACAAATTCTGTTCAAATGGCATGGGTTAATGAAAACATACAAACTAACAATATGAATATAACATCGACTTACATTGTAGGGATAAATAGAATATTTCAAATACACTTAGTGATAGTGAGACTTTAATTCATTCAATATTGTTGAGTCATGAGTAAGAAGGAAATACATGAAGTTTGCTTCATCTCATTTGGAAATCACTAGCGCTGGGTATACACACGATTGTAGTATATTTGAATTGCAAAATATTCTCATCTTATGTAATAGATGTTGGACACCTTCGTCAGAAGAATATCAACATATTACCAGTAGGTAGATCATTATAGATGGTTGAAAATCCTTATAAAGTTAAAAACTGTATTGACTGTACTAACTCTCTCGTAAGGAAAGTAAATAACTATAGTTTTATACAAGAAATGATAGTTCCCTTCTCATAAAATGATTGTTGTAATGAATTAACCAACTTTCTACAAATAGTACATAGAAATAACTACAAAAAAGTTGGTCACATGAAATAGAAGCATGTTCGTTTCAAATATTTTGAAAGAATTGACACGTCTCAATGAATCCTTGTACTTGGTTTATAAAAGTCTCAAGCTAAAATACACATAAAACAACGAATAAACCTTCCTTGCAATCGAGCTACTTATCAAAATAACTTATGCTTGCTATTCATTAGTAACAAATCGATCAACACATATCAATTCTGATTTTAATAGTGAAAGTTATAAGGATCTACATTCTACTTCGAATGATTAATAAATAGTCCTAAAAAATAAAATTAACATCCGTGTTTTAAACTGAAAGCCAGTACGTTACACTGGAATTACTATGACAGATTTCACAAACATTACATTTTATAAGGTTTAAAATAATTTTCATTGAGAACATGAAACAGTGTCATGCACGAACACCTAACCTATAGATCACTGAGTCAGCATCTAATAGTGTTAATGTATAACTTCAACCGATTGACTGAATTGTGCCACCATCTTCCATTGTTTTTGGTTGAGATCATGAATCAATTAATGTTAGACCACCGTTGGAAACCGGGAAGCACTGGACGGCCGTTTCGTTCTAGTATGGGACTCCTCAGCAGTGCGCATCCACGAACCCGCACCCCACGGGATTCGAACCCAGGACCTACTGGCTTCGCGCCTGAGCACTTAACCACTAGACCACTGAGCCGGCATCCAATGGTGTTAGTGTCTAACATCAACCAATCAACAAAATTGCGCGACCAACTTCCATTGTACTGAGGTAGATACCTGTCTCTACCCGACACGGATTAGCTCCACTGGTCACGATCTCCACAACCCCCATACTGATAATTAACATGTGCTCACTAGTGACTAGCCTCGTGAGGGAATTCTCGGAGTTCTAGTGAGAAGTCGTGACCAGTGGAGCTAATCCGTGTCGGGTAGAGACAGGTATCTACCTCAGTACAATGGAAGTTGGTCGCGCAATTTTGTTGATTGGTTGATGTTAGACACTAACACCATTGGATGCCGGCTCAGTGGTCTAGTGGTTAAGTGCTCAGGCGCGAAGCCAGTAGGTCCTGGGTTCGAATCCCGTGGGGTGCGGGTTCGTGGATGAGCACTGCTGAGGAGTCCCATACTAGAACGAAACGGCCGTCCAGTGCTTCCCGGTTTCCAACGGTGGTCTAACATCAACTGATTCATGATCTCAACCAAAAACTTAGCAATCTCCACAACCCCCATAACTGCCTCACACCACACCCGACACATTGGAAATTCATTGATCACGAATTCTCATGAGACGTCCTGAAATTCTCTCTCAAACTTGTCACTGGTGAGTACACGGTAATTTTCAGTATGGGTCGTGAAGAATGTTGAAGTTAGGCATTAACACTACTAGATGACGACTAAGTGGTCTATAGTTTAGGCGTTTGCGCGTGATACGAAATATCCTGGGTTCGGTACCTATGTATGAGATCGTGAATGCGCACTGGTGAGTTGTCTCATTCTAAAGTGAAATGGCGATTTTGTGCTTCTAAGTTTTCAATGGTAGTCTAACAGTGATCAGTTCATGATTTCAATGTAATCTGATGATCTCTATAACCCCGTAATGTAAGAAATTCATCATGTACACCATGATTACTTTGTCAATCATGGTGTCATCATCATTTTTCACAAAGTCCTTCATTGCAGATATTTGTCTGTTTAATATATGTTGAAATTTTCTATAACAATGAGCATCTGTGGTGGATATTTTAAAAGAATAATTTTTTCAAAAATCAGCTTTCCACTAATTAGTTTGTTAAATAAAATAAATCATTATTTACTCTGTATACTAATTGTTTCTTTCAGTGAGGCGTTCAAATCAAGTGCTTTACATAGAAACTATGTATCCCGAATTGTGTGGTTTATAATTATTAACAGTTACTGTGAATTCTTTTGTCTGAAATCAACGCAATATATGATAGTATACCTATTAATTGATGAACTACATTGTGTAAGTGTAAAAAGTATTCTTTAAAACCTACCACATGATAACAATTTGAATTTTTTAAGAAGTTTCATTAACAAGACACTGGTTCTGTGAATGGGTAGCAAATGGTTGTCTTTAATAACCTGTTATTGAACGTGTATCTTTTAATAAGTTTAACTTAACAATCGTTAAAAGATAGAAATTACCAAATAAATAATTTACGTCTTATAAGTAGTAATTTTCTTACATATTAGACAGTCTAAACCTCTATGATAATTTATGATCTAACTGCATAGGCCAGCTTGATTAACGACCGGTTATTGATTTTTAGGGGTTTATTGGATCTAAAGGGATAAAATACTGGTTCTTATATGCTGTTTATGTTTCCTAAATCAGTAATAGAATAAAACACAAAATATAAAATAGAGAAACGGTTCATTATCATCTAAAAGACGAAGAAGATAATTCATCGATCACTTTTGCTTTATATAGCCACAAATTACGTGTTTGTAAGAATTAACAAACTGTCCGCTTTTGACAAACGCTGAATGACCTAATTGAGACGTAATCTAATGGTTAATCAAAATATTTGAACAAGTAAGGTGGTTTTCAAGTGTTTCTATGATAGAAGCTAACTATCATATTTGCTGTTCCATTAATTTGCCTGATTTACATATAGGACTGTGTGATAGTTATATAAAAGGTATTTTTTACTTTACAAATCTAATGTCCGATTCAGTTAATATTAAGAAAATATGTGGGTTAAGAAATGAACGTACAAGTACTCGACCTTTAACCCATTTTTGGCACACCAACTTATACTCAAGCTTCAGAATATTCATCATAGCTCAACAGTCAAACGTTTTGGTCTATATAAAAGATACATTTTACCGGGTGTTATGTGAATTTCTACGAAGGATTTAACCACAGAACACCAATATCCTATGTCCAGTTATTGAAGTTTATTGGTTTAGTACCCGTTATAAGAAAGATAATTTGGTTACCTGGATAATTCCTTGACAAAATACCGGGAGAGAGGTTCAACGAGAAAATCTGAAGTCCTTTCTATAAGAAATATCGTCATATGAATTTAGAATTAGATGGGAATCAACAAGCAGATGTTTATTAGGGATTCTCATATGTACTGAATACAAAAACATTTTATGCAACCACATTTCCATTAATCTTTATAATGTAAAAGAATGTTCGACTCACATATGAAAAATAAGCTTACTGATATATTTGTTTATGTATGCATGTTTCATTTTACCTGATCGCATAGAATCTTATCTGCAAACTGTAGTTGCTATTTCCTATCAACACATATGCATGATATGACAGGATGAAAAAGCAAAATTAAATTGGTTTACTCAACATGATATCCGTTTTAATTCAATATAATGATTATTCAGTGTATTAGTTGTTCTGTTTTCCCATATGACATTTCATTCTGTATAACATACGATATTCTTGTATTCAAATAACATCGACTATACTCAGCATATGATTTGTTATAACCCTAAGTATTTTTCATATTTGTGATTTTTTTTTAATTATCAATCAAAAAATGGGTGTATGAATCAATATAGAAATGAGTGTATTTCCGACTAGACTTGTCGCGATTGTTCGTGTTTCTGGCTGCTCATGGAATATATTTCCGTCTTCCGTGCTTGAAATTCTCTCTTTAGTTGGCTGGGCTGGAACCCGTTGAAATAGCTCTTATCTGTCATTGTGTCTCAAAGTCTTCGTTCCGTTCTTTGATTAGTCGAACTCGTAATCGCTTCAAACATAGCAATACATGAGTGAGTTCCGGGATGATTTTACTAGGATTACAGAAAAATAGTCAAAAAATTTGATCTTTGAACTAATTCACATAAATCCAAAGTATCTTTTTATACAAACTTTTAAATAACAGATAATTTGGGTAATCATGAGTTATTGACTAATTATATCCAGTATTTGTCCTTACTTTGTTCTCAAAATTTTGTTTTATGTTTAAAATCATCATTTTTGTTCCGGGACTCGTTTGATTGTGTCGAACTCTCAACTGGTTTCAGTGTCATTCGACGAAATCACTACACGAATTCAATTTATTAACCTTTAGTTACTAAATATTCGTGTAAATCAACTTATCCTATATATATTGTAATCAATTAATTATTAGTTTTAAACAACTTAATTTACTACCACCATGTGAAAGTAGAGCAACCGCTATTGTCATCATTATATTTCGATGACTTGTGATTATAATGATTGTAATTAAATCATCATAATAACTCAGGAACTAGTTTCTTTTTGGCTACGACTTAGTTCTTTATTGATGTTACTATGAACGTGTTTTAAAGATAAATATCAAAAGTTTATTTTATGAATTAACGTTTCTTTAATAATCACGAAATTCTTACTAACTTTGTTGTTGTTGCCAATAATAGTCTTTCAACAACAATAATAATCAATGATATTTAAGTGTGAAATGTCGACCTTGTGAAAAAATACTAGATTTAAACACGAAATAAAATAGATATACTTTTTAACAAGTGGTATATATATATATATATATATATATATATATATATATATATGCATAATCTCGTTTACACGATTATTTATAATACAAGATATATGATTACGTAATGGTTCAAATGGTTTAAGTCACATTAACATTAAATGTTTAGAATGAAATGACTTTTCAAGTAAAAGTCATTCATCCAGAAATATGCATATTTTTACGGGTAGTAATTGTAACTTTAGTTATGGTAATAAAAGAGATATCGAGTACGATTAACTTAAAGTATAGTTCCGTAACATTAAACACTACTGACTTATATAAATCACATAGGTACATTTATTTTGTGTCACGTTTTATAAGATACTTGAATTGTAAAAAGAATATATAGAATATCAAAATTTAGAGATTATAGTTGTCAGTATTTGTGAAAGGGTGATAAAAGAAAATCAGTAATAGAAGAAAATACAAAAAGTAAACGAAATGATTGTGATCGAATATTCATCAAACATAGGCATGAGGTGAACTGCCTAAATATTTGAACTCCATGTTCCTGTCATCTAGATATTTCAAAAAGTTATCTTTCTTTTGTTTATATCAACAGATCATTATCTCAATTAGTTGCATAACCTATTCAGGTGCGTACTTTGTTGAAACAGAAATTTAATTACATGTTTGTTGAATGTATAATTTTCACACGTAAATGAGGCTTCAAAACAAGTTTTATAACATGAGTCAATTTTACTTGAAATTCAATGTATTTTCAATAACATTATATGATTTGGTTTATTTTCCAGAATATTTATATCACCGACGTTTTGGACGCTTCATCAATGATTTAAAATAATCTAGTTGGCATTTCTGAATTCACTGAATCAACAATACCCCTATTATGTTTCCTATCAACCATGATCAGAAAACTTGTTTCATTAATACCCACATCACATTTCCTTTAGTTCAATAAACATGATCGTGGTTGAATCTTCTGAAATGTTGTATTCCGTCAATGTATTAAAGTTAACAGTTACTTCGTTGTTGATCATATATACCTTAGACATAGGCAGTTATAGATAGATAATGATAACCAGAACAGCTCGAAGGTAACGTTTCAGATTGTGAAATTGGCGACTCCATTTCACATCGATCAGGAAGCATCATTATTCTCGTGATTACTAATAACTCCTGTTGGTGGATACCGTTAAACACGAAACCTTGACACAAGATCTACTACTGACTACCATGCACTCACAAGTGACAAGTTTGAGAGAGAATATCAGGACGTCTCATGAGAATCCGTGATCAATGAATTTCAAATGTGTCGGGTGTGAGGTGAGACAGTTACGAATTTAAGACAGTGGAAGATGGTGGCACAATTCAGTCAATCGGTTGAAGTTATACATTAACACTTAGATGCTGACTCAGTGATCTATAGGTTAGGCGTTCGTGCATGACACTGTTTCATGTTCTCAATGAAAATTATTTTAAACCTTATAAAATGTAATGTTTGTGAAATCTGTCATAGTAATTCCAGTGTAACATACTGGCTTTCAGTTTAAAACACGGATGTTAATTTTATTTTTTAGGACTATTTATTAATCATTCGAAGTAGAATGTAGATCCTTATAACTTTCACTATTAAAATCAGAATTGATATGTGTTGATCGATTTGTTACTAATGAATAGCAAGCATAAGTTATTTTGATAAGTAGCTCGATTGCAAGGAAGGTTTATTCGTTGTTTTATGTGTATTTTAGCTTGAGACTTTTATAAACCAAGTACAAGGATTCATTGAGACGTGTCAATTCTTTCAAAATATTTGAAACGAACATGCTTCTATTTCATGTGACCAACTTTTTTGTAGTTATTTCTATGTACTATTTGTAGAAAGTTGGTTAATTCATTACAACAATCATTTTATGAGAAGGGAACTATCATTTCTTGTATAAAACTATAGTTATTTACTTTCCTTACGAGAGAGTTAGTACAGTCAATACAGTTTTTAACTTTATAAGGATTTTCAACCATCTATAATGATCTACCTACTGGTAATATGTTGATATTCTTCTGACGAAGGTGTCCAACATCTATTACATAAGATGAGAATATTTTGCAATTCAAATATACTACAATCGTGTGTATACCCAGCGCTAGTGATTTCCAAATGAGATGAAGCAAACTTCATGTATTTCCTTCTTACTCATGACTCAACAATATTGAATGAATTAAAGTCTCACTATCACTAAGTGTATTTGAAATATTCTATTTATCCCTACAATGTAAGTCGATGTTATATTCATATTGTTAGTTTGTATGTTTTCATTAACCCATGCCATTTGAACAGAATTTGTGATTGATTATCTGACTGTTGAATGATTAAACTTTGTCGGCGAATTTCTTAAAATCATGTACATGCAAGTATTCATCTCCTAGATGATATGATATGGATGTTATTTTTCTATTTGTTATTAGAAAATTACTATTAATTGGTTTTGAAGCCATGTAGGCACATGTTAAGTAATGCTTGATTGCATGGATCCATTGCTCTTCCTCCTCCCTATGTCTATGCATCCACACAAACATGTTCATTGGTGATTATTTGAGGAAGAAGCCCCATCTCATAAATTCTAGATTACGACAAACTGTTCTTCTACGCATAACGGAGATTTAAATTTACGAATAATCAAGGCTTTAATAAACCTGAGAATTCATTCTTGACAATTCCTATACAACGTTTTAAAAGCTGTATTATTGTCAATTTTGTGACATGTTTCAATTATATGTTTCACTATTGATGAACATGATTTTCTACCTCAAATGTTGATCGGGCCATTTGACATTAATTGGTTTTGAAGCCATGTAAGCACATGTTAAATAATGCTTGATTGCATGGATCCTTTGCTCCTCCTCCTCCCTATGTCTATGCATCCACACAAACATGTTCATTGGTGATTATTTGAGGAAGAAGCCCCATCTCATGGATTTAATTACTCCATTGCACATGTCAAGATTTCTGATCTATTGATAGATGCTCAATTCGAAAATCCCTATGATCAGTTGAACACTCTTGTCCAAACCAGCTTAGATAAGCAAAATTGGTTAAAGTTGAAATTGGTTGATAATGCCAACCGCTTTCACAGTTCTCAAATCAAATACAGGAATATTTTGTCGTTTAGATATTTTACGGCTTAAAGAATCCTCCAAAACAGGTAAGATATTGTAATCTTCAGATCTGACAAAGTTTCAGGGATGGATTTCATTTATGAATGTGACTATAAAAAAAATTTTTATCTAAATTTGGTTGTCAGAATATATTTCTGCAAGACGTTCCATGGAATATTAATATTAGAAATTTACAATCCAGAGTAAAATCCAATCCTCTAAAGCTTCTTAAAATGAATGTCAAATATAAAGACGAGTTTAATTTGCTAAAACCTTCTGGTTATGTTCTCCCGAATTTATGTGAATTGCCTAAAATTCATAAACCTAATAATCCATTATGACCGAACTATCTATGCGTGGTTCTCCATCACATGAACAAGCTAAATAGTTAGTAAAACTGTTAACCTCAATTCGCAAAAAACTATGTAAGCTTTCGTTAAAAGATACATTTGAATTGATTGATCTTCCTGAGGACATTAATATTAAAGATACGACTTTGCATTCCTTGATGTAAACTCTCTTTTCATGAATGTACCGTTAATTGAGACTGTGTATTTCCTTTGTGACTATTTATCTACTAATTTTCCCTTTTTTCCTATTCGGTCATCATTGTTGAAAGAACTACTTTTATTATGTACTGCGAATGTTCAGTTCATGTTTGAGGGCGAATATTTCCAAAAAGTTGGTGTTGTTATGGGTAACCCTGTAGAGTCTCTCTTAGTCGATGTATTTATGTTGTATGTCGAAAATATGAAGAATAAGCTGATTAGTGAAAAAAATTTGTATAGAAGATACATGGATGATATACTAGTTATATGTGATAAAAATTTTGAGGTTTCCCAGTTATTAGATAAACTTAATGGGGTTCAGAACGATATGGTAATGACTTATGAAGCAGAAAATAATGGTCAGTTGCTCTTTTCAGACACACATTTGAGTAGAAGGGAGGATGGTTCTATAAGACAGCCAGTTTATAGGAGACAAACTTGGGAGGTAGAAAATCATGTTCATCAATAGTGAAACATATAATTGAAACGCGTCACAAAATTGACAATAATACAGCTTTTAAAACATTGTATAGAAATTGTCAAGGATGAATTCTCAGGTTTATTGAAGCCTTGGTTATTCGTAAATTTAAATCTCCGTTATGCGTAGAAGAACAGTTTGTCGTAATCTAGAATTTATTTTGGTAATCCTTGAATCAATGTATGGCCCATGATAATGCGACAATTTTTTGTTGTTTCTATACTATGTACAATGTTTCTCTCGCCTTTATCTACCTATTTCACTTAAACTTTCATTTAATTGACCTCTATTCATTTTTATATAAAAATGCCCTAACAAGTGTATATGTGACCAGATTGCTCAAAATGTATAGCGCAAATACATCACATGTTTCAGATCAACTCCGTCTTCTAATTTCTTTATCGAAAAATAAAAATATTTAACTAATGAATCATTGTTAAGATCATTAGCAATGAAATTCAAATCGCATATCATTTTTGTTAGGAATCATAAATTTTTATGTTGACATTTGAGTACCAATATATCACAAGATAATTCATCATTTTCTAAATAAATATTTGTCAATACATAAGTTGATTACCAAAATTGTCAATTTCTATTGTTTTCCTATGACAATACATAAAGTAATCATGTCTATTAGAAATGTGATTTGTTGCAGTGTTAATGTATAATGTATTTGTTTTTAGTTGATAAATTACTATATGTATTATAATTAAGTTATTTCAACTCAACATTCCATTAGACCACTCAAATTCTTAATGAAATACGATTGCTTATGTAATGGCGTTAAGCTTAAATTCACTTGGTATTGTTTACTTGAATTTTCCCATTAATGTTTAGGACTGCAATTGATCAGTCTCATATAGGATGCAGGTACATCCAACTGATGAGCCACTATCCATCTCTGCTTACAATGTTTGTGTATTTAGGCAATATCGAGGCAATACGCACAGAATGCACATATGCCAATAAGAGACTGATCAATTACAGTCGTAAACATCAATGAAAAGATACAAGTAAACCAATACCAAGTTTAATTACATTCATAATTCATAATTTGATTTTAGTTCTAAATAAAACTCTAAATGTTTTGTGATTTTCACATTTTAACCAAATTCACGTTGACTGTCATTGAAGAAGCAATCAATAAATTGAACTATTCAAAGTAAATACAGAATCAGATTACATTCATAAAGACTTAAGATCAAATGAAAATAAAGCTGTGTAATGCTCAAATCATTTTTCGTTGTATATTCAAGTTTTGTACAAATACATTCATTCAACATTTTAATCATTATTTATCCGTAATTAAGATTGAATTAGTGGAGTCCATGTGACTGCTTTTATACGATGGGAGAAGTACTGATATCGATATTTATATATCGGGAGTATAAATATACTTTGAAATGATTAATACAAACGAAGTCTTTTCAGATAAAAAAGAATGTTTACTTTCACATTTTACATAACCTAAACTAAGTGAATATTCTACCTACTGCCATTCAAATGTTGCTAAGTTTTTATTTGCTTGAACTATTTACTTATATTTTCCGTCAAATTGACTTTTCAAATGAGCTGTTTACTGTAGTTATGGTGTTAAAGTTTTAGAATTCAGGTCTTATCATAGATATTTCAGCTTCATGAATGTACGAAACTTAGACATTTTGTATATGGATGTAACTAAAATCGATCTCGTCAGTCATTACCGATATTCTTGATAGTGTAAATTTGTGATCACTTTTGAAAATAGCATACTGATACGTCATAATCAGCTTTGAAATCGTTTGCATTACATTCAGTCATTCTAATTCATTTGGAAACTATTCTAACGATATTGATAATGTGGTATATTCTAATTACACTGACTGGTATAAGTGGTATGTAGTGATAACAGAAAGTAAAATGCCTGGCAGCAGAAGATTGAAATGAAGAGAACAAGAAGGAAATCGGAGAGTAGTCGAAATAACAACTGAATTAGAGGAATAATGGAGTAGGTAAGGGATAACACAAAAATGTGCATATGATATATTTAATGTATGATTTTCATACATCATTAAGCTACTGTGTGATTTTACGTTAAACAATAAATCAGTCATTCTCACCAAAACTTTGTTCACTACAATAATACTAATTATAGGTAATCAGTAAAGTAACGAGGTAATAGCCCTAGAAACAACTTTTTGGAAGTTAAATATCAGTTTAAACTTTAATAGGATAGAGTTGGATGACTGGCTTATCTCTTGAAATCCCATTTTGTCATAATTATATTACTGATCATCATACTTGTGAAGCTAATTTAAACTAAATCTACTCATACATATTAGTTTTCTTAGCTAACTATAATCGGTATACATCTAATCTATTGAGTTCAGTCGTTATATAAACATTTTAAAAAGTTATATATGTGAAACTATGTTTCAACAAATAGGTGCAAATATTTAAGCTATTTTAGTCACATTAATATTGTGTGATTTTTATTTCGTAAATTACGTTTAACTGGAATTACACATTAATTAATATTTTTCCTTATAATGAATAGACCCTTGACTATCAGTATAGTTTAACATTCATATTATATAAGTATAGTATGGTTGAGAATGTTGATTATTTTATTGAGATTATGAACCGATCACTGTTAGACTACCATTGAAAACTTGGAAGCACTGGATGGTCGTCTCAGTCGAGAATAAGACAACCCACCAGTGCACATTCACGATTCCACATTCGAGTACTGAACCCAGCAACTTCAGTGTTCTGCACGAACGTTTAATCCATAGATCACTGAGTCAGCATCTAATAGTGTTAATGTATAACTTCAACCGATTGACTGAATTGTGCCACCATCTTCCATTGTCTTAAATTCGTAACTGTCTCACCTCACACCCGACACATTTGAAATTCATTGATCACGGATTCTCATGAGACGTCCTGATATTCTCTCTCAAACTTGTCACTTGTGAGTGCATGGTAGTCAGTAGTAGATCTTGTGTCAAGGTTTCGTGTTTAACGGTATCCACCAACAGGAGTTATTAGCAATCAAGAGAATAATGATGCTTCCTGATCGATGTGAAATGGAGTCGCCAATTTCACAATCTGAAACGTTACCTTCGAGCTGTTCTGGTTATCATTATCTATTTATAACTGCCTATGTCTAAGGTATATATGATCAACAACGAAGTAACTGTTAACTTTAATACATTGACGGAATACAACATTTCAGAAGATTCAACCACGATCATGTTTATTGAACTAAAGGAAATGTGATGTGGGTATTAATGAAACAAGTTTTCTGATCATGGTTGATAGGAAACATAATAGGGGTATTGTTGATTCAGTGAATTCAGAAATGCCAACTAGATTATTTTAAATCATTGATGAAGCGTCCAAAACGTCGGTGATATAAATATTCTGGAAAATAAACCAAATCATATAATGTTATTGAAAATACATTGAATTTCAAGTAAAATTGACTCATGTTATAAAACTTGTTTTGAAGCCTCATTTACGTGTGAAAATTATACATTCAACAAACATGTAATTAAATTTCCGTTTCGTTTACCGTTTTAATATTTATTTCAGGACAAAAGAAATGAAACATTAAAATTATTTATAACAGTTATTATCTAGGCCATAGTTAATAAAATTAAATCACTTTAGTGATTATGTAGGTTATAATTAAGTTTCATAATCAATCAATTGATGTACAGTCGAAAATGTAAGAAAAAATATACTTTCAACTGTAATTCGTTGAAGGTGGATTGATGAGGTTGGAGCATTTGATATATATTTTTTTCAAGTTTGTGTAATTTCAGCGAAATCTGCGCTAGATACTACATGATTTGTGATTGACTTATTGGATGCAGTTTTCAATATTATGAAAAATGGATTCAGCAAAGAAACATGATCTGCTTTATGAAGTAGGTTGTAATTTCACCTTAGGAGACAACACTAATATTAATGAATACCAAATATCTCGATCTAGTCTTTAAGCGAAATAAGTTTTTCCTGCTAAAGTTACGTATTTGAGTGTTAACATTGACATTTGATACTTGATAGCTATTCTTACTAATATAAATATTTAAATGTTCGGAATTCATTAATTACTCTACATCGTCAAAGATTATTAAATTACAGAAGGTGGTCTTATATTAATGAAGAATTATATTTTATGCCGGTGCAGAATGTTCTTCAAAGGAAAATCAAACCTCACTAATTACCTCATACACATCCTTACATACCCAACCCTCCCTCTTTACCCGGGCTTGTGACCAGCAGTAGCCTCAGAGAAGCTAGAGGCGGAGCTAGAATACATTTGCATCTAAGAAATTGTCAAAGCGTAATCCCCATCACTTTAGGTATACATCAATAGTCAAAAATTATTGTGATGAATATTTTATATGAGTATCTGTTACTTGTAATAAATTCCATTTATTTTTATCCTTTACCTCTGTTGGTTTGTCTGAGGGAGAATTTTGAAATGAAATTGAGTCATGAGATGTGCAATTCAGATGAAAAATCTTTCAAAGAGAAATACTGATAAACTTATTACTTGCATGATAACATTTCATTCTGTTTAATTTCTCCAGGAACATCGATTTTAGTTACTGTTAAAAAAGATTGGATTCTTTTAGGTTTGTTGAAGCATCAATTTGCTATTCTTCCACCCTATTTCTAATGTGACACAAATGAAAGGTGAATGCTTAATTAACCTTATGCACTGAGTCTACTAATTCTTCTACTTAACAGTAGACATTCTCTTCCGAACTAATTGGAAAAGAAAGTTGTCTACTTTCACTCTTCACTGCAATCATCATGAATTATGACTGTAACTTTTAATTTCCTTCAACATATAAATACAATGAGATGTGTAGAAATGTGATGCTGTTTAAGTGTATATCGACACTTAACAGAACAAAATTATCGATTGTGAAATGAATTTAGAAAGAGACAGAAGCGGCGAAATGTTTAGAAGTTAAAATATTCCTGTATTTGATTTGAGAACTGTGAAAGCGGTTGGCATTATCAACCAATTTCAACTTTAACCAATTTTGCTTATCTAAGCTGGTTTGGACAAGAGTGTTCAACTGATCATAGGGATTTTCGAATTGAGCATCTATCAATAGATCAGAAATCTTGACATGTGCAATGGAGTAATTAAATCCATGAGATGGGGCTTCTTCCTCAAATAATCACCAATGAACATGTTTGTGTGGATGCATAGACATAGGGAGGAGGAGGAGCAAAGGATCCATGCAATCAAGCATTATTTAACATGTGCCTACATGGCTTCAAAACCAATTAGTGTCAAATGGCCCGATCAACATTTGAGGTAGAAAATCATGTTCATCAATAGTGAAACATATAATTGAAACATGTCACAAAATTGACAATAATACAGCTTTTAAAACGTTGTATAGGAATTGTCAAGAATGAATTCTCAGGTTTATTAAAGCCTTGATTATTCGTAAATTTAAATCTCCGTTATGCGTAGAAGAACAGTTTGTCGTAATCTAGAATTTATTTTGGTAATCCTTGAATCAATGTTTGGCCCATGATAATGCGACAAATTGTTATTGTTTCTATATTATGTACAATGTTTCTCCTACCTTTGTTACCAGAATGAAATCTTTGATTGTGAAACAAATTTAGAAACAGAGTTAATCTTTATTTTAATCCATGATAAAGATTCAGAACATTTGATTGATGCAATCTATAATGAACAGTTGCTCAGGATCTTACTTCCAGACGTTTAACTATTTAAGAATCAACAAGTGAAAATCGAAATTTTCCTGTTATTCATGTAAACAAAACTTAGTAGTGTACATGATACCAAGATTTGTGTGAAACAGTAGTTTATTACGACGTCATTAGATATCACTAAAATGTCGATGTGATCAGTGAAATGAATAATGTTTTATAATTTCTTTTACATTACATTTAGAATAAACTCTACCCGCAGCCCCTCTGGTGCTACTGCCGGTCCCACGCCCGGATAAAGAAGGAGGGTTGGGCATTGGGTTAGTGACCCCATCCCATAGAAAACTAGCTCGCTAAAGAAACGTTAACCAGGAAAAATAATTCAAACCATTAAAACTCTGCCCTGGGTGTTAGAACGTCTTCATTTGGAAGAGTTATGACGCCTAATGGTGAAAGCCGAGTTCTCTCGGAAGTCACGAGTCCGACGCCGCTTCTGACAACCAGAGCAACCATTTGTTTAGGTACATGGAATTCTCGTATAATGTGGGTGACCAGGAGGGTCTTTCAAATTGCTGCAGAAATAGAGATACAACTTAGCGACCACACTATGAGGAGATGAGTCATACCATGGCAGTACCTTTGCAAACTGTTTCATCACTCATTTATTCGTTAAGACCTACTATGTACGAGAAATGAAAAGTCATAGATCGATTGGTAGATATTTAAATAAAAGATACTCGGGAAATGCAATATGAATCACACTGCAATGTATGATAAGCCAATATTACTGTTATGTGATTTGCAGATGTGAAGGTGCGAATCGGCAAAACAAGAGCAGCATATTTACAACTGAAAAACATACGGAACTCAAAACAACTGTCTGTCAACCAACACCAAAGTCAGAATTTTCAGTACAAAAGTCAAAACAGTTCTACTGTATGGGGCGGAAACTTGAAGAACTACGAAAGCCATCATCCAGAAGATACAAGTGTTTATTAACAGTTGTCTACGCAAAATACTTCGGATCCGTTGGTCAGACACTATCAGCAACAACCTACTATGGGAGAGAACAAACCAGATCACAGCAGAGGAAGAAATCAGGAGGAAGTTGTTGAAGTGGATGAGACGCACATTGAGAAAAGCACACAACTGCGTTACAATGCAAGCTCTCATATGGAATCCTGAAAGCCAGAAGAGAAGAGGAAGACCAAAGAACACATTGGGTCGAGAAATGGAGGTAGACATGAGAAAAATGCACAAAATTTGGACCGAACTGGAAAGGGAGTCCCAGTACAGAGTGGGTTGGAGATTGCTGGTCAGTGGCCTATGCTCCACTGGGAGTAAAAGGCGTAAGTAAATGATTTGCATAGTTTGGTTTTTCTAAAATCTTTATTCTGTAGTCATCCAATCTTCCTATTTTGGATTTTTTTTCCATAAATAAATCACTTAGCAAGTGAATTTGAGAACAGATTGTTCGAAACGTATTTCCTAAGAAGTCACATAGTTCTGAAATACTTCGTATTGCATTATCTAGATCGAAGCAAAGTTGCAAAAACATCTAGTAATTAATCACTTCTGACAGAAAATACTTCGTTTGATTCCATCCAGACTACAATGCATAGTAGCGTGCAAATATATTTACTTTGGAAAGAGATGACAAAGCGATATCACTAAAACTATTAAATATTTTATGTACTTTTAGTAGGATCATAGATTTAGACGTCAATTAAATCGGACGATATTGTCGATAGGCTCATCACTTTTATGGCCTTATATCTGACTGCAGTTCAACCGTTTCTGATTTCTATTGAAATATACATATCGTCAATCCTCGTATAGAATTATCGACTTAGATCGCGTTATTGAATAACGGAATTAAATAAGCCAAATACGAGAATGGATTTTCGAATATATATTTTATACACTCATTGATCTGGGAAGGCAATCAGAGGACTGAAGCGAAGGAAGCAAAGAGAAGAAAGCGAAGCGAAATGACGCGCAATGAAGAAAGTGTGTGTGCCAACTCGATTTAATTAAACGTTAATCAATATGTACAGCCAGATAAAAATAATTTACAGACATGTGATGAATAGGATAAGAAGTGTACACGCACATAAAAGGGTTAATAAGTGAATAATTAACAAGTTCAAATAGTGACTCTAGAAGAATGGATAAATTGACCTGTCCAGAAGCTAGGATAAGGTATATGAGCTTAACATAGAAGCCGACACTACATGTTCCTCAGTTAAAATGTACATAGAAACACTTTGATCTTAATTACTTTTCAGTTTCCCAAAGTCATTTGTATTTGTTGAAATAAAGTATTTAATACAGATTTAGTAAGATCTGATGTTACATTAAAAACCAGCAGATAACTTATAAATAACAGAATGTTTTGAAAGTTCTAGTTAAAAATCATCCTTGATTAAGTGATATGACGGGATGAAAAGTTCCAATTACATTCTTTTACTTATAAGAATTTTCTAGTCAACTCAGTGTAATATTTGTTTCTGTTTTCCAGTGTGATATTTCATTCTATATAACATACGATATTCTTGTATTCAGTTGACATGAACTCTGTTCAGCATGATATGTAGCATGTGATTTGTTATAACCCTAAGTGATTTCATTCTAATTATCAATCAAAATGAATGGATATCAGCTATATCTGATGACATTGTTTTTCCAACAACAACAACAACAAAAAAAAAAGCCAACAAACAAATGAAAAATAGTTTTAGTCAATTCCTATTTTAGCCCAAAATGAAACTATCAGGAAGACAGTGAACAATAATAGGGCTCTTCAATATTTTATCATTTCAATAACATGAATTGTTTTTAGTACAATAATTTATTATATTAAAAAGAATTAATTAATTTACTTATTTTATTAACCAATCAGATATTTATTGTAGTTCACTCTTAAAAATGATTGGTTAATTTAATTTTTATCATTAAATATTTAATGTTATTAAATCACTTGATTTAGTGTTACTTACAAAATATTGTGCATTGCAAGAACCTTAAATAATCCAATCTATGTAAGTTCTATCAAATAAAAATGTTGATATTTTGCATAAACTATTAAATTAATGGTATATTAGGTTAAAACCAAAGTGTTTAGCTTTCTAAATACACTTGATAAACTGATTTCTTAAGATCTTTATTTAACTTTATGAATGATAAGAAATGTTGAAAAGTTAGTGAATACTCACTTCATACAAAACAGTCAATTATTCAGAGTTCTTTGTTAAAAGCCATTAACTTTTATGCATTATACTATGAATAGTTGCCTAAATAACATGAATGGATAGAAGTATTTACCTGTAAAATTAAGTTTTGTTCAAAGTAAAGCATTTAATCTAACTGGTAATGAATAAAATTCCGTCTTCAAATTTTATTCTTTCTTATTTTTCAACTGGTTTTGTATTAGAGTCCATAATTTATTAATTAAGTTGTGTTACACTGTTGTGTCATGACATATCATTTGTTATCAATTTAGTCATCAATATGGGGTTGTGGAGATCATTAAGCTCCTGACTGAAATTATGAACCGATTGATGTTAGACTACCATTGAAAACCTGGAAGAACTGGACGCCGTTCCGTCCCATTATGGGACTCAGCAGTGCGCATCTAAGATCCCGTTTGCGGAATTCGAACCCAGGACCCTCGATCTTACTCACGAACTCTTAACATCTAAACCAGTGAGCTGGCTTCCATTGGTGTTAATGTCTAACCTCAACCAATCCACGACATTGTGCGATCATCTCCCATTGTACTGAAGTAGATGACTGTCTCTACCCGACACGGAGTTCTAGTGAAAAACGGTAACCGAAATTGTCATGGAGTATGTGAATACAATTATTAGTTCTACATTATTGATGGTGACTTAATAAAACAAGCTCTTGTAGCATGAAGAAGTAAGTTGGTTGTTTCACCGTAATATCAGAATAATACACCAGGACATTTACCAGTTTACTGATCGTTCGTGAAATCCAGTACTCATCAACTATCATTTGTTTTGTTTATTCATAACATAATTCAACCAAACCAGTAAAATGTAGTCAGGTTCTAAAAAGCAAACATTGTTGGTTCATTATTTATGGTTAAGGATGTTATTCACCTCTCTATTGATCAAATGAAATGTGTTTCTCATGTGATTCAAGTACCTATGTGATAGTCTTCTTTACCTCTCTTGTTTTAATTCAGTTAGATACATGAGTAAAAATATTAACCACTTTAAATGGTACTTTGTGCTATACTGCCTGATATATTTTATGTACTGGAAGAAGATAATATAAGCCGTAAGATTCAAGTTGAGTTGTTTAAAATTATCCTACTGGCTGCAGTAATTGAAGATCTGTGATCTGATTTTCTCTAAGGTCATCGATTTGCATAGATGAGAATTGTATAAAACTTAATAAACCTACCTTAACTTTGACACTTCTTCTGTTCATTATGACTATGAAACTGGTAACCATCCTAATCATCAGACAGAAGGGAGTCTTATCAAAGGAAAACTTAACCATCCAACCCTTTGGGAATATTTAATGTCTGAATTAGTTATTGCTATTCATAGAAGCGTTCCTATTGTTATAAATCTGATTGAAGATTGCCATCCAAGCTTTAAGACTATTGTACAAGTTATATTACATATATTGTAGCCGTGTGAACTTTCTAGTGAATATAAATATGTTATTTCATTTCTATCACCATGACCTATCAAACAATAAGCTCCAACAAGTAAGGTAAAAGGAATCTTAGCCATCGACTGACAAAAGTCGAGCACGACTATAAAAAGCAGTGACATTTCTGAGATTTAAAATTGATTTGATGATTTATTAGGGTCATTGGAAGGTTCTAAAATTCTCAGTACAAAATACATATGGCTGAAAGTATTTACACATTGTATAGGTTGACGTTGGTTTTCATCAAGATAATCATAGAAAACCGATGATTATTAAATGAACGTTTCTTTCCAACTTGTAAATCTCCAGCAGCTTGAACTTGCAATCTTATGACCTAGTCCCACGGCTAATGTGGTATGTAAATACTGCTTCATTGAAATATAGCGGTCCATATTTCTGGCATTGTTCTAATCACAGCATACATCGACTAGCACTCAATATCACTAAAGACACCTGTTCTCATCTTTCTATGAAACTGTTAGTTTAAAAATTCATGGGTTTGATTAACATAATTTTAGATGATAGATGATGGTCAACTGAATATATTTGGTAAACAGTTAAGTATGTCGATAAACATAAATTTGTAATACATTATATTAATTAGAGAAGTTAGAAATATAACATCGCTGGATGCCGGCTCAGTGTTCTAGAGGTTAAGCGTTCGCGCTTGAGACCAAAGTACCTGAGTTCGATGGATGCGCACTGCTGAGGGGTCCCATAATAGGACGAAACGGCCATCCAGTGCTTCCAGGTTCTCAATGGTGGTATAACATCAATCTGTTCATGATCTCAATCAAAACCTTAATGAACTCCACAACCCTAGAGTAAGGAATATAATTAATGAATAAAATGCTGGTCGCGTATTATTGAAGTTTGTATGTAACTTAAATAGATATTTAAATCCATTTTAATCCATACTGTTACTGCAACTTGAAAATTATTATACAATAAAAAAATATAAAAAATTGTCCATTTTCCTTTCATAGTTGTTTATTTACTTACCATTTGTCCTTTATGCATTAAATACAGTAAATGAATAATTTTTCAAATAGAATTTCGATTAAAATCTTTATTGTTGTTTTTATTCTCTTTAAACTATTCACTGGTGTACGTTGATAATTTCAAATAATACGTGATTGAATAACAGTAAATATGAATTGATTTAAAACGTGACTAGAATTATTCATTCTGTATGGCGGCCTGATTGAATATTTGCGTTACCTGTTCCTGTCCTTTAAATATTTCAATAACTTATCTGGGTTTATGTTTATTAATCGAATCGTGGTGGCAGGCAGGCAATATGCATTGAAAAGAATGAATATTATTCAGATGTTGATTCCTGACCTGCTAAAATCTAACTGGCGATTACTCAGTCATGTGAATAAAATCCATAGCAGGAGAATTTCATCTTGTCAGTCGAAGTAATCTTAGCAATAGTAATGACATAATAATAACAATATCGTTGTGAGAATATAATATATAATAAGAGAGATTTCATCAAGGTAATTATGATAAAAACGAATTCATATGAATCGGGGGAAATCAATGTGAAGATCAAAAACAATATAAACACAAGAAGAATTAGAAGATGGAAAAAGAGGTTTATAGTATCCAGTTTAGGTATCCGGTGATCCAGTCGAGGGCCATGAGGGGCTAGATACACCTCTTCCGAATACATGAGTTCGGTTTTCTGGAGTTGGTCCATATGGCTTCAGCTATATAGCGTTGCCGCAATCTATAGGTAGATTCATTAAAGCTTGATATAAAACAGAGAAAGCTTCCTCTGTTTTAATATGATTTTCACTATCTCCCAAGTTAGAAAGAATGGGGATGTTAATTAGTTTAGTGATTTCTTTTCCTAACCATTCTAGTACATCTTTGTGAACACGCAAAGATAAAGCCCTCTAAGTACGGCCTATGTAATTAGCTCCGCAGTAGCAGTTGAACTGGTATACACACATGGAGGAGCCCATCATCAGTGACCTATCTTTAATTTGTTGTGTAAGTACTGGTTTGATCAAAAAAATTACATGTAAATTGGTGGTGTGAAATGTCTTTTCAACAGATCTTTTGAGTCGACGAGTTAAAATGTTACTCGCTATGTCCCCTTTAAAATCCAGTTTCAGATAAATAGTTATTTTACTTACCATGCCATAGTTTCTTCCTATTCATTACCTTCTAATAGAAATTTTCGGAACAAATTATCCAGATAGCCGTTATTTCGTGAAGTTTTCTTTAGCTTACCTATTTCGTTATCTACACTATCTTCAGAACATAATAGTTAAATTCTGTGACTGAGACATTTAGCCCATTTTATTTTGCATTGAAGATTTGTAAAGCTACAGAAATAGTATATTGACGTGTCCATATATTCTTTTTAAATACATTTTTTGGAACTATCTATCTTTCTAGAAAGTAGGATATCCAGGAAAGCTATACTATTGTCGTTCCCCTCTTCACGGGTGAATTTAATAGCTAGATGGACATTATTGAAACAGTTCAACAGCTCTTGTTTATCGATACTAACTGACTAATTAAAATATGAGATGGGATTTTGGAATCTCACTAGTTTTATTTAATTATAAAACACTGAAGTGCATAAAGATTTGTGGAATGTATATTATTTGTCTGTTCTTGCTAGAACACATATTACATCATACTATATTGAACCCTATTATTCAATATAGAGCAAATTAATAACATAAATTCCACAATAAATCTCATTGTGTCATATTGAAATGTAAATCAATGACGTTGCAAAATTCAATCTCATATTCCTTTACTAGTTATTTTGTTAGGAAATCAATAAAAAAAATGAAGAGAAAAGTAAAAAGAAAAGAAACATTACCCGGTAACTTATTCTCATTTAAGACACATATCATGATTGAAACATTGAAATTATTTTCTTTTCTATTAAATAATCATTGTCATATTAAATAAACAAATTGCATAAGTTTTAATTCTCAAAAAACCAAATACATCGAACAATTATTATCATTCTAAATGCGTTTTTTTGTGTATGGAATTAAATGGTTTGCATTAGTTTACACTATATATCAACTGTTTCTTTAATTATACATAATAAACAACACATGACATTAGTTATGTATGCAATTCTAAGAAGAAATACATCACTGACAAAATGTTAGACATTAAAATGATGTATTTAATTTGATAAAAAGAAATATCTTTTCATTCTGAGTAGTATGTGACTTTAATTCAACTGTGAAAAAGAATGAGATTATTCTTCTTCATAAAGAAAAGTGTCATGAATAGAGATAAGGTTGAACTAGTTTCACGGTCGACCAATATAAGATTGATTTAACGTGAAATAAATACACAAGAGAAGGAAATAGAATCTATGTATCTAAATTCATATGACTTTTTATGAAGATAAAGATTGTCTTTGATAAAATCCAAGAAAGATGACCATTTCAGAAATGGCCAAGTTAATGATTTTCACTGACACTGACATCGAAGTTTAAACGAGATATATAAGGAATTAGACCTTCTCATAAATTTTTGTCAGACAATTTTTATATAATAAAACAGTTGATTCCTTTGATTATTACCAACTTGGAACAAATAATTTCTCCATATAGTACCAAAAATAGAGAAGTATAGAAGTCTTCTTGGATTCATGACCCATATTCTATGGTAGAAAAACGATTTATGAAGAGTTTGATCTAACTACAGTTTCTATTGTTAACTTTTTTGATTCAAAAATAAGAAAGTACTAACATATGTTCATCTTTGGGAACAATCGTTCTCATATCAATATGTTCCTGGATTTTCTGTCAACTGATCTGACGACTTTATATTCCTATGCTGTCTAAAGTCATAGGTAAGAACTGATTTAAAGACTTTAAACAAAAATTCTGGGAGGATAGATCAATTCACAACAGAATGAATTTTCTAGTTTCGAAAATCACTTTCATGACATGGATTATTACTTATGTACTCATTTTAATTAACTGTCTGGAATAATACAAAGGCACTTATATGGATAAAACTATAAAATAAGATTTTAATAGTTGAGATCATGAGCCAATTGAAGTTAGACCACCATGGAAAACTTGGAATCACTGGAGTCCCACAATAGAACGAAACAGCCCTTCAGTGCTTCCACGTTTTCCATGATTGTCTAGCTTCCATTGACTTATGATCTTAACTACTAAAATTACTATCATATCTACAATAACCACTTCTGATATTAATAAAGGAAAAGCTTTTCCGCTGTGTGAATGTAATGAAATCAATATGTATGTAATTATTTTGATAAAATGTTTAATAAATTAATTGTTTTTTACTATTCCAATAGATAATGACTTATCATTGGCTGATTAGTATACAAATCTCATTGTTATTTGTTAACTGCTTATGTAATGGATCAGGTTAGTGAATACTTGGATATTTCAAATTAGTTTTCTACTTAATTAATAATAGTTTTCCAGATAAATTGGGTAATATTTTTATACGTCTGTATCTAATTGTAATAGAGATAACAGAATTAGAAGAGACTAATTATAATTCGGTACACGCGTTGAAACTATTCTCATAGACAAATTGCATATCCGAATTACAACCCTTAGGTTATTTTTCTAATAAATTCTACTGAGATAGTGGAGAAGGTTTGTAGTTTAGATGGATGTTTTTAAATGGAGTTTTGTTCTCTGAGCTGTTTGGTTTGGTCGTATAGCTTTTATTGTTATTCTGAACGACATCATCAGCACAAACTTCAGGTAGAATTTGATGATGTCATCCAGAATAATGATGAAATCTTCACAATGAAACCATATAACTCAAACGACAAAACTCCATCAAAAATAAATCCTACCGTTTTCAATCAAGCATATTATTTCCAGATGATATAAAATCCCATCACATGATTAACCAAGTATCAGTTATCATTTTATTTAACGCATCAGCTTTCGTTAGTTAGAAAAAATAATATCGCCTATAGAATTAGACAATAATCATTGAGGATTTTTAGGTGAATGAATCCTGAAATATGGACCATCATCAATCATTTGACTTATTCATATTTCTAGCACGATTCGTGAATTTCAAAGTAGCTAAAATAATCTATCCATAACTTGTCTATTTCAAATGGACTTTTAAGCTCACACTAATCCGTAGTGAAATATTACTGTTATAGGAATATTTTGAAAAAAGTAAACAGACTAATCATCAAAGGTACTATTGAAACATCTCAACTTCAATATAAATAAACTAATAATTTAGTTATGAGGAAAGATTTACTGAGATTGTTATTGGAATGTCCCTAAATGCCTTAATAATGGCCAAAAGTGGGAAGAGACAGCTCTCCCTCTTGAAACGCTCTCACATTTCCACTCGTATACAGCCACCGTCAAGAAAGTTTTGCTCAGTGCCTTGCGACGGGGGTGTTGTTAACGAAATTGAGAGGGCGAAAAGCGAATGTCCAGGGCTTTAACCAGGTTGATGAATATAGAGGATCCACCTAGGGGATTTGGAAAACTCTGAATCCAAAACAACCAGGATCCTGAAAGAATAAATGGCATATGAATCAGTTATTCGTCATCGGTTACCGTGGGACTGCATCTGCTGACGTTGCTCCACTGCCTTGTAGACCAGACCTTCAGGTCGAAGGCTCCGATTGATGTGGCTAATATCTATTTGGTTCCTCCTTGTACCAATATCTGTGTGTTCAAATAAACAAAATAAACGAATATTACTGTAATAATTTAGCAAAATATTCACATTTTAACTTATCCTTAGAGACTTTTGTGTGACACAAGTAATTTTATGATATAGAAATGAAAACTAATAGAATTGTTTTCTAATTATTTACATTGAATGAATGAGATTAATCATGACAGTATGCTAATCACTAAACATCAAATTGTTGGAATAATGTTTTAGGTGTTTTTAAAAAATTATGTTTTCAATTACCGCCTAGTTTTATTATGAACATTATTTGACAATTGACTTTATTTTTCATTACACATTTTCTACTCACTGAGAATAAAACTAATTCAGAGTTAATACATGAAAGAGGTAGTGTTAAACATCATCTCCACATTAATTAAAGTTTTAATCAGTTTAAATGATTAATCTGTGAATACAATTATGATAAATGTTAGTTGTAGATTTCTTTAAACAGTGAGTGAAAACTTAAAGGGGCGTCCTCATTCTTCATTCATCCTCTTTATTTCACACCATTTAAATCAATTATGGTTTGTGTTAGTTACCAATATTCAGTTAATTTCTGGTTATTTATTAACATTGTAATTGCAAGAAAATGCTAAAAGAAATCATGACGAATTTCAATATAATCATGATGCTTACTAATCAAAGTTGAATCAATTTAGTGGTAAACAATTAACAGTATTATCAGCAACATACTATTTGAATGTGTATGGGGCGAGTGAAATGAGTCAAAGTAAGGTTCGTTATAAATAGTGAATTACTGACGGTAATAGTGGAAATAAGAAAAAAATATGAATTGGATTAAATGAAAAAAATGTTACGTCTAGCTAACGCTTATTTAATAGTAAGAGGTCACTTTTGTACTGGTTTAATGAACCAAAGCGGCTAGCAGGAAAATAAAGTAATAGAGTGAGTGAAATAATAGAAAATTCGAAGGGAAAAAAGTATTCTTTAGGAAAACACTCTCTAATGTTCATATCCCTATACTATTTTGTTTCATTATCTGGCATATGAAGTTCATATAACTTTTTAATCATTAAAAATGTTATTTTTTCACTTGTTGTAAATCTTTTTTTGGGGGGGGGTGGCGGAAAAATTTCTTACAGAATGGTCTTATTCAAATATATTAACTGGACCGGAAACATGGAATCACCACTATAGAAATATGTGTTCAGGTTATTATCAATCACCAATTGATTTGAAATCAGATATATCTATACTTGATTTACGATTAAAAACTGTGGTAATTTATCGAAACACATCAGTTGCTGAGACCACTACAATTACAAATAATGGTCACTCAGGTGAGTTCATGCTTTTTTTCATTTTTCTATTAAATTACACTTTTGTTTTATCACTTACAACATATTAATAGAATAAAATAAACTTCCTGTCTATATATACACATTTTTCTTTACTATTTATAAGTTTGCACATCCTTTATATTATATCATCGTTTGAAGGATTCATGATTTTTAGATTGATTACAGCTAAAGATAGTAATAATTCAATTTTAGTGAACCGAGATCTGCCTCCAGTTGTATCGTATGACTGCTATGGTTATGTGTCGTCAATCCTCGTATAGAATTATTGACTTAATCCACATTAGTGTATAACGGAATTTAATAAGCCAAATACGAGTATGGATTTTCGAATACATATATTTTGTACACTCATTGATCTGGGAAGGCAATCAGAGGACTGAAGCGAAGGAAGCGAAGAGAATAGAGCGGAGCGAAATGACGCTCAATGAAGAAAGTGTGTGTGCCAACTCCATTTAATCAAGCGGTAATCAATACTTATAGCAACACAAAAATAAACTACAGACATGTGATAAGTATGACAAGATGTAAACACATACGCTCATATAAAAGCATTCAGGGTTAATAAATGAATAATTAACAAGATTAAAACGTGTTTCTAGAAGAATGGATAGATTGATCTGTCCAGAAGCTTGAATAAGGTATATGGGCTAAACATAGTAACGGACACAACAATACTTCATACTTTGATGGCAAAATGTGTTAGTTATACCTTGAATTATGTTTTCAAATCGACTACATTTCTCGCAAAATAAAGAATAAATTGTTCCTTAGACAATAATACTTCATCAAAAAAAGAAAAAAATCGTATTTGTTTTATTCCCTTAGTAGTTTACAAACACATTGTGTTTTTTTTACTTGGAAAATAAAGAATCTATCCATCGGATGACAAAACACTTATACGCAAGAAATATAAAAATAGATTCCATAAATATTGAAATGGATCTGACATGAAAATAAACTGGTCAATGTTTTCCGCTTCATTAACATATCTACAAAATTTGCTTAAAATGCAAATCCGAAATAATGATATCTCAATCAGTCTTACATTCCATTTATGGAAAGCCGACTAATTGTACATCCTTGATTCAAATTCATTAACATATTGGAGCATTTTATGGACATGACATGGTTTTCAAGAAAATGATTTAGCTAACTCGTAAGAATTAACGTGGCCTATTAATCTCATTGATTTTAACAGCCAAATATATGCAACTATCATACAATGAAATGACATTGTCATTTATTTAAATATAACAATCCATTAATTAAATGTTTAAATGAACACAAACTTTAATGGCTGACACTAGCATTTAATGTTTCATTTGAAAAAGATTTTCAGTTCTAAATTGAACTGAAAGTACTTCATGTTCTAGAATACAACACATGTATAATGAAGCCCAATGCTTTTCTCCTGATAGATATATGCATTGACTGATAGATAGTGGTTTTAAATCAGACTAATAGTGTAGCTAAACAAGTTTCCACAAAGGACAAAACTACAGATATATCAAGCTATATTTACCCTAGTTCTGAAGATTAGTATAGTTTCTGAATAAAAACATCTTGCTTTCAGTATACACCTATTGTTTATTGGTAACCATCGGAATACTCTAATATTATTAAATATATATTTTTTCTTTCAGAAAATCAGATATAGATTCATGATATAACATTTTCAATGGTTGAGATCATGAGCCAATTAAAGCTAGACCACTATAGGAAACCTGGAAGCACTGGACCGCCGTTTTGCTCTAGTGTAGGACTCCTCAGCAGTACGTATTCACAACCCCACCCCGTGGGAATTGAACCCACGACCTATCAGTCTCGCGCACGAGCGCTTAACCACTTGACCACTGAGATAGCTGGCATCCAACGGTATTAATGTCTAACTTGAACTAATCCGTGAAATTGAGCAACACATCCACCATTGTCATCACTGAGTTACTATCTAACATTTTCATAAATCCAATTATAGTGATAATAGGTTAATGATTTACTATTTCTATATAATGATAAAAAAAAGATATATTCGGTCACTTAATGAAATGATATTGAATTTGTATACATAGAACCGATAAACTTATTTGTCTGGTGATTTATAAGAAATAGAATCAACACCAATTAGGTTGTTTGGTTGTATTAACTCAATTGCGTAGTATTCATTAATACATTTAATGCTAGACAACATAGAATTTATTGAGTAAGTTTTGTGACTTATACAATGTTTTATGTATCATATATTTGTCTTACTAATTTAGCTGATGTTACATTTTCACAAAACACTTGGTTTATATCATTTGATGGCTTACGTGACTATAAATATGAAATTGCAAAAATGCATTTTCACTGGGGTAATACTGATGATCGTGGATCTGAGCATACTATTGATGGAATTAGATTTCCTTTAGAAGTAAGTCTGTATGTAAATTATTGTCATTTGATTTTTACTTTCTTTTTTACATAAAGCAAGAGTGAAGAGAGCACATTATAGATGTTTTGAAATTGCTAATTGCTGATAAACGATTTTAGATGTGATCATATATTTCTAAGAACCAGATTGATAATTGTTCATGAAGATCTAATGAGTCAAATGAATTTAAAAGTATATTCCTCTGTGCAAAATGACACAATTATGTGCAACAGCTTAATCGCAAAACAAATCCGATCAAAGTCTATTGACAATATAAACAAATAAAGGTTATAAGTAATTAGGTTTCTTCACCAGCGAATAAACGTAAAATAATGGCAACTAGCCTTCATTCTTATCAGTCATGATTAAATAGACTGTTTTTATTCTTAACACTAATTGTAGGGACATATTGTATCGTTTCGAAGAGAGCTGTATTCTTCACTCGAGGAAGCTATCGGTCGACCAGGTGGACTTGCTGTTCTTGGTATCATGCATAATATTGTTGAATCAATAAAGTCTGACCAAACAGTGTTCAAGGCATATAACAATTTTTCTGGTGTATTGAATCCACAATTCGCTCCTCCAAATGCTTTGACAGTTGATAATATGAATTTATCACTAATTTTAAGCTTCTTGAATCCTAGTCGTTATTTTCGCTATTTTGGTTCATTGACAACTCCACCATGCACAGAAAATGTTCTTTGGACTGTTTTTACGGATCAAGTGCCAATTACACGTGAACAGGTAATCATAATTCTACGTTAACCAAATAAGTTCGAGTTTCTCTGTTTTCAAGTGAACCAGACAATACTTAATTCAAATTCAGTACATTGAAATAGATGTAATATTATGTTTTTTGCCATAAATTTATTGACATAAATTAATCAATAACTAATTAGTAACGTCATCCTGTTAATCTAGACTCTTTCAAACAAGTTTCAATGTACTCACTAGTCTGATTCACTCAACATTAGTCTGTTTTTTCTATGCTGTTCAAGGTTGACAGTAACCGATGGAGGTACTGGAATACTTATTTTGTGATAGTTGATGCTGATTATCTAAGTTTATTCAAAATCATCTGAGAATCAGTGTAGTGATCTGTAATTTTTACGTGTTTGGATTTCAGTAAACTAGTACGTTGCGCTTTGAATCACGAATATGTTCACCTTATTTTGAAACAATGCCTGCGAAGCAGAAACATCCCACCAACAATTATATACTGAGAAAGAGTAACCGTCACCTAGTACGTTGACTTACTTCAAACAAATTAGTCTAGATGAATAATTAAACGCACAACAAATTAAACTTCACTTCGTAAACAAACATATACAAAGAATATAGAAAACATTCAACAAATATTTTTTTATAATCAGGCAAGGGTTTTGTGGAGATTGTAGTAATTTAGCAATTGAATTCATTAGTCCATTGAAGCTAGACCACCATGGAAAACCTGGAAGCAATGGATGGCCGTTTCATCTTAGTATGGAACCCCTCCGCAGTGCGCATCCACAATTCCGCCCCGCGGGGTTCGAACCCAGGACCTATCAGTCTCGCACTGCTGAGGAGTCCTGTACTAGGATAAAACGGCCATCCAGTGCTTCCAGGTTTTTTATGGTGGTCTAGCTTCAATTAACTCATGAATTCAATTATTGAAATATTCTGTTGTTCAGTTTGCAAGAATATCAGTGTTCCGTAACACATGGTGAAATCCTTACGAGAGTGGAGATTCCTATGAAGTATCAAATAAATTATATTTCATGACTGATAAAAATACAAGACCCGTTTCCACTGTTCTAGAAAATTAATTTTCAGTTTTCAGCAACAAAAAATGCAATTAGATTTATGAATGCTTCAACGTTATAAATATAATTAAATCTATGAGATTCATTATATTGCGATCACTCAATCAATCATTTCATTCCAAAAATGCAGTGAATACGTTCCATGCAAAGAACATTAAAATCTTAGTAATTTAAAGATCTTCAAATGATGTTCAGAAACACGGAACACTAAAATGGATGATAATTTCCGGTCACTTCTTTCTTAGATTCAACAGTAATATAATTTAAAATTATGAAATAAAATACAAAATATTAAAGTTTAATTAATTCTTATATTATAAATTGAAAATATCAATTTCTTATAGAAAGAAAACGATCATTTGCCCTAATACCGTTTATTTTATTCGTTAAATCATGTTTTTGTTCTACCATTACCGACATTATTAACGTCACTTACAATCTACTCTCTTGAATAGACTGATTCTTACAGTTAACGGTAGAATAAAGTTTGCCTTATGCATTAGCAAATCTTAAACAATCTAAGTATTGACATAAATGTGTAACAGTTCATATATTCACATTTGATGTCCGGTTATTAAGAGAGTATAAACATGATGACAGTTAAAAGAATTAATATAGCAGTATGAGCAAAGATAGATGGTGGTGGGCAGTGAAACTCAGGGTGCGCGTTTCATACTATCTGGCACTCATCAACTGGATATGCCAGCATCACAGAGTTGTTGTTTACTTCGACTCTTGAACCTAGTATTAGGACTCAGTATCTAAGTGAATAAAACGATGGCGTTTGAAGCGAATGGTACTGGGTTTGAGTCCCGGAGTAAACATTAACTATCGGGTGCAAGTACTCCCAGTTAATGAGTCCCAGATAAGGATTAAACACGCGTCCTAGCTTCCACTGCCATCCACCATCCATTTCTGCTTATAATGCTTATGATTTAAGGCAATATGGGGGCAATCCGAACAGGATGAACATATACTAATAAGAGACTGATCAATCACAGTCTTGAACATCAATGGGAAGATTCAAATAAACAGTACAATATAAATTTAATATAGTAGTGTTATTAATTATATTAGAAAATTAAGCAGAGTTGATTCAGTTGAGAAACCGTAAATAAAATGGAAAAAGTTCAAAGTATGATATGATTATAAAGCATGTGAAAAAGATAAAAACTAAATAAATACATGCCATTTTATTTATCCTTGAGTCATATCATTTAAAGCTTTCATCTGCTAATATCTGCAATTGTATAAAGTCTAATTAGGAAGTCTGCAGTTCCCAATTCGTCTTAGTCACTAGCCTCATAGACTAATTATAACCAAATCACAACTTATACATGTGTTGTTTATTATTTAATTATTAAAGGGATTTACACCTTATTCTTGGCTAAACGTGTAAATAAACTTCTCAACATGTTTTATTACATTAGTATTTATTAGTCTTTGAATAATATTTGTATTATACTGTATATGAATTTTTCCAGGTTAATCTATTTCGTAGTTTACCTTATGGTCCAAATGAAAAACAAACTACTATGGGTGATAATTTTCGTCCTATTCAACCATTAAATCCAGCAGATACACTTGCACCACGTTCTCTATATCGAGCTACAGCATCAAGTCTTTCATTATTATCTTTACCAGGTTTATTATGTATCATGTTGACCAGTCAACTTACTGTGATATTTTCTTAATTCATTTAATTCAAAACTATTTATGTCTGAAATATTTAGCTTCTTCTAGACCCAAATTATTGCGCTTTCATTCTTTGAATTAAAAACAAAAAGAGGATACTTACCCATACTACTTTATAGAGTAAATTTTCTTGTTTTATTTTTCTTCTTTGTTTTTTTACTTCAAATTTCTCATATTTTGTATATAACTTAGTTGGTGTGTTATATTTGGTTTGATTTCACATCATAATGTTTATTTTATTAGATTAATATGATTATGCAATATGTATCTGTAAGAGTTCCTTGATCAATAGCCTCATTACTTACTGTCTACTATTTCTAGATCTTAATTAGTTGGTTACTATTTTCCTCTTCAAGATTCATGATGAAGTGGAAAAAAAAAATTATGTATTCATGATTCATTCATTGTAGTTAATTATCAGTGAATAATAAAAAAGAAATGACATTTCATCTAATGACTTTATTCTGTTGGGATTTTGTAATTCTCTTTTATTTTCACCTCAAATTTGGTTACGAAGCATGATGTAAGCCAATACAATAGGTAGGAGGAAAGTATATTTATTGTGAGAAGTTACAATGTATTTACTTAATAATTATACATAGCCTTCATTCGTCCATTAGCATCTTTCGGTATGTTCTGCAACCTGAAATGTCTTCTCGAGTGATCTCGAATTATCTGACAATATTGGGCTTTCAATGCACTGAAACATTTCACTCTATCTGAGAAGTATTATCAACTTTGATGTCATGTTCCGCTACACACTACTTCATAGCAATCTTGTGAGTAGCATTCACTACAATACAATTAAAGATATAAAATGCAACAAATTTACTGAGAGCGTATAAAGTACCAATTCTCTAAATGAAGATCATATTTCTTGAGTTTGAAAAGCTGTACTGTTATAATTTTAGTCTCCTTACTGGTAGTGTACACATAAGGCTTAAAATCGGACTTACTCAAGAACCTTCCAATTAAGTGGTAATAATGGTACTTCTATACCGATTCGTTCAAATCTAGTTTGTACGATTTCCGAATTCACTTGATTTTTTATGTAAATGTGATAGCTTACTACTTTTCAAGATCATCCCTATGGCAAATCCAAGACTCTTGAGTGAAGTTGTGGGTGTGGATCATTGAATTTCACCTTGAGGATTTGGAAATATTTTGATCTCCAAGACACTTAAAGGACTCTAGATGGATGCTTACTTGTACAGAAAAAAGCCATACTAGGAGAATAAAAATATGTAATTATCTTTGATTTCATATAGTTTTTCAGTAAATTTCAAACAATTAAACAAAGTCAACTTCACACTTTTCTGATATTCGTCATCGTATGATAGGTTGAGAAGTTGTAAAAAACGTACAGTTGTAGACGAGCGCAATAAATAACTTCATCGCTGACGGTAGACCTCAAGTACAAAAACTCTCACTTTGCAAAAGTTTTTAATAAGTGTTTCGGAGAACAAGGTTTTGAACATGCTCACTATACTGAGGTGAACTCAATGTTATCATTTCTTTATGTAAATATTTTTATCCCAGGTTTTACCGATGACTCCATTTTATGCTCAATGGGCATATGATTCTCGTTTCATTTTATGTCAAGAAATGGTCCTTTCTGTATTTCAGCCAAAACTTTAAGTGTCATCAAGAAATGAAATTATAGCCAATACACATCAATGGTTCTTTATAAAGTGTTACCTATGAGTCTGAGATTGATCATACTAATTTAAGACCACCTAATAAGAATCAATCAACCCGCAGTTATAAATTCATTTATTTCGCAATCGCCTATGCAATCAGTGTTACGTGATTTAAGTATTTCACTTAAAGTTTACTGTTCTTACGATTTATCTGAAGTATCATAGCTAGAGATTGATTTATAAAACCGCTTGTAGAATATAAAACCTTTATATCAACATATAAAGGTTATGAAGAAACAATAAGCGTTTCAAAGCGACACACAGTGAACACATGAACTATGAGATAAGCATAAGAACCACTGGAAGACGCTGTGTGTTGATCAACCATTTTATTTAAGTATGTGTCTTCTTAATGGTAGCATTCATCCGCGATTCCTAAGACGTTGGCTGAGATTCTAATTTCTGACTACTTCGGGATCTCATTTGAATCAAAATCAACATATAATTGATGTGTCGCTTATTGCTACTGAAGAACGAGTTAACCTGTTGTTGTGTCACTATTCAAATCATCCAATAAATTCAAGGTCATTTACAGAAGACAAGTTTAATTTACTCAGTATATTTTCGAGTTAATCAAGTAGCATTGGTAGGATGGTACATACATTTTCCATGTAATACATACGAGTTTCATTGGATCACAATTACAGAAATAAAAAATATTTCACAGGAATGTTCTGTATTATCCGCGTATATAGAGCTATTATGTTGAAAAGAAAAAGTCGCAACAAAAACAGTCAACTATCAAAAAACATTTTTCCTTAATTTTAAATGTACTTGTTACGTACAATATCTTTTTCCATTTGTAAATTGGTATCTAATTATATTGAGATATGCATGAAATATTTCAGTAACAGATGCTTTGTGAGAGTTGTTAAAGAATACATTACTTCTATAGTAGTATTCCTTGATGTGAGAAGACAGAGTAGTCACCGCAACCCTTAAACACGGATTTCATGCTAGTTTTGTACTAATCAGTAAATTTTGTCTGAAATTTTAGAAAAAAGATGCTCCTGTACTAATAGAAAGCTAATTCCCTCAGTATCATTGTCACTAAGTATAACACTCAACGATTACAACTAATTAACCATGAAGTCGTAATTAACGTCACGTCTAATGACCAGTGTTGTTTGTATTTTCACACTGAACTAGTCTCCACTTTATTGAATACTGAATTTCATTTGATCATACTACCAAGGAAAGTTCGTAAGTACTCGAGTACTGAATAATAAGTTTATAGGGTGAGAATTAAGTCAACCAGTAATATATGAAGGAGATAAATCTTTTAGTTAACATTTGTAAACACTATGGAGAACGATACCACAATAATCAAAGAGTACAACCACATACGAAATCTCACTATACACCATAGTTACGATAGTCCGACATTAGAGCATTACCAGTTTGCAGCAAACAAAACTGCTTTTCCTTAGAAGTAGTCGAAGCCTACGTAAATGAGTCCAAACTAGGAGTGAACATGGTACTGTAAGACCTTATGGTAAGAATATTAGCATTGAGGCTAATACACCAATGAGCAGCGATGGATGGTGACTAGCAATGAAATCCGAAATGAGCGTTTCGTCCTATTTGGAACTCACCAACTGGGTGTGCCTGCATCCCATATTTGTTGTTCATTCCGACGTTCGAACCCAGGACCCTTCGCTCCAAACGTCATCGCGTTATCAATTTAGCTACTCAGTCCAGATACCACTACCTTATGCAACGAGTTGAAGTTTAATTCAGTTTTTGTATTGGTTATTTTAATCTTCCTAATTATGTCTAAGAATGAGATTGATCAACTTCTTATTGGCATATGCTCATCCTGTTCGGATTGCCTCAATTTTGCCTTGGGTCACAGGTAGATACATCCAAGTAACGAGTCGCAAATAGGACAAAACGAGCATCTTGAATTCCACTGCTTATAATACTAGTGACTTAATGCAATCCGAACAGGACATATATATCTCAATAAGAGACTGATCAATTGCAGTCCTAAATATCAATGGGAACATTTCAACAACCAATTCAAAAACGAACGAACATATCAATACTCAAAATAAACATGTCAAATACAGAACAATTAGTTATTGATATAATTTAGCCTTTTAAATGATAATGATTGACATATATCTTATGTAATTGATTCACCTTTTCTTAACAATACGTTGTTCATAGAATATCTAGAAATCAAAGAAAATTTAATAATCTACCTCATATTGTAAGTTAATTACGATAAAATGAAAAGAAGAAAAAAACAATTTGGTTGAAATATAATTTTGACTTAGTAACTAAAAAAAAGTGATGCATTTCATTATTTTGTAAACATTAACAATAGAATAAATTGAATAATATAGAATTCAATGAATCAAGTTAACCAATGGATAGTAAATAATAATATGATACAATTGATTTTGGTTCATCAGTATTAAATCAAGTATCGATTAATTTAGTATTAAACGTTCATTGATTCAATAATATTCGTTACATTTATATGTTTTAATCATGAATTCAATGAGATTAGTTTTTGACTTTTACATGATCTTAACCAATGAAATTACTACAATCTCCACAAAACCCATCTGACATTAATCAACAAATGCACACTGGTGACTGGCTTCAAGAGGTATATCTTGGAGTTCTAGTGAGAAGCAATGACCAGTGGAGTTCAACCAAGCCTGTTGTGAGATAGTAACTCACTGAAGACAATGGTGAATGTGTCACTCAACTTCGTGGATTAGTTGAAGTTAGACATTATCACCGTTAGACGCCAGCCATCTCAGTAGTCTGGTGGTTAATTGCTCGCGCGCGAAACCAGTAGGTCCTGGGTTTTAATCTCGCAGGGGGCGAGGTCGTGGATGCGCACTGCTGAAGAGTCTCACAATAGGACGAAACGGCCGTTCAGTGCTTCCAGGTTTTCCAGGGTGGTCTAGCTTCAACTGACTCATGATCTGATTTTACATAAATGTCTACTCAAAAATGTAATATTCACTTGATTGAAAGTTATTGCATGATCAAAAATTGCTAACTGTTTTTTGTTGAGTTCATAAAATTTCTAAGGATAAAAAAAACAAAAATATAAGGTGAGATTATAATTTATGGACGACCATTGAGACCTTGAGCACGTCCACCTATTAACTAGTGCTAAATGAGGGTTATAAACCAGTATGAGGAATTAGAATTAAGATGGTTAGGGTTAGGAATTAGATTTAATGTTTTCATCAAGAACTAACATCAGCTATAATCCCGAAACTCAATTTAACCAAATGAATTTTGCGCCACAATCCAAAACCTGTTATCTTACATTCGATTGGTTCGTCCTTAAATTATAGTTTCGCCTTTAGTATGAATTAATGTATACCTTTGTATGGACAAATGTAAATAGTTTTGATGAATGAAAATATTATAAATCAATTTGGAACGTTTGTTGGCTAAAATAAGAATTATTTAACATAAATAAATTTCAAATTTAATCATGTTAACATTGAATACTCTTTCTATGTTGATCATTTGAATTGGCTTTTGAAAATCCATTCATAGAAGTATTATCTTGACCTTCAAAATTACAGATGACTAATTGACTATCTTGCATAGAGTTCACCCTCGAATTTTCAACATTCTGTATACTTTAAAGATGTTGACGAAATTCTAATGATTGGAATTTTAACAATTATTCAGTGAAACTAGGAATTTAGTATACATCACATCACGGAAACTAAAATGTAGTTCTAGAATCGCTTGTATGATGTTGACAGAATTTCAACTAATCTTTATTAGAATGTATGAATCTTGTGCAGAATGTCTCGATACTTCCATTTTTCAGAAACTTTCATAGAATAGATAAATTTGTGGCTAGTAGGGATAGCCAGGACTCGCGTTTCGACCGAATCGGGTTAGGTGCACGTACATCCAGTGTCGATATTAACATCATGAATTGAACCTAGCACCCTTAGCTTCAAACGCCCAACACGTTAATCATTCAGCTACTGAATCTAGAAAGCCACTAAGATATGATATTTATATCATGATTAGAAAAGATTTCGGTTATCGCTTTGCTGACAATCGTAACGGGATTCCGATCAGTCTTTTTATTAAAATATTTGCACACCATGAATATAACACGTTATTCATTTGAAGCGAAATATACTGGTTACGAGTCTTGGTGTAAAAATGAACACTGGCATCCAAAGTCGCCTAGCTAGCTACTATGGTATAGATCTTTTCGCTTATACATGAATGCTCACAAGCAAACGATTACTCTCTACATTTATGATTTCACCTTATTTGTTACTAAGTATGTGAGGAAAACCAGTTTTGGTGAAATCCGGAAACAATACTAAAAACTTCCATTTCTCAGCTAATCAGTAAACTGATTAATATACCTTTATATTTTATTCATATATGAATGGGGCTGATGGCTTTATTTTCCCATGTTGACATATTTATACCAGTTATTTTTGGCCGATTACAATATATTCTAAATACAATATAGGTTTAATAACGTGCTACTAGACATTTGATAAGAGAAGTGAGAATAATAAGTCACCTTGGTAACAAAACAACCTATTGAGACAAAAAATGTTGTCTTACAAGGTAAAATATTATCCAAGTTTCCAAGATGACTGATAAGTCTTGTTAATTGAATGCTATATTCGGTTACTAAGCTCTTCTGGTAATCCCCAAGCTAGAACTACACAGAGGCTTGAACAAGAGAGAAAAGGAGCAAAGCATGTAAGAAACAATTTACTCCAAAGGTTCATTTACGTACAGAAAATATAGGGTTTTTATAGCATTTTAGATGTCCTTGAGTTTTCCCGAAAATTCTAGAATGCTACTAAACATAGTAGCAGTGCAGTAATCAGCCAATCCAAAACTCGAAATGTGACTTTCCAACTTTTAGATGTTTCTGGCAAAACTTCTAGTGAACGCTGATTGGATAAAATGCTTCCCAGTGTTTTTTCAGAGCCTTTCTTGACTGTTTTCGAGGGGTTTTCTGGATCTCCCCTACACTAACATATTCCAGGAGAGGAAATCAAGGAAAGCATACATGATAAAGTTGGAATAATAAGAACAAATGCAGTGCAAGATCAAATATGATAATTATTTTCACAAAAGGATGAATGGGATTGTCTAGGATGAGAAAATATGAACTGATTATACGATTTAAGGAAAAAACCACCAAGAACGATTTTCAAACTTTGTCTCTGAACACCCTTAACTAGAAAGTAAAACCAATGAAGGAATTCCATGATTCCACAAATCGTTGAAAAACAATCGTTAGTGATTTCATCAGGATGGTGCTGTCTTAATTTGACCACTTCTAACTGCTTTTTCGCTTATACATACAAAATTCCATAAGTATCAAAATTAATTCATATTTTTTTATTTATTTAAAGCCTATGTGGTAAATTACTACAGTATCTGGAATGTATTACAAAATGTTAAATCAAAATAATAGTACACACTTATGGAATTCATTATGTTTAACAATATTAAGCTTTAGATTCCTTGCAAATTAAAAAAAAGGTTACCAGGATAATCAAGCATATTTTCACGATTCCCAAATTAAAAAAATTAAAAAAAGTCTTGGAGATAACAATCTATACAGATACCTTAGATACAAAGATAATCAATCAAAATGAGGCACTTTTTAAAACAAAAAAAGTAAACAATCACATAATTTACACATTTTATATAAAATTTGATCATAAAACAATGTCTAAATTACCAGAATGGGATAAATGTGTATTGAATTATTGAACTTGATCATTCCTTTGTTTTATTATTATTATTATCTTCTTTTGTTTTTCAAGGTAATAAAATGATTATCATTTAGAATTGTACATTTTCTTACTATGAAATTGAATTCAAATAGATCAGGTCATTGGATAATATTGAATATTCACATACCTGTTGATCATGTCTGATAAAAAGATTTATTTGTTCAGCTGGAATATTCATCAATTATAAACTGAAGAATTTTATAAAAGGTGAAGTATGTGGAAATTAAAAATTAACATGTTCATATTGTTACAACTTAGTGTTCATTTAGCGAGTTAGTTTACTATGGGATGGGGTCGCTAAACTCATGCCCAATCCTCCTCCTTTATCTGGGCTTGAGACCAGTAGTAACCACAGAGGGGCCCCAGGCGAAGCCTATACTCCATTTGGAGTGATAGGCGTAAGTAAGTAAGTAATGTTACAACTTAATTGATACATGACATTTAATCAATCATTTATAAAGATCATTAATTTGATCACAATTATATAATAGTTCATATGGCAGAAAATCTAATCTTTCAGCTTCGATTGTGAATCATTCTATTTTATTTTATTGACTATCTACATTAGATTTAGTTAATAGTGTCAACATAAGTTAATATGAAATGAATGTTGTCAAAGCCAAGGTAAATTATAGATCTGAATTTTCATGCCAAACATGTCATTTAATTGAAATTGACAAAAACATATCATGATCATCTGATAATTCTGTATACCAGTTATATCATTATCCTTAGAAAGCTAGTGTTATATTCATCAAAACATTCTATTTTGATTTAGTTGGGCGTAAGTTATAGTTCAATTTAAAAATAGTGATTCTATTATGAAGTGATATTAAATGTAAAACAACTGAAATAGAGAGAGAGCGCCAGCTGAATATGTTTATCCTTCTAACTTGGTATTTATCAAAAATACTTTCAGTTATCACAATGAGTACAATACATTTTGATTAGTTTTAACATTGATCAGTCAAATTGAATATGGACCATTCAATTTCACCAACAAGTATATCTCTTAATTCATGGATACTCAAACAACTAATCAAGCATAGGTTACCGAAAATGGGCTCCTTCATGTGTGTACCTTCATGTGTACCAATTCAACTGTTCCTGTGGAGCTAGTTACCTAGGCCGTACTCAGAGGGCTTTATCTTTGCGTGTTCGTGAAAATGTAACAGCATGGTTTGGAAGAGAAGTCACCAAATCGATCAACAGCACTATTCCTTCTCACTTGGTAGATAGTGGACATCACATCAAAATAGAGAAAGTCTTCTCTGTTTTATATCAAGGAGCTAGATTGCGGTTACTCTACATAGGCGAAGTCATCTGGATTAAACCCCGAAAACCAAACTTATGTATCCAAAAAGGTATATCCAGCCTCTATATTTACCTTGGCCTACAACTGGATCACCGAACACCTAGAGTGAATATTATAAACCTCCTAACCCTTTATTTTTTCCTTATTTTTATTATTACTACTTTTTTGATTGCCTCTATCTCAATCTATCATTTTCAATTCGTTTATCGTAATTACCTTGGTAACACCCCGCTTACTACATATTATATTCACACAACAATATTATCATTATCATTATCTCAATTGACAAGATGAAATTCTCCTACTATGCATTTTTTTTACAATCTTTTTGCATCTTCATTTTTGCTATAATACTATTCTACTGATTGTGACTGGACACTTTACTCCAAATCATCACCATTTTTAACGTACACCATTGTCAAATACATTAGTGCATGCCTTATTTTGGCCTTTGTAAAATATCATAATAACTGTAGAGCCTGATGATGAGTTTGTTGAAAACGATTGTTCGCTCAAATATTCTTCATTTTTGAATATTCTATGGGGATTTTTAAACGCATGAATGTTTTTTCACCCAAATTACACTTCAGTAGTTTATATTCTCTAGTCATTCAAGGCAACACAATTGTTCATAGCTCACTGGTTTTCACACAGTTGAAATCACGATTCGATCTTAGTCAGACAACTTTTGAAAACCTGGAAGCACTAGATGGCCGTTTCGCTCTTCTATGAGACTCCTCAACAGTGTGCGGCTACAATTTTACACTCTCGTTCTTGTATGCGAACGCTTAAACTCTAGAAAACTGAGCCGGCATTCAACTGTAATAATGACTAACTCCAATCAATCTATGATCTTTCCCAACCCTTCTCTAGTTTTAATAGTTTTCTAGTTTTCCAATAAACTGTAGAATATATTCCAGATATTCAACAGATAAAAGTAACTATTTCTACATCGACTTGGAGCTATTAAAAATATCAAATACATATTTACGTTTTGACTGAGATCATGAATCGATTGATGTTGGACCACCATTTAAAACCTGGAAGCACTGGACGGCCGTTTCGTCTTATTGTGGGACTACTCAGCAGTGCGCATCCACGATCCCGCCTCACAAGATTCGAACACAGGACCTTTGGTCTCGCGTACGAACACGAGACTCAGAAAAATAAACGTTTTAAAATCCCTGACCAATTCTTATACACATATATATTTACTGAACTTTTAACCAGTAATTTTTTAATTATGAAGTGCTATTATTTCTGAAACATTCATCTCTGTTTTCTTTTAGTGTACAGTTTAAATTATTTTTATTATTTATGCTTTACTTAATACTGAAGTATTTTGTAATGTACTATTATACACAAGTGGGTTTATAAATAAATATTCTCATTCAAGTCACAATGTTTTATCTAAAATATAAGTAAGCATGAATCCCAATGAAAGTTGATCGGATTTTTAAAGTATCTGAAATATTTTAAAATGATTTTCTAGTTGGTATAGGTCATCTGAATCAACATTAAGTTGAACAAATACTCAACAACTATTCAAGCAAATAGATTATGGTATAATACGTAGTGTATACCAAAACTAAGTTTGTAAAGCAGCATCACCGATAAACAAAGAGGATCTGATGCAGACGTAAAGGCGGGGATTGGGAAAGCAAGGACAGCATTTCTACGGTAGGAGAACATATAGAACTTAAGACAACTGTTAACCAACAGCAAAGTGATAATCTTCAATACGAAGATTAAGACAGTTCTACTGTACGCAGCTAAATTTTGAAAAACTACCACAACCAACATAAAAAAGATACAGTTATTTATAAACAATTGTCTACGCAAGAAACTGGATGCCCATTTGCTGGATACCACCAGCAATAGCCTACTATGGGACAGAACAAACCAACTCTCAGCTGAAGAGGAAATTAGAAAAAGGAGCTTACGGAAATCATCAAACTACATCACGAAGCGAGCGCTAACGTGGAATCCTGAAGGAAAACGGAAAAGTGGAAGGCCAAAGAACACACTACGTTGGGAATTGGAAGCAGACATGAAAAGGATGAATATCAATTAGAACGAACTGGAGAAGATTGTCCAGGACAAAGTTGGATGAAGAATGCTGGTGGGTGACCTATTCTCCTCCATGAGGAGAAACAGGCGTAAGTAACATTTTAATAAATTACTTAATGTCCACACCTTTTATGATGAGGATGCGATCACTATTAGCTTGACTACCTCATCAGTTTACCTTTTAAATGGTTATCAAATTTCGTTCATTCGTTTATCATCCTAACCACCTTTCAAAATTATTACGCACGATAATTCCTATTGAGAACTATCTTTATTTTATATCAATATGCATTTGATTCTGTGCACTATTTTCATTTTTTATGTATTATGTAATTAGATTATTTTATTTGTACTTAGATATTTTTTGTACTATTATCTTTATTCAAGATGATGAAACGGCCGTCCAGTACTTTTATTTCTTACATGAATTACATGAATGATCTGATTTCTAGGCAACTTATTATGTAGTAGAAGCTAAAGATAACGCATCAGAAGTTCCGTTATGTATGAATTACGATAAGTTTGTTCTCTTATTTGAACGTACCGCATAACATCGTTTACGCAAAATAACGTTTAAGATGCCGTTGAATTAGTTAAATTTGGGATACAGATACATACTAATGACGTGTTCCAAAAACAACGATATATCAATGTTGGATCCCTGTGCTAGCCAGAATTCAACATAACTATGCTTCACATTTTTTGAGAAGTACATTTGAGATAGTGTCTTATATAGAACTGATTATCTAAACGTTATTGGATTCTAATGCTAATGTTCACTTATAAACTAGAACATAGCGTCCACTTATCACCAAGGACTGATAAAACTCATTTGTTGCAATATGTTTATTTGCCTGTTTACAAGTTTATACGTCACATTCACTGACTTCATTCATAATAAAGTCATGAACATATCTAAAGCTGTACTGTCCATTTATATGAACAGAAACCAAACCTAGAACTGTTACTGATTTAGTAAGACTGTAAGTGTAAACAAAGTTTCAGAGTTCTTAATTGATTAATTTTCATGAGTCAGCTTAACATTTAATACAATTGAATACATTTATAACCATCAAACAAAATGTCTGTTGAATACAGTACGGTAAATGTCTGACTATTAACACTTTGGCGTATACGTATACGTATAATTGGCCTCTCGACATCAGGTAATTAGATTTTAGCCGATCGCTGGTTTGTTACATCTTACGAAAATACTTAAATAATCAACGATTTTCTTCTTTCACAATGACTAGCAGAACATATATATATGGTTGAGATTATCGCATTCAGCAAAATTTCTAGGATGGAAAAAAAATATTCTTTTTAAATGATAAAATCCAATCTATTCTATAAGATATATGAACCAAGATTTCACATAGGACTGGAAACATATTCGCTATTCAATATTCATTTCAAAAAAATCCTTCGACCCAGAAATAACATATCACTCTTAACTAATATGACCCTTAATAACCAGCATTCATCTTTCAGCATGAATTTATGTGATAGCGGTTCATTAAATAGAACAATTTTTTTTTCAAAGTGCATTTTTGCATTTAGTTTGATTCAGTCACCCATAGATTTCATCTGATATAATTTAATCAGTGATAATTATATTGATAAGACGAATACAGTTTATAAAGTACGTATGGACCACATACGACGCTGAATTTGGATAAACAAATTTACAAACCAAGTAAAGTACTTAATAAAGAAAACCAGATGAAATTGCTTTTTGTTATATAGTCGATATTATCCTGAACAGTATTTCATTTTTTAATTTGGGATCAGTAATATATGTTTACTTTCGACCCTGCCATTTATCAGGTCAAGGACTTTTATATCTTGCAGCATGCACGTTACCTTTTGGTGTACATGGAAGACGTACGCAAATAATCTTAGCTAAGTGAAGTTTCTTCATAAATACATGTATAGTGAGCCTATATATTTGAATTAATCAACAGATAAGGATTGCAAAAATCTCTTGCTTGTGCAATGGGATGAAGTTTAAATTCACTTGGTGTTGTTTAACTTGTATCTTCCCATTGTTATTTAGGACTACAAATGATCAGTCTCATGTCGGTATATGTGCATCCTGTGCGGATTGCCTCGATATAGCCATAAGTCACAGGCTTTATAAGCAGTGATGAGTAGTGGCTAGCAGTGGAATTCATGACGGGCGTTTCGTCTTATTTGAAACTCGTCAGCTAGATGTACATGTATCGCAAAATTGATGTTCACTCTGGAAAAATACAAGTGAGTTTAGAAGTAATTTTCATTACAAATTTTTATGATATCTAGAGTTATCATTAATTGAACAAATGTTATTGAACAACTGCCCTTATTATTTTATTTAAGTCCATTGTAACAGGAATCCCTGACCTCACATATAATCTAACTTGAGATTATCAAGTTTCATAATTATCTGTGCCTGGCTTATTAATTCAAATTGTTAATTACTATTAGAGCTTCCTTTCTTTTAACAATCGAGACATTTTAAGCGAAATCATTTATTGCTAATGATACGTGATGAATTCATTTTAGAATCAAACCAAATCAAAAATAAAATAAAAAAGGAAGAAGATAAAAACGAGTGGTTTATTTACAGTTTAAGTATCACTTAATAATAACTTCATTTCATGATAAGCCATTTCAAAATCTAGAACGTGTTACAGTCTATCCAGTTTTAAATGATCAGTATTATTAATTAACCTTTATATATATATGTACATAATGTATAAGTTTATAGTCAAATACACGAATATGAACTTAAAAATAATCATACTTTTAGATGCAAACTTACTCATGTCTTTTTGTTTCTATATTATCTAATGTTTACTTAGCTTCAGGACATAGTTTGTTCCAAAGTGATCATGTGTTATAATATCGTTTTGAGGGGACAAATTTGTGAAAAATTTGTTGGATTTCTTTTCTTATGATGAATTTTTGTTGTTGTCAGATTTCAGGACTGTTTTATTAAAACATTGAATAAATATCAAATGAAATTATTATAGAAAACAACATATAATAAGCGTTTTAGAAAATACAACTATGAAATGTGTTCGTTTTTTACATCCGGTTTGGATTGTTGTTTCTATGTTTCAATGTTACGTCATTTAGTAATGTATTAGAATCATTAAGGTGAATTTTATTAAATATAATATGGATATTCTAAGTGTAAAATGGGAATGATAAGGTTCTTTTCTGTAATATATGTCAGAAAAGTATATGTAATTTCTCACTATTCCAATTGATAGATTTATCGGTAAGACTATAATTAATGGACGACCTTTGAGACATGTTGAAGTGACCTTGAGGGTGACCAAATGAGGGTTATAAACCAATGTGAGGAATTAGAATTAAGATGTGCAGTTGATGGTTAGAGTCAGGAATTAGATTTAGGGTTTTTATCACCAGCTAAGGTCAACTAAAATGCCAAAACTCTATTTAGCCAAATGGATGGTTGAATTTCACGCCAAAATTCAAGACCTTTTATCTCATATGTGATTGGTTCATCTATAAATTATAGTCTCGCTGATTTATCTTTTTAGTCTGAATACAATCCTAAATAATTTTATCGTTTCTATGTTGTTATGTTGCATAAAGTATCCTTTGACGGGAGTTTCATATATCAATGAAACTAGAGCTTTTACTTAATGTTAAAAAAGATAAAGCTCAAAACTGCCTATTCTGTCCTAATTTCTATCAAGATCATTGTGTAAATTACTATTGTGAAACAATGTATTCTTTTGATCAGTGTTCTTTCATTCTTTTAATACTTAAAACAAGAGAACTTAATGAAAACCTTTTAATAATAAGATCAAACTATTATTTAAGTAATTGGTAACGTTGAGTGGGTAGTACTTCCTATTGAACTACCTTTACATATTCTTAAGGGGAATATTGAAAAAAAATCAGTGATGATCATGAATAAAGTTGAAAACTTCCTTAATCTGTGAAAAAAACATTTCCAGTAATCTCCTAATCATTCTACTATTTTCATACTACTAATATCAAATATTATTGACTAAACAAATATACGCAAAATACATATAGGTATTAATTGAATCTAGATAATTATTGTATTGTACTATTATTCACCCTATCCAACTGGATTTTAACCATATCGGAAGCGAAACAATTACCCGTCAATGATATTGCGATATAATCTTATGAAATACCATTGAATGATTAAAGTTAGTTATGCAAACTATCAGTTACTAGATCAATATTCTAAAGGTTTTTACTCCTTGAAAGACCTAATTGTCCTGAATTTGATCTCCGGCAAGATTTTCGATGTTTTTTCCTACTGTGAAGCCTCATACGAGTTAAGTTATTTCATAATGAAAACTACATAGAAAACTCTATACTACAATCACTTTAACATTCTGTTAAACTAATATGGAAACAAAAAATCTTTATGTTGATTTCCCATTAACTGAAAAAGTCATATGAATTTATTTCCTGATAAAAAAGAAATCAGGCCTAAATAATTCATACAGTTATTTAGTCCTTTTTAACTGTCTAAAACTAAGACTTTTTTTTTTAAAAAAAAGAGTTGGTTACACCACCTAATCACATAGATCAAGACAAACTATGTACAATAAATAGTGATATCCAGGGATAAAAAATATTGATGTGAACTATTTAGAAAGTAAAAAAAGAGAAAAAAAAGAAACATCTACAAATTATTGATTGATTAAGTTTCATAAAAACAGAATAGAAAGAATAATCCCATGAAATGCAACATACTAGATGTAGTATATTCAAGGTATTTCCAATAGGATTTTTTAAATGTGGTCTATTAACTTATTAATTGAAATGACCAATTAAATTGATCTACTTTTAGGATAAATTCTCAAATATAAACATACATAATAGGTTGACAGATTCTTCTCGTTTTTATATCATCATATATTGGTCATCCTTTTTATGTCACTTTTGTGAGATGCTTTAATATGAATTAGTTTCCGTCCGTTTTACGGATAATCCATCTAGTCAGTTTTTAAGAATAATTTGGGTGAGACTATAATTTATGGATGATCTTTGAACGACGCTAAAATGACCTTTAGAGTGCCCACCTAATAACTAGGGCTAAAAGAGGACTATAAACCTGTGTGAGGTATTAGAATTATGATTAAGAGTTGATGGTTAAGGTTAGGTATTAGATTTAGGGTTTTCATCACGAGCCGACATGAACTAAAATGCCATTCTCTATGCAGCCAAATGGATGAGTGAATATCGCGTGATTGGTTTGCCCACAAATTACTGTCTCACCATAATTTGTATCCTGATTGAGTTAATGGCCTAATCTAAGTTTATCTTTTAGTATGGTCCAACCAATTTACTGATTTTAATACCATTAAAATGTATTCAGTCCATTAAAACCATCTTAGATTCCTGGTTAATATCTGGCAGATTTCCTAGTTCGAAATACGAGAATTGAAGACATTTAGGTTATTTTCGAAAAGGATTTGTATTCCTAATAAAATGTATACCAAAAAAGTGTCGAGGCGTTTCAACTAAATTATGGAGTCTATAATGACGCATTTAATGTAGAAAATAAATTATAATCCACTCCAATAGCCAAATGTAAATTTGTGTGGTTGGACATTCAGTTATCCATCTTTAGTAAAGGTTAAAGATAGGTTGGCTATCCAAACATCAAGTAGTAGATCATGTGTCAAATTTACAATCAATCTTTAAAGATTGAATCTTCTATACGTACATAAAAAAGTGCTTGATATGTAAAATGCTAGACGATTCATATTATAATCTATACAAAATAACAGTAAATTAACTTTACTTATTAAGTCAACTTACAGAATTGAATGAAAATATATGTCGACAATAAATTAAACTGCAATAGTTGAGATCATGAGTCAATTGAAGCTAAACCAACATGAAAAATTTGGAAGCACTGGACGACCTTTTCATGCTATTGTGGGACTCAGCAGTGTGCATGCACGATCCCGCCTCGCGAGATTAGAACACACGACCTGTCAGTCTCGCGTGCAAGCGCCTAACTATTAGAACACTGAGATAGCCGGCATTCAACGGTATTAATATCTAACTTCAACTAATCCACGAAATTGAGCGACACATTCACCATTGTCTTCAGTGAGTTACTATCTCACAACAGACCTGGTTGAACTCCACTGGTCATTGCTTCTCACTAGAACTCCAAGATATACCTCTTGAAGCCAGTCACTAGTGAGCATATATTGATTAATATCAGAAAGGGTTTTTGTGGATATCATAGTAATTTCAATAGTTGATATCATGAGATCGATATGTCCTGGTATCGAATCTCATGAGACGAGGTTTTGAATGTGCGCTTCTGAGTAGTCCCACAATAGGACGAAACAGCCGTCAAACAGTGCTTCCAAGTTTTTCATGGTGGTCTAACTTCAACTAACTCATAATCTCAACTATTGAAATTACTATAATATCCACAAAAACCACTTCTGATATTGGTAACTTAAACGTCTCTTGATCAGCTTGACTGTTTTATCGATTGATAATTTTGTTTGTTTGTTTTTCTTTTGATTTTGTACACCGTTTTTTTAAAAAACTTCAATAAATATTAAAGCCAAATGAAATTCTTGTTTATCTAAATGAAATTCATTATTATTTACATAATTTGACATTCAGAAAAGAACCTTCTATACAATCATATTTTGTCTAAAATTAATTGGTATATTTCATATGATGATGTTCAGCTAACAGAAAATCAATCAATTATTTATGTTTATTTCAGTTTTTTTTTTTAACAACTACACCATGCATTGTAAATGTTTTATGAACATTTGGGATTGTTTACTTGAATCTTCACATTGATGTTTACGACTGCAATTGATCAGTCTCTTATTGGCATATGTGCACACTGTGTATATTGCCTCGATATTGTCTTAATTCACAAGTATTATTAGAAAACATAAATAGTGGATAGCAATGGAATCCAGGACACGCGTTTCGTTCTATTTGGGACTAGTCAGTTCAATGTACCTGTTCGATAAACAGATTTTTTAGGAAATTAAATGATAATTCACAGTGTACACCGTTTTATTATCATTATAAAAGAAAGGAACAGATATTTCGGAAATTTCACCTTGGATAACTAACAGAATTGATCAACGATCATGATAAAATATAAAAATGCTTACTATGAATTTATGCTATTCTGCATGATTCATTTTAATATATCCAACTGAAAAGGACCATGTTTACTATTTTATCTTTAAAAGTGAAGAATATTAGGTTAAAATAATATTTCTAAGTATTCAGAAAATTAACAAACTTACAAGCAATTATGTAAAACTTAATTATGCTTTGCAGTCCATGTGTATACAATGTATAATAAGGTCTGTTTTTTACATCTGCCATTAAAGAGAGGTTAAATGTTCGCGCGCGTAATCAAAGGTCCAGGGTTTGAGCCTCATGTGCGAGACGGTGGATGCTTTATAGTTATGAAGTTCCATACTAGGACGAAAAGGCCGTCCAGTGGTTCCAGGTTTTCAATGATGATCTAACATCAATTACTTCACGATCTCAATAAAAACTCAGTAATCTCCGCAATTCTATACTGACAATAGGTTTACCGTTTTTTAAAGCCGCAAATTTCAACTCCTTTCTCAAGTACTTATTTTCAGTCATACGTAATAAACGATAACTGTTTAGCAAGGCATATAACATACATTAATTCTAACCTAGGTTGACGTTTTATGACTGATTACTATTGACTGGAACATTACTATTTGAAGTAATAAGAAATTAAACGAAAAATACCATGCATGCAAATCCAGCTAACGAAGCTCGTAAGGGACAAAAGGCGCGTCCTGGATTCCATTGTAGGCTATCATTCATCTTTGCCTGAAACTGTTTGTAACTTAGTGGTGATATCAAAGCTCCCTACACAGGACCACAGATGTTAAAAGAGACTGATCAATCGCAATCATAAACACCATTGGAAGGATTCGAAAAACAAATGTACGTAAACCAAAAATACAAGTAGATATCATATAGAACTAATCAGTTAATTATTTTAAAGCGTTTGCTTTGAGTATGTTTAGATTTACTTTTAAACATAAGTGTTTACAGACATTTTATTACTTCGCATTATAACCAGTAACTTACATTAACTCGATTAGCATTATCCTTATACAAAATCCAGGAATAACACAGACCATGTATAAGACAGTAGATCTTATTCAAGGCTACGTTTTTTTAACTATTAAAAAATGTTTAAATCTTTCCTGCAATCAACATATAACTTTCAACTGCGTTATTTGGTTGGCTGACTTACAGTAACTATTTAAATTCGAAGATTGTTTCTGTCACTGACTTAAATCTACTAATTTACCATCTATTGAGTCGTACGCTTGAATCTTCAATGATGACGACTAATGGTTGTACTATTTTATGAAATGACTAAAATATCTGCCTTGGTGCATCTGATTGCTCTTTATCTTTCTAAAAGAAATCTTATTTGCTGTGAAAGCTGAAAATTATTGTTACTAATCTTTGACGAAAGTTGAACGTTATCAAAATAAGTTAATAAAAATACATGGATTATTACTAGTAGTGAAAACCACTAGTGGCAATTTGTCGTCATATTATCTAACTCATAGTACTTGATATTTTGTTCAGTTAATGTTAGTCCATGACGAAAATCCCCTTCACATTATAATGTTAGTTTAGCTTATGTTAACAAGACGGTATCTTATCATAAAACGTTTTCGGAAGACTTATATAAAACAAAATTTTCAAAACGTAAATATGATATCTGGGTAATATAAAATACTTACAAAAGCAATAAAAGGTACTGTGAATATTATAATTAATAAATATAATGTTTCGTAAAGCAAATGCTTCTGCTGGTAATATGTTCTCTGGTTTGAAGTTTTTAGTGGAGATTTTCTGAATTAGCTCATCAGCATTGGATGACCTAAGTTATTAACCAAGATCAGATTGTAGTACCGTATCCTACCTATTCAGTTACTGAGTAACGTACTCTCAAATTTTATTTGCTGCTGAAGGTATAATGAGAACTTTGATCCAAGTAACGTGTATCATGAACTTTAGTTTGCTTACCATTATTGTTGATTAAGCTATTCTATTCGTTGACATTGATGTAATCAATGAAAAATACGATACACCTAACAAAATTTAACCCACACAGCCATTGAATCAAAATGACCAACTTGTAGAACGACAGGTTTATCATACGAGTGAATAACAATCAGTTTAATTTAAGTTAGGAGTTAATTTACACCGCCTAAATATTTTAAACCTCATAATATCTTATCATTCCATATAATGACTGACCATGTTTCAGCAGCTTTCAATATTGTTGACTGGATAGAAAGTCGACAGGAACTGACTTGATGGTGGGGATCAATGACACTTGATACGAGGTCATTAGGGTTTGATCCTTCTGAAACATTTTCATCAAATTTATTGAGAATCCCATTAGTAGATGGTGGATCACTAGATAATCAGCATCTATCGAAATTTTATTAGGTTCTTGATCATCATTTGATACATCCAAAATATTTTTTCTCATTTTTGTAAGAAATTTGATCAGAAACATATGAGTCATTAAGATAGCTCATATCTAGTAAAACAACTAGAGAATCCCGGTATGTAGATTCATCAGAAACTTTTGTCTTAAAATGATGAAATCCATATAATTCGAATGTCTTCATTATGCTGCTTGATTCATTTTCTGTTTCTTCGTGTGAGGGTACTGCAACAATTTCATGAGCATTTAACAAAACCCCGTCTTTATGTGAGCTAGACAACTCACTGCTTGTAAATTGTACTTCTGCGATAATGAGAATCGATTCCACAGCAGAACATGTTTCTGAAATGGACATTCTTGGACCACTGGGTGGATCATGTATGATTGTTACTGTTTCGTTTAAAACACTGCTGTTGTCGTTGAAATAGCAACTGCAATTAATCGGAAGAGAAAGCCATTTTCTATTTCTGTATGAATCAGCATGGTAATAGAAAATAATATACGAAAAATTTACAACTAATATCGTTCAAGGACACCGACGACAATTCTGTATGCTGATTGTTTTAATTCTTTTTTTCACCCCATCGCCACTGATATGTCTTCCCGATTGAACACTACTCGTTATATCTGGTTGTCGCTGATTGTTATATCGGAATCACTTATCACTTATACTCGAAAAATGAGGAACCACTACAATATTTGCACAAAATGATTTTATCCTATAAAAATGGATATATTTCTTGTGCAATATGTTGGATTTGCTAATCGAAATATCAGTTAACATAGTTTATTAACATTTTATATTACAGTCCCACAGTTACATACATTAACATACATCATAATAATATTAATAATCCACTACTGAATGAATTAGTTATTATTTTACTGAAATAACAGTATTGTTGAGCATTTTATAACCCATAAATTATGTTTGACATTTTAATGAAGTAATAATTAATGGATCACTGTCTGTTTGTCTGTTTTTTCTTCTTTAAAACTGACACCACAAAATATATTTAGTTAATTCATCATAACATACTTGAAAATAACAATGATTTGAATAATTTATCATCGTTATTCCACATAATATTACTTAAAGTTGAAATATATTTGAAATAGATTTCCATCACATGTCTACAACCTCATACTGGATCAAATCAAAGACGTTCAGATTCACCGGTAAGTATGATATGTTAACACTAATGAATTGAAACATAACCGTTAATATTTCCAAATTTAGTCAATTTGATGTGACTCAGTGACCAACTCTCATTGTATTTAGATTCATTATTGTTTACACATGAAATGTACAGAATTACGATGAAATGAACTGTCAAACAAGAATAGTATGCTCTGAAGAGTTGCTAATTATTATTATTGAACAAATTTAGATTATAATATGTGTTTATTGAGTGTGTACATTATCTTATAGAGTAAAGCTATATAATTTCACATGTATGTTTATTAACAAATGTTTAGTTTGATAATAAATTTATTTACGAAAAAAAAATGTTTTTGCTGAGTTTCATTTATAAGTTGTTTTTTTTAGTCTTTCGATAGAAACTATTAAATTTTATTTAAAGTATCACTATCATAGTAACCAGGTAAGAAAATTGGTCCATTCAAATGTTTACATCTAATTTTTTAGATCGATTAAAATTTTGATTTACTCTCACTTGACGACAAAAACTTTTAAATGAAGCTTCAAATTTTTATCTCATTTCATAAAAAATATCACAAAGATTTGGATTAAGAAAAATGTTAATTCAGTTTTCACTATGATTTTTATTGGCATCACAACTGTACTTTTGTGTATTTAGGATGAAATAGTGTTAGTCTTGTCATGATGAATTGATATTGTCTTCTTTCAAACTCACCATGGTGTAATAAAACATAACGAGCACTTTTCAGACTAGTTTATTGCACACACGAATAATATAATACGGGCTGATTGAAATTGGACATGTAAAAACTTAGTTTCCGAGTAAATGGTCTAAATGTAGGAGAGTCGCCTTCAAATCTAAGGGTAGTTTAAACAGGAGATAACTACTCAATATTCGTTGGTTCCTACTGAGTCCCTGTTCAATGTCAATCAACACTGAAAGCTACCCTCAAAATGTATAGTCGCTGACCAACTTTCTAGGTATAAGGGTTAACCATCAAACTGAATCTTTTGCAATTCACACCACGGACTGACTTTATTTAAATAACCCAATTGGTTTTACGATATCCTACATTGATCTAAGTTAAGTCAATCGCTGGATGCCGAAATAATGGTGCAAATGATAAGCGCCTCTTGCGGTGTCCGAATGACCCACACTAGAATGAATCAACTACCAATATTTTCTAATTTTCAGTGGTTGTCCATCTAGGGTTAGTCCGTGATACAAACTATATCATATCATAATCTCCCTGAATCTCTCATACTAACATGTGTTTCATGTTGTGCTATATGCGTAATCAATAATAACATTCAGGTAAACTGTAAGCATTCATAAAATGTCAAAATCATTTTTCTAGCTCAAAAAATACAACTGTCACAAGGCAATAGTTAGAATATATTCTTAGCTAGAGTTGACTTTGAAAACAGAATAAATTTCATACAGACTGCATTAATGTCCCTATTAATGATGAACATGATAGAGTCCAATAATGTTAGAAGTGAGACAAGAACTCGGCAATACCACTTTATATCACAAAATGAGTGAATTTGGAAACTTGAACCACCAAATCCAGCATTCACCACGAGACTTGAATGTTTAGATTGCGTTACTGATATGGTTGTGGCTGCATACAGTTTAAAATTTCTATACCCTACTATCCTCTGCTCCCAAGTTAATGTATATCTTTAACAAAGAGCAACTTCATTCTTAAATTCACTGAATGTTTATTGGTCTAACTTTTGCAACCTTATTCTAGCTAGTTGAAAATGTATTTCAATATTGGAAATACTGAATTTACCAATATATGTAATCAATCTAGCAAGAACGTTACATAGGTTATCATAAATAACAATCATTTCACTTATATATATAAATCAGACTTTAGAGGCATTATCAGTACTTCCGATGAAATCAAAACTCTGTACAAATTGGACCCATAGCTTTTTCAAAGTGATATCATGCTGTGAAACATTTTCACACTTCCCAAATATGTGATAGACATTTATTTCAAGGTTCAAACTTAAGATCAACTCTGTGGCTACGTTTTATGCTTTCTGGTACTTACTGACAGTTTTATAAACAACATATATAAGCGAACAATATTGTTTTCTATTAGATCCTCATCAGGCTTTACTCTAATATACAGTAATATTTATATACATATATGAAATTATTAAACCAATCAAGGTAGTTTATAAGTCAATGATAACAATGGAAAAGATTACATAATAAGTAAAATGTGAAAAGTATAAATTGATGGTGTGACAACAGGTGCATTAATTTTTGATAAGCAATAATAATAAAGGTTCAAATCAATGTTACATAATCTGAAATAGGTCAATGATTAGAAAAATATAGAAACTGAGATAACAATTATAAAATTATAAGATGACGTAATAAGAAATGTTCAGATAATTGGACCATGAAACGTATAGTTGAGAGAAAATAAAGTGGTAGGAGGGTGTGAAGAAAAATAATAAACGAAGAGAAAGTTAGAAAAGGAATAAATAAATAAATGAATTCACTTATTACTTAAGGCCGGGGGAGAGATAAGGGAGTTACAAATTTCTTCTGAACACAAAGACTTGGCTTGTTGGCTCGGATTCCTATAGCTTCTGCTATGTGTGAGAGACGAGATCGAACACCATAAGGAAAACTAGTGGGAATCCGATAAATAACTTTGAACGACTTGTTTCTGTCCACTATATGACCGCTATCGATCAAGTGTGATAGAACCGAGCTGCGTATTGTTTTGACGTAACCTTTTCCTAACCACGAAGGGAGGTGTTCACTAACTCGTTGGTTCAGTTGCCTGGTAGTGCGCCCAATATAGCTTTCTCCACAGGAGCAGCTGAATTCGTAGATACACATAGAAGTGGAACAACCAGGTAACTTATCCTTCAATTGCGGAATCACCATCGATCGGGTCGAATACGATAGGCAGAGGTTGGCAGCATTAAACGTTCTCTTCACCGCTCTAGTCAATCTATCCCGTAATACATCGCTAGCCAAATCACCATTGAATTGCAGTTTCAAGAAAAGCGGTTTCTTATTAGCCGTCAGGGTCACTATTTTTCTGTTTTTTACGCACAAGTGTTTCTTCAGGAAACCCAGTGGATATCCCAATTCAATCAAAATATTATGAATGTGTTGTAATTCTCTATCAATAGTGTCGACTGAGCATATCTTAAGAGCTCTATTTGCAAGACATTTGACTAAGTTTCTCTTATAATGAAGAGGCACAAAGCTTAAAAAATGTGTGTATTGGCTTGGCGAAGAACTTTTTCTATACACACCCCTGCTGATAGAACCATTTTCTTTTCTACTTAACAAAACGTCCGGAAAATTTAGTTTGTTATCTATTTCCTCCTAATGCACTAATGCACCTGTTGTCACACCATCAATTTGTACTTTTCACATTTTACTTATTACGTAATCTTTTCCATTGTTATCATTGACTTATAAACTACCTTGATTGGTTTAATAATTTCGTATATGCATATAAATATTATTGTATATTAGAGTAAAGCCTGATGAGGATCTAATAGAAAACAATATTGTTCGCTTATATATGTTGTTCTAAATTTACAGTTTTATAAACGTTTATTCCTTCCAAATAAAGTGATTTTTTCTTAAGTACAATTTATTTTACCTGACATGTTGTTCATTATGACAAATGAGATAAAATTCACAGTGTAACGGTGGCGTAAGACGCATTATACGGAAGTTCTCTAGCTTTGTATTAATCCTGTGCAGATAAAAAGTTTGTAAGTGAACTAAAATTAAACTTCGGATATAGTTAATACAGTTAGCTTTCCGTATAAGTAATTTAACAACAAGGTATTCATTATCAATAATCCTTATGTTCAGTGTATATTTCCTGGGGAAATGTTGAATACAGAAATTTCCATTTACAAAAATAAAAAGGAAATTATAAGTACTTTGCAATTAGTTTAACAACAATGTCTCAAGTCTATACATTTTGAATATATTTGACTGACTACTGATGTGAAAGTTAGTAGTAAAAACGTTTCATGTATTTTTGTTCAACACAAGGTGCTTGGTGAGATTATAATTAACGGATGACCTTTGAGCGACTCTAAGGCTACCTTGAGACATCTCCCCTACTTACTAGTGTCAAAAGAGGGTTACAAATCAATATGGGGAATTAGGATTAGGATCTACAGTTGGAATTTAGGTTTAGGAATCAAAGTAAGGGTCATCATCACGAACTGACATCAGATATGATGCCAAAATGCCGTTTGGCAATATGTAGGAATGAATTTCGCGATGGCAATATCGAGCCAATCCGCACAGCAAGTAAATATGCTAACTATTACCCACCAAATTCCATTCAAGAATAGTTGCGGCGGAGAAACTCAAAAGCCCTTACAAATTAAATATATGGTGAATATTAAAAAAACTAGGTTTAGGAAAATTGAGAGATGTGGGGAAACGTGGACAGCATAAGTAGAGGAGATGGAGTATAATTAGTTGCATTTTTACAACCAATGGTTAGTAAGTAAACGTGAATTGTAAATTTCACACCACGGGCTGATTCTGGTTGAACAACCAATGAAAACTAGAAAGCGCTAGACAGCCACTTCATCCTGGCATGTGCATCTCCGACCCTACGGGCTATAGGATCCAGTACCCTCAGTTCTCCTAACAGACACTTAATCTTCAAACCACTGAAACGGCATCCAATGATTTATATATCTGATTTCGATCGGTTCACGATATTGCCCAACCATCTTCACATGTCATTAGTGGGCAAGTAATTCACACACGGTCAAATTGGACAACACCGTATATCGAAAACTAAAGGCTTTATGGTCCTGATATTACCCGTTTTGATGGACACTGATAATTATTAACACCTAATTATCAATCCCCGCCACTTTTTGCTACAGTATATTTCAGACAGTCCCACCTAGCCCTCAATTAACCGCACTATTAGCGTCACGTCCATCAATCTAAGCTAACGATCGCTTTACCGGACTATAATATTTTTTCTTGTGTACCGTCAAATTTAAAATTTCGACACCTCCTGACGTTGTTGCATCAGGTCACTATTATTATAATATATAATCGTCTCAACAATTACTTTCACTACTGTATATTTCGGTACAGTATGGATGTTTCAACGCACAATATGAAATAATACAAAACACATCCATAAACTCGAGAAGATGCAGGAAAGGTCTTGTTTTCACATGAGTCTAGATAATTAAGTTCCTTACTTAAATTTTGAAAGACGTCTAGATAGCGGTCGTTAAACTTTAACACTAAACGTTTTAAGATGGTTCATGCAAACCGTCATATCACTTTCACCTCATAATTTACGCGCTAGATGACATATGGCAGAGACTATGAATTTAGAATTACGTATATGACAGTATTTACATTAGCTTATAGATCTCCTGAAGGATTGACTACAAGGATGTTGTGTGAAATAGGTGGTCTGTGTCTAATAAAATAAAACAAGTCAGTTGCTTCCAATAGTCAACTTAAAAATTTAAGTTAAGTGATGTACCTCCAACCATCTAAGAGCTAGCCTATTTTATGCAGAATGAAACATCGTATTTCTTCCGTTCTTTTTTGAGGTTTGATTACAGGATATGTGATATGTGTCTCAAAAGCAATCCGATTTTTTCTGTGGTTTGGAAATTGTTCTTTCATTTTATTCTAGGATTAATTGACCACAATTATGATTGTATGTTTATTACAACTGTTTCCCAACAAAAAGCCTACGTAATTTCGCATCCAAAAGCCATGAAAGGTGAATTTACAATTAGATTATTTGAACTGTGTATTTCTTCAGAAGTTTTGTTCTGTATTAGATAAAGATTGTCATCTCACTACAATGGCCCAAAGGGAAATTTCATGAATTCTGTCCCAATAATCAATATGAACGAAGGAATTAGTGGAGATCTGATATCATAAAGTAAATTTATTTCAAAATGTTGATTATCCATCAAACGCATACAGCTTGTATGCGTAAATGAACAGATAAATAATGTCTACAAATAAAAGCGCTAGGGACTTAGCCATGAAACTTCGTGTACATTAATGAAAAATATGTGTCATGCACAAACAAAAGAAGTTAATGGTAATGAAATATTCATCATCAAATTGAGTTATGTGGATAAATACGTGAATCTAGATAATAAAATATATCTTATTCGCCAACACATTGTTGAAATCTGAACATTTTGGCGTCACAGTGTCATTGATGTCCATACCATACACTCTCGATAACTTTAATAGTGAATCAATTTAAGAATAATATAACTCACATTCAAGACATCAGGATAGATGGAGTAGAAAAAAAGTCTCATTGCTGCACTTGTACGAGAATGAACTAATATTGACAATGGAAACAAAAATAGGTAATAACTCACATATGGATAGATCGATTGGTCGATTTTGGCCTATTGATTTCTTTGTTGATCTTCCTGTGAAACCAGAGTTTCCTTTCAGTGGCTAAGGAAACAACTACATTACAGCGATTGACTCAGAGCATTTTACCTTAGAAACACATATTAGACAGCAACATAACAATACAAATTTCATTTTTCCCTAAGTTCTCTTTACGTTACCACATTAGCAACTCAAAAACAACCAAAAAATATTGAAATTCATTCCATCTTGCTATAAACCTGTTGGGCCAGTAATATAAACATTAAAGTATGATCTTAATTGTTAAGTAAATAATTTAAATTTAGGTCATACAACCACCGGAACTAAGCAATTAGTAAAAAAAAGATGGGAAAGAAGTTTGTATTATCAATAGATTTAATAAATATATTCATCATATTCTCGATTCTTTTTAATCACTAACGACATTCCCGTATATTTGGAAAAGAATGTAGCAACTATTTAAAGGAGTAACTCACCATTTCAAAATAAATGTTCTCTTAATGAATCTGTTACTATATGATTGTCAATTAAGAAAGTAACTCACCTCCATCCTATCGTCATCACTTTAGAACTTGATGTAACTTAAAGACCGAAGACATTCATTTCCTAATGTAAAGTTACCGATAGACACTTTAATAAAAAGCAGGTTGTATATCTGTCTTAAATGCTGTACATAAGGATGCCATAGGTATCCGAAGTTTACTAACGCCTTTACACGTAATAACTTTATATTCTAAGTATACCAGCCCAATCAAATCAGAGGTCAGCAGTGAAGGAGTTTGAACATATACTTGGGAAGCTATCTATATGTCGAGAAGCGTTTGGTCTAAGCTGGAGAGAAGTAGCAAGGAATGAGTAGCACGGTGTAACCACTCGTGATCTTGTGCGGATGCATGATCGAGCTCTTTCAGCTAGGTGTGTCCAGTATTACTAATGAAGTCAGAATCAATGCCGATGACTTACAGAGCTATCTGTTTTTGGGAATTTATTGGCCGACACATATCTAACGGGAATCATGTTGACGCCACGATTCATTGTTCAATTATGATAACTCAAAATAAAAGAGGGAAGAAATTTGCAGTAATACGAAAAAAGTAAGTTATCACACCACTCTAGGGCTTTGAACTGATTAACGGTTACTATGGCACATTCACTGCTAGGGCAAATTATTTTGTACAAATAAAGGTGGTCTGAGTTTTATGATGGACAAGATTTTATTAAACTAAACAATGGGATATTAATAATAACAGTAGTAATATTAAGAAAAAATCCGATAGGTCCTGGGTTCGAATTTCGCGAGGGAGGATCGTGGATGCGCACTGCTGAGAAGTTCCATACCAGGACGGAACGGCTGTCCAGTACTTCCAGGTTTTTCATGATGGTCTAGCTTTAATTGACTCATGAATTCAACTATTAAAATTACTATAATATCCACAAAGTCCCCTTTCTGATAATAATAATAATAATAATAATAAAAGTCCCTGTCCAAACTTCAACAATTTCTGCCCACATAATGTGCCTACTTCTCTAGCGCGTAAATTCAATAAATTTTCCCATGCTAATGAATGTCTAACCCCGTTTATTCGTCATTCTACTGAAACGTGAATAAATATATTGATATTTCATTAATGCTGCTTACTTGTTAATTACTTTTAATCATTATAAACACCGGTAATTATCCTCAGTGATTTACAAAATAAACAATCTCGTTAATCATATTATTCTAATAATTTGGAAGAGGTTTTTGTGGATATTATAGTAATTATAATAGTTGAGGTCATGAGTCAATTGAAGTTAGACCACCATGGAAAACCTGGATGCACTGGACGTTGGATGCCGGCTCAGTGGTCTAGAGGGTAAACGTTCTCGTGCGAGACCGATAGATCCTGGGTTCGAATCTTGCGAGGCGCGATCGTGAACACGCACTGCTGCTTATCCCATAATAGGACGAAACGGCCGTCCAGTGCTTCCAGGTTTTCCATGGTGATCTAGCTTCAATTGACTCGTGATCTCAACTATTAAAATTCTGAATTTATTGCGCTGTTAACTAGTGAATCATCACTCACTGGAATGCATCTCTACAAACTTAGTTTATTCACTGAATAAACATGAAATAATTTCCAAAGTTAAATCAAACTGTGTTGGCTGGTTAGTCAGAATGTTGCACCTTTCATTTTATTCGTCAAAATTCCTTTTTCTTTAATCACCATGAATAATACTTTTCGGTTAAGCAACATTTTACATATAAAAGAACATGATATCTTTGTCTCTTTAGTGCAATTATAAGCAAACATTGCGATCAAAGTACGTACATCTTCTCAGTGATCACTAAATAAACCTTGACAGCATGAACATGACTAAATGGTAATCACATGAACGATCTTAGATTAAGGTGACAGAAAATTAATCACTTTTTAGTTAATGTCAACTGACTATTGGCAAAGTAACGAGCTACAGTACATATTAACGTAACACCGAATTCATTGTGAACACTGACACATGTTAAAAAAGATGATAGTCACATCTCAGCATATTGATTAACTGTACAGATACAAGCATTATTATTTGTAAATACAAGTGAATATTTGTAGCCAGGTTATCATCAATTCAGTTAGGTGACAACTAAATACACATTACTACCATAAATATTAAATGCACCTGAAGATATCTAAGTTAGTGGTAGTGGCGTGCTGATATTTAAAAAGCAGGTATAGCTAGATTTATACTTATATAAATAAATTCAAAACAAGAATCTTCCAACTGCGATAAATGCATCCCAAATGTTATGGGTACGGTACTTTAAAAATGGACACGGCTAGTGCATAAAGTTAAAGATCGTCATTACCGGTGCCTCCTATTAGGAACTTTGCCGAACCGGAAGGATTCAAGACGGTTAGACAACGACTGACGAGCAACCAAATCAAATAAACTTATGCAAAATAAGTAACGAGATCAAAATTTATGTACAGCTAGATTATAAGGGACTGAATGACTAAAACTGGACCACTTGATCGTCTAGAGAATAGAAAATTTGAAATGACTTATTTTTGATTAGTTATATTGAACAGTCCTCATTTACAATAGTAAGCGGTAACTAGAAATTCCAAGGTAATCAGTTAACTTTTAGGAACTAGAATGAAAAACACACTTGAATTATTATCCAATGCCAAAAGCTAATAGGACTAAATATTCCAACAAATCCTGTAGTGGTTTTTTTCGGAGATCGGTAAATACTAGCTACCTATTTCTCATCACTGACTTAACATCTCTTGGTGAAACATATTAAGATAACAAACACACATATTTTATGATAATTTCAGATTCTATCATAGCAGTTCACATTCTTCATATCATCAAGGATAGAAACTAAGAGCTTTAATTTCCGTTTCTAGAATCATAATATTGATGCTAGTGAGTTAGAATACAACGGTTCAAAGTCATTGAATATATATACCATACTGTCGGCATAATTGAATCCTACCATTTATATAAATTTCATAAAACATCGGCAACCCACTTTAAAATTGGTCACTAATCACTAAACGATTATAGTTTGACAGACTGGCTAGTTTTCTATCATTAACTGACTGAAATCAGTTGGAGAAATGTCGCAGCTTAGATGTTCACCAAACACCTGTCTAACCCTGCCTTTAGATCCTTCAGTAGTGATGTCGTTGGTAATTTACTGAACTGATCATCTTGATGACAGGAACTATCTTTTTTGGTTTCTATTAGCTCCGACTGAACTACGATAGTGTGTGGCCTCAATTATTGATGAAGTATTGATTCTTCTAATTCTGTTATCCGAATATGCCAGCATCAAAGTCACTGAACATGAATTGGATCGATACTAATTTATTTACCTTACGATAAACTGTTCTTAAGCCGAGTTACACCAGTAAATAGATCGTAGTGGTTGTTACTCATTATTTTGCGTTGGTATGTATGTACTTTTAATTAGTCAGCTCTTACTTCCATTATTAATCTTTCATTACATTGTGATTCCTTTTTATCAAACATTACTATTTCAGTAGTTGAATTCATGAACCGATGTAGGCTAGACCACCATTGGTAATCTGTACGCACTGAATGGCCGTCTTGACCTAGTATTGGACTCCTTAACAATACGCATCTATGATCCTGCATGTGGGACTCAAACCAAGGACCTCCGGTTTGGAGCGTGAACGCTTAATCTCTAAACCACTGAGTTGAAATAGATTATTTCAAATGACTAAAAGTTAGTTCAGTGAAAATTGTTCATCAAAATGTTAATTTTCATTGGGTGTTTATTTCAAATTTAAAAAGTAGTGAATCTGATTGGATGATCATTAACTAAAATAAACACTTAATGACATATGAAAATTAATTATCATTTGGACAGTTTTATTTTTTTAATGTGCTCTTATTTGACTAATTATACGTTATACTTTCTATTTTTAATAACTATACTACTGAAAAGTGAGTTCGTTTTCTTAGAATATTAAAAATTCTTTAAATGAATGTAGATTTCTATGTTAAATAGATGTAAAGTGATAAATTAATTAAGCGCCAAATAGTTAATTTATGCGAATATTTATCAAGATTAGAATGAATAGTTTGACAAAAATTGGGTGCCAAGTATAGAGAAGTCATTATATGTGAAAATTATATTTGAAATTATCTCACCGATTGAAATTTAAAATAATTTCAACATTTCGTCCAACTAACTTGTCTCGACTTCTTCAGGGTAATAATCAAAATTTTGATCATGGCCAAATGGTTAATTTTAAGAAAACTAACAGATGATACTGTCAAGTGTCATAATAAAAAAAGACCATTAAATCAACTCAGTCAGCTCAGTCAACTGAAGTGAACTTGTAAGAAGAGATTGGATATAATTTGTGAAAATAAAAAGGTGAATGATATTGATTCACTTATTGGCATGTAGTTAACTACATTGTTTTATTAAGGATGAAAGTACCTTTAGTAAGAGAATATAACTAATAGTCTCTGGATTTTGAATCTGATGTTCCATTTGTTTCAGTAACAGTTAAACATAAATGGAACGTCAGTTAGTCAGTGTTCCATCTAGATCCATTTAATATTTTTAAGTCTTTCTTAAACATTTAGAACAGATCTTTTATATGATCTAAAGTTGTTTGTATAATTGAGTAATTTGACTAATTAACTGTTGTAATCACAAATAAATAATCTTGTATACAATTTTAATGACAGCTAAGCAGAACATTTGGTAATTAAGGCTTAAAGACATTTCTATCACCATTTTTTTTTAATTTTCAACTACAAAGTATTCATGGATCAGTTTGTATTCCACACATAGCCTTTAATAGATGTAAACTTCGATTCTTTGATATATTGATTTTCTTGATATAATAGTATAGTTCTTATCATAACTAGGCAGGTGTACAAAAAGGAATCATGTCTGTTGAAATGAGTTTTAATAGTTTAAAGAAATAATATTTTAAAGCTTAGTCTAATCCTAGTAAACCTGAGAAAAGTAAACATTGTATGAATGTCAACAGCTAGAAAGTAAACGTGTACTTCCTACATATATTTAAAGGTGTTAACCATAAAACGTATAACCGATTACTCCATTGAGAAACTGAAATATTGTGTATATTTATATGTATGAAGTATTATGGTATTTGAATGTATCAGGAATATTTTATTTCAATCACTTTTGATCATTCAAGAAACGGGAATTCATAGGATGGATTTCCATTTAGTCCTTCAATTATATGCTTATCATGATGCTTGAATATGCAAACGATAATTCCAGCTGGAATTCTAAGCTATTACTGCTTAGGAATTGTAAACTTGAACGAACTGTAGGTCTAGCATAAGTTTAAACTGATACACCGGTTGATGTTAGTCTGTACTAAAATATAACTTTTGTGTGAAATACTCTTGACATATCATTTGTCAAACCGAAACACAGTTTTACATTTTTTTAGCATCAAGGTCATTTTTCTTTTTACCTACACCATATGGCATAGTTAATTCACAATAATGTATTACCAGACAGTTTATCTTAACAATGACCAAAGACTAAAGTAATAGTCATTTGACTCTAATTTATCATGATTGTATTCAAGGATTTTCAGGCCATAATGTTATTTTCTTTTATGCATTGCTTATATAAAATACTCAAATAGTTTAGATGGCAAATCTTGATAGATATTGGGGTTGTTTATGTGAATAGTGTAACGAAAAATCTAAAATCAATATATTTACACTTTTAATATATTTTAATCCTTCATAATATTCCTTTTACAAATCAGTGAACTACTGTTGCCAGAAACTTGGTTCACCTTGTACAGGAACAATTTTCCGTCGTTGTTGTGGCAAATTACTCTGTGAATATGATATGCTTGGTGCGGGAACTTGCCAAAACTGCATTCGTTCAAACTATGCTTGCATGAAGAATAGTCAGTGTTGTTCTAAATATTGTAAATTTTTAGTTTGTGTTTGATCTCAACTATTGTTAATGTGAAAAAACGTATCCTCATATTATTTATCTTATTGATATTTCGATCAACTTTAATTGTCAAAATATTAAACTCATTTGTATTGTCTTCATTAAATCAATAAGTATTATATATATATATATATATATTTTTTTTCTATATGTGCTTTTGAACATAATCACAATAAAGAACCCAAACTGTTTGTTTGCTCACTACTGCTTTACAGTTTGAAATCTTTGGATTTCTGTAGAAATCATTTGCAACCATGTAAATCCGAAACATTGTTAGCAATTCATACTGTTCAGCTTAGAGGTGGCTTGCATATGAAACATTTATCATTTAAGAACTTACACGTATATTCAAAGTGTGCACCTTCTTCAATTCAGGCAGCCTAGTTGAATCATTGACCACAATACAAACGTTGTAAGTTCTGGTTTTTGCATGTAACAATTAATAGCACTCATAAGTATGTAGTACAATGATAAGTTTCAAAATTATCATACACACTGTACTTCTCCGTCATCTCATGTTATCTTCGATTTGAACATACACTTAAACGTAGCTTTCATCAGTTATGGTATAAATACATTCTGAAATACTGGATCAGAGGTTTTGGCTTAGATGTATTACCATTCGTACTAGTGATGATTTACGAATAGAATATATGAGATTTCCTCTGACAAATAGCTTTCTCATAATTGATGTTCACTTCAATATATAAAGTTGATGAATTCGCTTTTGAAGGTTGCATGTAGTGCATAAGTGACCAGAAGGTTGGATATAAGGTAATCTCTTATGGTTTCAGCACCGACAAATAATACTGTGTTTTTCAAAAAGCATTATTAATAATTGCACTGATTAAGGAGAATTTGCCAAATTACATAGAGTAAACAAAAATATCTGGAAACTATCCTCCCCAAACAATTACCACTTAAAGTTAATTAAAACAATCACATGGCATGGATAACTAAATAATAGAGGCATGTGATATTTAACATCCACTGTGTTTGCTATAGCAACATGATTTTTATACTTCTGTTCAATAGCAACCCACATTTTCTAATTATTAGACTTGATTTTTTTAAAATGAATTTTTGCAATTAGTATCAGTCACAGATTGACATCAGTTGGCGTACCGATGAGAATGAGGGAACAGTAGACAACTGTTTAATCCTACTATTAAACTATTTAGAGGTAAGTATCCGTGAATCCTCTAGGAATACTACCTAACAATTAAATATATCTCTACATATCTCCGTTATCATGTCTAGTATTTTTAACTAAGCTAAAATGCTTTACATCAGGTATCCATCCTCCCAATGACCGAATAATGTTTGTTATTAGAAATTATTGGTTCATACAAAAACTATACTAGTTTTCGTAATTATATGTCAAACTACAAACTATTGATTTACTGATATGAGATTTTGGAATTACTAAGGTGATCATGATAGCTTAAATTCATTTGGTGTTGTGTACTTGTATCTTCCCATTGTTATTTAGGACTGCAAATGATCAGTCTTTTGTTGATATATGTACATCATGTGCGGACTTTCTCGATATTGCCTTAAGTCGCAAGCTTTATAAGCAGTGATGAATAGTGGCTAGCAGTGGAATCCAGGACGTGCGTTTCGTCCCATTTGGGACTCGTCAGCTGGATGTGCCTACATCCCAGACTTGATGTTTACTCCGGGACTCGAACCCAGTACCGTTTGCTCCAAACGTCATCACGTCGTTCACTTGGGAAGAAACGCGCGTCCTGGGTTTCGCTACTAGCCACTATCCATCTTCGCTTATAAATCATGATAACTGTTCAGTCCATTTTCTTCCTTGAACTATACTTCAATTTAAAAACATTTTATAATGAAATAATAACGTAAATTTCAAGTGCTGTGAGTGTAGAGAGTCAAGAAAACTAAACACTAATACCAAACTTTTTTATTCTGAACAATATGAGAGCTACTATTTATTGTTATTACACATGATGATCGCCTACATTTAGCATGAAAATTCTGTTTCCTAACTACAAATCTAATAAGTATGTAAAGAAGAAGAAGAAGATATGTTCATCGGTAGTAAAGTACACAACTGAAATGGTGCACGAAACTAATTTCGGTACGGTATTTACGGCGTTGTACAGAAACCATCAATCTGTGGAATATAAGTTAATTTCAGAAGGGGTTTTGTGGATATTATAGTCATTTCAATGGTTGAGATCATGAGTCAATTGAAGCTAGACCACCATGAAAAACGTGGAAGCACTGGACGACCGTTTCGTCCTATTGTGAAACTCCTCAGCAGTGCGCATTTGTGCTCTAGTGGTTAAACGCTCGCGCGCCAGTCTAATAGGTCCTGGGTTCGAGTCTCGCGAGGCGGGATCGCGATGGTCTGGCTTCAACTGACTCATGGTCTCAACTATTGAAAAAAGTTAATTTAGTTTAACAACAAGGCTCGGAGGATAAACATAAACAGTAAGGAATTTATTTATGCAGAAAGTGATAGTTTAAACATTTACGTTCATCTATATGAATATATAAAATAGTTTTCAGCTATAATTAATTTTTTACTGAATAAGCCTTAATCGTGCCATATTGGATAAGAATGGTTTGTGCTTATCAGATGTAATAATTACTCACGAGTAAGTACACTTTAACAGATTTAACAAATACTCAATACCTATTTTAAATGAACATGGCACACGGGTAATTGATATGGATTGATGAGCATGTACTACAAGAGAATTCTTATCATCTCATAAGAACATAATACGACTGTGTTAAATGAAATGTTCCATAAATCTTAGTAAACTATGGTGGACCACTACGGTGAGATGATGGTATACCCTCACTACGGTTAACTCTTTACAAATTATCTTGTTGATCAACCTCGTCTATTTTATGCTATTAATGAAACGGAATTCGTAAGCAATGGTTAGACCTTAAGGATTATTTCTGATACAACATCGTTGTTGATAGTTATTATTAATATTATTATTATGACTGTTATGATGAATGTTCTTTTCCTAGTTGAAAGAAATAGAAAAGAGTGTTCATTTACTGCGGAGGTTAAATTATTTTATTACAATCTTAAATTTAAGTTCTGAAAATATGAAGTTTTATATCAGTGTCAATATTTTACAAAATCATATGAATTAAGTGAATCATACCATGTGATGAACGTTTACTGTGGCGCATCTAAATTCTGTTAACACATTTCATGCGACAAAATATGTTAAGTAAATAATGTCAACCATCAACAATCTGAGGTTCTTGATGAGACGAGTTTACGAGCCTTATACCACTATTTTCCATTAGCATTACATTATTATTTATGGAAAATGTGAGGAAGAAACCCAAATTCTAATTTATTATGTAGTTGATCAAAGTGAAGGATTACCTTGAGCATCTTTGTCTAACTACACTTCACAAATATCGATCAACATAATATCATCTATAATCTCTTATTTTAACTAAAGGTTACGTTAAACTTACGCAAACCCAGTCGATATTTCATGATCTTTGCTTAGTTTATCTAGTTTATTTCTTGAATTCCAGGAAATCACGGTTATACTGCTAAACCCACTGCAATTAGAAGTACGTAAATAATAATAGTAATTCATAATTATTAATAAAACATCCGTGTACATATATTTATTCTTCATTTCTTGAAAACATTTTTCAACAACAAGAAAAGCGGATGCCCATTAAATAACTTTGCAAAGTGGCTCTAAAGAGGGGCGTTTTACATCTTATTAAGGATAATCATCTTCTCAAAAACCTTCTTCACTGATTCGTGGTACCTTGTGGTAACCAGTAGCCACTTCGCAAGAACAGACTAAATAATATTTTCCTTACCCACCACATCACCATTTGTACAATGTGGGGTTTAAATAAAATGTAGTGGGGACCCAGGAACTTTACACTAAGAGTATTACTAATGGCAAGGCTCTCGTTCTTAATGAAGCTTCCGATTGATATATCAGGCAAAACACTGTCAAGGAAAGAGGCTAAAAAATTCCTATAAGGCCATACATCTCTCGAGCTGCGAATTCACTGGTTACTGGTGTGGTATTCACTGGCTCATTCAATGCATCTATGTGTAGAGTGGCGATTTCTGCTAGACTTATAAATGCCGTCAATTCCTATGATGTCCATAAACCGGTAGGGCATGTTCTTCTGATCCCGTGTACAGAAGAAATAGCACTACAGCTGACTGTCTAAGTCATGCTTCATCTGTGTTTTTCCCCAGCCAGACAGTGGACTCGAAGATTTCAAAATTACCTATCAAGTCAATATTGTGAAAACTACCAAACAAACCTGGAAGTCTCCATTGTTCAAATACACGGCAACGCATAAAGCAGATATTCTGCCCAATGATATACACTTTCTGTATGTTTCATAACCGAAATAGATTACTATAAAACCTTCCGACATCAGAAATGGACGAACGCTCTTCATTTAACGTTCTATTAAACTACGGAAACACTGGCTTCGCTAATGAACAACGAGCAGTAAATCATGGTTATGAGTCATCGACCATCCGGTTACGGTGAACAATCCATCTATCATGCAAACATCTGCGAGCGACCGACATCCACAACCAATAACTTGCCTAACTTTTTGATATACCAGATATTTGAAGGAACATATCTTTGTCTTGATGAAAACATCGTCAGACACTGATTATGCCTCTTCATTCTGTAAACATATAGTATAAAAACCACTCTCTTTGCGATGGCTATCTCAAATAATAAAAGGACGGAAAGCTTGACTCACGTAGACTGTTAATTGTCTGGTTAACTCTTCCACAGTTAAAAAACAAACCCCAACAAATACCTCTAGGAAAATATTCTCCACGTCGTTGTTCGGTGTAGACATAAGGGACAACATGATTGAGGCAATAAATTTTGCGAGATGCTACATCTTCGAAGTTGATTGTTTTTATATATCTGAAATCAGGCTCTCCATTGGACGGTGTGAACTACGTTTTTGATTGGTCTAGGGATAAAGGAGACAAGGGTACACGGAAATACAATTTCATAGCCAGAAAAATCTAATTTACGGAGATAATCCATTACTATTTAATCTATCCTAGTAATTTTTAAGTACTTTTATGGCCTACGGTAAATTGACAAATTCCTTTTCCTTTCATATTACATTAACTTCCTTCTCTCTCTTATTTCTAATTGTCGGTTTATATTTATTTGTTTTTTCATATAATTAATCTTTATAAATTCACCTTAGTATTGATTTTTGAGTCTGATCGATTGCAGTCGTGAACATCAATGGAAGATTCAAACAACTAATACAAAAATGAATTAAATTTCACCCCTTTGACCAGGTCAGTAACTATCTGAGCTTAGTGGCTAAGTGGATAGAACGGTGGCACATGAAGTGAAGGGTATTGTGTTCGAGTCCTGAAGTGAACATCAACTATGGGATGCAGGTACATACAGTTGACGAGTCCCAAATAGGACGAAAAGCGCGTCCTGAATTTCGCTGCTAACCACTAGTCATAATCTTGACTAGTTTTCATATAAGTGCCTTGGTGAATATGTTTGTGCACAGACTGTTTGAGGTTTACTGTGCAAATACATCACACTTCAGATCAACTACGTCTTCTCGTTGTTCAATCAGCATCTAAGTTATATTTTTCACTTGTTTATTCAATTTGATAATGTTTACTACTAATACCTAAGCAAGTAGCTAAATAATGTCACATAAATATTTAAGCAAACGCGTTTGCTTTTGGTATTACCAATTGTTTTATTCGATCTACCTTAATTGAAGTTGTTTATTAAAATTAATTAATAGGATGCATGATAATAGAACGCGATAGAGAAGCACAATAATTATGACCTACTTCTGTTCACCTTTTGGTTTGCTCTCAATGATAATTCTATTAACAAGGTGTTGTATTACTTTACGCTTCATGATTCTTATAACATAGAGCATACATCTGCAAACTAATAATTATAGTAACATGGAAACAATCGAACTGATAAATGCATGACTCACTAGTCAAGTTGGAAAATATTTATCTCAACTTATTGGTTTATATATATTTACTGAAAAATATAAACATCAATGGTGAGAGACAGAAGGTTCTTTTATGTAACTCTATGATCTTCTCTGATAGGATTTATAAACCAAAATCAATGTTCAAATCGATGTTTTTGAACTGAACCTTATTTGCAAGGGGTTAGTGATGTTCTGGTTTTAAATTTTTAATTATTTCACTATGAAGTCACCTGAATATGCCATCTTGAGACCCGATCTTTACACTGACACTTTATGTGAACTGATCTTTTTTACAATTCCAGTTTACTATTCAGATAACATTTTCTTATGATAATAAATAATAAAAGTGTAGTTCACGTATATGGAGATAATTAAGAAGAAATCTATATGCACATAATTGCTGAATAATCAGCTACACTGTTTTTTAATACTTCTGTTATCGTTGGCTAGAGGTATGTAAAATTGGTTTATTCGTAAAAACACACCGCAACATTACTATATTGAAATATGAATACTTGAAGAAGTGGAAAAATTCCATCGAATAGTTTACATAAGCTATATAAATAGGTTTATAACAATTTGGTGTAATCCAGAAATATCCCAAGAAGAACTCATTAATCTAACAGTGAATTGATTGCTTTCTGAATCCTTTTTATTAGTCACATATAGATTTTTCAGAGAAATCTGGGTAGTATACAATCTCTTTCTTATCGAATTCCCTGAAAGATAAAATATATGATGCTTTGACATAACAAAATGGTGACGTCCCAGCTAAAAAAACAAAAATTGTAATAGATTTAAATAAAACCATTCTATCAGCTCACGTACAATTCAGTGGATTACCATTAGAATGATTTCATCTTCGTTTATGCATAAACAGAATATTGAAAGAATGATTGTTTGATTTGCATGTTACGTATTACATTGTCATTTGTAAAACAAAATTCTCCATATTCCCTACAAATACCATGAGCACAGTATGGGGACATTTCGATGAGAATTTTCGATAAAATGTAAGATCGAAGTCGATTAAGAACGAGAACACCTATATACAATTTTGAATAATTCAGCATTGTACTGTAGTGAACAAGAAGACAAGCAAGGACAGTCTAATGTAATTCAGCACTAAATTATGGAATCTCTTTGTAAAATCTGATAACGATACAGTAAATTCTTCATTTGCAAAATGTTAGCCAGTTGTCTCAAACTTCACTGTTCCTTCTGTAAAATGCCAGTCAATCGTCTCAGACTCCAGTTTTCTTCTATCTCCACACCAATCACTCTCTGTTCTCGTTCTCTTTTCATCTATCTTCTTAACCTTCTCCTGCCAGACATTTCACTTTCGGCTGACGGATGATACGTGCTACTTATATCTGTCTACATCAGTAGCACATACCACAGTACTACAGTTAAACTAAAATTCCTACTCATAATAAAGACTAATTCAAAACAGCTGTTCCTTATTGCATTTTCCTCCTTAGTTCTTCAGTGACTTCACTCAGATAATCCTAATTTTATTATACCATTTAAAAGGGTAAATTGATAAAACAACAAACAGAAACCCAGATAGATTACATTATAACTTTGGAAAAGAAAAAAATTGTTTTGATAACAAAAATACTACTGAAAATGTAAAGCATTTTCAAATACTAAATCATTAAAATACATCAGTAATTCTTCTTATTCAATACAGATTTGCAAATAAATAAAACATGGAGAATTTATGAAACTATTTGCAATTCGACTTGGTAAACAGTTCAGTAGGATACATGTGTGATTTTTTCAGATGAATAATGCTGGAAATTAAGTTCTAAATCAATAATATCTGTTTATAGATTGTTAAATACAACATTAATTAGTTCATAATTTAATGTGGTATGCTACTGATATCAACAGATATAAGTAGTATATATCATCAATTGAAAGTGGAATGCTTGGTGGCAGATAGTTGAGAAAATCTAGAAAAAGCGAACGTGAACAAAGGGTGACTGGCATGGAAACGAAAGAATAACAATGTCTGAGACAATTGATGAATGTTTTGCAAACGAATAATTTACTGTATGGTTTGTAGATTTTACTAAGAGATTCCGGAATGTTGTATTATGAAACATTTGGTTATCCCCACCTGTAAGAAATAAACTGCCCTTTTGGATTTCTACATTGAATAAAGTATGTTATTTGAGGAAATTAGTTTGCTTCATTGTTAAGTAGTAAACACTTAAAGATAATTATCATAGTTAACAGGACTTAACCATATAGCTGACGTTATTTCTTTTATAAAAGAACCGGAAATCATTTTTTCCTTCAATGTACTCAAAGAGCTTAACAATGATTTGTCTAGACAGCAAGTGAGGTTTGTAAAATTTCAGGATGAGTGCACTTGATGCTTGTTATTATGGTAATGAATAAAAATTTGCTTGAAATAATCAAACTTTTAGAAACCTTATTTATAACATCAGTTTATTAGAAAAATATGATTATAATAGCCGTATACATATCTAGACGATACAAAAGGTGTTGAAATCACATTTGTATTCTCATAACACTATATTTTATGTTGGTAGTTTTATATTCTGTGAGCCTGATGGGTTACCTGCAATATATTCATCCAAGTTCTGGAAACTAAAGTATACAGTTTCCACATGTTAAATCAGTGATTCAGTGGTATTTTATCATGTATCCATCTATCCATCTATTTCGGAACTCCCTACTAGTTTATAATTACGACCATACTCACAGTTGAATCGAATATCTTCAAGTTTTATTGTAAGCTGATTTATTTCAACAAAAAGCTCGGTAATCATCCTCTTTCATTAGAGACGCCTGTACATTTACATGGTTGAAATACATTGAACATGAATCTTCACTAGAATTCCCGAAACGTATTCCAAAGTCTGTCACTAATGAACATATGGATATTTTACTTTCCGGTTTGGGATTTAAGTTCCATTCCGAGACAGCATTCGTCAAAGATTTAATTTATCTTTATTTTTTAAATATTCCATACTCATGACTCTATATGAGTATTTGATACAAAAATGTACACTTCGTGGTAGCAATTTGGCAACATTCGTTTATTTGAGATTTAATTTAAAGTTTTTCTCTTACTTCCCGAAAATACCAACCTTTTTGTAGTTTGTTTCATTGTGACATGTATTCCGGAACATATACGACATGTTCAACTGATTCAAATGGTCTATACGCTGAATCATATATATATTTACAACGTATATTTACTGTTTACGAGTGATTATTATCCTACTTATCGGTTTCAATTAAACAAACATCTTTCTGCATTGTGTCACAACATCACAGAATAAAGCAAACATTCAGGAAGTATAAGATTCTCTAAAAACAGTTACCAAATGACCGTCTTTTTTAGATACGATGAGTATAGCGTAGTACCGATATAGTAAATATGTATTATAAAGTTTTTCCACAAAACATGCTAGTAGCTCAGACCGTTAATTTAAGCACGTTAAAATAAAAATGGATATTTTGGTTGTACTGGAAAATATTTCATTCGACTTGTTGTTTTCTGTGAGTTATATGTATATGGCTTTTTCAATGGGACAGATATCAACTGGAGTACGTTTCAGTTGTTGATTTCTGTTTCATTCTGATTTATAAATACTCAATGTGGAGCTCTTAAAGTCTTATACTGTAACGAACCGATAACAAACACGATGTCGATCGACCATCAAGTTAAAAGATCAGCAGTTCACTGATTCCACATTTATTTAGCTCTAAATACAATCAATTTATCATCAGCTGACATCTGTAGTTGAGCATCCTATGATAACCTTGTGGTGTATGTTACTTGTCCTTGCAGATAATAGTAGTGTGTAGCACCAATCGTAATTGGAATGTTTGCCATCATAAGATTGAATTGATGAGAACAGGAAAGGAAACAGAGAGCAATTGGAATAATGACAGAGTTGGCAGAATCATGAAATACAATTGAAGGAAGATATGCAAATGATCAATTTAATGTATGATTTTCATATTTTATGTAAGCATAGCATAATTTTACATGAAATAATTATTTGCTTTTCCTTACCTGATTTTTCGTTTACTTCAACTTTACTACCCAGTATTTAAGTGTATAATCTTTTGGCCTTCACTCTAATGCTTAATCTGAACTTCAATCATATTACTCTGTAGATGAATTTATTTTCGAACTTATTGTTACGTAACGTTCGGTAACAGTTTTCCTCGAGTGGAAATGTTTTTTTTCAAAACTTCTCTTGTGGAATCTTCAAATGAAACTTTTTCAGATAATAAGATATCAAATGTGTACGGCAAGTTTTAACATTATTTTCCAATTGCTTAACAAACGTAAGCAATTGAAGAGAATTTGTCAAACAAACAGAAATCAGATTATTCTGTTATTTGGTCGTTTCGTTTAACAATCAATGCGAATTCACTCTTGTATATGTAAACAATTTCTAAATCATCAAAATGAGAATTTATGGAGATTTTAGTAAAAAATTTTTTCGAAATAGTTAAATTCATAAGTCTATCTAGCCTAGATCATCATTAGAAACTTGGCATTACACCGGATAATCACATCCAAGTGAATGTTCATTACTGAAGAGTTCCATATTAGAACAAACTAGCTATTCAATACTTTTAGGTTTTCAATGGTGATCTAGCTTAAATCGATTCATAAATGTAATTCTAAATATAAAAAAAGTTTCTAAATTGTTTCCATGCTATTTTTTTCAAAAAAAGTTTATTTAAATGTATTTTCATCACATTCATTATCTTAGCAACAAAAATATTTAGTTTAATATTAGCTCAGAATGCATTTAATAATGTATGAAGAAAGCTTTTATTCCCTTAGTAAATATTTATTATTTCATATGTATGTTATATTCAAGTTTTTCCTATCAAATACTCTTTAAAAAAAAAGAGAAAAACACACTATTAACACCAAAAGCAATTTGCCTACATCAAAGGGGGAAAAGGAAAACTATCTAATGAATGTGAAGATTGTGATTTTTGTTTATTACGGGCGTTTCTTTTCTTTTTTCTTTCTTTTTCTTTTCTTCTTATTCTATGAACATATATTTCTAATGATTCTTTTTTTCTTCTTTATTTTAGTAAACTTAAGAAAGAAGGAAAAATTAGGTTTTTGTGATTTATTTGAGCAGTTGGTAACACTACATTTACAAAAGCCTTCATAAATTAAACGTATTCATGAGGGTGTAAGTAAATATTAGTAAGGTACATGTATATATATATATATATATATATATATATATATATATACATGTATATTCGAAATTTTCATTGACTCTGTATTATATAAGATGTGAACGATTGTATTCATGTAAATAAATAATAAAATAGTACTACAAGCATATAAACTTAAAGAAAGACTATTCATTTTGTGAATATTTCTTCAAATCACCTAAGTTAATCTTAGTTATTCAACTAGTAGAAATGCCTAACAACAACAACAACAATAATGTTTGACTCGACATGACCATATGTTAAAAATAATCTTTTGTTTTTGTCATATGATTCTTTACTTTTACAGACATAAATATTTTGACAGATTTTTGTAAAAAAAGAAAAAAAGTTAACTGTCAAAATTAATTAAAAAAATTCACACCTTTTTTTCTTTTTCTTCTCTATTCTGTCAAATGGTACATTTTTGAAAATTGAACTACATGTTAAGAACAGAAAAAAGAAGGATTCAAAATGTAATTTGATGTTTACTGTTGTTTCAGCTAGATATAATCCTTTATAATATTAAGAATTTTATTGTTGTAAGATAATTAGTCTAGGTAATGTGTACGATGAGATTATAATTTCTGGAAGATCTTCAAGTAATGTTGAGATGATCTTCAGCATATCCATCTCCTAATTAGAACTAAATGAGGGTTATAAACCAATGTGAGGAATTATAATTATGATTTACAATTGATAATTAATGGTTAGGTATTAGATTTATGGTTAAGATCATGAGTCAGTTGAAGCTAGACCACCATGGAAAAGCTGGTCAAGCTTCAACTGACTCATGATCTTAACCATTGAAATTACTACAATCTCCACAAAAAACCTATCTGATATTAGATTTATGGTTTTTGATAACAAAATAACATCAGCTATAATGCTGAAATAGTATCTAACCAAATGAGTAAATAAATTTCGTACTAAAATCCAAGACCTGTTATCTTAAATTTGATTGATTCATCCATCAATTATAGCCTGTTCATTTATCCGTTTGTTTTCTTTAGTAAACGTTTCTTAAAACAAGAAGAAAACATTATGAAACTATGACTTGAATATGTTTTGTTTGAAACTTGAATTGAGGGATTATTATTAACAAAAATTGAAAATTTTTATCAGGAAGGAAATTTATAGGGATTTTAATAATTCATCAGTTTTATATTTGGACGAAACGGTCGTTCAGGAGTTTCAGGTTTTCTATGATGATCTAACTTTAATTAACTGATGAATGTAACTATTGCATAATTTCTTTATTAACAACATGTTCAAGTTTAAATTTTAGTGTTTCCAATTAACATGTAAATGGAATAAGTTTTTATTGTTCTTACATCATAAACTGAATATTAAATTTCTTCTTTCATATAAATAGTAAGTACAGACTAAATCAGTCAAGTTTGGATATATATATATATATATCAAATATAGTTTATCTCCGACAATATAATATGTCCTTTACAATAGATGATTTGCAACTACTAATTGCCATTCAATCTATGAACATGGATCATCAATCTTGTTGTTTATATAAAGCCTACAGAAACTATTAAGTATGGTTATCCAACTCTCTCTCAAAAAAACCATATATACATATTTATTTCTTTATAATGATCAATAATAAAATTTGGCATGAATAAATTGTATATTAATTTCAAAATAGGAAAATAATATAGAAACATGTACACAGGTGCAATTTTTCAATGTATCAATATTTATCACTATGCACAAATTATGGTACATTATTATAAAATAGATAGACTATATTGTATATATATATATCAATACAATGTAGTTTTACATTTAATAATTCAATATAACCATCTGGTCTACAAACAAGTAAAAGAAGTTTACAATTATACATTAGATGAACAGAAAAAGCAAAAAAAACTTTTTGATTGCCGATAGAATAAGGAAACAAATTACTCCTGTTACTATGTGTAATAATAATGATAATAAAGGAAATTAATTGTATTATTTTAATGAACAGTAATAATAATAATAGAGTTATGTAATTGTAAACAGATTATAAAACATCTGTGGTTAATATAAAACTGTTACATCATAATAGACATTTAATAACTTTTATGTTATAATTAAAATAATTAATTTCAAGGAATAAAATGAACTTTTTTCTAAATCTAACTCGTTTTTTATAAAAATTTGTTTTCCTTGATTATGATTTACAACACAACATTTATGTAAGAGAACAATCTTGTTTTCAATAAGATCCTCATCAAATTTTATTCTGATATTAATAACACAAAGTTCAACAAAGAGATCTCTATTCAACGAATTGATTATCAAGATGTACAATCGTATATACATGAAAAAATTCTTGTTTTTTTGTTGAAGTGCTAATTCCGTGAGGGAATGTGAACACGAATAACTAAGATGACGTAATAGAAAGATTATAAGACTAGATTACGTAATACGACTAATAACAACAGATTTAGTGAATATAATAAGATGATTAAAATGTTTTTGTTACAATATCAGAAGGATTTTTGTGGATATTATAGTAATTTCAATGGTTGATATCATGACCATCATGGAAAATCTGCAAGCACTGAATGGTCGTTTCGTCCTATTGTCGGACTCCCCAACAGTGCACATCACTGACCCCGCCTCGTGAGATTTGAACCCATGACCTATCAGTCTCGCGCTTAACCACTAGATCACTGAGCTGCCATCCAACGGTGTTAATGTCTAACTTCGACCAATCCACAAAATTGAGCGACACATCCGCAATAGTTAAAGGTCATAAAGGTGTAAAAATAAATAAGGTGATATGATGAGTATTTATCAATAAAATAATGAGAATACTAGACATAATTCTTTTGTACGGACAGTTCTGGTTTGAGCTCATGGATAGTAAGAGCTTCGGTTATTTTCAGGAGTCGAATACGAAGATATCTAGGTAGACTTGATCGAATCATATAAAAAAACCTTAAAATTTAACTGCGGATCCGTAGAACGATTAAAGTCGGTTAGGAGTTCAAGTGTAAAACTCCTAACTGGTTTCCTTTCACCCTTATAGAACCAAACTAAGACATATTCTCATATCCGAGTTCTAATATACAGCAATATTTATATGCATATATAAAATTATTAAACTAATCAAGTCAGTTTATGAGCAGTCATAAATAAGTCATTTAAAGTTATTTACGGTATTCTTACTAGTTTTCCTTATGGGGTTCGATCTTGTCTTTTACATATAGCAGAAGCTTTAGGAATTCAAGCCAACAATCCAAGATTTTCTATTCATAAGAAATTTGTAACACCGTCATCTCTCACTTGGCCTTAATAAATGATTTTATTTTTTATTATTTTCCATACTCTTTCGTCGTTTATTTTTCTTTCACGTTCACCTACCATTTCCTTTCTTTTTCCCCAAATATATGTTTCATGGTTCAATTATCTGAACACCTCTTATTATGTAATCTTATAATCTTTCTATGAATGTTATTACAGTGTCTACATTTTTCTAATTATTGACCTATTTCCGATTATTTAACACTGGTTTAAGCCTTTATTATTCTTATTAAAACTAGTACAACTGTCATCACACTATCAATTCGTACTTTTCCCTTATTATGTAATCTTTTCTATTGTTACCATTGACTTATAAACTACCTTGATTGATTTAATAATTTCATATATGTATATAAATATTACTGTATATTAGAGTAAAGCCTGATGAGGACCTAATTGAAAACAATATTGTTCGCTCATTTAGTTGTTTTCATTTGTTGAATGAGAATCTAGTCATAATATGTGAAAATTATATTTGAAAAAATCTCACCAATTGAAATTTAAGCAATTCCAATATTTCGTTCAGTTAACTTGTCTGGACTTCTTCAGGGTAATAATCAAGAATTGCCCTTTAAAGTGGTAGTTGCTTTTGAATATTTACTCAAGGTTTGCTCATACCTACATCTATGTAAAGAAGCTTTCATAACGTTCATAAAAGTTTCACAATTCGATATTCTTACAACTAGGTAAACATTTACCATTATTGGTTGTTAACCAATATCTTATGAACAAACGTACATCGTGATAATTGTTTAATTTGCATGTTATTTATTTCTAAAAGCTTAAAATTGCTCGTTTATATTTGAATTTTCAAGAACTACTTATCGTTTAAATCTCCGTAAATTATACACTCTCTATTTTCCCTTAAACTATGAAATTAAAATCGCCTCATATCTTTCTACAAACTAATTCTTTGTTTCTGTACTATATCCTTACATAAAATCTATCTTTTTGTATATTACACCATTGAGTTAACTACTTCTAGGAATCCGGTGTTCATCTTGCTGTGCTAATGAGGTATAGCAACTTGGACCAATGTACATATGTGTCTGGTCCTACGTTGTAGCTGACTGACTGATCATAAAGTTAATGAACAGTTAACAAACTTTCGTATACCAATGCAAAGTAAGTTCCAAATATACAACGCAAATATTATGTAAGATGAAACTTCATAAACGTTTTCCATTTTATCTATTTCACAAGTAATATCACTTATAAAATATCAATAAAGCTATATGATTTATGGGTTTATAGCTTGACAATAGCAAGATGAAATATTCATCATATGAATATATGCCTTATTTAATTTATCAGTAGTAAAATATTTTGTAATATAGATTAATATAAAATAAATTTAAACTAATATTATGTAATCATTTAACTAAAATGTTGACATCATCCTTTTGTTACATGGTATATACCAATATTGAAACGTCATATTATCATTAACTAAAGTCATTTCTTTTTACCCGATTGAAATGTATGATGTAAGACAGAATTTATTATTTTAAAATGAAGAACAAAATTGAAAAACGAAAACAACACATCATAATTACATGTATTCTAATGACATAAATTTTTTTTCTAATTTTTAAGGCGCCATCATTAAAATTCTTTCATTGGACAGTTAAAACAAACAATTATTCCATATATTTTTTTTTAGAAACATAACCCATCCCAGTTACAATGAACTATCTCCAGTGTAGACCAAGTTTATTGTAGTGTTATTTTATATTACAATAAATATACATTTCTATTTTTCTCTTCATTTATACATGTCCGTTATTCATTTGATAATAAATGAATTAGAGAAAATGTATGAATACTTTATTTTTTATTTTTTACTCTCTTGAATATCCTCACTTCTTCGCTTCCTCCATACTTCCCTCCCTCCCTCCTCCCCTCATATTGTACACATTCCCAATACATATAACAACTAGAAATTATTACAGGATAGAAGTGTTAAAATTCTTTTATGGCGCCAAAATTCATGTAAATTTTCAATAATTAAACTTTTCTCTTAATTTTATTTCTAACATGAAAATATATTACATATATACATATACATATGAGAATATACAATCATACCAAACTATATAGTAAATATGTTGTCAACAGCTGTGAACGAAGAAAAAAACAAAAAAAAACATAATTCTATGCATAAAACTTGATTGAAATAAGTAGTATTAAATAAAAAATCAGTTTAATGAAATTTACCCTTTGGTTACTAAAATACTGGTATGGTTCCTATTCATATAAGTTATATATTTCATTGTAAATGAATATAGTAGCATGTAAATAGTAATTATTCTATATTTCGATAGTGTCATAAGAAGAAGACGAAGATTATCATGACTATATGATGATGTAATGGAGCAATACATTTTGAACAATCTGATCATACATATAATATACATGTTAAGAACATTTATATAAAGCAATATAAAAAATCAACTAGACTAGAGTTGCAGGGTAAGAAGAGATAAGGATAATAAAGAAATAATGTGAAAACAAATTAAAACCTAATCTTTAGGATAAGTTTAAGATGAGGACAAACTGTTCTAAAGTTAAACTTTCTCAAATATACTACTCAAATAATAATTTATTTGTTATTATTTTTTGTAAGTAATATTGTGACTGTATAACTCAAAGTAATTGAGATCATGAACATAAACGTTAAAATTCATAGGGGGCGATCGCCGAAAATTTTTTTAATTAGGCAAAATATATTATTATTTTGTTAATTATTTGTATAGTCCATTATCGCTTAATGTCTCCGAAGATTACAAATATATATTCATTCTGAAAGATGTGGAAATTCACTGCAATCCAGTTATATAAGTCGATATACCTAAAGCGGGTAAAACTGTAATTAAATACTGATTGACTTCTTCAAAATAGTGACATTATCACTAGACCTATAAAATGGTGCCGTTGGTTAAGCGTTCGCGCGCGAAACTGAAGGCCCTGGGTTATAATCCTCCTCGCGGGATCGTGAATGCCCACTGCTGATGAGTCCCGTATTGGGAAGAAACGTCCCCCCAGTGCTTCCAGGGTTTCCGTGGTGGTCCAGCCTTATTTGGCCTATGAATTCAACTATTAAGTTAACAATAAATTTACACAGCTATTCGATTACAGTGAAAAGTCCTTATTTACTTGCATTGTCAACATAAATGTTAGACTTTTTGTTTGCGTCTATCACTTCTAAAGTATGTAAAAGATAATGTTCCTATTCATAAAATGAATTAAATAATTCATCTATTATTATATGGATATATTTCTGTCTATTTCTTTGAATCGAATTGTTCTAATAGAAATTTCAAATAACAAATGAATTATCCAAACCAATCTAGTCTATTTACAATGCAATAACTAAATACGTTCGCTTATCCCTAAGGTTGTATGTAGCAAAATTCACCTTTGTGTTAAAATGTTAAAGAAAATATCCAGTAAATTAAATACCATGCATTTCAATAGATTTGAATTTCGGAAATGGTGCTACGTTGTTATAATAAACGACAAATTTAAAAATAGATTTTATAATTGTCCATTGTTTTTGAACTGAATAATGATGACAGACACTGTCTAGTAGCAGTATTTAATGCTTCACCGAAAACGACTAGTCTGTATTGGTATGTTAAACCTACATATCTTATTTTAGCTTTCAGACAGACTTTTATTCATTCTGCTTGAGTCACGTTTTGACCATATTAATTATTCGTTTATCAGCCTTGACTGTTTTTAGATGAGCCTATTTATGTACACATACTATATTACTCAATACATGTCTATAGAGCATTTTTATCTGGCTATAAATCTTGATTAACGCTTAGTTAAATCGAATTAGCTAACACGCCTTTTGTACTGTGAGTCATTTTTTTTCACTTCTCCAATCTCCTTCGCTCTTCCCTCTCTGTTTCATCTCCTTGATTGCCTGTTCAAACCAACCAGTGCACGAAATGTACATATTCGAAAATTGATTCCTATATTTGACTTATTTAATTCCGTTATACACTAACGCAAGTTAAGTCGACAATTCTATGAGAAGATAGCCAACATATGTATTTCAATAGCAATCATTCATACGATCGACCTGGAGTTAGATAAAGGTCCACAAACCATCTAAATTCTTTTAATGAAAGCCATTGATCAAGTGAATACGTATAAAATTCACAAGTCAAGATAGTTTGTTTTATACAAAGAAATCTATTAATGATTTAAATGTAGGTTATTGTATGTAAAACAATTGAACAATAAAAAGAGAAATAAATGACTTTTATTTCTCATTAATAAATCAATAAATCAACAGGAACTCTGACTAAATTAATGGTTATTGGGGCATTTAATGTTTACTGCAATACTAGTGAAAGTAACCGTTTAGCTAAACATAAGTGATTAAGAATATGTGAGGATTATTGCTTTATGTTGAAGAGATAAGACTAAACTAAAATAATCTGTACGAGATACGTTCAATTGAAAAATAGTTACCATCAACCTCAGTCAATTTATATACCAATCTCATATGTCTAGGGAATCTTTTAAAAATGAAGAAGAATATTTTAGGCATCATTTCACACACTAAATGTTTGGTTAGACTGGTTTTTGTTTTAGTAAAATACCATTTATTTGTTTAGTTATCCTATAAAATAGATAGACTGTCAGTGGAAATCGAAGATCACTAAACAAATTTCAGATTCTACACTTACATATTCAGGATTGCGACTGGATTAGGAATGTACAAAAAACTTTTTAAAAAAAAAGTTATTACAATTATGACTTACTTTCTCTTTCTCAGCGTGATTACGTTGATACTTGGGAGTTGAAATTGGAGATTTTTTATCAGGGTTTATTTCATCAAGAAAGCTGTTATCGGAAAACATGGATTTTTTCTTGAAATATCCTCATTCAGACTTTTAAGTAGTATTTGAAGTTTTAAACCTCGGAGGCTCTAATTTTTCTAGTAAAGTGAAATGAGTTTAAGAGGTAGATAGTTATTAAAGACTCAAATAGTATTTAATCAGGTCGATTCTACCTATTGTGGTTAGGAATTTCTAATAACGCTGATTGGTTAGTCGAGGATGCTATAAACTTCGACCTAGCTTATTGGAGATTTGAAACAAAATAAACTTTCTGAATTTCCCTAACAACTGAGATCTTTTAGTTGGTTATTAATTAAAGAACACAGATGAATTAGCTGATAGTCGATAGTTTTGTGTTTGATTTGAGATTATAGATTTGAAAAAGCCCACTCTCCTGTAAGTGTGGTTACATATTTGATTATCCAAACGATTTAACTACATGAATTCTAATATAAGTTTACAAGCTCGAAATTTCTATAGTTTCCGCTTGCTGAAAATAGTCGACAGGAAACTGTGAACCTAGATTTTATGCTATTTGGAAGTGATGTTCTTTGTAGGATTCCAAACACCAGCAACCACGTTCACAGTTGAAGACATTGAGCAGAGAATTGCCTACTGTAAGACAGATTTTACAATTGATTGATGAAATTCATTCCGCGCTGTGGGACTAAATAACATGATACTTGTTCATATTCACTGGCTAATCAATTGTAAACTCAGATCTCAATATGACATCTAAACCTGTTAAGAGTTACTTGTTCTACGAGCAGCACGAATATAACAAATTCAAATTCCATCCGTGTTCACCGTTTTGATCAATTCATAACAATAATGTTCTATAATTCTGCTTTCACTTAGTATACGCCTTTCATTCAGATATTTACCTACATATTTATAACTGTTATAGAAAATGCTTTTCTACCTTCTCATAGGTTAATTCACATGGTAATTACCTTAGGTTAATTGTTCATTTTAATTAAATACTAAACATATTTTAGAAAAATAATAACATTTGATTACTTTACTATTTATGCATGATGAACAAGTATAAACTTACTTATTTCAATTTTCCAATGTCTATATAATTAACATGCAATAAATGACATGGATAAACGCATTACAAACGTGAAAACAAATTATCATTTATTTTTATGCGCTTACATATTACGACACAATGTGTATTATAATTATGGTAATGTTCATAAATTCTATTACATCTCTTTTTTTGTGTCGTATAATCAAGTATGGCGCCTTATTTATCTTGAACAAAAATGTAAATTGTATAATATTATGGCGCCTAATTACAGTCATTCAATGTGTATGTAAATCTTCAGTCATATTTTTCGTTCATTACAGCAATACGTTTTATGATTATATTTTTATATTTATGTAAAAATATTATAAAGTTTATTTTGTTTAAATAAAGCCCCAAGACATTGGCACCATAAATTGTCATTTCAGTGTCCATACATATATATAATTCACCATTAAATGTTATTATCACCATTATTATAAATAAACTACCGATAATAATCAAACTAAATAAAATTTACGATGAATAGTGACAGGTAACTAAAATATACAAATAATAATAGTTACCATGATAAGAATAACAAACTATTTTTTTTGAATATCTTTATTCAAGTTGTCAAACAAATACACGCACACACGTAAAAAGTATAGAGAAAGATTTTAGAGAGAGAGAAAGAGGAAAAAACTTTATTCACTACATATTGTCTCATATATTCATCAATATTATTACTTATTTTCTTTTTTTTTTCTTTTTTCTCCTTTTTTTCACAGTAAAAACAATATCACAATAAATATGAAGAAAAAAAGTTATTTTGTCTCTGTGTAACGTGGTAAATATTTATTTCAATATGTGGAATATCTACATGATTGTTGTTTATAGTAAAAGAAATAATGTTCAGTGTGTTTTAGTAATAAAAATGTGTAAAAAGGGAGAGGAAGAGAGAGAGGGAGAGATAGGCGCCATTAAATCAATGTATAAGTTCGAATAATAAACTAATTAGAATAGAATGAAGAAATAATATTAAATTTATTGATTTCAGGGGTGTTTTTTGAGGAAACTGAAAATGTAAATGAAAAATAATTGTTTATTTAATATTGATTTTCTAGTAGATTAGATTGAATGGTATTAGCCTCTATGGTAAATCGTTATAATTTGTAAGTTTAAAATCTATAGAATAAACAAATTACACTATTCTCTAAGCATTAATACATTAAATTTATTATTGATTTGTTTATGTTATTAAGACCTTGATAGTAAGCTATTGACAACAGTTTTTTCATCAAAATCATCCATCTGAGCTACAAATCTTCTCCACCATGGGTGGACTTATGATACGAATAATGGCAATAATAATAATTATTATCAAAATTGTTTGTATACACTCTGTCGAATTCCAAATGAATTATCTACTATCCCTAAATACTATGTAAGCTACAATAATTTTTAGCGCTTGAGTAGATCAAAACATTTGATTGTGTCGAAAAATCAGTAACCCATAACAGCTGTTACCATGGAGTGGAACATAAATAAAATCAAACACTTCAAAGGATTACATTAAATGGTGCATTCTATTGTTACCTGTGTGTTTATTTTACGTTAATAATTAGTGATTATATTTTTAGCATCTTGAGGTAATTAGTATTGAGTAATTTCCAGTCACAATCACAGATTTATTTTCACGAAAATATGAAAATATCTACTGGAAAACATATAACTGGGGTTTATTTTACTATTCATCAGGTTAAGAATATCTTTTTAATAATTTAATAGTCCAAATCATGATTCAATTTAAGCTAGACCACCACGGAAAACCTGGAAGCACTGAACCGTCGTTTCGTCCTAGTATGGGACTCCTCAGCAGCATGCACCCACGATCCTGCTCGCGGGATTCGAATCCAGGATCTATCGTGCTCATACGCGAACGCTTAACCTATAGACCAATGAGCCGACATCCAACAGTTTTGATGTCTAACTTCAACTAATCCACGAAATTGAGTTACTGTCAACGATTGTCCAGTGCTTTCAGATTTTCAATGGTGGTCTAGCTTTAATTAACTCATGAATTCAACCATTAAATTATTAAAATTTCCACAAAACTCCATTCTGGTATCATATTTTTATTTGTTTGTTTCATTAATATGAATTTTGTTTGATTTACATCAAATTTATTCGTCTTCATATTTTTTATGTCACTAATTCACATTCTTTCAAGTAGCATATCAAACAAGAAATATCTTTCCAACTCGAAATCTCAAAATATACTTACTGTCTTTATTTACTGATTCCTATCATAGATAGATAATAAAGAATTTTGAATGTTTCTAATATGTTTATCTATAAATGTTAGTTGTTTCTAAGTATTTCTTCAACTTAAATGATTCTTCAAGTGATCTGAGTGCCCAGTGAATAAATGTTTAGTTGAAGAAATCATGATAATTCACCCTATTAAATTATAAATTTGTTTTAATTTTGGACTTTGTATGCTGTTTTTATGGTTTTCAATTTAAACTTCATAGTTTTTGCATTTTGAACAAAAGAATAAGGCTTGGTTAACACAGTACGATAGAATAAACTTTAAATATATCATAACATTAAAACTGAAAATTGATAGGTATTTATCTCTATGCTTCTGAATGTACTACGACTGACTATCTTAGTATCTATGATCTGAAATCTGCCTCCATGGTAATCGATTTCAAATACTAACTTGATGGCAACATTTTTCACTATTGGATACAAGTTTGTTTTCTCACTAAGCAAACCGAAAAAAACACAGATTGTATTAATTTGAACCAATTCAAGTGTAGAATATAGATATGAATGGACCTAAATATTTCTGTTATCCGAAGAAAATTTATTTAGAAGTTGGTGTCTTTACGAAACTATATTTTCATAAAGTATTTCCAGTTTTATGAACATTAATAAGATCCGAAGTTTACTTTACAGCCGTATAACGCAGTGTCGCCAATTGTATGCAGAAAAATATAATTTCATTAAATGAATTACATAGCTTGTAGGGTCTAAATAGTTAGTCATTCCAATTTCTTATATTATCCTTTTATTTTATCAGTATAGGCTTGTGATGATTATTACTATATTATTTTAATTAATTCAAAGTTAACTTGAAGCGTAATCCGTTAGTTGTCAGACGGATATGAGTTTTACACAATTTTAATTTCAACTGATGCATACCTAGTATAAGGGATTTGTGAAGATTGTAGTATTTTCATTATCAAAGTCACAAACTAATCTGAGTTTGACTTCTATTATAAACCTGGAAGCACTAGACATCCGCTTCGTCCCAGTATAGAACTTTTCAACAGTGTACATCCATAACTCAGGAACATAGCAACGTTCATTTAACAACGTCTGAAAGTTATTAGCGCAACTCAAAAAGTTGATTGATTGTTCATTACGGTTTATACTTGTGCGAGTTGATAAAAATCTGTAATGTAGCATTCTTTTCTATGAATTAATACGTCTTATTATCATAAGAAAAGCATACTATAGTAAGTGATTATTTGAAAGGAAATATTGAAAAGTAAATTTATTTTTCATTGGAATGTAATGAGTTTCAAAATGTTCTTTTAAAAAAAAATTAAATGACTTGTCTACTTGTAAATAACAATAGATCCCCTTCGATTGGTAACTAAGACGAAATAACCAACTTAATCTTTAGTAGTAAATGAACACTATGTTCATACTACACAAAATTCCCAATCAACTCTTATTTATGATTTTTCTCAGTTGAGATTAAATCATTTTATTAAAATTACTTCTTTAGAGTAAAAGTTGTTCTATACACAATGAACAAATTTATAAATTCATAAAACCAATCGCCTATTGGTCAAGATAAAATATCACTGATTTTGTTTTCTCCCTACCACCCAACCCCCAACCCCCGATATATATGAATGTCGATTTTGTTTATAATAAAATGAATAGAAAATAACATTTTACCTATTCACAAAACTTTCAAGGTCAGCTGAAACAATACAACAATGCAGAAAAAACAAAATGTTTCATTTGTAAAAAGAACTAACTCATATGCCAAGTATAACCGCTATACAACATCTAATTAATCAAATATAATTCTATTTCAATTGACCAGATGGAATAGTAAAAGAAGAAAAACAAGAAAAATTTAACATACTACTTATCAATTGTATTTTCAATTTCAACTAATAATAAATAAATAATTTCAATTTTAATAAATAAAATTATGATATAAATAAAAATTTCATAATCACCCTAGCAACTATAACTTTTAAACATGTACAGTGTATAGAATATATGTTCATTATGCAATATAGATTAATGTTTTACAATGTCTAATATATACATTCAATTAATAATATTCATATGTATTTTCATTGATTTACCTTTAATTTATTCAAATCGAATTACATCAAAATCAACATATATTGTCAATGATTTACAAGATGTGAATCTTATTAGTAACTATGGTAACTCAATTGATAAATCGAATATATCAAATTATTTATGGCATTTATTTCAAAATCGAAATATAAATTCATATCAAATGCAAAAACCAACTTTATATTATACACCTAATACAAATAATGAAATCAGTAATATTACATCAATTAAATTTAATAAATCAAAACCTTTAGAATTTTATCATGATTTACAAACATCCGGAAATGTAAATATTTTTCAAAGATTAAAAAATGATCCAGTTCATATAAAAGCAGAGATGAATTCAAATTTTAGAACAACTAATCAAATGATTCAACCTGATCAATTAACTATATTCCCTAATCAAATTCCATTAATACCTAATGAACGACCATTTCATAATCATGTATTATTAAAACATAATGAAATGATTCGTTTATTAGGTGGAAAAAATTTTAATAGTGAATTTATGTCATTTAATAAACCATGGGAAGTTATCATGTTTCCAAGTGGTAGATTAATTTCATCAACTTTTATAAATGATGATAAAAATACATTTGAAACATTATTATCATTAAATAGAAATCGAAGATCACGTAAAATCAAATCAAAAAATCATCAAAAATTTATAAATATTCATGATTCATATAAAAAAAGAAAAAAACAAAATCACATAGATACTAATTTAAATCAATTTTTTCAAATATAATGTATCGATTAAAATTGATTGAAAATTTAAAATATAAAAATCAATTCAATGATAAATTGTTACATTTTCAATCGAATCAACAATATTTTAAACAAAATCGTATTAAAAAAAATCGTCAATTAAAACGTATTCTACGAGAATTTTTAAATGATTATAATAATTGCCCTATATATTATATATGGTATGATTTAGGACCAAAATTTTGGCCAAGATGGATTAAAACTGGTCAATGTGTTAATTTAGCTAATACTTCATGTTCACTACCTCCTGGAATGTATTGTCAAGAAAAAAATACAAAGAATATAGCTATACTACGTTATATATGCCCTGAAAAATGGCCTTTATCCAAATGTAATTGGTATAGAGTACATTTACCAATTGTAACTGAGTGCACTTGTCAATGTACAAGTAAATCAACATATAGGAAGGATTCTTGATATAATGTTGAATAAATTTAATGATATTTTCTACTATACCATTTTTTTTTTGAAAATTTTTTCACTGTGGGATGACTACTCAAGTTTCAGATAAAATTATGACTAAGATATTTAAATGATAATGTGTCATAAAGACGAGATTATACTGTGCTCAGTATATTCATCTATAGATGAGTTTAATATTGAAATCCTTAAATAATAATTCATTCATTTAAACAACCGATGCTTTAGGTGTGAAACGATGGTGAGTTTTGAAAATAAAATCTTGTTTGACATGTATTATTTACAATTAGCTCATCAAAGTATAATTGTATATCAATAAAACATTCATCTATAAGCAATAATGCCTGGTAACTAGCAGTGGAATTCAGTACACATGTTTTGGCCAATTTGGAGCTTGTAAGCTGGATATACATCCATTTCAGAGGTGATGTTTACTTAAATGCAGTACCGATTACTTCAAGCGTCACGGAATTATCTATTTAGCTACTGAGTCCAGATAGCCGTTTCTGCAATGCAGTGGAGTTCAGTTCATTTGTATTGGCTGTTTGAATTTTCCATCTTTGTTTATAATGTTTGTTACTTAATGGCAATATCGAGAAAATCCATTTGGAATGCACATATGCTTAAAAGAGACTGATCAACATCAATGGAAGATTCAAACAACCAATACATGTGAAATATTTATGTTATGTTAACACAATATACTTTAGTCATATTTGATGATAAGTAAAATACTAAGCTTACAATAAATAAATATTCAAACATCCTATAATGTAATGAAGATGGATAGTGGCTAGCAGTGGAATCCAGGAAGTGCGTTTCGTCCTATTTGTGCCTCGTCAGCTGGATTTACCTGCGTATTAGTGTTGATCCTCACTCTAGGACACAAACCCACTACCGTTCGCTTCAAACGCTATTGCTTTATCCATTTAGCTACTGAGTTCCAATAGCCACCTGTTTGTGTAATGGGGTGAAGTTTTAAATTCAATAGATGTTATTTACTTGTATCTTCCCATTGTTATTTAGGACTACAAGTGATCAGTCTTTTGTTGGCGTATGTGCACCCTGTGCGGATTGCCTCGATATTTTATTAAGTGACAAGCTTAATAAGTAAAATAACATTAAAACACTTAATAATCATAAAAATAATGACAAAAACATTCTCGTCACAAAGTTTACTATAGTTATGAATATATGGAATAGTATATATATATTACTGATTTCATTGTAATATCCTCATCCAGCTCCTAACGTATTTATATCCAAAGCACTAGATTTGGCGACAGTTTTACACTTTCTAACTGAAGGTGACTTCTACTGGCAAGTATATTTTATAGATGGTTAAATCTAACAACAGTAACTATACCAGAGAAAAACCAATGTTTCACGTTTTAATCGTATATCATCTCTGATACAAAAAAGTAGTTTTGAACCATACCGTAACTCATAAAGATTGCTAACCGATAATGAGACAGATTAGTTGAACCAATGGTTATTATTTGTTTCAAATTGATTTTCGGGTAAATGTTTTTTGTGAATACCCAGGTTTCGTAATTACATACGCCTGTTACTCGTCGTGAAGTAGCATAGGCCATTCATCAGCATTCTCCATCCAACCCTGTCCTGGGCAATCCTTTCCAGCTCCTCCCAGTTGTTATTCATCCTTTTCATATCTGCTTCGATTTCCCGACGTTATGTGTTCTTTGGCCTTCCTCTTTTCCGCTTCTCTTCAAGATTCCAAATCAGGGCTTGTCTCGTGATGCAGTTCGGTGATTTGAGTAATGTATGTCTTATCCATTTCCATCGTCTTTTCCTAATTTCTTCTTCAGCTGGAAGCTGGTTTGTTCTCTCCCACAAAAGGCTGTTGCTGATGGCATCTGGCGAATGGATGTTGAGTATCTTAAGTAGACAACCATTTATAAATACTTTTACCTTCTTCATGATCGTTGTAGTAGTTCTCCAAGTTTCAGCTCAGTACAGTAGAACTGGCTGTCTTGACGTTCGTATTGAAGATTTTGACTTCGGTATTGGTTGAAAGTTGTTTTGAGTTTCATATGTTCTTCAATTGTAGGAATGCTGTTGTTGCTTTGCCAATCCTTGCCTTTACGTCTGTATCTGAACCTCCTTGTTCATCGGTGATGCTTATCAGGTATGTGAAGGATTCTACATCTTTCAGAGTTTCGCCATCAAGAGTGATTGGATTGCTGTTCTCCATGTTGTATTTGAGGACCTTGGTTTTCCCCTTGTGAGCTAGGGAAGTCCATCTATCTCAAAATGATTAACATGATTCATTAAAACATTTATCTGATAGTAATTGTGGTAATAAAAGTGAAGACTGTTCTGAAAACTATAAAACAGTTCAACCATATAGATCTTCTAATCTCTTTTCAAAAGTGCAACAGGATAAGCGTCTATTTTACTCTGAAAAAAATATCAAGATCATTTGTTCGTTAATATTTCATAAAGCAGTTAAAATCTATATGATAAAATGCGTCTCAGTTCCGACAACTGATGTTAAGCGGCATTAATTTACTTCATGTATAATAAATTCAGTTAGTTCAATCTTAAAAGATATATTTGTAGCCTGGTGTTTCTTGAATAGTAACCAATGTGTTTTCTGAGAAAATTTCCTCATAAAAAGAACAATAACAGCCACTCTGTAATACTTTGCACCAAATCTCAGAAATCATTTCAACTGCTTCATTAAGACATGATCTGTTTTCTCTAAACAAATAAGATGCGTTATTTTCATACTCGTCTGAGTGAGAGGAGCGGTTAATTGATCACCAATCTTGACACTCAATAGTAGCTATCATGAGTTCAGATTTGAAGAAGCCTAGGAACAAACAAACCAAAACATTCCATAATTCAAAGATCCCGTAACTGTTGAATTCATTTCCATTGTTATTTAATGACAATGTCATTAAGTAATCGTAAATATCTCCCTTCTTTTTCATATTCCACTTACATTACTTTATTGAGATATGTATTTCTTCAGTAACTAAGTATATCGACTACCTATTACAATATAGGCCAATAGATCTTTCAAAATTTTTTTATTCACAAGAAATTAGTTCATTGAATTATTTCAAAACGGGAATTAATCTTAAGTTTAAAATCGAAATTTATGATGATTATCTTATTTATATACTACTGAATAAATTATAAACAGTTTGCTGAAATGTCAATATTTTTTCTTAAAATTTCATTCAAATTATTATAGTACACACATAGTATACATTTTATTATAAGCTGTCTATACATAATCTATTTGATTCGAATAACTTGAGGACAGAAATTTAAGGTCATGAACTGTATAAATAATCAACAGATGAATGATTGACATTATTCAATCCTACTTTATTTATTCTATTCATTGTTATATATATCTGTATTCATTTGTATTATTGTGTGTAAATTAAAATGATTTGAATTAATTCGATCGGGCTTAGTTTTATTAAGAATTCATAATGAAAAGTTGCCATGTGAAAAAATCCTTTGAATAGTTTCTATGTTTCATGGATATTAACTGTACTTCTATTGCTTTATTTGTTTATGATGAAATCAGTAATTTATTCTTTTAAAATAAATCCATTGATATTAAACATTTAAATGATTTTATTCTGTTAAACATTTCAGATAATCTAAAGATGTTGGGCTATTGAATTGTTAATACACTTGAATTACATTTAAATGATGTAACTACTGTAATTTACTGTTAGGTGGATAGTGTCTTCAATGATTAAATTGTGTTAAAACTGTTTGTGAATAATGTTGCTTTTTGGAGGAGACTTTTATCAAGAACAACTATTTGAATACAGTGTTGATGGGGCATGTCCTATGTTTACCTTCAGTTAATGTACAAAAAACAAAAATTCTGTTGAGGAACATTTAAGCCCTGTTTTACAATCTATTAAGGAATTTAATTAGGGTAAGCATCAAATGTCTCAAATTTGGCTTTCACAGTTTTCAGTGTATCGCAGTACTTTTACAAATCATTCCGCTTCGAAGATTAGTAATGATTTCTACGTTAAACCATATTGAGTCCCTGTTAGAACATAAGGAATAATCCAAAGTAAAAATAGTTAGATAAAAATCTCGGTATTTTTAAATACCATCAAACCACATCTATTGAAGCATCTGCTTCGATAGATTATTAGTGTAAGAATGGTATGTGTATAATCCCCTTATTTTCTGATGTCTTGATATCTCGTTAGGCACAAGTAAGCACGGTTAACTGGATTATATCTTAGAATTTAAATGCTGCAAGAATATGTTTTACGGTTGTTTTGTCCTGACTCATGTAATGTTTAACTTTGAAAGACAATTACAAAGTCAGCACTTATAAAGTTAAATATTTTCTTCATAAAATAATCGGTACATATTAGGTAAGCTCACTGTGTAAAGTATATTTTTTTCGAAATTCAATCGACGTTTGACTCACAATAATTTCAGGATTTACTTCGAAATTCATAGCCACCTGTGATTCCTTTAAGTTCGCAACAGAAGGTCAGTTTTTATTGCAAATCGTCAGCTTTAGGAAAACAACAATGAGTATCGAAGAAAATTAGGTATTTGTTTTATTGAAGTTCAGGACGCCGTAAAAGTAATCGCGCATCTGCCGCTTCACACTCAATAGAAAACAACATTATGAAATCTCATGATTTTTCTACAGTTACTCAGATAACTTCAAACTGAGCTTTAAATTCAATCTTAAAATATCTTCACAAAGACTACTTCTGTTGAACAATTTAGCTATTACAATGAAATTGAAGAAAGAAAATGTTGTTCATCATTAGTTTACAATTCATTAGAAGTACAACAGTTTCTCTTTTTTAAATGATCAACCAGTATCACAATAATCGTTATATTCCATTATTTTATTCTCAAACCTCTGTAAATAAACTTACTAAAGGTGTTTGCGATTCTAAATTTCCTATCCGGTCCAGGGTTTATGGCACTGAATTTCTACTGTTATTACTAATACAACTGATGGTAGTAGTAGTAGTAGCAGTAATACTAATACTACTCTCTCTATTGATATATATATATATACATATATATATATATGATTAATAATCCCAGAAACTTATTGAATAATAAAATTTTCATAGTTGACTTCAGTGATTGATCTTAGTTAAGCAACCAATAGAAATCATAAAACACTGAATCGTTATGAGATACCTTAACGGCGCTTATCCATAATCCTACCTGGGATGAAACTCAGCATCTTCAGGCATCGAAACGAGTGCTCAACCGTTACATCAAACTGTAATATAAACATTAAAAACTCAATGAATCTCTGAGAATGCTTATGAAAAAAGATCATTCTGTATTAACTTAAAGAAAACGTCAAATAAGAAAAGTATTGTGAAAATAAGTAAGCTAATCAAATAGTAAACGAAGTAAATGATGTATGTATATGATTTATCAATGACATAGGATGTTAATTTTGATATAATCTAATAAGGAAAAAAGAATAATTCATTTTCTAGTTAACTATGTTCAATTTTCAATGTTGTAAGTTTACTCTTCACTATGTTATAACATCATATTTACCTGTGATATTGTACACTATGCTTTCTTTCTTTCTTTTTTTCTATCTCTTTTTATTACATAATTAACATTGAATTAAGCAATGAATAGAATTCATATCAATAAATTAAACCATAACAAATCGGAATTGAATGAAACCATGGAAACAAGGAGAAAACGATTTCAAAAATCATCAAAACTATTTTCAAATTGTTCTTTTTCAGCAATATTGAAATTTATTTCATTATCATAATCAAAATGATTTATATCTTGTAAACTATTATTATTATATAATGGTTTATAAGGTGGTTCAATATTCAATTGATATAATTGTAACCAATTTAAATCTTTAAAATAATCATGATTTTTAATATCATGGATACCATTTTTTAAATTACCATAACGTCGACTTAAATCAATTTGTATTAAATTGATAATTAAATCTTTTAATAATGGATTAAAATGATTTGTAAATTTAATATCACCAATAATAATTAATTCAAATGTTTTCATTTGATCATAATGCATAAATGGTGGATAACCAGTAGTCATTTCATATAATAATATACCAAATGCCCACCAATCAACCGAATGATGATAACCTTTATTTAATATAATTTCTGGTGCCATATAATCTGGTGTACCACATAATGTCCATGTACGTTTATGTTTAGGTAATAATTTAGCAAAACCTAAATCAGTTAATTTAATAAAACCATTAGAATGAATTAAAAGATTTTCTGGTTTTAAATCACGATAAACTATTGTTAAATAATGTAAATATTCAAATGCTAATATCACTTGAGCACCATAGAATTTAACCATTTCATTAGGGAATTGTTTCATATTACGTAATAATGTAAATAAATCACCACCTATTGCATATTCCATAACCAGATATAAATTACTATTATCTTTAAAACTATAATATAATGGTATAATAAATGTAAAATTACATGCAGCTAATATACGTTTTTCATTAATTGCATTATGAATTTGATGATTTTTAATAACTTGTATTTTAGATAAAATTTTTAATGCAAAATATTTATCAGTATAAATATGACGTACTAATAGAACATGACCAAAACCACCGCGTCCTAATGTACGAATTCTTTGAAAATCATCTAATTTTGCTGTCATTTTCATTAAATTCTCATGATATAATTGATGAAATAATTTAGATTGTTCTATTAAAATATCAGCAAATTCAGAATGTGCTAACATGTTGATGTTGTTGTTGGTGTTTTTGTTGTTGGTGTTGTTGGGTGTTTGCTATAATCACTGAAGAATGTGCTGTATGATACTAATTTCACATATCAAATTAGAAAGAAAGTTTTTATTGAAACGGATAAATAGATATTTTTAATAATAATGAAATAAATAAATTTCCATTGTTTAATTAGATGGAGTTAATGAACAAATGAACATTTATGATTATTATTATTATAATAATGAATGAGATTGGTTGAATATAAATCGATTTTTATCAGTTTAAATTGTTGATAATACAAAGTGTACTTATACACTAAACGGATAATACACATACATACATTATTGTATATCATTTCTTCTTGATGGATACACCCAGTCTAATGCATAGACACATATATATATATATAATATACCCTTGTGGGCCAAGGTAATTTTACATTGGTTTTCAGCAGAACCAGACGCCATCCGGACTTTCACGCGACAACCCAAACAGTACAGCTCAACCCTGTTTAACAGGGTAACCAGACACCGTACAGGCTTTAACGCTACAATCTGAATAGTACAGCTCAATCCTGTGGCGCAACCACACAGGTACCAAGCACCCTGGTGGACCTATATATATATATATATATATATATATATATATATATATACATACTGGGAGTACTGGATTGAACGTAACTCCCGCGCGCGACCCTCTAGACCACTGAAGCGGCATCTTCAGTTGTCGTGATGAAAAGTCGGAATTAGATTTATTTACTCATTATGATTTTTATTCAAAATGAATTCTATTTAATTCAATTTGATGATCACTCAGTATAGTATTTGTTACTGTTTTCCCCCATAACATTTTATTCTGTATAACATACGATATTATTGTATGAAGTATTTTTCATATATTTGATTTATTCTGATTATAAATCAAAAATTGGTGTACAAACCAATATATAAATGAGTGTGTCACCGACTAGACTTGTCGCGGTCACTCGTGCTTCTGGCTGCTTGTGGAATATGTTTCCGCATTTCGAACTTGGACTTCTCTTTCTGGTTAGCGGTTCTGGGACGCATCACAATAGCTGGCTTATTAGTCTTTGGCCACAGAGTCTTTGTTCGGTTCGCAGACTGAGTGAACTCGTAATCGCTTCAAACATAGCACTGAAGGAGATACCTATCTCTGCCTCACATGGATTAGTTTCATTGGTCATGGTTTCCCACTAAAACTCCGAGAATTCTCTCACGAAGCTAGTCACTAATGAGTACATAGTATGCAGTTGTGAAGATTGTCAAGTTTTTGATTGAGATCATCCTGGGTTCGAATCGTATGTGCTCACTGCTGAAGAGTCCTATACTGGAACGAAGCGGCTATCCAGTGCTTTCGGTTTTTCAGTGGTCGTCTAACATCAATCGATTCATGATTTCAACCAAAAGCATAACAAACTCCACAACCCCATACAGATTCAAAGACCTTACAACCAACTTGTTGGCCATAATTATCATACAAATATATACATACATGCATGTCTACACAAGTTAATGACAAACACGAAGAGTGATGAAATCGAATATTCAATAAATTATCATAATATTATGAACTGTTATTAGTGAACAAGCATATCATTTTTATTAATTATGACTTTCGCTTTTAAGGCGGCAATGTAATATATCATTATAAATTAATTTAGATTTTTTAAACTGTAGTTAGTTATGATATAGTAATAATGATAATAATAATACCCTAAAATGGAAAAAAACCGAAGAATATTTTCTTTTAAAGTTGAATTAACATTAAATTCATCTCCTAGACGAACAGTCTGTGGGGGTTGGTTTAGTCTCGAAATGGTTAACATCACAGACTGATATCAGTTAGGAAATCACTAAAAGAATTAGAGTTTACAATTGGTTCTTCGAATTCAGAACTTTTAAAATTTATACCGTCCTCCCAACTGGGCCATAGATAGACTCAAAAGTACCATAACTCTCTCCGAATGTCTCACTTTAACCGATCGATCTGGGATTCACTGGTTACTATATCTATATACGATGACTAACATCTGTTAATATCATATACTACTGTTTTACTTTAACTTCGAAATCTATATGATCTCGTCACCATCAACTATTACTACTGTCCTAACTAAATGTATTACTTTTGACCGGTTGGTATAATGATTAGCAACTTTGTGTGATATAAATTCATATGAATGGCCTCTCATCAACAGTAACCTTTTCTAATAGTAAACCGACTCCATTAAAACTATGGTTGATCAAACTTACAAAACAGAATACTGTTTTTATCCCTTTATTTCGATTCTAAGCACTCGAGACTATAGCCTGTCTTGGTAAATTGTATGGACATAAACAAGCTATTGCACGCGATACCAGAGGTCCTGGGTTCAAGTCCTGCGTGCGGGATCGTGGATGCGCACTGCGGAGCGGCCCCATACTATGACGAAACGACTGTCCAGTGCTTCCAGGTTATCAACCATGATCTAACATTCATTGATACGTGATCTCAATCAGAAATAATAAAGTTGAAGAAAGTGACTATTAAAGGCATCCAGATTTACAACTATGCAATGAATGTATCGTTTGACGGTCAAAGTTTATTTTCTTCAAATTAACCAAAGCTGACAGATAATACACCCTTTTTCCATGTCATCAATCGCAGGAAGTGTTTTCAGAATGAAATGGCACATATTAAATACATTACTGATTTTGAATTCCAAACATTATTTTACTCAATGAAAGAAAGAAATGAATAAAAGAATAAGACACAACTGAAATATTCAAAGGTATATCACTGACTAACTAAGAAATGTCCACAATTACTGAATAAGTCACTTATCAACATTAAGGTTTAATGATTTTCAAATACTTACAGTTGTATCATCGACAATCTATGTGGTATTTCGTCCATAAACGTAGATATTTTTTATACTTAGATGTATTTAACAATAGTTAAATTCAACGAAAATATGAAATAAAAGTATCATAAAAGTCAGCCAATCAAAGGCTGAATATTGTTTACTAAATAACCAGATTGACATAGATCAAATGCATCAATTGATGAAGAAAACAACAAACCATCACATGATTGTGAGTCAGTTTGAAGAAAAGCTTTTTAAATTAGTAAATCAATTGATGATTATACAATTATTAACAAACAGTCAAATCAAATATCTTCAGGTGACATTGTGGCTACTATGGAAATTCTTGAGAGATACACGATTCAAATCATATTAAGTCTCTTAACATCTGATTGTTTATATACATATGCATTTCACTATCTCTAAAATAGAACATAGATCGTACCATTTATACTTTTATTAAAATAAGGCAAAATGAAATCAAACCTGCTAAATAACGTTGTTTAAGACAATTTCTAAAAATAATGAGGACTTTCAATAATAATTTTCAATATGAACCAGTCTTTAGAAATTATTCGCTTATGATTAACTAAGTGATCGAGTATAGTCTCAAAGTTCCCAGTGCTTGAGGGTTTCATACGCTACTTAGTCTTTAGGAGTTTGGTAAACAAATAAGTCATTAATGTCGTACATTAGGAGGTTATACACTGTGCTGCTGTGAATTATGTCTTATCATAACATTATGCAGCCAATAAAAATATGTTTTCTACCAACCATCACAAAGGTTGGTACATGTTGAGGCTTTGATTCAGTGTATACTATGAAGAAAACTCAGAAAACATCACGATAAAATTAGATTTTCTGACTTTTCGGGACTCAGTGCAAACCACTTCTTCAGAGAATAAATAACCGAAAAAAGTTAAAATCTTCTAAAAACACTGATGCAAGTCAGCATTTCTATAGCACTTATGTGGTTTCCAGAACCTTATCTTTTGTATTTAGAAACTCAAAGGATTCAACATGATTTTCAAGATATTTCATACGTATGGCCTTAGAAGGCTGTCAATGAGTATCACTTCATGAAGTTGAAAATTTTTAGGGTAGGCTGAAAAACCAAATCCGTGTTTTTGAAAAGTAAGTTATGAATTCCAAATATAAATTCAGTTGCGATATTTTTCCTTCACTCTATCCCATGTTTCAGAGAATTTTATTGCTGAGTCTGTGGCCTAGATCTATCTTTATCATTTACAGTCCTTATTACAACATAGAGAGTTCAAAATTCAGCTACTCCTTTGTGGTAGTTAGAACAGAATTATGGAAAATTCCTTTCTATAGTAAGTGGGTTTGATCTAAAAGACATTAGCTGAGACTAAAGATAACCAATGTAACTAAAACGTGGGCTGATCATATAAGAAATAGCAGATCATTAGCTCAATTCTTGTACCAAAGATGAATCTGAGAAAACTGGATAAACACACTATAACAATCATATGGTAAATAAGATTAGTTAAGTGAACAGATAACATATCATCCACAAATTGTCTTACACGTAGCATTTGAAGAATAACAATGATAATCCAATATTTTCTACCACTATTTTATTCAAAGCAATTTTAAAAAGAATAATTCATTTAAACTGAGATAACACCAGCATTCAAATTGTCAACACTATTTGCATAATTGTTATTATGCTACTTTTAAATTGTTAGTAGTTCAAAACACCGAGACAACAATTTAATAGTCAGTTGCTTTTGTAGGATTCATTATTCAAGACATAATGAGAATGCTTGCTAAAGATGTCAAAATTAAAATGCATGAACTGTGGCGAATACTCTTTTCAGCACCATAAATAATATAATTTTATATAATCTGAAGATTCGATATGGTATATAACACTTTACAAGATCTTCCTAAGTTTTCGTCAATCCATGAATGGTATGAATGCTATTTTTGTCATGGATTCTCAGTTTGGTTTGAAGGTTCTGTTTTTTTCAGTCTTTTTTTCCAGTTCAGTGGCAGTGGGCAGCAATCTTTCGCCAAATCAGCTCTAGTACGTCCTGTGATCCACCATGTCTGCATATCCCCTTTTCCCTTGAATAAAGAGACGAAATGTATCATGTTATATAAGTGGTTATAACAAGACAAATGTTATTAAAATAATCTATGTTGCAGAACTCACTAGAGATAGATATAATCATTCATTAAGTGCTTATAATGAAGAATTTCTTTTATGCAACCGGTAAAGGCTCTTCGAAAAGGAGTTTCTATTAGCAAATCAATTCGCATAAGTATTGATAACCTTCAAAGTATCTGTTTACCAATGAAACGTAAACATAAGGCATAATGAGTTATGTTTGGGATTTTGTTCATCAGTTAATTCGTATTCATTTTTAGAATGAAGTGAGTTGACATGATAAATGATTATTGTGGTAGATAATACTGTTGATCTAGTAGACTGAAGATTAAACTAATTATGATTTCTAATTTGATCAGCCGTTAAATAATACCATGTTGAATACTTGGATACTGGTTTAAAATATGTGTGTTCACAACTAGTAGAATCTCACTCTACAAATTCTTGCGTACTTGAATGTAAAATACTTATTTTGATATTAGTGAGAGTATCCATACCTAGCTATTAATATATTTTGAGGTTCCGCATCGAAATATGATTTCTTTAATGGCGATCTGTGTTATAAGTGATCTAACTCCTGAAAACAAATACTAACGATAATAGACACTGCTCTTCATTTTCAATAAAGAAAAGACATTAAGTTTGTACATAAATTTAGAAACGTTTCACCGGTTCCCAATGGTTACTATTAGAGGTTTGATAATATTCGAGATGCTAACTAGCACAAGTGAATCTTAAAATGTGAGGGATAGGATGCAATTATAAAAAGTCAACCTTCATGAGTTTCCAGGCCTTAAATTATTATTATAAAACATAGAGCGCTGCTGTATGACACTCGTTTTATAAACATATTGAGCTTGATCATACAACACTAATATGCTAATTTGTCATTAATTTCGTGATGAAAGTTTTAAATAATAGTTTCAAATATCGGCATCACTTAATTCAGTTTTAAAATAACCTGAAGTTCTAAGTAAAGTATTACTTCGAAATTCACAGACCCAGTCTTGTGTTCAATAATGGCATTTCAGCACTTGCTTATTGTCATGAAAGGGCCATCACTTATGATTTATTCAACCGAAGTGAATTGTGATTAGTCAAAAAGTGCAAAGAGATATATCTGAGATATCACGTATAAGGAACTATTCATATTGTATAAATGACTCTTTCAAAAAACTTTATTTTGGCATATGTCTGGTTCTTTTTAGATATGTCAGATTATCGACTGAAGAGTGTATCAGGTAATTAACTGAACTCCAAAGCTATAACAGTGATAGACCGCCCAATCTGGTTACTGATATAAACCGATTGGAAAAGAGGAACATTAAAAGCATTTCTTTTATTCTACTTACTTTCACAGTTATTGTACCACGTTTTTCAAAAGTGAAACCACCAAGTCGATCCAATATAGCGTGTGTTGTTTCTGAACAGTGTATTTTGTAAGCTTATCAGTATTAAAAAATAAAACGAAATACGCTTGGTTATGCCGGAAAAATTCTACAAATGAATAAACTTTGCGAAATCCAGTGACATATGCTTTCTCTAAATAACACACCAATAACATTCGTTAGTAATATATTTCGTCTAGCGATCATTATTCCGCAGCAAGAAAAAAAACAAATTACAAGTCTATCATAACTATAATAATCATTTAATGATTACTAAATTATCAGACCAATTAATTTGATAGTTGAAGGCTATGTACACTAGGTCATATTAGTAAATTCGTAATTTTGAGGCAACTGATGCTTCCTGCAGAATATAAATTAGTATCACACTGTGTTATCGTAAAAAACATTACCTTTGACATGTAAGCAGCAATGGATTACATGACAGTAATCAATATCATGTCTGATCTTGTTGCGCACCATGATATCAAGTCACTTAAACCATTTACCACGTTACAACATGATCTTTAAAATTAGATCAGTAAGAAAAAGATCATTTGGCATTAGCTGCAAATCAATGGTCAATTAATGTAAGTAAATGTATGATCATGTTCGTTTTATCTTGTTAATTGCGACCGACTACCTTATAGAATTTTCTTCTACCACTTACGTAATGTGATATATATATATATATACATATATACATATATATATACATATATATGTATATATAGGTCGGAGTATCCCAATAGTCAAGTCTTAATTTACGAGTGACTGATTTACAACATGTAATCATGCTTATTTTTGTTTGTATTACTTTATGTATTATAATGCTACTAATGGCCATGAAACGTGGCTTTTAGAAATAGACACTGTTAGGTTGTCAGCTTTTGACTAAAGATCTGTTTAATTCACTTTGATTAATGCATGTTAAGGTCAGTGAGTGAGCAATGCTGATGTTAGAAGTAAGAAACTAGGTAAGGGAGGGAAATTGATTGATGTGATCGGGACATAGATTGCGTATATCCAACCACTCTTTAATCCAACACATGATTTTTGCTGGTTTAGAAGTTAAAAGGAAGTTAGGGGGGCCAAATCAAAATGTAACATTAGTCCAGGAGGTCATTAACAGCTGGATTTAGGTAGATGAAGAATACTTGGTTGATATCCAGAATATTATAATAACGAATGACTGGAGACATCGGACGATATTAGTCAGAATCGATCTCAGTAGTCCAGATCCATTCACTTTTTGTCTTCCAACAGATTTTCAGTTTTGACCTGCGTACACATGTTTATTAGAGTATTGGATTTTGTGTGGGATTAGGTTATCAGTTTAAGAAAACCAGTCTGACCTCTCAAAAGAATTTTATATGTAGATGCATTTATTCCTTTATTTATGATACTTTGGAAACCACAGTATCCTTATATCATAATTCACTTAAGATTTTTTATGAGGAAAGAATCCTTCAAAGTTTGTTGTTTCTCATACTTATTTTTTCATGATTTACCTATTTAAAGGCACCACTTAACTGGAATACAGTAAATCGAAATAATAAATTTACCTTCGCCAGTACTTTCCATTCGACTTGCTGTGTTGACTGTATCACCAAAAAGACAGTATCTTGGCATTTTCAAACCAACAACACCAGCACATACTGGACCTATAATTATTAAAGATGGAAAATATTAGATGGTATAGATTAATATGTGTACGACCTAATCATGATTCAAGCAACTGTCAACAAAACAATTTATACAAGGTTTATGGGGTAGCTGTGTGGTTAAAAATAATAAACAGAAACAATTATTAAATATTCATGTATATTTGGAATTGATAAGTCAGGTAGATCGAAAATAACAGTTCTGTTAAAGGTTCAGAATAAAGTCATCATTCGAAAGAATAAGCTTGTAAACCAACTGTTGATCCATTTATTGCTTCCCATGGAATTCATTTAGCTATCACACCATATCTCTCAACAGGTTACCTATTGGCACCTAAATTAATTTTACAACTTCTGTATTGCTGACTTAATTTTAGTTGAGAAAAGAATTATTTTAAGACACTTCGTATAATGTTGAGTTGTTAGAGTAAACTGATAGAAAATCTGGAGCATCGTATTCCAATTTGCCATGACTGATGTTCATTAAGTTTTAAAAATCTAATGACTGATCATAAAAAGAACTGAAATTGAATTCGTCATTTCTTGTCGCCTATATCCAACCATTCCATCTCAAACAAAGTACCATACCGTATCAAGTCGCATAATTTACTGGTGAATTCACAAATATGACCTTAATATAACGTTCAAAACAAAGAATCAAATAACAAGATACTGATTGCTAACTACTGATCAACTGGTGTAATGTTCACAGGACAAAATAGTTTTTATCCAAGGTAAATATATTTCATCGAGAATACACAAACCCTGACTGAATTGTCGATACCTAGTACCTTTATTTTCAAAAATAGTTCATTTCAAGAGTGTTTTTATGATTTTCTAATAAAATCAACTTGCATACAGTGTCAAGGTAGAAACTTGCGTAAAACTAATCAATTATTCAGTGGATAGTCTTTTCTTAGTTATAATATGAATCTTCATAATGCAAGAATCAAATACTAAAGTTTATGTATCGCTACATTCGGAACATTATTCAATAATTGTACCGTCAATTATTTATGAATAGAGAGTTGATAAGCATATTATTTATGGAAAATAGTTTAATGAATACACTTGTCGTAACTTTGATGTCAAGATTTTCCTCTATTGATTTAACAATTCAAAGGCTACATATTTTTCAAACGATAGATCAAAAGTTTAAAATTAAAACAAACGAAAGCTTTTGAGAAATTTCATGCAATTGTTTCCCTTTATCAATTTAAATAGAGCAAGAACAAACATTGATGCAGAATAGTATGAATTCATATTATTTCGAGGTTTCTCGTCAGCTGCTTACAAACCAAAATTGTGATAGAATTTTTACATGGAGATAGTGTGAAACAATTGACATAAATGAGTGTAAATAACTTGATTACAATAATAACTATATATATATATATGCTAGAAACAGGTCAGAGGTCAAAAGAGGGGGGTTAATCCAGGGTGGGTGGTGTAATAATTTAGTGAAGTTCATAAATTGTGTGATAATTGTAGAGATTAATGGAATTAAATAATGATAAGGTAGATTACGTAATAATAATTAAATAGGGTTTGGAAAGTTAAGATGATTTAAGAGGATCAGGTGGTGGAAATGTGTGAATAAAATTTATTTTAAAAATTAGGTAATAGGGGGGGTATAAATTATCTTAGAATAAGTAAAGGAATAAAATAACCAAAACACAAAACAAACAGAAACAAAAAGATTACCAGGGTAGTGATAAGTTTATTAAAGTCTCTTTTTGGATGCATAAGTCCGGTTTCAGTTTCTTAATTGCAATGGCTTCAGCAAAGCGGAGAGTGGTAGTAGTTTTTTGTCTATTGATGATTTTAAACGCGCGCATAATATCGACGGTATGCCCGGTGTCAAGTAGATGCCGAGCTATTGCACTGTTAAAAGCTTTAGTCCCTCGCAGCGTCAAGTTCTTCGGAATATGCTCAGAAATGCGAACCTGTACTCTTCTCTCAGTTCTTCCAATGTATGTGCTACGGCACGTACATGTGAATTGGTAAATGCAGTTGGAGCAACTGAGGGGAGAGGACTTGTCGATTTTCGTTTGTTTCAGTGAGCAGTATGTTTTCCATAACGTAGTTAGTTTGGCTGCCGGGTAGGTCACTTTTAAGGCGGAATTAATTCTGTGATTGATAATTCCGGCGACTTCATCTCCTTTAAAGCGTAAGGATAGGAAGCAGGTTTTCTTTTCAACTGTATCATGCTTAATCGGAGGGTTTGTATTAGCATATTTGTGGATGAATTTATCCGGATATGCATTTTCACGTAAGCATTTGGTGATTGTAGTAATTTCTTCTTCGAGGCATTCTTTTGAGCAGATTTTTCGTGCGCGGTCAAAAAGGTTTCGCACAATACCCTTTTTATAACTCAATGGACAGAAGCTATTAAAGTTGAGATAAACTCCGCTCCAAGTATTTTTGCGGTGAATGTGTCTTTGTAGTGTGCCATCTGATGTTCGCCTAATTCCAATATCTAGGAAATGGAATTTATCATCAACTTCATGTTCCATGGTAAATTCTATATCTTTGTGGACTTTATTGAACAGACTAAGTAGGTACATGGAGTGTTGGTGATTTTTGCAGACAAGGAACGTGTCATCCATATATCTGCAGTAGAGTGTGGTACTGTCGATTGCGTGCTTCAATTTCTTTTGTTCCAGATGTCCCATAAATATGTCGGCAAGAATTGGGCCTAGAGGGCTGCCCATTGCTATTCCATCAATCTGTCGGTACAGAACATTGTTAAATTTAAATTGTATGTTTTTTGTACACAAAAACAGGAGCTGTTTAAATTCCTGGGGTGGTAAAGGCAGGAGTTCTGGATATTCACATATGATCTCTGCCGTTTCTTCCAAGGGATATTTGTGAAAAGCGAAGAGACATCAAATGAAACCATGAATTTGTCAGAGACATTAAGGTTATCAAGTTTTTGTACAAATTCAAAGCTGTCTTTCAAACTGTAAGCTGCTTTATTCATAATTTTGAATTAAAAACCTCCTAGTAACCCTTGAAAAACAAAGTTACAATGCTAACCCCAACCAAGTGTAATAATCAAATTCAAGAGTGAGGAGACTGATATCGATAGGATTATTCAGATAATTTGAGATTATTTTACGAGGAACATGTCGTTTATGTAATAAAACCTATTAAAGTTGGGTTCTTTTAATCGAATTCAATGTGCTTTCTATACAAGTTGAGAATATTCACTGAGTTCACTCTCTAACAGTAAAAATACAAAGTGTCTTTCCAGAGGCTGTATAAGTTTTCACATCGTTTCGAAGATTTCAAAGCATTTGCATAACAGTTCAGTTAAATGACTGTTGTGTATTCATTTACGATTGAGGCAGCTAGCTAAATAAATAGAAATGATATATTTGTCATATGACTCAAACCCATTACCGTTTGTTTAAAACGTCATTGCGTTATCCATTTAGATACTGGCTCCAGACAGCCACTAGCGTGTGCAATGAGGTAAAGTTTAATTCATTTTTGTATTGGTAGTTTGAATCTTTCTAACTGTTGTTTAGGACTGTGATTGACCAGTCACTTATTGGTTTATGTACATTCTGTTAGGATTATCACGATATTACCTCAACTCGTAAGCATTATAAGCGGAGTTGAACATCAACTCTGAGATGCAGGTACATCCAGCCGACGAAACGCTCATCCTGTATTCAAATGCTAGCCACCACTCATCTCTGCTTACAATGCTTGTGGCTTCAGGCAATATCGAGGCAATCCGCACAGAATGCAGATATTTCAATAAGAGACGGATGGATTACAGTTCTGAATACCAGTGGGGAAGATTCAAACAACTAATACAAAAATAACTTGAACTTCAGGAAATCTAAATTCAGATCTCAACTAACAAATGCGAATCTATAGTTTTCTTCGTTTCAACCAGTGAAATGATTCCTGACAAGTGGAAACTGTGAACAGTCCTACTTGTAACATTGATAAAGTGACGCTATTACTTTCATTAATTACTGAAGAATTTCAATATCTTTAGTGAAATTACTTTAGTATTAATAGGTCACCTCTTTGCCATGATATCAATGTTCATATGGCCTTGTAACAAAAACGTTTGTGTAACTGAGATTAAATGTACAAATCCATATATTAGCCTATTAAACTATAATTAATCAGGCTAAGAAGTATATTACTAAATCATACTGACCAATAGTAATAAAAGATTGAACTAGAGTTTGTTAGTTTTTTTAGACTTCAGTAGTCCTAAAAATTTACTATATTTTTATCTAAAAAAATAGATTTGTGATGTATAACACCTACCGTATTATTACTTACCTGAATGTAAACCAACTCGAATTTTTAACGGTTCTTCAGGTTTGTGAGGAATTACGAAACTGTGTGAAACATTGACTAGATCAAGTGACATATCAGCTATTGCTATCGCATGACGTTCACCATTTCTTCTTGGAACACCTGATGCAACCATATCTAAAATAATGATAAAAAACAGTGCCTGTTTTTTAAACCTGAAAAAGTGACATTCAAGAGATTCTAGAGTAAATTCAAACGCTTGACTGTCTATAAAAAATACTCTGATGAGTTTCAAACGAGTAGATAGAGAACATCTAAGCAAATCTAACCGTCTGATCTTCCGAAGAGATTCATAGTGAATTTATTAATGATGAGTTAGTATGATAATAATTCATATCTGTTTAATAAATGACATTAGAGTGAAAAGATTAATCTGAGGCTTTATTGATCTTATTAACCATTCCTTTTTCTCTTACTTGCCTTCAGTGGTGAAATTCTGTAAATGGGAATGACAAAATCATTTAAGGTAAGTCTCATTTCGTTCACTTTTATGTATCGTAATTTATATGTGCTCAGATTCCAATTATTTTACTTAAACTAGGAATTATATATTAATATGCTCCGTGAACCTGTAATTCAAGATTGAATCTTGACAGAAATCTAAAAACTGACCAATTCATCCTTCCATAGAACAATAAGCCCTTGTTCCATCTCGTTTCTCTACTCAACTAATACCTGAATATTCAGACAACACGATTAAAATAAGCAAACATATTAACTCAAGAGAAAATCGTCCTGATATTACTAGGGAAGATACTCAACGTCAGTTAACTGAAACTTACCACAGTAACCCTGGAATGGAACATTTCAAGGCAACATAATAAAAGTTCTAGGAAGTGTCAAAGAAATATGACAGATTTGTGTTTGCTTTTTAGATTTCCAACAATTACATACCTAATATGTAGTCAACAATAAAATTGTTACAAAAAATCATTACTTACATGCATCACCAATTGTTTCCACTTTATAAACGTCGTATCGATCAATGATATCATCAAATTGAGTATACAGTTTGTTTAGAAATTCTACAACCTGGAAATAAGTTTTATTTAACAAATTACATATCTATACATTAGTGAAGTTGATTTAACAACTTCCCTAACTTATTTCTTAATCAATTTTCACTAAAAATTGACTAAAGATGAGTCAACTGAAGTTAAACCATCATGGAAAACCTGAAAGCACTGAATGGTGAGATCGTGGGTGAGCACTGCTGATAAGTATCACAATAGGATGAAACGGTCGTCCAGTGCTTCCAGGTTTTCCATGGTGGTCTAGCTTCAATTGACTCATGATCTCAACCATTAAAATATTAGTAATTTGATGGAAATTCTTGATTTCTATACAATTAAAAGATGGAATATTTTTCAGATATGTCTATTTCGTTATCTCCAATAGCCATAATCACTAGGATTTTTCATATAATTACAGGTAGTTAATCTAACAAAACTCCAGTGAGATGAACATTGTGTTTTAATAACAAAATGAAACAGAACTATCGTGTCTATTTAAAACAAGTAAGAATAAATAATCATTGTTTTGATACATAAATCACTGGTTAGATGAATGCAACTGATGCATAAAGATAGAAGAAAAATCAGGAAAGATCAGAGTGTACATGGTTCCAAACTACTATTTACAAAGTGCTATTAATCTGTAATTCACAATAATACTTGAATATTGTTGAAGAAGAATAGTTATGATAAGTTGATCAAGAATTCTTAGCACTAATCACTGGAGTTAGTTTAGTATTAAGTGGTTAAGATAAACTGATTGAATGCTCTAAATCTATATCTCCCGCTAATTAATACTTGCCAGTCAAGCAATTTTCTCAGTTCTAGTTAATTATTTATGAACATTCTTTGTAGAGAGAACACCGTTTTCTAGGAGATTGGTAGTAGTAACCAAGATGAAGATTATTTGATCTTTCTAACCGGTTAGATGACTGGTTACCATTGACTTTCGAAAAGGACACTAATGAATTCCATATGATCTATCTAGTACATTAACAACATTGTTTTTCAAACCCGTATTGTGCATATATAATGAAAGATCCTTGATGGTATTTCACATATGTAAGTTCAACCATTCAAAATTTACCGAAAGCCAATAAAGTTACATACACGGATATAATTTAAATAACTATTTCTTATATTAATAAATAAATTATTACTTCAAATGGTGTAGAACTTGATGAAATTGTGGTAAAACCGACAATATCACTAAAGTATATTGTACACTGTTCAAATGCTTCAGGCGGTACATTCTCACCATGTCTTAGCATTTCTACAACTTGTTTTGGTAACATACCTAAAGTAAGATAGATAGTGAAAAAAGTTGTTATAAAAATGAATAAAGGATTTTAAAACGTGGGAATGTAACCAATAAAGTTAACTAAATAAACTTTAGATACATAAGCAAAGATGGATAGTTGCTAGCAGTGGAATCCAGAACACACGTTTGCTTATAGTGCTTGTGAATTAAGGCAATATCGAGACAATATGCCAATAAGAGACTGATCGATTGTAGTCCTAATCATCAATGGGAAGATTCAAGTAACACAAAACCAAGTGAATTTAAACTTTAGATAAGCTATTAGAATAATTTAAGAACTTGAAGTACACAACACTGTGAACATCAAGAACGTTTTATATAAAGATATATTGATCAATAAGATCAAATGATACACATATTCTTAAATAGTGTTATAAGAACATGCTTATCGAACTCCTGCGTAGATTAACTGTTAATACAATATGTTATCGAACAGACAAGAAGGATTACATTTATTTGTATGGAGGTTTCGACAAATCTAAATGGTTGCTTTGAACCACTATAACGAAGGTTATTTATAAATTAACCCAATTCTAGCAACTGTGCTCTAATTACACTTAAAAGTAATCAGTAAATTTAATCGTTCAGAATCCATACTTGTGTTTTAATGAACTTGGAATAATGAATATTTCACTCAGTTGCAATATATTCTGTAACATTCTAGACCAATAACAATATCATTATTTTATACTACATTTAAGTTAAATGAATCCCCCCTTTAATATGTAACTGTGAAATAATTAGGTTTTCATTTATCTTACAACATACAAAACATTGTAAACTGCAAGTATTTTATGGTAAGCAAAAGTGACAATTATGTTGTGCCAATATTCAAACAATGACAACTGCATGGTAAAACAGGTTATTATTTTTATTAACGGCTTTATTAAATATTATGTTTTTGGTACATTATAGAATTCTCAGCACAAAGTATTTCAGCGAGTTTCCATTTCTTATTTCTTGATCGATATTGACGATAAAGATTGAGTGGTAAGTAGTTAGATGTTAGCAGTTCAGGAATCGACATCTTATTAACGTATATTCTTTTCGATGCATATTTCCAGCAACTGCGATGTCTCTGATTGAGCTTTTTTGTAACTTGTGCAGCGAAATGTTGTAAACATTTCACAAACTCACCTGAATAGGTTATCCGACTAATATGCATAATGTTGTGTCAAAACAAACAAGAAAACAGATAACTTGTTCAAATATTCAGATGGTAGGAACAGGTAGCTCAGATATTTAAGCAGGCCGCCTTGATCGAACCATGTTGTATTGAAAATTGATACCATATCTTTATAGATAATAAAGACTTTATTTTACCATTACGATGTATGACAGTAGAATTAAGCATAGTAAACGATAGACTATTAAATTCTACAAATATAAATGTTTTTAACAGTAGTTTGATCAAACATTTTAATGGAGAACACTTAAGTAAAATGAATAATTCATTTAAAACTTTGTAGATTATAAACTTCTATTGTTCTGTGATCATTAACTTTTATGGTCAGTCTTTAACTTCCATCTAAGTACAGTCTCAGAGAAACTTCACTGCAATTATATATTGGATAGTCCCATTCATGAATATTCAGTCCTTGATTTCAATAAGATCACAAAAGTTAACAAAGCTTATCATATTTGAATTTTGAATGGTATAAAAAATTCACATGATTTATGTCTATAGTTTATGTACAATTAAATAATAAATTATCATATAAACATAGTCTCCACTGGATATACATGTATATATTAGCCCCCAAAACAAATGTTCAACCTACTATTAAGTAAAGTGTCTGCCATTTTTTGTTCACTACGAAGCGCTTGTGTTCTATCTTCAATAATAGATTCAAGACATTTAGCATATTCTTTCGTCTTAAATTAAAGGAAGCAAACATGAGTAGTTAGAAAATTTAACACAAAAGGAAAACAATTATTTTTGGTACAGGGGGCTTTATGGACACTGAAGAAATTTCACAGCTTACATAACAATGATTGAAATCTAGGAAGCACTCCAAACCGTGAAAACGTGATAATCTCCACAAACCCCCACACCAGCTCTCTAGCGATTACTTTTAGAAGTTAATTCAATGAGTTTCAGTTAAAACCCGTAACCACTGAAAATAAATTATTTCAGGTGCGAAACGATTATTCATCGGAGACATTGGATGATAGTAGTATGATATCGCAAAAATATTGAACTTAAACATATAGACCACTGGATGCCAGATTATTGGTCTAAAGGTTAAGCGCTCTCCTCAAGACTTGAATTTTCTAGGTTTGGTTTTCTGTGGCGTCGTGAATGTACACTACTGGGGCACCCCATATTAAAATGTAGCAGTCGCTCAGTGCTTCTTATGCATGATACTTATCTAACGACATTTAGTCCGTGATAAAAGCCATAAAAATAGTTGTTTTATCAAGTTACATAATTTTTTTATGAAATGGTACTCATCAGTACTATTGTATTCACTCTTACAATGTAGGCTTAATAATAGTTCAATGTCCATTAGTGTTGTATAAAGTTTCATATGTCTTAATATCATTCATCTTAGTCTAGTTTGTATGATGGTAAATTTTGGTGATTTCATTATGTTCACTTATAAATTCTATCATCTGTATAATTGATCAAAACATTTAAAATATTTGAATTCTATGGCGCTGGTGTTATGGAAATAACAGACGTATTTGTCAAACGATAAATCTATGCACAATTTTTATTTTATTTAAAACAACTTAAGTAACAAAATTGTCAAATGCATATTTTCATTCGATTTATGTAAGACCATAGATTCACATTGATGATGCGATTCATATAAGGACAGAACAACTGTCTAATGGTGAACTTTTTCTTAAATACTTTTTGTCTGGTATTAGTTCACTATAAAAGTTAAACCTAAAATTATAGATTTGTTTGTTTGTCATATGAGTGAATAACACTGTGTTTGGTAATAACAGATTTTCAAAATATGACATATTATGGTATATGCTACTTATACCGACAGATATCAATATTATGTAGCATCAGTAGGGAGTGGAATACTTGGCAGTGGTAGACTGAAATGAAGAGGATTAGAAGAAAAATCGGAGAGTAATTGAAATAACAACAGAATTAGAGGAATAATAGAGTATCTAAAGAACAAAACAAAAAACGATGTGCAAATGGTTTGTTTAACGTATGATTTTCATATTTTACTAACCCATTGTTTGATCTTACGTAAAACAATAAATCGATTTATAACACCCAAGTGATCATTTACTACAATACTACTTAAAATAATGCTTAGCATTTTTAGACGCTGAACCCCACAGAATCTAATATTCTTGTCGTGAAACGTAGTAGTGTGCTGCATTATTTTAAACCCTTTCTTTAAACAATCTCCCTTATGGTTAACTTTTAAAATGACTGTGACAAGCGCTTGAACTCTCTAATAATAACAATTATTGAAAAATTAAAATATACTGTTTATTTGTAAAGTGATAAAATCAATAATAACATTATAATCCGCTTATAACAGGCAAATGATACTACTTACAAGTATTGTATCTTCATCAACTCCAATATTTTTTGGATAAAACTTTGTCAACCATTCTATAATTGCACTTAAGTTTGGTCTAAGTGTATTTCACTCCAACAAGATTCCATCAACTAATGTAAGACAAATTAAACAATAACCACATGATTATTATATGAAATCAATTAAGTGATAGTGTAGTGAACGAGAACTCTGGTGGATGCAAAATCACAAAGTGAAAATAATACATCGATTACATCATTTGCACAACTACTTTGAATTGTTTTTTACCAAATTTATTGTTTATTAGTCCCTGTTGTTATCTTGATTGCTATTAGTTTCGTTCTCTCTTCTGTTCATTTTAATCTTCTCAACCTTCTGTTCACAGACATTCCACTTCCGAATGGTGTTACATACTACTTATATCTGCAAAAATAAGCAATATACACCACAATGGCCCATACTGAAAAGTGATGTTTTCTGTTTGCTTTAAATACTATTCTTCCTTTCTTGCAAATCACACAACAGGACTTGTAAAAGGTTGAACGCTATATGTGCATAAGTTCTAAGCAACAAAGTAATTGGAGCTAGTTAAACACAATCCTTATAGATTGTTAAAATATCTCGAACTGTTCTAGTGACTGATATATTATGAATCTTTGAGACAAACCTGTGTGGAACTTAAAACACTTTCAATAATGAAACATTTTGCTGTCAAAAAAGTAATCACAACCTCAGATTTGAAGTTTAGTTAATTCAAACCACGAGACTTTATGAAACTATATGACATTCTCGTCAGAACAGGCAGTGGTATGTGCTGTGATGATTGATATTCATAAATAAACTGAAACTTAAGAAATTAAGGTCTCCGAGAAAACAAGATATTTCCCAGAAAGTCATGAGACTCCCAATGATACATTTTCGTCAGGCTAGTTTGTTCTGTTAACAAGTTACTAATAAGCGTATTCAAAAATGGAATAGTTTAAATTACTCTAGCTCAGATGTTTTCTTAAGGCAAGTGAAATACAAATATTGGGGAAAATATTAGATCATCATCGGAGAGATAAACAATTAGGTAAGTCGCCACATCTTGAGATGATTTTCATCATAACATACTCGACCTGTAAACCACAATTCCTATCATAATTTTTCTACCTCTTGTTTGTAAATCATCTATAGCTGAGCATTCTAAACGCGACCAATGTTACGTTCTGACTAACACCATTAATAATAGGTCGAGATGAGCTGCACTCCTATCGATCTACTTATCGCAACTCTACTTCCATTCTAGACATGAATTCGAAGAGAAATTCGCACAGCACCTAGAAGAATAAATCATGCAATAAGCAGAATCATATCATAAGTGGCAGAGAGAAAAGTTAAACAGTACTTAATAATTCAGCATACATTAAGATATTGTAAAATACATAATGTTCATTCAAGGCAACGTAACTTGTGGCGCCAATCTTCAAATTGTCGAATTCTTTCAATGAAACCGTCTATTCATGATATTTTCCTTGATTTTATGAAAAGAAATCAAATTTTTGTGTCAGCATCCCTTAAAGTGCAAAACCGTAGTGTAAGCATGGAAAAGTTACACCTTTTGAGGAAATAATTTTTCCGGAATTATTTGACTTAAAACTCACATTGTTGTATTCTTCAAAAGGCGGTACTGTTGCAACCTCGTATTTAACATCAGTTTCAAAACGTCTTTTAGTCGGCAATTCCGGGTGATTATACATTGGGTCTGCCACAAATTCGTCATCCTAATTTAGCAAATAAAAAAATAATGCTGATTTAGAGAACAAACATGTTAAATTAAGTGTGAAAAACTATCATACAAATAGATTGACCTACAATAGTTGATATTTTTAATCACCCTCTTGAATATAATGTTTTGCAACCCATTTTAGGTAGTTTGCTGCTGCTGTTGTACTTCTAATTCTGCAGTTCAATGAAAAGGTGTTCACTGCATTCACATCTTCAAGGCCTAATGAATGACCAAATAATGACAATCATCTCTTGTGAAGATTGCATTTATTCAATACTGAAAGTTGTTTTCAATTATGAAAAATCATTTTGGCATTTTATTTTACAAGTCCCTGGATTTAATCGACTGGAAAATCACAATGTATTACTTTTAGTTAACCTCCTTACTACTTATCTTATAAACAACAACTGTACCACATAAATAATTCTAAAACTAACTTGAGACGGATCACTACGACTTGCTGTTTCCCACATGATTGTACCAAAGCTGTATATGTCTACTGCTGGCACGAATAGTGTTTCTTTATAATCTAAGAAAAAAAAGTTGGAAATAGATTTATTTAACTGATGCTAACTGGATGCATTTTCAACAATGAAATTAAAATCATTAACATCGAACATTACAACATTAAGCTAAATGTCATGATCAATATAAGCTTATCATAGAAAGAAAGAAAGACTTCGTTACATTAACAACACTTTTTACAATGTCTAATTAAGTTTTCAAAATTGGATGAAAACAAAGTTTTTAGGATACAAATATATCATGACTTACAATATGTAATGCTAACTGCTCAGGGTTTGGCATGAATAAAGTTTCGAATGATATTTAGGTGTGTTGTGCAAACTGACCAACTTCTTGAAACAATTATCATAACTAAGATGGGTGGATAACAATAGTGATATTAGACCACTGAGCTTTATTCAATATGCAGACGATTGAAGGTTAAATGAATACGTATCGAAAATTTTATAATCAAATTAGCGAAATTCCACTTAACTAAAAAGTTGTATGGAGCTGATTAGCATGTTCAGCAAGCAATTTCTAGTTCAATACCAATAGCTAAGCCTTATTCCTATTCAATTCAAGTGTTCATCCTTTCATAGTATCTGTGTTTTTGACAAACAACATTTATTTAACTACCCTATGATGGATGAAATGCGATTTCCCATACGCTTTAATTCCGGATTTTAATACTCATTTCTATTTGAACGATATCATTTAACGTATCTGTTCAATCATATTCACAACTATTTACCATAAATAAGTGTATAATAAGATAGAATCATAAGTATTATTCATTATGAAAAAGCAATTAAATACTGTAAAACAATGAAGGGCTAATAGGGTACAGATGGAAGAAAATTGTGATCTTAAAGAATAATAAGGGTTGGAAAATACCTATTCATTACTCATATAGATTAATGAATAAGGTGTTACAAAATAATGATACATAATGTAATTATATACATAACCCAAAAGATCAAAATGCATAGCATTTAGTTATCCCGCCTTTCAACTTATCAAGGAGAGTATTATAGTTCAAAGATATGAATTACTGTTTTAATGTAAATGAGCTAAGTTCATTTGCTACAAAATAGTAACAATGAGGATAGACTTATGTATGTATGACCTCCAAAATAAACTAGTGTCATAATAAATTAAAACTTTTTGAACATACCCTTACTTTAACTTCCCTGAGAAATAAGAAATTAAAATGCCCCAAAAATTAACCAATAAAGCACATCCCAGCAGTAATGTTTTCCGTAGATTTAGTCAAACTGTTATCATATTTCAGTAGTTGAGATCATGAATCAAATGAAGCTAGACCACCACAGAAAACCTGGAAGCACTGGACGACTGTTTCATCCTATTGTGGGACTCCAGTAGTGCGCATCTACGATCCCGCCTCGCGAGATTCGATCACACGACCTATCAGTCTCGCGTGCGAGCGCCTAACCAGTAGACCACTAGATAGTCGGTATCCAACGGTGTTAATGTCTAACTTCAACCAATCCACAAAACTGAGCGACACTTTCACCATTGTCATCAGTGGGTTACTATCTCACAACCGACCCGGTTGAACTCCAGTGGTCACTGCTTCTCACCAGAATTCCAGGATATACATCTTGAAGCCAGTCACTAGTGAGCACATGTTGATTAGTATTAGAAGGGTTTTGTGGAGATTGTAGTAATTTCAGTAGTTGAGATCATGAGTCAATTGAAGCTAGACCATCATGGAAAACCTGGAATCACTGGATGGCGGTTTCATCTTATTGTGAGACTCCTCAGCAGTAGGTATCCACGACCCCGCCATACCGTATTGTTAAAGATATTATTAAAAATACTATAAAACCTTCATAGATTTAACACTTACCTCTGTATTCAGGTGGAATATATGGTAAATTTTCTGGTTTATCTAAAAACGTTTTATGTTTTTCAAAATCATTTGACCAAATTAAATTATCTAATCCATAATCTGTTATTTTACATGTCCATTTATCACTAATCACACAATTTGATGAATTCAATCGACCATGTACAATTTGACAATGATGTAAATAAGCTAAACCATTAGCAAGACCAGTTAAAAAACCTATTCTATTTAATGAAATGTATAAGAAAAAGAAGATTACACCAAATTTATATTCAACAAAATACATATTTTTATAATTAGATGTCAATAACTTTTACTTCAAATGGTACTGAATGCTACTTAACATTGATACTAGTTGATTTTTAATACCCAAAATCCAAGACTCTGTTTATGCAAAATAGTTCATGCAACTGTTAGGATTCATATGAAAATTCATAGTTATATTTCTTCATTCAAGCTAGAGACTAATCTAGTGGTGTAAATCAATGATGACCTGAATTCTCTATCGAATATTCAACGTCGAATTTCCGAACTAATGAGCTTGTTCATGGAAAGCATTAATTGTTCGCTTTGATCCTGAAAATTTCATCATCTAAGATGTAGTTTGCAATCATTCGAAATTTTAAAAAATTTGACTTTTGTAGTAAATACCTTTATATTCAGTATATGTCAGACAGTCATAATTAATAATGTTGAACTACTCTAATTAATGCTGGCTCGTATAAGTTACTAATAAATGTTATGTAATAATAAACTAGAGATGCTCCATAGTAACTAAGTTCTATATTATTCTAGTCTTGTGAGACTATTCAAAAATATATCATTTGTACTGTACACTTACCTTAAACTCCAACTTAGCGGGATAGAATCACGTCGAAGTACGTAACACAAACTTCCTCTATCACAAAACTCTGTATATAATGATAAGACAGGTGATATAAATGTGGCCCCAATGAGCTTCACTAAATTATTATGTTTCATTTTCCTGTAAAATACATAAGGAAAATTCAACTTGGTAACATTAGTAACAATCTTTTACTGTTTGCCTCAATAAAAAACATCAAGAAAGCACAGTTTGTTTAGCTCATCAGAATATCGAATATAGAGTACTTTACGGTTTATTCCTCTTCAATGCATCAATTCAACAATGTAATTCTAACAATATTCAACATGACATATCATTGTACTACACTGTTTGATATATTACATGTTTGAAATTAAAATATCTAGTTTTTTTTAGTTTTACAGCGTTCGCCAAGAAAAGATCATGGGTCAAGTCAGCTAACATTGATAAATAAGGTTGTTCAAGAGTCTGGAAATAGTTCACTTTGAGTAACTCGGTGAGAACTCATTGAGGTAGTATGTAAACTAATAAAAATGCACAGGCTAGGACGAAACAGCTACTAAAGGATTTCTGGTTTACTAGTGATCCCTAGTTGATTTTTAATGAAAGTTAATCTCAACCTGAAAACCTTCTACACGTACTTAAGCTTATGAAAAAGGGAATAAAAAAATCTTAATGTCACCACTTTTGGATATCGTATGAAGTAAAATCAGCCACTAGACATCGAATGAGATAAGTAGAAATTATAATCTGCTTCTTATATGTCATTTACGATAGATCGAATTTCGATTTCATTATTGTTAGGTCGAGTTTTGTTGTGGTTGTTATGATTACGTTGTTGTCATATATGATTACGTGGAACAAGATCTAATAGTGGCTTTTTTAATTATTTTGAAGATGATCTCCATGGTGAAGTGACATCAACCCCATAACCAAAGTGCATTAAACAGTTGTCTATTGCAGTCTGAAGCTTACTAAAAGCGTTTATCCATGACTTTACATAAGATCAAACTGAAAGCCTTCAGGTTTTGACATCAAACCAATAAACATGGACCGTGTGATCGATAATTTTAAATCCAGCATAATTATAAAGAATAATCATGTTTTTCTGTTATTATAACTTACTTAACTTCCCATAGTTGTCTTTGCATATCGCTTGTTAACTCAGTAAATTCTACGTAGACTTCTTTCATTGCTACTGGAACGCAGTCACTAAAAATTTTAAAAATTACAAATTCGAGTGTTTTCTATTACCCATTCAACATTGATAAAACAAAACTCTTTAATGATGGACTACTAGATAAACGTTACTTTCTTGTCTGTACACAACATTTACTTCCATCAAACTAAGGATAATCAAGGTCAGCAGACAGCGATTTATTACTGAAACATTTTCAAACTGTTAAAACCTCCAGCGAAGATTAATCTTCTTGCGCGTCTAGTCAAACCAAAACGTGCAGTAATGTCCACGAATTCCGAATGAATTTAAGATCAATAACTTGTATACAAAATTCATTCAACAGTAATAACTATTAGTTTAGATGAAGTAAACAAACTAAGGGCAATAATCTAATTTTTAATCAAGAATCTGTAACCAGTTATTATTTCACCTAAGAGAAGGATTATTAATTTATCATGATTCACTAACACAACGAAATAGTTTCTGAACTTTTGCAAAACTCTGTAAAATATTTGTGTAATATGATCATGATGCGAATCAAACTAGGACCATCTAATCATACTGTGAATGTTCAGATTGAACACCTTAATGTTTATCAACCTATTATTCTATTCAACGGACAACAATTTCTCTCGGATGTTGGATAAATAACATCATGATAGATGATATTGTTTAATTTTTTGCTAGCTTTATGATCAGTACAAGTCGCTCTTCTTGAGGACAGTCACCTTATAAAATTATCTTGATAGATGTGTTCTTGTTATTAGTTATTATTTAATATTATGCCATAATATAATCTTTGTAACTGAATGAAATGGACGAATTAAATTATAAGGTATAATAATAAATTATTGTGTCCTCTTAGGGTACAAAGATCACTAGAACGTACTTCAGATGCATAATTCATACATGAAATTTTATTTTGAAGAGATTCATTCTATGACTAGTAAATTGGGATAACTAATTTCTAAGTTGTATGTCAGCGACCAAGGTTGTAATGTCTTCAAAAATATAGATTTAATTGAAGTTGTCAATACTGATTATTTTATAACCAGATTCCAGCGGAGGAAAAAGCGCTGGAAGTGGATAGGACACACATTGAGGAAAGCACCCAACTGCGCCACAAGACAAGCCCTCACACGGAATCCTAAAGGCCAAAGGAGAAGAGAAAGATCAAAGCACACATCACGCCGAGATATGGAGACAGACATGAGAAGAATGAACTACAATTGGATAGGACTAGAAAGAAAGGCCCAGAATAGAGTGGGCTGGAGAGTGCTGGTAGGTATCTTATGGTTCATTGGAAGTAATAGACGTAAGTAAGTAATACCTTTGAAATTTTAAAAGAAGTTATTTCTACCATACTACATTAATTCTTAATTAATGTATAGGTTTCATGCAATAATTATAAAAATATTTACCTCGCTAAACTTCATGAAATTTGTTGAAAGTAACTTACATCATCTTAAGCGAACAGTTTGTTGAACGGGATAGAAACATTTTAATCCACCTGTCCTCTGGATCAACTAAAATAATTGTAATTAAGAAAAGTTATTACAGATCTCGATCTGATTGAACGAATCAATATCAAACAAGCATTATTCTGTTGGATTGTATATATTAACGTATATAAATAAGCGAGTGGTTGGACAGACTAAGAAATATACAGAAAACCTTAAAATTCCTGTAATTGACTTGTATATAGACCAATAAAGGTCAATGATGACCACATTTTGCTTGAAAACTTTTTCCTGAACTAAATGTTGGGTATACATCATAGAAGAGCGGCAATAAACAGACACATACTAGTGTGAGAATAACTTTTCGTTATGTTGTTCAAATCAAACTCATATAAATCATTCAAAAATCCCATTATAATGTGCTTTAAAATGTTTAAAATTCCATTTTTAACATGGTCGGATCGTCTAAACAATAGTTAAGAACTCATGTATGCCTTGACGTTTCTCATCTTTCATTAAAATAATGTCTCCCTTTAGACAGAGCTTAAACAACAAGGTTTGCACAGTAAAAATAATTCCTTAGTCTGTTTCATGGTTTCTCATCACATGTATACAACTTGAAATTACAATCACTAATATAGATATAATTAATAATAAATGTTTAGCACACTTTAGTTTGTGCAGTTTAGATAAATATTCGAAACGTAATCGAAATCATAAGAATCAGAAAAATAGGTATACAAGGCTATGATCTATATATATTTATAAGTTGGAAAGCAGTAATTCAGAGGATATGTAAAGGTAATGAAATTTATTAAGTGATTGGGTAATCGCTCAACATGATAAAATAAGCAAATATATGAACATCAATCATATAATGTAAGAGATGAATATCAGAAGGCTAAAGAATAATAAACATACAAAGCTTAGGAACAGACATTATAAGCTGAGATGACGGTGACGAGTAGAGGAATTCACGTCTCATCCTATTTGGGACAGGTTGGCTGAATGTACCTGAATCACTGAGTTGATGTTCACTCCGAGACTCGAACCCACTACCGTTTGTTTAAAACGTCATTGCGTTATCAACTTAGCTACTGAGTCAAGACAGCTTGTGTAATGAGGTGAAGTTTAATTTATTTTGTATTGGTTTTTTGAATCTTCCTAATTGGTATTTAGGACTGCAATCGATCAGTCACTCATTGGCATATGTGTATCTTGTGCGGATCGCCTCGTCATTGCCTTAATTGAATATCAACCTTGGAATGCAGGTACATCTAACTGACGAGTCCCAAATAGGACAAAACGTGCGTCCTCCATTCCGCTACTAGCCACCATCATCTCAGCTTATAATAATTGTTCCTTTATTGAACAAAATGTCTCCATCCTTTATGTACTATTATATATATATATATATATATATATATACGAGAATTCAGTCTGATGAGTTCAAAAATTTTTTTATTTGAATTTCAGAATTCCTCGTCATAAGCCCTTCGTAAATACTGTAGAGACTTGATTTAACAAAGATTTTGTTATCGAAATCTGAATGAAATTCTGTCAGAAGTAATTTCTTAAATAACACTGTTTTCTGAAAAGTATTTTTTCTAGCTCATCTTGAATTTCAGCATCCAAAATTATCCGTTGTATTGTAAATTAACTCATTATTATGATATTTACTTACTATCACAAATTTTCTCTGGATTGAGTACCCAAGTTTCTTCGATTTCCTTGTTTGTTTTATGTTTTCTTATAACCTGTTTCGTGATAAATAGAGCAGTAATGAAAATACAAATAATGAGATGCAATTAAACTACTGATTCACGAACTATATAATCAGAATCCAAAGCTTATTTTGTGAGGATTTAATCAAATTCAAAATGCATTTCACCACCAAATGACATCAGCTGGAGAAATCATCCAACTTCAGAGGGCAATATACCTCACATAGAATCGCAATCATAAATGTCAGGTCTCATGATAAGCTTAAGAATTGATGTTTTAGTAGAAAGTTTAGATAAATGGAGTCAATAAAACTGTTAGCGAAATCGATAATCATAGTTAATCTTTTACGAAAACCACTTTATATCACAGTATGACTTCGGATGAAACTGTGAACTATTCACTCTAATGTATCTCACTAGCTGCGAAATTTATAGGTCCCAAGTCTAATCATTTGAGAACTACATCCTCAATAACCAAGGTTTGATATATCTTCTAGATTAATATAAGAACTATTCGGTCACGCATTGTGTTACTTTCAAACAGTGAGTATTTTGGACACCAATCAGCCTCATAATTTGTACTACTAAACAACACAGAAGAACAATAAAATGAAACAGTAAGAATACAGTAATAATAACAATAAGAATACACTGTATATTTGGTCTTGTATCATTCAAGCAGAATTCATAAATCAATCATGTGATTATTTTCGGAATTAAACTTTCTGGATATTTTCTTCCTAATAAGACGAGGTCATCTTCACTAACAGTATTAATACAAGATCATTCTAAATGAACATTGGTATACTGAGTTACGATAAGGTATAAAACAAACGATTAAATGACATGAGCATATGTAATTATAATGACTTACATAGTACAATAAGATAAATCCAATAACCAGCAGTAATAAACAAGCCAATACGATTAAAACTATTTCCACTACTTCTAGCGATTGATTTTCTTGTAATATACGGTAAATGTCTGCAAATAAACAATGGGAGCGTTTGTTAAACTACCAATTCATCTGATACATATTAACTAAGGTGAACAGAAAATACAAAAAACTGGCTTATAATGCACTTCCATAAAGATTTATAGTTAACAAATGATAAATAACCCTCACCTATTATGTATAGTACACTTTTCATACAGTTTCATATTTAGATGGTTTAAGAAAGTTCGTTATGAATACAATGTTTGTTAGCAGTCTAGTTCAATGTTGTTTGTTCTTCAATGGCTCTCCAACTATTATGATTTAATAACAAAAACTCTACATAAATAAAAGTCGTTTCAAAATTACATCACCAAGTAGGATTCCTGTGATCTATAATGGTAACTTCAAACAATCTAATATTACAGTGAAGTAATCAACCAATCTGTTCTCACTGTTTAACTCCAAACAATGAACCGGTTATAACTTCATACGGATAGATGTAATTGTGTATTGAAATATTTCATAATTCCGATGAATAAAATGTCAGTAGATGAACAGAAGTACGTTGTAATCATCCGTCTAAAAGCAAACTGTCTAAAATAAACATGATCAATAACTTTCGGTCGAGACTTGTTACACATTAATATATAGACAGTCATAGTATTCAGCTTATTATAAGATTATCCATTTAAATAAAGCATATAAATATATACATGTATTATCGGCATAATTTCTAAATTTCACAAAATACCTGGACCTGTAATTGTTACTCTTTTTACCAAAATACTTTGAAATCTTCCAACCAGTATTCGAACAAGTAATAAATAAATTCCTGGTTGTGTAACATCTAGAATAGAATAAATACGAATGTAGGAAAAAGGGTTGGAAGTTATTAACACAAATATGATGATTAGGTAGAGAAATGACATTGTTTTATCTTAGAAAATGTATATTAATCCAATGGCATGAAAATAATGTGAATGGTTTAGAAGAATGATATGATTTGACCTTTTAATATTCACAAATGAGCACCTGTGATACAGCCCTAAAGCTTTGAGAAAATCTACTTGAAAGTTTGGTAAAAACTACTCAGAAATGAAATAAGAATATTTTATCATTGTACCTATAAGGCCTTACTAATCTAGAAAATTAATATTATTATTAAATGTGCCAATGTTCTTCAATGTGTCTTTTGTTATATTAATAAGCAAATACCTAGTGAGATGTACTATTATTGGAACACTACAACTTGGATTGATCCGATTTTGATCAGATTTAAAACAATGAACTTAGATTGTACATGGACGATTATAACAAAAATGTTATAGGTAAATAATCAGTATTTGGCAAAAAGATGCTTGTATTTTTTAGGGCTAATCGTGATTTTAGTTTTGTCGTCCTCACATAAAAATGATTATCAAGTCGTAGATATTTATTCAGGGCTATTTTATGTGATTCCCTTATTTCCATTTCTTTGAAAACCAGTAGAAATTACGATTCAGTCATTCTGAAAACTAAATGTCCACATGATTTGGATCATCAGGAGCACAAATTATTAATGTATGCACTGTAGAGGCGTTAGTAATCCATCGTTTTTTTAAAAATTAAACTTTGTGTACAAAGCAACAAGTGCAAGCCTTCATTCTCCCATAGTCCTAACGCTTAATTTCCACAAAAGATGACTTTATTGTTAATGCATCCTTCTGATACTTCATATATTTTTAACTTTAAGTATTCGTTATTATCATCTTAACGTTCCCAATGTTTTAATCACCTTTCTGATAATCGTCAAGTGGACAGTTATCTTTCACACATTTGATTTAATCTTATTATCTTTCTTCAAATTCTCAATTGATAAATGACTTTCTTTGATAGTTGAATTCATGAGTCGATCTAAGCTAGACTACCATGGAAAACTTGGAAGCACTGGACGGTTGTCTCGTCCTATTATGGGACTCTTTAGTAGTACGTATCCACGATTCCGCCTCGCGAGGTTCGTACCCGCAACCTAACAGTTTCGTGAGCAAGCGCTTAAACACTAGACCACTGGGTTGGCATCCAACGGTTTTCATGTCTAACTCCAACCAATTCGTTACTATAATATCCACAAAAACCCTTCTCTGACTTTCTTTGACACACAACAAGATGTAACCTTTCACCAGTTTCCTAAGGATTATTTGATTTGTTAATTAACTATGAACACGATTGTATAGCTTAAGTATATAATAGCGTTAGAAAAGGAATTTTCTTCACTAAATTGCCTTGAATTTTTGTACTAAGGGATTTATTTGTAACCAAGTTTCCGGTGTATGAAATAAGCTAAAAAATTACATGAATGCTGTATAATTATTCATTCTTATAAAATGTTTATTTATCTTGATCCATGCATTTATTCTATACTGACCTAGTCATTTGGACTGATTGTTAACGTCAAGAAAAATTTCACGTTCAACTTTGTATAAAAAGGGATTTAGTTGTTTTATGTTAACCGACATTTACAATTTCAATTCGCGAATTCTTCTGCATTGTATATTTGCTTATATTGTTTACTTAAATTTTTTTCCAAACTTTACTCATAGATTTGTCCTTGTCCGTCATTTAACAGAATAAGTAACGGTTTCCTCGGAATTCACTAACATAAAACTAAGGGTTGTGCTTCTATAGTACATATACAAAACATATATACATCAAGTGAAAGCTTGCCAGAAGAGAACTAACTGCAGTGCATTTGCAGTTGAAGTTATCTTGACATTAATCAATGTTGTAGAAACCTTTTTAACTATATACATTAAACTATAGATATATTGCAATTTAAATAAAGATCACGAGGAAACTGCTGAAGTAATTTTGTTGATTATTTCTTGATTGACCTGAGTATCTCTTTCAATAAAGAAATCTAAGAGTGATTATCTTCGTTTAAATTATTAACTTGTGGTTAATACATAATAATGAATGAAGTGCTAATTATTATTACTATTATTAATAATCCTTTCATGAAGCTGACTGATTATCTCGTAATCGACGTATACTAAGTCAAATTGATTGTGTTGTAACTTGTGGCCCTGTAGCCTTTTTAATATACAAACGTAATGATACCACTAATTAAAGAACAGTAACTTATCGACCGAATCGATGACGCATAAACACGTACGAGCAGTTTAGAGTCTTGATAGGTGCTTCATCCTGCCTAACCCTGCCCGTTAAATCCAGAACACCAATCTCAACCTCCGCGGTATGAATCATGTATTCCAAACATACTGGGTTTGTATACAAACCAAACAGACCACATCATACCATAAAATAGGAAATAACATTTGTACAAGATCTAGCCCAAAGTGACTGTGAATGTGGGAGACTATAATTGATAGACTGGGCATAACTCAAGAACGGTATATCGTATAATAATTGTCTATGGGTCAAGCTTATAATAAGAGGAACATGAATATGCATAGTTTAGCTACTTAATAGTTCTCAAAAGTTACCATTCATGATTCTCGTCGGGATATAACAGATTGTAACTTGTTGGGAAAGTTATTTACTAGTTTCCCAGCTAGTTGTAATTTTATTGTAAGCATTTTTTTGTTTAGTCAAGTTTTAAAAAAGCTTAATCATTCCCAATTCATTCTTAATTATTTTATTTCATAAGTGTAAAATGTGGTATTGTAGTAATGACAGTTCTATATCAGCTGTTTTACTACAGTGAACATTTATTTCAGTTAGATTGCTACTGATCATTGACAAATAGTACTGAACCAACGGTTGTTTATTAAGTAACAAGAATCGCAAAAAGAATTATTAAATGATTCTATTTTGATATTTTAATTGAGTAAAAGAGAATGGGAACAAACGCAAGGTAATACGATGATCATCAAACGAATGAATTTCATAAATAACCGTGGAAAATGTTTAGATTAAATAAAACAACAATAAGATGATATATGGTGGATTAAACAAAGCAAAAAGATCAAAAAGACGAACAGAAAGAGATAAAAGTGATAAGGGAAACCAAACAATGGAAGATGTCTGATAAATCAGTTTTTACGAGTGAATAAATTAATTAAGATGGCGATTGTTAAAGTTGTATGCTAAATCCTTTTCATTTCTTAAATTAATTTAATTGAATAACCATTGAAAATTAAGTATATCTAAGACCTTACTCTAGATAGAATACAGGATCAATAGACCTTGTGAAGAAGGCTTGACATTTTGATCGTTTAGTTGCCATCCAATAGTTTATATTATCTAGCTTTAAACTTTTCATGATATTTCGTGAATATCACTCTTTATCATTCGTGATATTTGTTACTTTTTCAACATTGATGAACCTCAATAGTCATAGAGTTTAGCCAGAAATACAAGAATTACCTCTCGAAATTAGTCACTGGTAAACAAAAGATTTAAACGTTGTAAAGATTGTGTAGTTTTGTAGTTTAGGCTATTCTAAATCAGCCATTTGGACATAATCTTTATGTAATTATAGTGATATCCTAATAAATTGGAACTCATTGACTGTAAATTTTGCTAACAAGGGTTTATTCCATATTACTAGCCCAATTAAATTATTCTACTCTTTGAAATATTTCATTCTCGATATTGTCAAGCAACAGACATTTTACAATCGATCATTTCAAGTTATCTGTATATTTACTTGTTCATGTAATAATATGAACATAATGAAGATACTTACTTGGAACTAAAAGACTCCATTCAGAATTCAGTGATGAACCATAATAAACTGGTATACTTTTATTATTAAAATTATTGAAATCACAAACATCCAAAGGAAATTGTTCACTGGGAGAAGTTAATCTATTCATAAACAGACTCATATGCCATATACAACATGTACTTTCAACTTGAAATATTTTGCAAGATGTTGCAGAACAAAACGATGATACATCGCCAATTGAACTATACAATCGAAAAAAGTAGAAAAGATTCAACTATGATTTTTCCCATTTAAATTATTGGTTGGTGCTTAACAAATAAAAAACAAACGTTTATCCTCATTAAAATTTATTTTTGAACATAAATTTGGATACATTCTAATGGTCTTGATTCAGTAAAACTCTTATTAAACCACAATGATCAATGTTTTACTAAATTTATTGGTTGTCTTTGTAAGAAATAACTCCGCCTGTAGCTCTTCTAGAGTAACTGCCGGTCCCAAGCACGGGTAAAGTAGGAGGGTTGGGCATGGAGTTAGCGATACCATCCCATAGAGAGCTAATTCGCTAAAAACGCAAACCAGAAAAAATTATTCAAACCATTTAAACTCTGTCCTGGGAGTTAGAAGGTCTTCATTTAGAAGAAATATGAGCAGTCCTTCCCAGCTCAATTGTCATTCATCCTTTTCATATCTGCTTCGATTTCCCGACGTTATGTGTTCTTTGGCCTTCCTTTTTTCCGCTTCACTTCAGGTTTCCAAGCCAGGGCTTGCCTCGTGATGCAGTTTGACGATTTGCGTAGTGTATGTCCTATCTATTTCCATCGTCTTTTCCTAATTTTCTCATCAGCTGGAAGCTGGTTTATTCTCTCCCACAAAAGGCTGTTGCTGATGCTATCCGACCAATGGATGTTGAGTATCTTGAGTAGACAACCATTTATAAATACTTGTACTGTCATGATGGTGGTTGTTGTAGTTCTCCAAGTTTCAGCTCAGTACAGTAGAACTGCTTTGAAGTTGGTATTGAAGATTGTGACTTTGATATTGGTTGAAAGTTGCTTTGAGTTCCATATGTTCTTCAATTGTAGGAATGCTGTTGTTGCTTTGCCAATCCTCGCCTTTACGTCTGCATCTGAACCTCCTTGTTCATCGGTGATGCTTATCAGGTATGTGAAGGATTCTACATCTTCCAGAGTTTCGTCGTCAAGTTTTAATCAAAACATATACCAAAAAGTAACCTTTATTCTCACTAAATTAACCAATATATAATGTAAAAATTATATCCTTACCTTAATAATGGATTACGTGAAAATATATTGAACTGTATAGCTTGTCCGTAAAATGATGGAGAAGCAGTTACAAAAAATCTAATTCTAACTATTTCATCAATATGCCATTCATTTGGTGGCTCAGTTATCCATACTACACTAAAGTCTACAATAATTAAAAGTACATAGAAATATATAGAATATATTTATATTGTTAAAAGATTAATTCAGAATATCTATTTACACAAATATAATTTACGTATTCAACTAAACTCAAAGGTGTCTTATAACGATCAATGAGATATTTTTCATATCAGAAGGGTTTTTGGATACTATAGTAAATTCAGTGGTTGAGATCATGAGTCAATTGAAGCTAGATCACCACGGAAAACCTGGGAGCACTGGACGACCGTTTCATCTACGATCCCGTCTCGCGAGATTCGATCACACGACCTATCAGTCTCGCGTGCGAGCGCCTAACCAGTAGACCACTAGATAGCCGGCATCCAACGGTGTTAATGTCTAACTTCAACTAATTCACAAAATTGAGCGACACATCCACCATTGTCTTCATACTTATAAAGTAAAAAAGAACACAAACACAATTAACAATCGAAACAGTAAAAGGAGATTCTGATCAGTCTAGATGCGTTCATTTTTAATTTAAGTTTTATTGATAAAGGATATGTACAAGTGATATGACTTCAGAAGTATTGTTCTATGAGTATATTTTATCCTATATTTAGTTGCAAACTTACTGATATTGATGTCGCAGATAGGTTTCCTGTCTACCCGTCACAACTCTAATGAATTTTAAAAGAATAAGGCTAGCGGTAGAATTCAGACCTTGTGATTCATCTCATCTGTGACTTGTGAGCTGGATGTACCTACATCCTGTTGTTTACTTTCACTCCGAAGCTCGAACCCAGCACCATTTGCTTCGAATATCCCAACTCTAGCCAACACTGATCAAATATCAGTCAAAACTAATAAAATGAAATTGATAGCTTTTTTCAGTTTTATTTGGTGAATGGATAATTATTTTTAATATGACCATGGTACCATTTAGTTTATAGAATAACGAAAAGACTTGTTAATTCATAATTTCAGTTAACAAACTGAATTGAAAAATCTAACCGGAATAAACAGAACATCAAAATTTCAAGATTCCTAGGGTTTTAAGCCTAATAGATTGACATATCATCTAAACAATATTTTAAGATTCATTTCTTTAAATATCACTGTCATACCTAGTTAACTGACATTATTTTAAGCAAGTTTTAATAACTAGAAGGGAAAGAATAATTCTGGAGGCAAACCGTCCAATAAAAATAACGTATTCATAATAAAACACTTTGAAATTAATAGATTAAGCAATAGTCAATGTTTTCCCTAAAGAAGCAGGAATCTTACGTGAGTATGATTACAATGAATATTCATAATGAGTTTCAATATTCACTTTTATCAATCTCGTATACTTCAATTCTATGAAATACAAGTTGTTGATGTTCCACACTAAATCACTAACCATAAAGTTTAATTGATGAATAATTTGACGAAATAGTATACAAGTGAAAATATTCAATGAATTACTCATAGATTTCAATATTTTCCTTTATTTAAGTAGCGATAAAGTGCTTAAAATTTTGTTGATGGAAATTAAAAAAAGTTAAATACTGACACCGTTTGATGCCGGCTCACGGGACTAGTGGTTAAGCGCTTATGCGTGAAACTGATAGGTTTTGGATTCGAATCTCATGAGGCGAGATCGTGGATACGCACTACGGAGGAGTTCAATACTAGGATAAAACGGCCGTCAAACTATGCTTCCAGATTTTCCATGGTGATCTAGCTTTAACTAACTAGTGAATCCAACTATTAAAAACAATAATAACCAGATTATTATTTACTTTAAAAGTACTTATAAATTATAATTATTCTATTGAAATAATTCAAATCAAATTTAATAATACAATGTGGATAGTAAAAAGCCATTGTTTTTAAAAAAAATCATTTATCTATTTTATACAATCAGATCTATTAGTTAATTTTTAAAGAATAAAAATAAACAGGTTTCTATAATTAAATGAATTCATTCAATTTCATGGCTTCTCAATAATTACATACAACTTAAAATGATAATTACTTAAAGTCCTGAGTTATTGGGATCATGGATGCGCATCATTCAATAGTCCTATATCAGGACGAAACGATATTTCAGTGATTTCAAGTTTTCTAATTTAGACCACTTTGTGATTTTGATGCAATTAAACAATTTCCACAACTCCATGCTATCAACCAATTTAGGTGAGACTATAATTTATGGACAACCTGTGAGCGACGCTAAAACGACCTTGAGAATGTCTACCTACATACTATGGCTAAATGGGGTTTATAAACCAGCGTGAGGAATTGGGATTAATATTCACAGTTGATAGTTAGGGTTAGAAATCAGCTATAGCGTTTTCATCACGAACTGACATCAGCTATAATGCCAAAAGTTTATTTAACCAAATGGATGAGTGGATTTCGCTTCAAAATTCAGGATCTATTATCTTAAATCTGATTGGTTTGTCCATAAATTATAGTCTCGCCCCAATATATCTTAGCTTGTGAAATAAACGTAACTTAAATCTTAATAATTAGAAGAATAGAAAACAAAATGTGTAAATAAACATAATTAGGATTGATGTTTATTTAAATGTTGGAAAGTGGTAATTCAAAAAGGGATAAGTGTTGTAGTTACTACTAATAATAATCCAGATAAAAAGGTTTATGTAAAGGCAATGTAATGAACATTTGATTGCATAATCATTCAGTATGACAAAGAACAAAACGAAATAATTGTATGAACCTCAATTAGATAATGTAAAGGATCAATATTAGACTCTTGTATCGAAGTTGAATGCAAACATTGGTTGCAACCTAAATACGAAGACATATCTAGTGTGGTTCAGCAAAATTGAGATGTAAGCGGTTAAGAGTTCTATTCTTGAATAATTAATCTATTCCAATCACTCAACTTATCTATGACTAATTTTAAGACTGTTCACAAAATTCGTCCAAATCTACCAAAATTTCTTCCTAGTTAACTCTTTACAACAGTAGAAGCTATTGTCATCTTTGAAATGAAACCTAAACTATGTGTATAAGAAAGTATGTCTTATTGTTGCCTTCACCGTACCTTTAAATTATTATTTTTATTATAATAATACCCTGGTACGGTCGAAATGCTCTCATGTAGCCACGTGTATACAGCCACTGACAGGAAAGTCATACTCACTGCCTTCCCGCGGCGGGGGTTTAGTTATGAAGTTTAGAGGACGAAGACGGAATGTCTGGTGCTTTAACAAGGTTGGCGGTTGTAGAAGATCAACCTAGATGAGTTGGAAAAAACTGATTCCAAACCAATAGTGAACATGGCCTCCGAGTTCCTGAAGGGATAAATGGTGTATAAGCCTATTGTTGGTCACTGTATTCCATGGGGCTGCATCTCCTAACGTTGTTGTACTACCTTTTGGATTAGAACTCTAAGTCAAAGGCTCCGTGTGTGGTCACCTAAGACAATCAACCACTTTGTTCAGGCAGTATTCCAGCCCTTACAAATCGAATGATTTGCATAGCGCTTATAAATATTCGGTGCCTCCTTGTACCAATGTCTGTGTGCTGAAATAAATATTTTTCGATTGATTTCACATTTAAAAGTATCCCTCCCTCTCTAGTTATTACGCATATCTCCAGGATTTTATTTATGAATGTCACTTCATCTCATTTAACCCCTCTAATACTCTTAATCATTGTGAGAAAAGCGTTCTAATTATCACACTTTATTCACATTGTAATCTGTTATACGTTTGTTAGTTCTACACGCCTTTTTATTTGCTCACGCACAATCACTTATTGCTATCGTTTTCACTACATTGTCTAATATTATAATCTTTCTATTGTATCATCATATTTATTCATTGTTCATATATCCTCAAACAATTAATACTTAAAATATTAGATGAAAAAAGGAGGGTTCAAGAAGGTTTATTTGACTAACAATCTTTCACTGTGGCAGAGACAGGCTAATCACACTTTCCTTCTGTATATAAAAGTCAGGTTAGAAACGTTTGATAGCGATTGCCACTGAAAAAATGGAATAAAAGTAGATGACTGTTAATAACTTGAATTCACTACTTACGTCTACTTTATGTCCACTGTCGAAAAGATGTTTGGCAACTGCACTTACAAAACTTTACTCGATTTCAGTCACTACTTCCTAAGAACTTGTTCAGAAAACATAATAGAAATCCTTCCCTGTATCCTTACTATATTTATACTATTGCAGGTACATGTAACTTTGCAGATGCGATTGAAAGTAGTGTCGGAAGTGTATTGATCTACCTCTGAATGATATTATGAACACAGTGCTGTATGGTTTGGACAGCAGAGAAGCTTCTTCTCAGTGGTGTCTTGATTCTTCTATCTATTTTACCTGAAATTTAATCCCCTTTGAAAAGAAGACGGATGAGGATAGGCTTATTGTACACAGCTGAGATTAGTTCGAATATAATCTTCATAAATAAGGTCTTCTCCATACTCAGTACCCATTTTTTTGTCAAACTATTCGTTCAAATATTGACAAATATTTGTATAGACAGTCCGTTCTTCATCATGTCCAAGATGTTCTTTTTCACATTTCTTGATGAATTTTTCCTGGTAATCATTATTCATTAGGGTTTTTGCTTCTTTGTTTATCTTATCGTTTGAGCACAACTTCCTATGTCTATTGAGGACTGTTTTGACTAAATATCTTTGAAACTAGTAAGAGAACGGCCGTCATAGTTTGAATTCTCTCTCATAAGTGTTTCTTTCATACATTTAGTTTTTGCAATAGTTCTATCGTTTCTACGCCTTACATTAAGATCTAAATAATTAATTAGTTATCTTTTTCACATTTTATTGTAAAGATTATGTTTGGAGGAAAGTTGTTGAAGTTGTTAGACAAACGTGAAACACAATCTATATCACCAGAAATAATAAACAAATCAACGTATCTGGAGTAGTATGTTGTGCTTCAGTTTTGTCTATTCTGGGTTAGCCATCAAGTTCTTAGCCAATATAGATCCTAGTCATAATACCATGGTCACTCCATCGGTTTGTTTGCATAATTAATTGCTAAGCTGGAAATAAACCACATTTTTACAAAGTAATGATGATTTCCTCAACTCATTTTTGAACAAAGGAAGATGTTCAGATTGTTAGAAAATTATAATTTGTAATTTCCCCCTGACAATATATTTGTAAATAATGAGTAAACATCAAAAGATACCACAAATTTATCTGACATTGTTTAAATGATCCGTTTCATCGAATAACTGAAATGTCTTTTAGACTACGAACCGCCATTTACCTACAAATTAGTTATTATAATAAAATGAATTATTTTTATCCCATAAACTTTGTTGCTTTTTGTCTTTTACTTTGTTTGCATTTCTGTACTGTTTGAATTCGCCTGATTTTATCGGTAATTACAGAAACAATGAAAACTGTCTAACAACCAACTGATTACTGTAAATAGTGTTATTATTAATAAACTTTTATTCACTATAATATTAGTGTATTTGTAGTTAGTGAATTGTTCATTACTTAAATTATTTTACAGACCCCCATCACCACCACCATCACCACCACCTCCTTTGTTTCTGTCTGTTAGTTATATTTTTGTACAAAATAATTTTAGTTACTGTGAGGAGTATAAAAACGTTTACTGACTCGTCAGCAAAAAAAGAAAAAAAGTACCTGAAACATGAACCTTAAAAAATAAAAAAACAAACAAACTATAAACTAAATATTATAATGAACTGATAACAATATACTTAGTAGACTGTTTTGTTTATCTATGCATATCTGTATACTGTATATTTCATACATGTTTGAATTACACACTAATTAACAAATTAGATATTACCCCCCACACACACACACATACACTTATTCCCCTATTCTCATTATCTGTTAAACTTTTCATATGACCAGACTGAATTTTCAGTAACTATTCCATTTAACAATGAAAAAACAAAATTTGAAAAAATTTTTTTCTCATCATGTCTCATTTTAAACTGTGAAACACGATTTTTTTTCTAGACAGATGAGAAATATTTTGACAAATTTTTAAGTTTTTTTAAAAAAAAATTAGTATTCGTAGATTAATTTAATATGGATTTAGCATTTAAACGGCTCTTGTGGAGCCAGTTAAATGGGATGTATAATTCGGTAAGTCTGTCATCACACAGTAGAACACCATCCATCTTGATTGAGCAAAGGATAAGTAAGAGTGATTAAGAGTTATATTCTTGCTTACTTTGTCAACACAGGTCATCAATTCGATTTGAATAAAGCTTTTAAGGTTATTTACCATATTCCAATAAATTTACCACATGGTTTACGAGTTTGTCTGTTACATATTGCTGAACCTATCGGGATTCATGTTTGCAAACCTAAGTTTTGTATCTAAAAACATTGTGTGCAATTACTGTCACTAACTTAACCATCAGTACAGGAGTGAGTTTTCAGCTGAACTTACTTTAGACCCTTTTCTTCAAAAATATCCAAACCATTTTCTAATTTCTTCCACTTTGTGTGTTTACATATTCTCAACATTCGTCTCTTGATTTTTGCATCACTACTATAATACGTAATATATAAATGATGTTCGTTATGAACACATGATATTCGTGGAGTTATCGCTTGATACGCTGGAGCAATGAACAGTTGTTCCCTCCTAGTTTCGGATTACATAGTAATGAGTACACATGACTCATCATGGGGAGGAAGTGATTAACTTCAGGGGCTTACGCAAATCCCTTTGTCTTTGATGAATGAACATCAAATTATCTATTATTTTCATTTCAAATAAAATCTAAATATACGGCCAATGAAAAATGGTTTGCGTATCCTTAACACTGAAGATTGATCGAAACTTGGATGAGACTAAGCCAAAATATAATATTCCGTATATTCTAAATTTCAAACGGGAATCGATACCAGGACCCTTGCTTCCACGTGTAAATGTTTCATGGTTTAATAAAATTCACCAATCTCCACAACCTCATACTGACACATGTTAACTTTCTTATTTTGTAATCTAAAGATTACTTACATTTCCGAATAACATCAGTGAGATAACCATTTAAAACCAGTGGATACTAGATTAACAATTGATGATACGGTGATCTATTGACAGCCCACTCATTTTTGATGATTTAAGGTCGAGTAAAATCCTTAACACGATTTCTTGCAGTAGAGGAAATGGATACTAAGACAATAAAGCTACCTCGCATTATCTGATTCCCAATAGTTGTCTAACCAAAGTCTATGATGGAATCTACCCTTTAAATGAATAGCATTTATAAACCGTCTAGCCTAGAGTTTTTGAGAACTGTAGGTAATTATCTAAAACGGTTGATATTTCCAGGATACACTGATATTTATTTTATAATGACATGTATGTTATAATCGTAAAACCATTTTATACCACTCAACAAAAATCAAACCTTTGAATGTGAACAAAAATACTACATTAAAATAAATGTATATATTCCTACTGAATATTGATATAGCTCAGGTGGATTATTTTGATGGAGTTTTGTTCTCCGAGCTGGCTCAGATATTGATATATCATGTCAACAGAAAATTATCAAAAGACGTATGTATAATACAGTTTTCTTTCCTCATATTCTCTTTTCCAGTTTACTTAATAAAATATCATTCAATATAACCATTTTTAACTTGTTAATATACTTCTAAATGTCAGTCTATCAGAAGATACTATTGATATACAACTCTGAACGACCGTTAGAAAAAAACCATAATTCGTAGCTAAACAGCGACATATGATAATAAATAAACCATTCTATTATGGATTACTTATTTAGGAAAGGTGCTTTTTAATTTCGACTCACTAAAATCTCGCCCAAAATTTCGTAATACACATAAAACATATAATTCACTGTATCGTTACACTTTGTAAACTATCATACGCCATTTTCAACAACCACCAAATCGATTTCAAAACATCAAAATATTACAAAAAGGTTTTTTCGAACTACAAAGAAAGGAGAGCAGCTGAAGCTTTCTATATAATGCCTAACCCTACTGCTCAGAATAGAAAGGAAGGCCTCACCATACGTCCTACTTGGACTATCTATCCCAGCTATGATGTTTGATATTATTTACACTTCACGCTATTATCTTGCATAGAAATTAAACTCAATCCTTTCTCACCACAGAGTTCACATTTTTCATCCCTAACCTTGCACACACACACGTTTGCATACATGTCGTTTATAAATCATCTTGACCGAAATGACATGAGATTGACTTGTTCAGACCTGTATTTTGATTGATCGCACATAGTACTATTTAAACTTGAATTAATTTTGATTTGGTTATTTATTCTCTGAAGAAGTGGCTTACACTGAGTCATGAAACGTGAGAAAATATAGTTTATTTATATCATACATCATATTTTATAAAGATATTTTTTCATAGTCTACACGTTAAATATGATAAGTGGATTTTAGATGATTATGAACCATTGAATTTTAAAAATCCCCCTCCATTTCTATATACCAATCTTCTTTCTATCATCAGTGTTTTATCGTCGGTTACAAGATACATATTATTAATTCTTCACTAGTTAAATTACAGACAATGTGCATATTTCAAATCTCCTCAAATAAATAGATAAATAAATGAAAAATATTTGAGCGAACAATCGTTTTCAATACCTTCATCAACAGGCTCTACAGTTATAAGTCCATAATTATGATATTTTACAAAGGCCTAAAATAAAGCATGTATTAATGAATTTGACAATGTTATGTGTTAAAAATGGTGCACGTTTGCATCTGTTACGACATATATACTTCAGAAATGTGTTATTTACAAATTAGAAAGGTCATTCAATAAAGGTCAGAATGATTTGTAGTAAAGGGCCCAGTCACAATAAGTAGTATAGTATTATAGTAAAAATGAAAATGCAAAAAAATGTGTAAATAAAATTCAAAGTAGGAGAATTTCATCCTGTCAGTTGAGATAATTATAATAATATTGTTGTGTGAATATAATATGTAATAAGACAGGTGTGATCAAGGTAATTAAGATAGACGAAGATTGAGATAGAGGTAATAAAAAAAGGGGGGTAAGAGGTTTATAATATTTCGTTTAGGTATCCGGCGATCTAGTCGTGGGTCAAGTTAAAATTAGAGGCTGAATATACCTTTTCTGGATACATAAGTTTGGTTTTCTGGAGTTGATCTAGATGACTAGATCACACATAACATTGTCGAATACATTAATACATGCCTGACGCCCGCGAGATTCATATTAATCAACTTTATTATATTTTGAATACAATGAATTGTAACGTTTATAAAAAAACGTTTTATATCCTGTTGAATTCTCTAAGCTAAATGATATAATTGCATAACCTTCTTTAGCATTCAAGGCAATATTTTTATTGCTTATTTACTACATGAAGAACAATAATGAAAGATCAACAATGAAACTATCTAGTTTTCAGACCTCAATAGCATATATCTAAGCTGCATATTTTCTTAAACGTAAAAATATATGGAACAATATTTCCTTTTTAAAATAAAATTTTTTCTTTAAAAAAAGGGAAAATTACATACCCAAACAGTCATTCAATGGTTGTAAGTAAGTGAAATTTTCATTAGATAACCAACATAATTGTGCAACATTTGTACCTGTCATATTAGTAGTAATACTAATAATACTTCCATTGAATAGTCCATATATTCTTTGATTACAATTTTGACTCATACTTTGTTGAATAATAAGCAGTATATTTTCAAGAACGAAAATCATCCAGTTTACATGTTTCCAACGAAATTTATTAAGAGTGATTAAGAACAGCATAATTGATCAATCTTAATATTTTAACATACTGAACTGACAAAACAGTATAGAGTAAACTATCTTGTAAAATATCTTTACAGGGAAAAGAAAAAAAAGAACGGAATGAATCAGATGAATTAGCCTCAATTTATTAACTCATTACATAGTTGAATACACAATTTATCATTACCATACTGTGATTTCGAACAACAAAGAAATGATTATCTGTTTCATAAAGTTTAAAAGCTCTTAGCGATGAATACGTAAAACTTCACCTCAAATTAAATCTAAAACTTTCTGTTCTCATAATAAATACTCTTATGTTAATGAGTTTCAATATCAATCTTAAGTTTAGTAAATACCTACTGGATTGGTTGAGGTTAGACATTAACACCATCGGATGCCGGGTCAGTGGTCCAGTAGGTTAAACGTTCGGCCGTGGGTTTGAATCCCGCTAGCGTTATCGTGCATGCGCACTGCTGAGGAGTCCCAGAATAGAACGAAATGGCCATCCAGTGCTTCCAGGTTTTCAATGGCGGTCTAACATAAATCGGTTCATGATCTCAATTAATCTCCACAACCCACATACTTATCATTACCATGTGCTCACTAATGACTAGCTTCGTGAGAGAATTCTCGTAGTTCTGGTGAGACGCCGTGACCAGTGGAGCCAATCCGTATCGAGTAGAGACACGTATCTACCTCAGTACTATGGAAGATGGTCACGCAATTTCGTGGATTGGTTGAGGTTAGACAATAACACCGTTAGATGCCGGCTCAGTGGTCCAGTAGGTTAAGTGTTCGTGCGCGACATTGGGTTCAATTCTCGCGTGAGGGATCATGGATGCACACCTCTCACGAGTCCCATACTAGGATGAAACGGTTGTTCAGTGCTTCCACTTCTTCTACGGTGGTTTAACTTAGATCGACTCATGAATTCAACTATCAGGAATTTGTACTGGCACTTGTTTGTGGACAAAGAGTTGGCATAATGAATGCAACGACATCATCATGTTGGCAAACCAGAGCTAAAACATCTAAGATATTGGATTACAAGCCACTTGTTTTTACCATTTTCAATGCTAAATTCGAAAGTCCTCTATCCTATTCATTTTTGGGTTTTGAGTGAAAATAATACGATTGAAAACACTGTACTTAACCGGAGGCTTGTTGTACTCGGTCTTTAAGTATATATATATATTGAGCAATATTAAATGGAGTTAAATTTTTGAAGAAAACTTAATAAGTACAATGACATTTATGATACATTTACTTAAAAACATTCCCAAACTATTCATATCTGTACATCTATTTATTCATTACTTTTTTTTCATAGATATACTAAGCTACTTGAAGCAGGTTCGTTCTTATTCACTTAACTGTTTCTTCGTTATTTATCAGTTTTCCATGTAAGTAAGATAAAATTATTTGTAAGAATCCCAGTAACTGAAATTAAACTGTCACAACATTTTGTTCAGTGACCTGCTTCAAGATTGTTTAAGAAAATAGTTAGGATCTAAATAGCAAATGATAAATAAAGTTAAATCTGTACTAATCATGTAGAGATGACGAACTACTCCATAGGTAGATAAAAGTCATTTAATATGGAGTGCGTTTATGCTGTGGTGTGTGATCACATATATATATGAAACATTTAGTGACTATGAGGTCACAAACTTGTTTCAATGTATCTACAATTATTTCTCCTATTTCCATAAAGACACTCAAGCTAATCTACTGATGCAACATTGTAATTAATCGTTTTGAATCATTAGGATTTCTACAAATAAAATATCTTTCTGATATCTTACGTATAATTGGTGACTTACGTCTAAAAAACTGTTTATCCAAAGCCAGAAGAAAATTTACAATCATTTTATGTATCACTTTTTTTTGTTTTATCAACTTGATTACATATTTGAATAACTTTCCATTTTAGTGAATTGATTAACATAACTACATAATAAAAAGTCTTTTAAGGACTGACATGACGGTACTACTATGTTGATAAAAAATCAGTGATGTTTAAACTTTATTTAAGAATTCCATTTCGGAATAAATGGACTTTTTTAGTAGTTGAGATTATGAGTCATTTGAACCTAGACCACCATGAAAAACCTGGAAGCACTGGACAGCAGTTTCGTCCTACTGTGGGACTCCTCAGCTGTTAGGTTCTGGGTTCGAACCTCGCGAGGTGGGATCGTGGTGCGCACTGCTGAGAAGTCCACAATAGGACGAAACGGCCATCCAATGCTATCAGGTTTTCCATGGTGGTCTAGCTTTAATTGACTCATGATCCCAACTATCAAAATTACTATAATATCAACAAAACCCCTTCTGTGACTGTTTTTTATCCTGTTTAATTGAAATCTTACTAGAATTACTGATAAGGATTTGTCGATAGTAATCCAAGGATAGTTTACCAGGGAATCGTTACCATCTGCTAGTTGATTATTATTTTTTCACAACTGATGGTTGTAACATTTTCCTTCAGTTGAATGTAGTTTATAAGTTGCTTAAAATTCAATGACGTCACTGTAAATTTCATACTTCATAATCTTTGTTGAATCTAGTACTAAATTAGGATCATCTTGTACGGATAAAAATTACATAAGTTATACTTTATCATCTTTTGATAATTGTAAAGCTAATTTCTGATAAATTAACATAGTTACTTATATTATCTTTAGTAAGCTTGTAACAGGTTCAGTGTTGAAGTTTAACTGTGAACAATGGCTAATTAATTATCTGAAAAACATTAGACGTTTAGTGAGACTGAAACATTGGATGGTATCCGTTCACAATGTTCCACAAACAGCTGTTTACATATGATTAATGAGAAGAAATACATCTAATTTTACCAATTTTAATCTACACATTAGCATTAACTGACTAGTTTATTACACTAAAATTAATAATCCCATCTGAAATAGCGAAGGAGACCTATTATGTCATTGAAGAAAGGAAGAAAGAAAGAAGGCAATTCAGCAATGAAAATTTTCTTTTTGACGAATTCACTTATTCAACTATGACTGTACAGTTTAAATGTAAGTAAGATTGTGGAGAAGCAAATTTTCTTTGCTGAGTTGCTTTTTGTTTCTTCTTCAATCTTGTCTTTATTTGGTCTAGGTCAACTGATAAAGTTGCTATGTACTTTAAACATTATTTTTACAGATTATTGAAAATAATGTTTTAGTGTACTTCACAAATTGTGATGGTAATCCTTATGGAATTTCTATCATCATTATTTTTTTGGGATTAGTAAATTAATTAGACGTAAATGTAACACTATTAGGTCACATATCAATTTCCTTATAATGAATTATTCATCAGTAGTATCTGTGTTGTAACTTGAAAAAAAAATTAACATTCTAATCTAAATGTATATAAAATCTTGCGAGGCGGCGGGGTCATAGATGCGCGCTGCTGAGGAGTTTCACAATAGGACGAAACGGCCATTCAGTGCTTTAAGGTTTTTCGTAGTAGTCTAGTTTCAACTGACTCATAATCTCAACTATTAAAAGTGTATAAAACAATTTTATTTTAATAAATAAAAAACTTCGTTGAAATAATCAAGAATACTGTCGACTGATAAAATGACAATATTGATAATAATAATTCTTATCTACTTCTATACGCCAGTTAACAACAATGAAATAAACAATTAACAACATGATAATCAACTTACAATTGATAAAAGATTATAATTTGCTCGAAATGTATAAACAATAATAATAAATCATCATTCATATTTCACATTTCCTATTGACTTGTCAATTACAATCAAGTACAATTTATAAAAATATCCCAAAGTGAATGACAGATTATCTCATCAACCGATTAATATATATATATATATATATATATATATATCTGACTCAAAAGATTGAAATTACAGAATACTCGAAAGCACTTCAATAAGTGATAGGGTGATAGGTTACTAAAATTACTTTTTTGTGTATGTATGTGCGTGTTATTTTTATATATTTCCCGGTGTCTTTTTCAAATTTTTTTTTCTTTTTATTATCACTATGGTATTTTAAAGCATATAGACAAAACTGTTAGATGTATATAAGTGAACATAAATAGATACACATATATACAAACACCTCACTTATACCAAATTATACCCTTTATCTATTAGTGTTTATATTTCTAACTAATTAATAACTAAATTTGTGAATTAAAATTATTATCAATCTAAACAATGAACAACAAATTGCTAGATGAATTCGATGTATATTGGGCGTTTAAAAAATAAAAATAAAAATAAACAAATAAATAAATATAGTAATGAACATCCTATTACAAATAAATATTTACATGAGGTAACCATATAACCAATAATTAAACGACGAACGACTTTCTTCATTTCAAATTGATCATGGTAGACGATAGAACAATATGTATACTTGCTAAACAACATGTTAGTCAAATATAAAGTAAATATTATCTAATTATTCATTTAGGCCACTTGAATCAAAATACTAAGTATAATTGAAGAGTTAATTTAAAGAAACATTGAAAATAAATAGCTCATTATAATAGGATCGTGATAATAAAAACTATTGTGATCAAATTTCAGTTTACCTGTTCAATATAAAGATAAGTTAACTGTTTGCAAAATATATCAATTTACCGAATTAGTGTTCTGCGGGATAAGGTAGCTAACCTTATGCCCACTCCTCCTCCTTTATCCGGAATTGGGACCGACAATAGCTCCAGAGGGGCTTCAGCAGGAGTTTGACATTATATATATATATATATATATATATATATATATATATATATATATATATATATATATATATATATATAGTCCTCCAAGTTTCAGCCACGTACAGTAGAACTGTCTTGACGTTCGTACTGAAGATTCTGGCTTTGATGTTGGTTAACAATTGTTTTGAGTTCCATATGTTCTTGAACTGTAGGAATGTTTTTATTGTGTTGCCAATCCTTGCCTTTATGTCTGCATCAGTTCCTCCTTGTTCACCGATGATGCTAACCAGGTACGTGAAGGTTTCTACAACTTCCAGAGCTTTCACATAAAGAGAAAAAGGGAGAGTAAGCAACCTTGTTTAACTCCTGTCCTTACTTGGAATGCGCCTGTCGGCTTTCCCCTATGTACCACGCTGTAGTTTAGTTCGCCATATGAATTCCGGATGATGTCGACGGCCCTCTCAGGTACACCATAGTATCGAAGACGGTTCCGTAAAGTTCTCCAACACACACTGTCAAATGCTTTCTCAAAATCAAGGAAGTTGATGTATAGTTACGAGTTCCATTCAATTGATTGTTCAACGATGATCCGTACTGCTCCTATTTGGTCTATGCACGACCTATCCTTACTAAATACAGCCTGTTTATCTCGAAGTTAGACGTCCACTGAGTCTTTTGTCCGGTTCAGCAGCACTCTGTTGAAACCCTTTCCTGATACTGACAGTAGCGTGATTCCTCTGTAGTACTCACATTTGCTCAGACTTCCTTTCTTTAGTATCATGATGAGGTGTCCTTCTTTCCAGTCTGTTGTCACTTGTTCTTCCTCCCACATCTTCCTGAATAGAATGAGGAGCATACTTACAGTTACTTCTATGTCTGATTTCAGCGCTTCAGCTGGTATGTTGTCAGGTGTGTTGCTTTCCAACTCTTGATTTGTTTGATGGCCATTCGTATATATCCAATATCGGTTGGAGGTCTGTGTATGCAGCTTTGATATCTGGTGGATTCAAAAGAACTGACCTATCCAAGAGTTCTTCGAAGTATTCTACCTATCTGTTCCTCTATTCTTGAATATCGGTGATTGGCTTGTCTTGTCTTTGACCGGTCTCTCTGGTTTACCATATTTCCCAATCGGTCTCTTCATCGTGTCATATAGCTGCTTCATATTTCCTTGTCTTGCTGCTTTTTCCGTCGTCGTTGCTAGCTCTTTCGCGTATATCTGTTTATCAGCTCTAATGCCCTCTTCACTTGCTTATTTGCATCTGGATATTCCGCTTGTGCTTGGACTTTCTCTGCTCGTGTTTGGCTGTTGTTAGTTGTTGTCTCCTTGTTCATCCTTTCTTGAAGCTTATCCAGGGTTTCCATAGAGATTCATTCCTTATGACGATGCTTCTTGCTGCACAGCAGCTCCTGACACGTTGAAGTTAGTGCTTCATCCACCCATTTCCAGTTGTCATTCATAGTAGTTTCTTCTTCTTTCAGTAGATTCTGCAACTCTTGGAACCTGTTATTGAGAGTTATCTTGAATTGGTTGTGTTTGTCAGTTTATCTAAATAAGTTTGCACTGAACGTTTATAGTATTGTCTCCCAGTTGTCTAGTGTTTCTTTAGCTTCAGTTTCATCTTGGCTACATCCAGGTAGTGATTCTCACGTTTTCCATTGTCCTTCTGGATTTTTTGTTGATGCAAATATGGTCGATCTGGTTCTCCGTGATGTGATCCGGTGAGATTCATGTAGCTTTGTGTATGCGTTTATGTGGGAATATTGTGCCGCCAATTTGTAAAATGCACATGGGTTTGCGAATCACTCCCGACTTTCTCTCTCCTAGTCCATGTCGTTCAATGATATCTTCATATCCAGTGTTGTCTATTACGATTTTGACGTATGTATAATTACATGGTTAACATTAGGATATGAGGTATCTAGACATTGTGCAAATTGAAGTTAGTTTTCAACATGGTCTAAGATTATACAAGTTTCAATACAAATGTATTTGATCAACATTAGGTAAACAAAAATCTTAGAATTATCAGTGAAATCAGTTACTCTAACACATTTATTACCTTTTGTCAAACACTACAATTAGATTTTCCTTTAAGTATACAGATAATCACGCCTATAATTTCATTTTGTGCAGGAAAATTAACTAACTACCTGTTGGCACGTCACTGTAATTATAACAAAGTTCAGTTAATCTCATTTAAATTGCATCGGATCATTAAAAAGATCTCATAATAATTATTCAATACAAGTGATATATAAATGGAAAGAGTAGTATTTTCTAACTGAAAATATTTTACATTTTAATTGATGAAAATATCTAACTGTATAATCAGTCACTACTAATACTACAATCTCCGACTGGAGCCCCTCTGGAGCCACTGTCGGTCCCAAGCTCGGATAAAAGAGGAGGGTTAGGCATGGGTTTAGTGACCCCATCCCGTAGAAAACTAACTAGCTAAAAAACGCTAACCAGAAAAAATTATTCAAAACACTTAAACTCTGCCCTGGAACTCAGGAGGTCTTCATTTAGAAGAGTTATAACGCCTCATGGTGAAAGCTGAGTTCCTTCGGAAGCCACGAGGCTGATGCTCCTTCTGACAACCAGGGCAACCATTTATTTAGGTACATGGAGTAGTCGTACAATGTGGGAGACTGAGAAAGTCTTCTAAATTACTGCAGAAATGAGGAGATACAACCTAGATGTGCTTGGGATCAGTGAAACACGTAAAACGGAAGTTGGACAACAACGACTAGCGTCAGGTGAGCTCCTGTTATACTCCGGCCATGAAGAAGAAAATGCACCACATACACAAGGAGTTGCATTGATGCTGTCCAAGCAAGCACAAAATGTACTTATAGGATGGGAATCTCATGGACCAAGGATCATCAAAGCCTCATTCAAAACAAAGAAAGAGGCCATTTCAATGAACATCATCCAATGCTATGTCCCTACCAACGACTACAATGAAGACGCTAAAGATCAATTCTACAATAAGCTGCAATCAATCGTCGAGAAGTGCCCAACAAAAGACCTGACCATTCTGATGGGAGATTTCAATGCCAAGGTTGGAATGGATAACACTGGATATGAAGACATCATGGGACGACATGAACTTGGAGAAAGGAACGGAAATGATGAGAGGTTTGTAAACCTATGTGTCTTCAACAAACTGGTCATAGGCGGCACTATATTCCCACACAAAACCACATGAACTTCACCGGATCACACTACGCAAAACCAAATCAACCATATCTGCATCAACAAAAGGTTCGGGAGGACAATGGAAGAAGTGAGGACCAAGAAAGGAGTTGATATAGCATCAGATCATCACTTGCTCGTCGCCAAGATGAAATTGAAATTCAAGAAGTACTGGAAAACGGGGCGGACAATATCACAAAAGTTCAATACAGCCTTTCTTCTGGATACTGACAAACTCAACAAATTCAAGATAGTCCTCAGCAATAAGTTCCAGGCCTTTCATGGTCTACTCAGTGGAGAGGGAACTACCATGGAGAGCAACTGGAAGGGGATCAAAGAGGCAATCACTTCAACATGTCATGAGGTTCTAGGCCACAAGAAGCACCACCACAAGGAATGGATCACTGTTGATACACTGGATAAGATTCAAGAAAGGAGGAACAAGAAGGCAGCAATCAATACCAGCTGAATAAGAGCAGAGAAAGCCAAGGCACAAGCTGAATACACTGAAATAAACAAACAAGTGAAGGGGAGCATCAGAACCGACAAACGTAAATATGTGGAGGATTTAGCGAGAACGGCAGAAAAGGCTGCAAGAGAAAGAAACATGAAAGAACTCTATGACAACAAAGAAACTCGCTGGAAATTATCGTAAACCAGAACGACCAGTGAAAAGCAAGGAGGGCAAAATAATAACCAACATCGAAGAACAACGAAACAGGTGGGTAGAAAACTTCAACGAACTCTTGAATCGACCAGCCCTACTGAACCCACTCAACATCGAAGTAGCACCCACGGACCTCCCATTCGATGTTGGCCCACCAACAATTGAAGAAATCAGCATGGCCATCAGAAAAACCAAGAGCGGCAAGGCAGCAGGACCAGACAACACTCCAGCAGGGGCACTGAAGGCAGATGTAACAGTAACTGCAAGGATACTCCACATCCTCCTCAGGAAGATTTGGGATGAATAACAAGTACCAACAAACTGTAAAAAATGACTTCTGGTCAAAATACCAAAGAAAGGCGATCTCAGCAAGTGTGATAATTACAGGGACATCACTCTTCTCTCAATACCAGGAAAAGCTTTCAACAGGGTATTGTTAAACAGGATGAAGGACTGTGTAGACGCCCAACTTCGTGACCAACAGGCAGGATTCCGTAAGGATAGATCGTGTACAGACCAAATCGCAGCTCTACGGATCATTGTGAAACAACCAATTGAATGGAATTCATCACTCTACATCAACTTCATTGACTACAAAAAAGCATTTGACAGCGTGGACAGAACAACACTATGGAAGCTTCTTGGACACTACGGCGTGCCTCAGAAGATAGTCACTAACATACAGAATTCTTGTGATGGATTAAACTGCAAAATCGTGCATGGAGAAGAGTCGACAAAGTCATTCGAAGTAAAGACTGGTGTCAGCCAAGGTTGTTTACTCTCACCCTTTCTCTTTCTCCTGGTGATCGACTGGATCATGAAGACGTCGACCTCTGAGGGGAAACGCGGGATACAGTGGACAGCTAGAATGCAGCTGAACGATCTAGACTTCGCAGATGACCTGGCCCTTCTGTCGCACACACAACAACAAACGCAGAAGACGACCAGTGTAGCAGCAGCCTCAGCAGCAGTAGGTCTCAGCATACACAAAGGGAAAAGCAGGATTCTCCGATACAACAGAGCATGCACCAATCCAATCACAATTGACGGAGAAGATTTGGAAGATGTAAAAACCTTTAGGTATTTGGGCAGCATCATTGATGAACAGGGTGGATCTGATGCAGATGTGAAGGCGCGGATCGGCAAAGCAAGAGCAGCATATTTACAACTGAGGAACATCTGGAACTCAAAGCAACTGTCAACCAACACCAAGGTCAGGATTTTCAATACAAATGTCAAAACAGTTATACTGTATGGGGCGGAAACCTGGAGAACTACGGAAACCATCATCCAGAAGATACAAGTGTTTATTAACAGTTGTCTACGCAAAATACTTCGGATCCATTGGCCAGACACTATCAGCAACAACCTGTTGTGGGATAGAACAAACGAGATCCCAGCGGAGGAAGAAGCGCTGGAAGTGGATAGGACACACATTGAGGAAAGCACCCAACTGCGTCACAAGACAAGCCCTCACATGGAATCCTCAAGGCCAAAGGAGGAGAGAAAGACCAAAGAACACATTACCCCGAGAAATAGGGACAGACATAAGAAAGACGAACAAAAATTGGATAGAACTAGATAAGAAGGCCCAGGACAGAGTTGGTTGGAGAATGCTAGTCGGTAGCCTATGATCCATTGGGAGTAACAGGCGTAGGTATGTAAGTAACTAAGTAACTACTACTATTACTAATACTACAAATACTACTATAAACTCGTAGTGTTAAAAGTGTTTATTGTTAAAAACAGAAACCTTCCACAGAAGATAAGTTGTATGCACACTAAATTAATTCGGCCATCTTCTTCAAGGATTGCAAATGAATACATGTTTGACAAGCTGTATAACTTGAATTTTTGGTTTGAAACTACATTCTACGTTCTTTTTCATTATTGAAAAAAATAGATAGCAACATAAACCAACCTTTTACTACATATGGATTCATTAAAATTTTGAATTTCTAATTAACATCAGGGATTATTCTTAACTAAACAAACACTATAAACTTGAAAGCACGCGAAAGTTAAGCTGTCCTGTTAAGACTTTCAAGCAGTGAGCTATCACGACCCCATTGGGGACCGAATCTAGATGGATACCCCATGCTACCATAAGTTGTTTGCTAAATATCTTTAGTTGATCCCTCTTGAACAAATAAACCATTGGGTCCCGACTCAGTGATCTAAAGATCAGCCTCTCACCACAAGATTTGAATATCTTGGGTAAGATTTTTAATGAGTTCGTGGATTCCCACTACTGAAGAGTCCCAAACTAGAATGAGGCAGCTCTATAGCGCTTTCTAGTTTATAACAGTTGTTCAACCAACATCAGATCTTTTTGTTAACTATAAATTGAATTACATGACATGGTGAACTATTTACTAACAAGGAATCAGCAAATTAAGTTGTGTAGTCTGTAAGATGATTATTGTGAAGAACTTTTCATTCACAGTAGAAAATAATTCAAATTATCCTAAGAAGGAATTTATCGAAATTTATGAATGCCAACACTTGCAGATTAATAATTATCTGATAACATTCTCTTGTAAGAAATCAATTTAACAATGTGTGATTGACAAACTGAACTACTCAAATGGATATTTGTTTCTTCTTTTGTTAATTTAGCGAAAAAGAACAAGTTACTATGATGTCACTTTAGAAACTATTCAGCATAAAATTTATAAGCATGATCGATTAGTTTACGCTTTTAATTAAAGTTAAATCTTTATCAACGTATTTCTTTTATCTTGAGAATAACGGTTGTCATTACTGATAAGGAGAACGTGATAGCCGAAACGATCAAATATTTGTTTTCTACCTTTTTCATGAGATGTTTATTGTTTTCAAAGAAATGTCGTTTCTACTAGTGTATTCAGGTACTTGGTATATACTAATATACGTGTTGTGACTGTGACTGCAGATTAGACGGCAGCGACTTATCGATCGGATCAATGACACGAAAACTGAATGAGCAGTCTAGAGTTCTGATTGGCCCTGCTTCTCTGTCTAGCCCAGCCACTTGAGTTCAGAACACAAGTCTCAGCCTCTGAGATATAAATCATTATATTTCAAGCATACTGAGTTTATATACCAATCAAACCGACCACAACGTACCAATAAAATATGAAACAATATTTGTACAAGAATTAGCCAGATGTGGCTGTGAATGAGGGAGGTAGCGATTAACAGACAAGGAATGATTCATGAATGGTAAATCGTATATTAATAGTTCATAAGTCAAAATAAAGCTCATAATAAGAGCGGCATGAATATGAACAGTTTAGTTACATAACAATTATACGATAAAAATGTACTCATAATATTGGTCCATAAATGGATCCCGAAAATTACCGTTCATTTATTCTTATCAGGATACAACAATACCGAAAATATTGATCAGTAGTTAGTTCAAACCAAAATATACAAAATAAAATATATCATTAATTCATTCTTTGATTGATTTCAGAGACCTGACAAATTCAGTCAAAACAATTGAGTTTTGTTAAGCAATAGTAATATAATAAGTAGACAATAACACATATGACATCACATACTCAATAGTATCTTAGACATCTAGACTTGACTAGATGAAATAAAAGACTAAAAAACTAGACTTCCTATTGTTAATAATCGTAAGCCATGATTGAATTATGTGGCTTCCTACCTCATTCCTTTCAGCTTTTCCATAAGCTATAAATCTGACCATCCATCACAAAAGAAGTTTCTTAAACAAAAAAGCCTCTTTTCAATTGATCGATAGATCCGAGTTAAATAAAATCCGAAAATTATACTCCGATCACTGAATTTATTACTAAGAAGAAAACTCCACCGATTGAGAAACATTGATGATTATATTAAACATACTGGACATTGTCGGTCACTTAAGACAACAACAGAATTTTGATTTTCCTTATTAAATAATTAACAATGATCTTTGAACTAAATGATGTTCATAAGCTGTTGCAATCTCATAAAGTAGAATACATGAAAACTATCTCAACCCTAATGTAATTAGTTTACTTCATGTATTGAAGTTAGCTAGATAACTATTGAAAATCACGGACCACCAAACATCAATTTCTTCCTGTCTTGGGACTTCCTAACAACTTTCATTCACGAACTCGAAAAGGATCTAACCAAATATCTTCAAGTCTCGTTGAGAACGCTTAAACTTCGAACCAATAAGTTGAATTCCAATGACTTTTTTTCTAACTTCAATCAATCATCACAATTACAACTAGTAAACTTTCAAAGATGAAAGGAGAACCATGAATATACAATCTATTCCGTTTTTCAAATTATATGCTCAGGTTATCATAGTAAATGTAAATTATTGTTATTTTAGCTTATATAATCAAGAAAGTATTAATTTGAATAGCTTTTGCTTTCATAATTACAATAGAATTGACAACAAATACACAAATATAAATACATTTATTTGATCTTCAAAGTTGTGAACTTCTGTGAAATAGAGAGTACGTTTCAGTATAATCATACATATGATATTACTGAATACATTATATTTAACATTGTTATTGTAATTTCCGTCTAAATCGAAAATATAAATGATGATCCTCCATTGGTTTTATTTCTTTAATAGACTAAAATAAAAAAGGAAAAAAATGATAGAAAAGAACATTTTGTCGTTATATCTGTTGATTAACTCAATTAAATTACTTTTTAAATGTCAGTCAGTCAGTCAGCTACAACATAGGACCAGGCACATATGTACATCAGTCCAAGTTGCCATACCGCATTAGTACAACAAGATGAACACCGGATTCATAAAAGTAGTTAATTCAGTGGTGGTAATATATAAAAGAAAAATTGCATATAAGGACATGATACAGGAAGAAAGAATTAGTTCGTAAAAAGAAAGATATGAAGCAGTTTTAATCTCATAGTTTAAAGGAAGACAGAGGGTGTATACACCTACGCCTTTGTGATCGATCCTGAGCCATGTCACTCAGAGTCTTCAACTATTGGTTACGATAGTCACGCGGACTTCTAACCAAGTGGTCTGCATCTACCAACATGGATCAGACTAGGAATTAGTGACTTCAAGCACTGATGCTACGTTTTGGTTTGGCCGCCCCCAACTTTCTTCCAACCATCCCCTACACTAGTCGTGGTAATCGGTGTTCAAACATACGCAACACGTCGTATGGATTAAAAATTCATTGGTGTATGTAAAAAAATTTTTAATTAAATTCTAATTGCAGGACTGAGAATAAGATAAGTCTCAGGTTTTAGTTCAAACATGATAGAAACAAAATTCATAGATACACTACTGTCTTTTTAAATAGTTTGAATTTCTATTGATCATCAGCAAAAACTGTTTATTGTGTACTACAAAAATAAACACGGTTACAAATCATTATAATCAATAATGTGTTTAACTAGTCACCCAATTACTTAAGTAGGCATCGAATCCCTGTGGGTCTGCACTTTGCCTGTTCTCTGGTCATACCAACTCTGATATTTTTCAACGAAGCAAAACACCTACGCAAGCTTCATTAATTCCCAGAGCTACAAATGAGATAATTTATTCATTATCCTTAGATGCGATGAAGCGAACTTCTATTGCACCAAAATAGATTTGATGTTGACATCAGTTTTTATACGACGAGTTAGATGAATGATCTCTGCTTCTATAACGTAGTTGTCCTGTACAGTATGTTTCAGATATCGTCAAACACTTTTTAAACCCTCGAAGAGTATACCATATAAAGTAAGAAAACCAAGAATGGATGTGAAGTTGTACCGCTCAAAAGGGGATACTAATGCGTACAACTCTTTCATATTCATTTGTAAAAAATGACCCAGACAGAAATACGTGGGCCATAACCATGGCGATATGAATAATGCTTTTACAATGGGCTACCTATATTTTCATTCCTCACTCACCATGTGGTCATGCAACGGCACATGGTCTGTCCAGCACTGCCCAGAATATAGGATATCATACTTCTTTTCAGTAGGCAAAACAACTGTAAAATCATTCCCGTGTCACCTTTCTCACGCTATATAAAATTAAACTTCGTTCCCATTCTCACCTATGTGCCTGTTATTATTAGCCTAGGAATTTCAAAAATCCAGAAGATAAAGTAAACTAGTTTGCAAGGAGCTAAGAATTCCCGCAATACCTCATTTTTGAAGTCACGTCCACGTAAACTCAGTCACGACCGTTTGTTGTTTTCTTACCCATTATCAACAGTCTGTTGGATTTCACCAGCATTTACTCCGTTCTGAAGCTTATCATATGTTAGTCCCACCTTTGAAATTTATTTGGAGAACGCAGTTCTTCTATGGAGCGAAGCCATTACCTATTACAAATACCCAATGGCCCATGTTCGCCCCACTTTTTCAAGATAGATATGTTTCGCACATAGACCAACAGTAAGTTTCATTAGTTTCATTATTATTTAATACACATAGTGTGATCTTTAAAAAAGAAGGGTGTAGTACTATTAACAGATAGGTGAACATCAAGTTATAAGATGTATCAATTTTTACTAGGTATGGTGGTGATACTCTGGTTGTGATAGATTTACTGAACAATCTATAGAACTCGACAAAGTCACGACTTTCTGGCGAAATTCCTTTGTATTTTCCAGAGAAATACAAATATCCACATATCTTAGGTTAATGAGAAAATAGAAAAAGGTTTAATTGAGACCATGAACCGATCAATGTTAGACCACGCTTAAAAACTTGGAAGCACTGGACGGCCGTTCCGTCCTACTATGGGACTCGTGAACAGCGTGCATACACAATCCCGTATTCGGGGTTCGAACCCAGGACCTTGTGTCTCATGCACAAACGCTTAACCTTCAGACCATTGAATCGGAATCCAACTGTGTTAATGTCTAACTTCAACCAATCCACTATATTGAGCGTCCATCTTTAATAGTGTTCCGTGTTGCCTGCCAAATGAAGACAATAGAAGATGGTCGCTGGATCGGTTGAAGTTAGACATCAGCACCGCTGCATACCGACTCAGTGGTCTGGAGGTTAAGCGTTTGTGCATGAGACACAAGGTCCTAGGTCCGGGTCTCACGTACGGGATCGTGGATGCACGTTGCCCACGAGTCCCATACAAGGGAAAAACGACATTCAGTACTTCCAGGTTTTTAATCGTAGTCTACACATTGATCAGTTATTAACCTGAATAAAAACTCAATAATCTCCACAACCGTTTACTAAAAATAAATTTTAATCTGATTTTGCTATAGATGAATTATCGATGAATGATTATTTAAAAATATCTTAACATCGTGGTCAACATATCAACTGAAGAACTAGCTAATAAATAGGTTTTCATTTCTCAGATAGTGAAATATCCTGAACAACTAACTCTTTTCTTAAGAATATACACACATTTTTCATCATCAACTTGTCCTTAAACATAATTGTAATAAAAAGGTAAGGCTTCATAAGTAAGTCAGTTAGAATAAAATACATGCCTTACATAATTGAACTCACCTCGAAACCAAGATCACAAGCCATTTGTTTAACATTTTCACAATACGCTTTGATTTGTTCGGACCTAACCTCCACTATATACCTTCAAATGTGTAGAAAAATATTAAGAAATCAAGTTAATAAAGAAAGTTTAGGTTAAAATTTAGTTTAGTAAAATTTTGTTGTAGTAAATAAACAGCAGTTTACTTGAATATCGGCTTAGAATCTTTCACAAGAATACATCATGTTAAATTTTCATAATTAACGATGATACTTAGACATTATTAAATGGTATCAAACTGAAAATTCATGGTTTACAGGGTTAAAATCTATGACTTTCAACAACTGAGTTCTATCACAGCCTGTAGTCTGCCTAGAAGTTCTAATCTGAGATACACAGCTCGTACTAACAGACAGTAACCTGCCAATCCAACTGTATAGGGGTTTTGTCATTTCAAACATCTCATGATCTAACTCAACTTGAGTTGACTTTGTTCTCCTCAAAATTTGAACAGTGTCGAGTTTGGTTTCAGTTTTACGGGGAATATAAAACAAAACTGGTTAATATGATATTCATTACTAGAATCACAAATAAGAACTTCCTCAAAAATAAACAAATGAATAAATATAGCTTTAAAGAGAGAAAGATGAATAACTTCAAATGACCGTATATTGATTCCACTATCCACACACACATTAAATGTGTAGAGAGATAGATATAATCAAAGGAGAATATTACTGAAAGAAACCATAATTTGAACAGTGTACTATCATGTGAGTAAAATACAACAAATTTATGAATAAGACTTTGAAACTCACAGAATAGATTCTACAATTAGCAATGCTTCATCTTCCAAAAGATCAGTGAATGAAACATTGAATGTATCAGTATTAAATAAATCATTTTCTAAAGTGCTTTCATTGGATATAACTTTCTTGTCCTCTAATTTACCGTTACATTCTTCTGCATCTAGATTACTATTCAATTTGGAATGTAATCCATTGTCTTTTTTACTTTCTCTTTTATGCAGATCAGATAATAAGTGAACTAAACTGTTACCGATGTAAATTATTCGGAAACGATTGTTTAATGATGATGAGTTATTGTCGTTACTTTTGAGAAATAAAGATCGGTATCTTATAGATAAGTCTAAAAAGCTGTTACATGGAAGAAATTTAACTTTGAATGTGTTTGCAATATCCAGTGGAACTGAAATAAAAAAAGACAGAACAGAAAAATAATCCATTCACCAACTAACTTTTAAATTTAGTCAACTTGTGAATAATCATCTCTCCTTCTCCAGTTTTTGTTTTTAAAACTAATGAATAACAGTTCATAAGTCCATCTTGAAAGCAAACCATACTTACGACTAATTTAAGTTAAATAAAATAACTTTCTGCGATGATCAACATGCATAAAGCCAGAACAAATATTGATGCAGAATAATATGAATTCATTATATTTCATGGTTTCGCGTCAACTGTTTTACAAGCAAATATGCATTGGAATTTTACATTGAGATAAGAAACAGTATGAAACAATTGACATAAGTGAATGTAAAGCATTGGAATAACAAAGGTTATCAAAGATAATTATATAAATATATAAATGTGCAAGAACAGGTTAGAGATTATTTGGTGTTAGAACCAAGGGAACATTAAGGATGGGTGGTATAATAGTTGAGTGGAGCTCAGATACAGATAAGATAAACTGTGTGATAATTTTAGAGGTAATGAAAGGCTCATGGAATTAAAAACTGATAAAATAAGTTACGTAATAATTGAATAGAATTTGAAGAGTTCACATAATTTAAGAGAATCAAGTGAGCGGAAATGTGTGAGTGAAAGGTCGGTTTAAGAATTCGCTAATGGAAGAGGAATATAACACAAACTAAACGTTGACAAAATAAAACAAATAACCAAAAACAAAAAAAATTAGATTACCAGGGTAGTAATAAGTTTATTACTACCTCTTTTTAAATACATAGATCCTGTTTGAAGTTTTTTTATCGCAATCGCTTCAACAAAACGGAGAGAAGCCATATTTCTTTGTCTGCTAATAATTTTAAAAGCATAATGGATGTCAGTGATATGCCCGTCGTCAAGTAAATGCCGAGCTATTGCACTGTTGAGGGCCTTAGTCCCTTGCAGCCTCAATTTCTTCGGAACATGCTCAGAAATGCGAACACGTACTCTTCTCTCTGTTTTTCTAATGTATATGCTGTGGCACGTACATGTAAACTGGTGAATACAGTTGAAGCTACTGAGAAAAGAAGACTTGTCGATTCTAGTTTGTTTGAGTGAGCAGTTCGTTTGATAGATCACTTTCAACGGAGAATTTATTCGGTGATTAATTATTCCAGCAATTTCGTCCTCTTTGAAGCGTAAGTATAAGATGCAAGTTTTCTTTTCCATTCTATCATACTTTACCCGAGGGTTGGGTTTTGCATATTTATGGATGAATTTCGCCGGATATGCATTTTCACGTTGGCAATTAGAGATGAAAGCATTTTCTTCTTCCAGGCATTCCTTTGAGCAAATTATACGTGCGCGGTCAAAAAGGTTTCGTACAATACTGTTTTAGTAACTCATTGAACAGAAACTGTAGTAATTGAGATATACTCCACTCCATGTATTTTTTCGGTGAATGTGTCTGTAATGTCCCATCTGATGTTCGTCTGATTCCAATATCTAAGAAATGGAATTTACTTTGAACTTCATATACCATAGTAAATTCTATATCCTTGTGTGCTTTATTAAACAGATTGAGTAGGTTCATGGAGTGCTTGCGATTGTTGCAGACGAGAAATGTGTCATCAATATATCTACAGTAGTGTAGTATCATCAGTTGCATGCTTAAGCTTCTGTTCCAGGTTTCCCATATATATGTCGGCCAAAATTGGGCCCAAAGGTCTACCCATGGCTACTCCATCAATTTGACTGTACAACACATTGATAAGTCAAGGATTGACGATTATTATTTATATTCTCGGATTTAGAATGTATAAAACGAATTACCAAGAATAAAATCAATATTTTATGCTTACAAATTCATTCATTGTTGATTAAATTTATGGTTAGAAATGTTAACAGATTAGTTCCTATAGTTGAATAGTTAGCTTGAAACCTAAGGGAAACAATAATTGAGACTGATTTGAACTACTAATAGAATATGATGTTTTTTTTCTGAAGTTCCAAATACAATTTCATAGTGAATAACAGAATAGACATAATCAATATTTAAGCATCCTATCGCCTGATTTTAAAGCATTTTAATGGATAAGGATATAAGAAACAATAAACTGTCAATATAGATTTGCTTCTACTTTGTGTCATTTAATATTAGACCACTTAAAATATTTAAAAATAGATTTGTATATTTACTAAAAAAATTGTTTAAATTAAAACAATTTCCAGCCAAAAATGTCTCTGTTTTCAACAGGATTAAACCTTTAGATGTTTAACATTTAATAAATAATTAACTGACTTAGTAACCTGAATCAGTCAGTAACAACCTAGAACTTCGTATGTTTGTACGTACATCAGTTGAAGTTGTCATACCACATTAGCACAGAGATACAATTGTCAATTCAATCCCATAGTGGTGGAGGTAATGAGAGTATAAGCAGTAGTCGGAAAGATTAGGGTTGGAGATGTTATTCAAGGAGTATAATCGAGTGAAATAAATTGGAAAGAGAAAAAAGGGACATGGAGAATTCAGAAGATTAGAATTTGGGAGAACACAAAGAGTGATGCACCTGTGTCATTGCAAACGATTTTGGGCCATGTAGTTCAAAGTCTCTAAAACACATAATCAATTTACTATACTGAATAGATTCAATTAAAAAATCTTGGTAAAATTCATATTGTACATGAAGATAAAATAACGAGATTATAATTTATGGACGAACCAATCACGCATAAGATAACAGGTCTCAGATTTTGGCGCCAAATTCACTCATCCATTTGGCTAATTAGAGTTTTGACATTATAGCTGATATCAGATCGTGATGAAAACTCTAAATCTAAATCGGTGTTTGGGCATACGTAACACATATCCCAGCCATCTCAACTGACGAAGTTTCACTACTTCATCAATTGATTTGCCATCCTTACCTAGTACTCGTTTCCAAACAACTGCACCACTTACTCGGTGGTCCAGGACATACGAACAATACTTAGAAGACACCTATGATCGAATACTAGTAACCTACAAATATCCTCTACTTTTACCGGCCATGTTTCACGGCTATAAAGTAGGACGGAACGAACTGCTGCTCACTAAACTTAGTAACCTACTATTACTATTGTAGTGAACAGAACACAGGTAGGGACAATCGAATATATTTAACACGAAATTACAGGACTTGTCAATAAAATCTAACAATCATAAAGTAAATGCTTAATTTGCAAAATGTCCACCATTGTCTCTAAATGAACCAGGCTTCATTGTTCTTGCATTTTCATATAAATTTCATTCTGTTCCGATTCTGTATTGTTCGATCCTCTTGTCTCTCTGCTGCCAGACCTTCTCTCCACGACTAATATCATATACTACTTATGTCAATATAAGTAGCACACACCACACTATGATAATACTAAAGTGTATTGAAATTCGCTGGTCTGGTTAAAAGCCAATGAATTTAATAATATTCATCTCAAGAAATATATAGTATGCGTTTTTACAGATTAAAGACGATCATAGCTTGCACAAAGATGTTTGTATTATACTGAAAACTAATTTAACAAGAATGTATCAATTCACTTATGAATTGTTTTCTATTCTAATAAAATTCCAATTAAGTAGATTCGGAGAATATTTTATTTGGTATAGTCCGACTACTAATGATTTTCACTTATGTGAAAATCGTTAAATGTAATCCACTTCACATTTCTTTTAATATTCGCAGTTTGTAGATACTTTGTTTCATTTGAAATAAATTCACTCCATAAAACGAAACCAGAAGAATATTTTTTTAGAGCTAAGATAGCTTTAACGGACGGCAGCTGTTCATCATCGCAGCCTATGAAAAAGGATAGAAATCCTTTGGTGATAACGACAAAGAAATCATAATAACTAAAGATGGTGTTTCTAACATTAGCCTTAATAGTCATCCGACACTCAAGTAGGGTTTGTGTGTAGCAAACCTATGAAGAGAATTCTGGTTTCCGACTTGAAAATGAATATTTAGATCAAACATCCACTCTTGAGCAGATTCCAGAACGCAGACACACCTTCCAACTCCCAACAAGAGTTGTACCTCTTGAACTGAAGACAGTGTTTAGCTGCGTAAATCGTCAGTCTTCTGTCACTGGAAGATATACCAAAGAAGTACACTAACCCTGTACAGACTTTTTACTCAAGCACTACTGGTTGGGTTGGAGCTAAAGGCAAATTGGTGTTTGTCAGGGATGTCAGCTTTCTTCATCTTTATCTAGCTTCGTCATATATACCTCTAGAAACAGCACTCTTACTGTCTGATTTTTCAAGAACTCATATCCTATCTGAAGATTCACTTGTTGACTTCTAATAAGCAGATGACACAGTCCTGTTTGGTGAAGACGCCGACACAATCCAGGGTCTTCTGGTGATCTTGGGCAACAACTCAAGCATGTTTGGAGTCGGTTTCTTTCACTCTAAATACAATTGTTGTTCCAGAACTGGTCTACCTCAACACCTAAACTAGTGACAGCGAGTGAATAACTTGAGCGCGTCGACCACCTTGTTTATACTGTAAATTCCATCGGTGTTTGATGGTCGGTATCTGACAGAACATAGGCTCAAATTCGGAAGATTCCGCTAGCTTTTGTCAACCAATTGTAATAGATTGAGTGACATTACTCATAATTGTCCGCAGTTGCATAGCTGTATTAATTCTCTGTCCTCCTTTAATTCCGGAGTTTCTCCGTTATTTTGGAAAATGTATACGAAATGAATTCAGATTATCTAGATCCATACCTTTTATGCTTAAACATTACTATTAATAATACTGTTGCTACTTATACTACTCTAGGATCGCGCTGTGCTGATGTATATTATTATATTGCATATAACTGGCTTACTAGAGGGAGCTCTGGATAATTTATGGCTCCTCGATATTAATGAACTCATAATTGAACCTTAGATTTTCAAATCACATGAAAAATATTATATTTTAGACAACCGAATTAGAATCTTATGGTTCATTTCTAACCTTGGTTTATCTGCAATGCAGAGAAACGATCATCTAATCTCATCTGTGACATGAATCTCACTATCGAAATGGACTAACTTTCCATTGACAGATTCTAACTATGGAATAAGTTTTAAAGACTTGTTTAATTTGAATATGGTTTTTTTGTCAATAGACTAACGAGTATATCGTTTAATATGACCGATAAAAAATACAAATACAGATTGTTAAACACTAACTCATTGATCTGGTAGTGTGGTTCACCTCATGAGACCTCAAGATCATAGTTCTAACTCAGTATGATGTTGTGAATCCACATTATAGTGTAGTACTAGTACTAATAATTAAAATTAATTCTCTGCTTCTTGAATTTCATACAGTTCTCTCAATAATACTGTTTCATTATCAAAAATTACCTTTAAATTATACTTACAATTAGTTTCTTTTATCAATTTATAAAAATTCTCACAACAACATCATCACTTATGTTGATTTTGAGGGTGAGACTATAATTTATGGACGACCTTTGAGCGTCTCTAGACTGACCTTGAGGGTGTCCACCTAGAAACTAGGATCAAATGGGAGTTATAAATCAGTGTGAGGGATTAGAATCGTGATTTACAGTTGATGAATTAGATTTAGAGTTTTCATCACGATCTGATATCAGCTATAATGTCAAAACTCTAATTAGCCAAATGGATGAGTGAATTTGGCGCCAAAATCTGAGACCTGTTATCTTATGCGTGATTGGTTCGTCCATAAATTATAATCTCGTTATTTTATCTTCATGTACAATATGAATTTTACCAGATTTTTTAATTGAATCTATTCAGTATAGTAAATTGATTATGTGTTTTAGAGACTTTGAACTACATGGCCCAAAATCGTTTGCAATGACACAGGTGCATCACTCTTTGTGTTCTCCCAAATTCTAATCTTCTGAATTCTCCATGTCCCTTTTTTCTCTTTCCCAATTTATTTCACTCGATTATACTCCTTGAATAACATCTCCAAACCCTAATCTTTCCGACTACTGCTTATACTCTCATTACCTCCACCACTATGGGATTGAATTGACAATTGTATCTCTGTGCTAATGTGGTATGACAACTTCAACTGATGTACGTACAAACATACGAAGTTCTACGTTGTTGCTGACCGACTGATGTTAGTTACTTTATTTAATTCCTAAATAAATGAAAATAATTTTTCATTAACAAAACAGTCAAATTTAACGATAATAAATAGTATTTCAATAATATTATTACCGTATACTGTATTGTCAAATTGTTTTGTTAATGAATCTTTATTAAGATGTTTTGGTTCTTCATTCGATTTAGCTTGCGTTGATGTTTCTTCTTCTTCTTTTTTTAGATTTTCTGCTACAAAAACACAGCGTAAATGTAACTGAAGAAACTCAAAAGTGATGATATGTACAATTTCTATAGGATAAAATGTTTTAACCATCTTTCTGTCTGTTATTCAATTAACTGTTCAGTCGAATTGGATTATGTATTCATTTATGCGTTGTTAGTTTTTTTCATTCCTTCTTATTATTCCCGTGATCAAAATAACAATGAAAATACAGTAGACTATCACAAACGGTCTTTCATTTCGTTTCGTAGTCCCCGTAAAAAATATACTTGATTCCACGAGCTCTATGAAGATAACGCGAAGAATATCAAATAATTTTCATAATCAAAGTCTACGATCTTATTCCGTCAAAAATAACTTGTTGAAGTAGACTCAGTCTACCAGCTAACAAGAATAATGACAAAAAACTAAAGTTCCAAGATTAGATCACACATCGTAATCGCCTTTCGCGTGCGCCAATTTGTGTTCTGAGTTCATTTTAGTGATGAAAGAATCGGTTATAGCAATCTCTCAAATAATAGAGCACTGCCACCTCAAATATCTAATTAATGAAAAGATTACATAGTATATACACACGAAAGTACTTGGTTTTCCATAAGTGAAATGGTCCAAAATACCAATTTAGTATTTTGAAAACATTTTTAATAGCCTATCTCAGCACCTAGCACTATTTGCTGGGAAACTGAGAATGAATTAGTTATTTGCTGGTTACACTGGATGACGATCACCAAACTTTCTAATTGACTAACACTGGAAAATATAAATCATAGAATTTTGACTTAGATCCTGGTTCCGATCCATTTACTGAACAAAATAACTTCTTTCTAATGTCCCATCTTTCGCCAGCTGATAACAGTGGTTGGTAAAGTTATCGCCAAAAGTGAAGTTCCAGAGAACTAATATATTGTAAAAAAAATCAGTATACATTTTTATCCAGTTAAATTCTAAAAAGATTTTACATTTACTTACACTTCATGAATATGCAGTCATCAGAATTACTATTTTCAACATTCATATTCTGTTTACTATCGTCTGTGTCATTCTCTACTGTGGGATCATTTTGTGAACTAACTTTTCGTCATTTGTTGTTGATGGATCCAAAAATGGAACGGATATATGTAATGGGCAGTCTTCTTGATTTTCTAATTCCCAGAACATTTTACGGATATTCACTTCAGATATTGTTGATGCCGCATATGCATGCTTCCCATTAACAAGACGATTTAATTCACTACATTCAGATGTATCTATACCAAACACCAAATATGGTGAGCAGATTATATCACCCCAATACCCCAGTAAACTCCTTTATCACCAGCTGAATTCCTAAAAACTCTTCCAGAAGCTAAACTTCTATTTGGAACATTGTAATTGGCTTCTCGAAGTTCAAACGCCATCCCATACTGACGCCAATGAGCGTATTCTTTAGAGTTTATTTGAGTAGCCTTGACAAAAATTACGCAAAAAGAATTTTTCATGAGTCTCTATTTCGTAAAGTGGATATGATTACAACAAGAATTATGAGACACCATTTTTTCTTTCAAATGTCAGCAGTAAGAAAATTGATAACAATGGTGTAAACATTCTAATAAACAGCGTTTGCTCTTTAAGTATTCACATGAAATATGGAGATTATATGATAAGGAAAGTATATTCGTACATCTGTCCTTAAAAGAATACTATTAATTAGATGATAATAATTTACCATAGTTTTCTATCATTTAACTTTCGAGGTCAAATGGATGTCATACTGTTACATCGAAAACACCAATGAAATATCGTGTTAAAAATGTGAATTCCCAGAGTTAACCAGATAATTAACTAGGTAGTCTATGCAGATTATCTTTTTAATGGACTAATATCAACTAGAGGACTGTTTACAAGCCATGAAATTATTTAAGTGTAATTTATAATTTTACAATCTCACACCTGATATTACTAGGAAATTTTACTTCTCATGTAGATCATACTACTTATTAACTTGTATTCTGGAAATGAAATAAACCAGATAACTAACTTTCATACATAAGCTAATCGGAATAAATATAGCAAACATGACAGAAAACAGTAGATAGCTGCTCAGTTTAACTGCATGGCTTCTTGATAGCTTATACTTTTAAGTCTTTATACAGTTGAGCGAAGAGCAAACATTAAACTCATAGTCGCTCTCCAAAAATGATGAATAACTATCTTGGAATCTCATGGGGAAGAATAAATCAAACTGTTACTCGGTCTCAACACTTGATTACAACAAAAAAATCTGGAATACTTCTGTTGTAGATGTACATCTCTTAATGCCTTTAGCATTTAGTATAATAAAGTTTCCTTTGCATAAAATCTGAAATCGAGAAAAACGTTATCGTAGAAGCCACCACAAAAAATTTTGTAGAACAATTTCGACTAAACATTTAGGGTACTTTTGACTGGGTATACACTAAATAGTTGGAAGAAAAAAAAGGATTTGCTAAATATTTCGCAACAGAAATGTAGTCTCTCATTCTTATTTCTGACAGAAACATTTTCATGCGAGTAAGTGTTTGATGAGTAAATTTTAATAGTTATTTCAATTTTTATTGAAACCATGAACCGACCAATGTGTAGACCATAAATGAATAACTGGAAACATTGGACAGACGTTCTGTTCTAGTACGGGACTACCCATTGATGAACTCTGCTGAGAAGTCCCATACTACAATGAGATGGGTGCTTAATGCTTCCAATTTTTCACTGGTGCTGTGACTTAAATCAATTCGCGATTTCAAGGAAATTAAAAAAATCTCCACATCCCCTTGCCGACCATTTCAATTTCAATAAGTTGTTATTATGTTAACAGACTAGAAGTACTTACCTTTCGATCGTGTAGAGTTATGCTACAGTCCCAGTCAAAAACATTTGGTATGGCATCATAACGGGTACCTAAATGTTTACGTAAACGATAATTCCTATAAAAAAATTTTGAAGTTGTGTTTGATTATCAGATTTAGAAGACCATTTAATCTAAAGGTATAAATCTCAATAATAAGTGAGTACATAATTCCATAATAAATGGATAATTTAGAATCGACAAGGTATATACAAATTCACTTAGTTGTAAACATCACTTCGGACAAATGATAATAGCAATAGCTCAGTGGGAGAGCTTTATCAGCAACTAAACGTGTTGTTGTTGATCATTATCAAAAATGGAATCTGACAGGAGCGAAAGTTTGACTTGAGCTCCCATACTACGAAAACATAACTAAATAAAATTAACAAGATGGATAGATCAGTAATCACAACGATGAAGCATCAATCATAATTAGAAGGACTGAACATCAATGTTATGGTATGAAAAGACACAACTAACAGGTATGTATGAAAGAACAGTGAGAAGAATACTGTGAACGAAGATAAGAAATGAATGCATATGCACCACTGCGACCGATTTTCAGTCACGTCACACAAAGTCTGTAATTACTGATAGCTGTCGTTGCACAGACTTCAACTAAGTAGCTTATTTCTACCAACGGAAGCCAGAGTTTTTCAGTGGTATTATTCTCGACTGTTAAACAAAGGGAGTTGGATTCAGATCTCCAATAAAGATTGTGGATACCTTTTGCTGACGACCAAACACTTTGCCAGATACCTCCAACAACTCACAAATCTGTAACCCTGTACTGAATTGAAGAAACCACTACGTACACTAAATCGTAGCCTTTGTTAAATGAATAACATGCAAAAAAACAAAGGTTATAAAATGAGATTCCGCTGTCACTGTTAATCAGTCACCGAGTTAAGGCTTACGTATAACCAACAAGAAATGATTCAACTGCTGGGGTATTTTTCTAAATCTGCCTATGCATCTGACTCTTCTCTATAAAAACTCGGACATTGAATATTTTAAATAACATACTCATGACAAAACTATGTGATGCTGGGGTTGAACTCAATAAAATATTTGGAAACAGTGACAAAATTGTTGTCCTATGAATTACGACGGATAATGTTTTCATAGCTAATACTAATAAACTGTCCTACAAAAAGCATAAGGAGTACGGGTGATACTCAAACACTTGTAATGGAATTAAAATATCCTATAACGTTACTTGCTCAAACAATTGCCAGAAAAAGTTCATAATGTCAACTTAAAAAAAGTCTAAATTAATATGAAATGTATTGACTACTACTTTCTCCCAAGAAAACATTTACATAAATAGTTTAAGAAACAGCTCTAATGAGCATTTGGGTCTGCGATATGTTTTATTCAAATTCAATTCATTACTACTGCAAACAGATGACCTATAACTCATCATATATTTCGAAGGATGCCATTTATGATCAGTAAGCTAGTTCTATATATTTTGCAAAAGTAAGGACCCATAAGAAAATCTTCTATAAATGAAAGTCATCAGTATTTTTGCTAACCTGGATCTATACACAATATTTCGTTAAAATCACAATTTTTCAAACATCATAGATAAAGGCTACAGACAACCGATTTTTCAACTTATAATGACGTAAATGAACTGTTGAATATGATTATAAGCGGCACCCTTATAGAAGACAACTAAAAACAAAAGTTATATAAATGATACATAACCGAAATAAGTGGTTGCATAGACAAAACTGGTGTCAACCACTTTTCATCACATTTTGAACTACTTTCAACCTGCCACATAATTAATTAATTAAATAACACTATCTTCAAACAAGCAAAAAGAAAGAATCTATTCTGTCAAACTCAAACAAAACTATTGAATGTTTAAAAACTACCAGTAAGAGCCTGAACGACATTGAACCAAAAAGAAGTGGGTTATTATTTGGCAATCGAATTGTCCCCAATATTTGACTGAAAAAAATGTTTCAAAACGCGTACCACGAAACCACATGCTGTAAAACTTATATCACTTTATACTTGGTACGACTTCAAGGGAGTATTTTAAAAGTTGTATAGTTTCCAACATACTGTCGTCATTAAAAGCACATCAAAACTCATTTAAAAAGGACCCAAATATCTTAGATATAAAAGGTCTTAGGACAACTAATTTATATGCGGCACAACAACTGGTAAGTAGTAATCGGGGTGAATTTTATTTTCCTTAAGAATTAACAACAAGAACCGAAAATAAGAAATAGAATGATTGCGAATCCAGTAGTTGATAACAGCATTTGTGAATCTAAGTCGTAAATGATCACTTATAAGCGTATCAGAAAAACAGCCGATGGGTGAAATGTTTATTACTACTAGATAATTTTGATGGAGCTTATAGACAAAAAATAACCATTATAGCCCGTGATCAAAAGTTGTGTCGTTAGCATTCAGAAAAGAGTAGCATAAATTTTTCTGTTACAAATATGAATAATGAAAATCAATAATCAAGTACTTTAATTTCTTTTCCTTATGGCTTTACTGCTTACAAAGTGAACGACCAAAAACTTTGTAATCTGACAAGGCATTAGGACTACTAATAGGTATGTGTCTCCCCTAAACTGATAACAAAAAGGAACCTACCAACACTTGTCAGCATCAAACTTTGTTTCATCTCCCCCACTCCAAAACTTAAGTGTTGACTCCAGCATATCACGTTCCTTGTATTTCAAATGTGACAAATCAACAAATTCAAATGATGGAAGAGGGCCTAAGTTTGTCACCAACCTGAAAATGGTTAAGTCACACGGAAAAAAGTAAACCTCCTCAGATTATTTGCAGCACTAATCAAATATTTAGATGTGACATCTCGAATCATCACGTTCCCAAAGATTTCAAGGTACATCTCTACCTTCTCTTCTGAGATTAGACCACAAATTCATATTTTACCCTGCAGCCCTATTCTTGTGTAAGGCTCAAGAGCTGTATATAGCTGAAGCATCTGCCGAGCATATGTTTCGTGAAATGGTTCGATCAAGTAGAACTAAGCAACAAATTGATAAATCAACAAGGCGAATACTGTTTCAAACTTATTTCCTCCAGAAAACCTTGAAGATAAAGTTTTCAAGATGTGTCTTGAATCTCCCATTCCTACGCAAAGTATGTTAATATCTAGGTTGTGAATATATTCCCTGTGAAAATTGATGATTTACTATCGAAATGATCGCCGAAACAAAAACTATCAAGGCACTTCGCAAGATTCATGGCAGGAGTAAGACCCCACCACATGATATTCCCTAAAGTATTCTCAGCACGAGCTACCATAGCAACCAAATCGTTACAGTATTTGGATTTCCGCAGGACATTGGCAGTGCCCAATATATTTAAAACCAGTCTAAACAAAGTGATATCTTCCCACCAATGTATTGTCATTGAGATACAATTATAGACATTTACTAGCGTCCAGTTAAAGTTATCAATTGATACAACAGTACTTATGAAGTGAAAAGTTATGTCAGGGTTAATACAATCCGAGTTTAAGTGAGTACACTTAATCCAAGCTGGTGAAATTGCTGAAAGCAGAACGCCTCACTTTCCTGATCACTGATTAAATCAAAACACTGTAAGATCAAGATAGATTTAATCTGGAAGACAAAAGACTTCTAAAAAATAATCGGTAAATAAACAAATATATACGCCTGCCGTAGATAGCTAGTTGATTTCTATTCAAATGAGACTAGTCTGTAACAGGCTGGATCTCTCGCATTTCGTTCTTTGAAGAACATAAATGTTACGTGGTCACTACATAATATCGATGCGTGAACATGGACACCGTCAACTAGAAATTAATCACTTGTCAGTAAATAATGTAAGTTTGAATGTTTCCCGTTCATCTCCTGTCACATGGAGTCACTTACACTACCAGTCAGTGCTGGACTTTCAATGACTCTGCTAATCAGTTCGTCACACCATCCTGTAGGTGGTGTATCCCGCTTGCTGAGACTAAGGGACAGATTGTTGAAGCCTCCAGTTAGTAATATTTGGTCAGACCAGAAGTGTGATACCTTTAGTATTGCTTGCATTGTCTCATCTTTTTGGGTCTTATCACTTGTGTGTGCCGGTCCATTCCTCCAATCAAGTACTTTGTTCCGTTCGCAGCTAAGTAACACCGGCATGATTCTACCACCTTGGTTAACTCACTACTACTTGGCATTGCATATTTGAAGCGACTGACAATGTGTATTGCCACTCCGCCTCCTGTTTTGTGTAGCCCATCCCGTCGCAAAAGTGTCATGGTTTACCATATGTATAGTCGGGTTTGTGACCTACATATATAACCCAAAACCTATTTTTATGACTCCTAGTTCATCATTTGGTCTCTAATACTGTTGCAAGGGCACTTGATTATTTGATGCACAACCTAGTGCTCCTCTACATCATCATCCATCTTCTGAGTTATATGCACAATGTTTTTTGAAATGGATTGGGCAGTTTTCGAGGGATTGCATGCTGTCTATTTTTTGCCAGCACAGTATATCATATTAGTAGAACCGTGGTCTGTATTCTGCGACATAGGTTGCTGACCAAATTTAATTGACACCAATATGTGTTTTATCAAACCCTTTTGCTGTTGCCCTGTCAATGCTGGATAGCTTTTACACGACGCCATGTGGCTGGAGAGGTATTTTACCGATTCGCACCAGGCCTGGTGGGCCATGGTAAATTCCTCTGTTACTGTGAAGTCCAAAGCAATCAGACGCTGAAACTCTACGCCTATGAAGTGTAACTCACGAGAAAGACTAGAAACGCCAATTATTGTTGTGTAAAAATAAAGAGAAAAATCACATTTTCATCTTGGTATTACGGTGTTAATCTACGTTCGGCTCGCCGGTACAAAGTTGATATCATGATGTGGCGAACATAACATACTTGAGTGACACTCTTTGCCAGTACTGCATAGTATTAGTTTCACCATTCTTTGTCAAAGGCTGCATCATGTCTTAACAAGCTTTCCTGTGGCTATAGAACATAGAAGAAAATCAGAGAGGTTTGTTTGACATTTGTCCACCGTTTTCAGCATTTTGAGATACATGTTATTGCCATTTTCCCTCCTAACGTTTATTCAATGCCTCTAACTATTATCAGGTATTTGGTATTAGAACGGTCGGTAATATCGTTGATGTATTAACTAGGATTGCAGCTCCCATAGTCACGTGTTTAACTGAGCCCGTGTTTGACGATTTTAATATACAGGTGTGAAGTTGTGCAGTTGCTAACAGTAGGGTAACATGCTCCTATTTATTAGATCATTCAATGTGCCTTGTTCTTCGTTATGAAACGTCTATAGAAACTTACGAGGCCGTTAAACGTGCGTAATTGCTTGACGGTGGTCGGTTCTGGGTAATCCAGAATGGCCGCCACTTTGGTTCTAAGGGGTCGGATACCTTGAGCATCGATAGTGTGTCCCAGAAAGTCTAACGAGTCGGTTCCGAATTGGCATTTCTGAACGTTTACAGTAATGCCATGTTTTTGTAATCGTTCGAAAACAAGATCCAGATGCTTGAGATGTGTTTCTCTGTCCGGACTTGCGATTAGACAGTCGTCAACATACGCGTGTACGAAGTTGAGACCTCGAAAAACGTCGTCTATGAATCTTTGGAATGTTTGAGCAGCGTTCCTTAGACCGAAAGGCATTCGCAAAAATTCATAGAGTCCGAAGGGAGTTATGATAGCTGTTTTCGGTATGTCGTCAGTAGCCATAGGGATTTGGTTATACGCTTTAACCAAGTCGATTTTCGAAAAGACAGTTGTACCTTTCAAGGTAGCTGTCAAATCGTGAATGTGAGGCAACGGGTAACGATCGGGAATGGTTTTCGCGTTCAATCGCCGATAGTCACCAGTTGGACGCCAATCGTTGCTGTCCTTTTTAGGGACCATGTGCAACGGAGATGCATATGGGCTACTTGACGGTCGTATGATTCCTAAGTCCATCATGTGATCGAATTCGTTTTTCGCTAACCTTAGCTTTTCAGGAGCTAGTCGTCGTGCTTTAGAAAATACAGGTGGTCCTGTAGTCGTGATGTGATGTGTAACATTGCTGGTTACACACGGTAGTTTCGGTTGAGTTTGTTGTATCCCAGGGTACTTATCGAGTAGTGGTTGATAGAGTGGGTCTATCATATGCTTAACTGTGACTGGGGATACTCTACAACCAGTAAAAGAAGTTACGCAAACGGACAAATTAGTGTTTCCGTCTACTAGCCTCCGTTTGCGAGTGTCGATGATCAGATTGTGGTGTTGTAGAAGGTCCATACCAATGATTGGCATAGAAACATCTGCAACGACGAAAATCCAGTGGATGGGTTTGCGTAAACCCACGTTAAGGTAAACGTACCTTTTGCCATACGTAGCGATCGGTTTTCCGTTTGCCGCCTGTAAGTTTAGAGTCGATTCGTGAAGTCGGTCGTTAGGATTTGCTGGGAGAACGCTAACTTCTGCGCCAGTGTCGACGAGGTAGCGAACTCTCGTTGTCACATCTGTGACGAATAACAGACGGCTATGTTCGCCGGCTACGGTTGCCGTTAACGCGTGCCGGCTTGGAAGTTTCCCGATTGTTTTTCGAGTCAGTCGGTTTCGTGTTGGGAAAATTGCAGGGTTTTCTGCAATTTCTGGAAAACTTTCCATACTGGTTATGATACCAGCACCAGTCGGGGTTATCTGTCTCTCGTGGTCTAGAGACAGATCGCTTACGAGAAATGCTTCTACGTGGTGTGCGCGATCTCTTACGGTCGGTACGAAGACTAAGATAACGCGTGAGTGTGTGACATAAGTCGGTTATGTCATTCTGAGTCGTGTGAGGCTTTTCTTTGACTGAAAATACCTCGGTAGTAGAAGGTTTCGTAATTTCTAGAATGCGGTCGGCAGATGCAGCTAGCTCGTCTAAGGCGTTGTTCTGGAACGAGACCAGAACTGCTTGCACCTGTTGGGGAAGTTTTGACAAGAAGAGTTGTTTGAATAGACCTTCGTCGAAAGTTCTTGGGCCTATAACCTCTCTCATCCGTTGCAACATGTCCGTCGCAGAACCGTGTTGCAGGTCGATGTTATTGAAGAGTTGATCTAACCTTTGTCGATCGGTTAGGTCTCCTCGTTTAAGAATCGAGCGTTTTAAGATTTCGTAAGGATCGGAAACATCACTAGTAAACATACTAGGTGTTACGTACCTGTTGAATTCCCGCGGTAGTGCCTTGACTACTGCGAGGAATTGTGCACGTGTGTCGATCACGCCGTGCTCGGAGAAGTCGGCTTCTGCGTAGCAAAACCAGGCTTCGATGTTGTCGGGCCAGAAAGGCATCAGTTGAAACGAAGGTGGGGACAAGGTCTTAAGCTTGAGTACTTTAGGTGTCTGTTCAGTCATGATGAAATATGAAGTACGATAATGAACGAGGGGAAAAATATATATATATCCAAGAAAAACACGAAAAAAATCACAATGTTTAAAAAATAAAAAATAAGGCAATGATATATAAAAATCCCAAAAAGGAACAGACTCACAGTTGCAATAAGGTGTACCAGATCACGACGGTCTCACCAATGATGATGTCACAGGTATTCAGTGTTTGACAACGCTTCTACCAGTAACACCTTCTAATATATTTCGTTCCCACCCAGAGAAATCAAAAGACAGAGTCGAGGAGATCGGAAGAGTATATTTGGCGATGACCAAAATATCGGAATTCTCTGATCTAATCTGGCTAGCGATTGCGGTTGATGTTGAGCACGGCGTTACCACACGTGATCTGGTGCGGATGCATGACCGAGCGCCTTCAGCTAGATGAGTCCACTAAAACATATGGTCAGCATCCAATGTAGAAAACTTAGTGCTATTTATTTTGGGGATTTATTTACCGCTACACACAAAAATCAACCGAGTGCAGTCAACCGTTCGCTGAGCAGTCCCAGTGCTTCCAGGTTTTCAATGATGGTCTAATACCAATCGGTTCATGATCTCAGTTAAAAAAGTAGAATGAGAAGTTGGATAAATCGTTTTTTTACGAATAGTTCGGGCTTGAGTTGGTGGATTGTCAATATTTCAGCAGTGTATAAGATTATGATTCAGCTTACCTTCGATCTAATTCATTTGCATATTCAAGGCCGATTTCAGATGTATTGAGTATTTCTCTATCTTAAACTATATTTTAGTTCCATGTTAAATAACATTGACTATCTGTTTGAATTTATTTTAAATCATTCTTGTTACATAACCACAACACATTATATATATATATATATATATATATATATATATATATATTTCTGCAACATGCATTGTAGTGCAATCAGGTGACCCAAATTCATTGGCATTAAACTATTTTTTAACTCCTGACATTTACGAATCAACAACCTTGAACGTATTCTGAACCATCAAAAGTCTTCGGTATGTAAAACAACACTAACTTTTTCTCCCATAGCTAATGCCAAATCATAACTACAAGTAGCTATTCATAATAGTTTTTTGACATCACCATAAAGCATTATTACGATTTGACAGTCACGTAATATGGTTGATACAAGTGTTGAACCCAAGAACTAAGTCAGTCGATGATATGACTGATAACTACTTCCACAAATAGTGTGGTTTACTCAGTTATCTCTATCAAACACTGATATTCTCAAAAAAGAGCTTTTACAATCAGTTAGTTGAAACTTTATCAGCTTGATGAGAGGTTTGACGGCAGTCATTTGTGCAAATGATTGGTGTCTGCAGTAGAGCAAATCTGCGAACTGAAAGCATCATTGTTGTATTTATACAACTAAAAGCTGATACCATAGAAATGGGTTGGGTGCTATGATCCCACTGACCAAAACCTATGCTCTATCTGATAAGCACATGGCTTGCACTCACTTTATCGACTTATGAGCAGTCGATTAAATGAAGACATCATATTTAATGGTACTATGTGAGCTATATTGATTTCACAAACTTAATTTCAAACGGATTGATTTATAGCTTCTGTTTGAACTTGTGCTCACGCGTAACTTGTATGCAGAGCTATTTCTAATTATCCATCTATAAACACTAATATGGACAAGTGACCCACTAAACCATCAAAATATTGAGTTTACAGCATGACTTTCACAGCTACACTCTCGTCGAACCAATTGTCAGTTGCCATACAAAATTCTGGAAATTACCACTGGTGTCATGGGACAAGAACTTAAAAACTACTATCGAAAGCTCTTTAGGTGCCAACCATTTTTACAAATTCGAAAGCATCCTTCAAACTGTAGGGAGCTAGTTTCTCACGGATTGGTTCTGAACACCTAGTCAGACACCGGGCAAGTTTGTCGAAAGGTGATTTGGTCATAGGCAATATTTACCTCATTGGGATTTTAGGTAAGACGCATGAGCAAGGTAATTGTGGTTTTCTCGGTTCGAGTTCATCGTAAGGTACTTTACCGATTACCTTTTTCTTCAAGAGTTTTATTTATTTATTTGAACACATAAATATTGGAACAAGAGAGCGCCAATATATATGCGCCACACAAAACAATGAGAAATCGAAGAGAAAAAAAAGAACAATAACGAAGAGACTGATGTAAGGTAGTGTGGTAGTAATGAGGGAACGGAAAGGTACAATCAGAAGAAATCTTCCAGTTAAGAAGCAACCACTTTTTATGAAGAAAGTAAAAGAAGGTTACAGCAGGATCGCCACTGGCCTCTATTCTGGGCCATATCTGATAACATCTCTAGCCACTGTGTTGCACCATCTCTCGGACCCCAACCAGGGAGGCGTGAAGGACCGACAGAAGCCAGTTCTTTGCAGCTTTCTTTCATACCACGACACCATGTCATGCACTGACCACCTCTCCGCTTTTTCCAACCAGTCCCAGAGTCGGCAAATAATGCACGGCGTGGAATTCTCTGGGACGACACTCGTAGAACATGTCCAAGCCACTGAAGTCGGTGTTTCAAGATGGTGACACCAATTGCATTATCGTCTCTGTGACCGAACACATGATGTACGTTACCACCGAATATGAGTACTGAAGCAGTCTTTCTGAAACCACGTGCACCAGAGTTTTATCAACTTTTTCGAAAGACGCTTTTCAGATCTTTCTGAGTATTTTCGATGATAAGTCTTATGGTATTATTTAAAATAGACATTCTTTTGCTAATGTGTTCGTCTCTGATTTGAATGACTACACGGAAGCCCTTGTCCAGGCGAAGTAGCATTATTGTTTCGTGTTTTATAAGTTTTCTCAGTGCCTGATGACCTTTATTCAACACCCCACATTACGGAACTGGTGTCGTAACATACTGACTTGTAATATCCAGTAATTTCGATTTCAACTAACTTTGTTTCTCATCACTCATGGGTTTTAGGTCCGACAACTATTGATATAAATACTCGAATTGAGTTTCGGTCTCGATTGCTTTGAATTTTTTCGCAATATGAAATTTAAATCGGAGGGAGTGTTTCTGTTTCAATTCGACCTAGTTTTTTACTCGGTGAAAAAATGCACAAGGATATAGATTTTACTATGGAACATGAGATACATTAGTTTTATTTCTTCGATATTGGAACCTAAAGAACTTCAGATAGCACATTACAGATACACATCTACTGTAAAAATACCTGAAGTTGAGCTTATCGCAATTACAACAGTTTCTATCCAATAAGTTATAAAAAGGGAATTGTACGGACGCTTTTTGACCGCCCTGGTAAAATTTGCTCGGAGGAAAGCCTGGAAGAACGTGCCTTCACTACAAATTGCCTACGTGAAAATACATATCCAGTGAAATTCATAGAGGAGTATACCAAAACCAACCTACGGGTTAAATACGATACAATTGATAAGAGAACCTGCTTCTTTTATTCACGCTTCAAAGGAGATGAAATCACTACGATAATTAACCACGAGATAAATGCTGCGTTGAAAGTTGCTTATCCATCAGCAGGACTGAAACGAAATGCTCACTTAAATAAACAAAAAAATTGATAGGGCCTCTTTTCTCAGTACCTTTAACTACATTTACCGATTTACATGGACGTGTCAAACACATACATCAGAAGGAAAGAGAAAAGGGTACATGTTCGCATTTCCGAGGACGTTCCAAAGAACTTGAGACTGGGAGGTCCAATGCCTCTGAATAGTGTAATAGCTCGGTATTTACTTGATACCGGACAGTCAGTCAGCTACAACGTAGGACCAGGTACATATATGCATCGGTCCAGGTTGCCATACCTCATTAGCACAGCAAGATGAACACCGGATTCATAGCAGTGGTTAGGTCAAAGGTGGTAATATATAGGAGAAAGATTGCATATAAGGATACAGTACAGGAAGAAAGAATTAGTTAATAGAAAGAAAGGTATGAAGTGATTTTAATCTCTTAGTTTAAGGGAAGACCTACGCCATTGTGATCGATTCTGAGCCATGTCACCAAGAGTCTCCAACGATCGGTTACGAAAGTCACGCGGACCCCAACCAAGTAGTCTGCATCTACCAACATGGCTCAGACTAGAGGTTAGTGACACCGGACATACCATTTGAATTCCAACTCCAAATGACCTCTAACGCATATATATATAGTCGGAAATTAAACCAAATAAGACGGCGCTTCATTGGTAACCGAAGGTAGTGGGTTCGAACCTTGTGTGCAAGATCGCACATGTACACTGCTGAGGAATCCCATACTAGGACAAAACGGCCGTCCAGTGCTTCCAGCTTTTCAATGGTGGTACAATACTAACCAGTTCATGACCTCAAATTAAAAAATGTTAATTTGAGAAAGTATACTATTATTTTATGTTCGCTAATTGATTTGTATACAGAATTTTGAAGAGAAAATCAACGGAATTTCCAATAATTCCACTATTATTAGATACTGGTGCACGTTCCTACAGTGTTCTTAAAAATGCCCATTCACCCTTAGTTTCCAGTAAAACACAGAGAGCCAATGCTTAATATTATTTGTTAATGGAACCTACTGAGCACATTAATTAGTACTCATAACAGTACGTCTTTCAGAAGCTTATGAAATTCCAAGGCAATACACAACATTTTTATTCTTTTTTGCGTTAAATAATCATAAGAGAAAACTATCTTTTGTATCATGGAGAGAAATTTCAGAAGTTACAAGTATGTATGAGCGTAAAAATCAAATAACCTTATAACATATGTACTGATAAAATAATAAACATCTAGTATAACATTAATAGTTGAATTAATGAGTCGATCAAAGTTAGACCATCACTAAAAACCTGAAAGCACTAGACGGCCGTTTTGTCCTAATGTGGGACTCCTCAGCAGTGCGCATCCACTCAATAGTGGTCTAGCTTAGATCGACTTGTGAATTTAACTATTAAGATTACTGCAATCCTCACAAACCCCCATTCTGAAAACAATCTAGTATAATAATATATCAAGAAGTTTTAAAGATCAGATTTATCAAGATAATTACCTTTACAAATTATATATATATATATATATATATATATATAGTTTCATATGCAAAAAAATGAATCTGTTTTAAGACTCTGAGGTATCAGGAATAACATTCTGTTTGGAAAATGAATGATTTACAATTGGTTTGACTGTATTATCATAATCATTAGATTGATGATTATAATGGGTATCTGTACATGACCATCCTTTGTTATCATTTGATCCATTCATTAGATAATCTGAATGTTGATGATGCAACGAATGAGTATTGAAAGTCAACAAACGCATTAATAATTTGTCACATTTTACACCATTTATAAATTCATCTAATGACAAACGATTATCTCTATCTAAGTCCATCAACTGAAATATTTTCTCTGCTCGTTTTTCCGGTGTAGAATCTGTAACATTGAACTCAACAGCAGAGCCAACCATTGCGTAAATAGCCTAAAAATAATATAATACAGACATATATAATTTATTTGGAAAGCTTTTAAAAATCGTATATATAAGCATAAACAAAATATGTCCATCTATTATTCTTTGTAACTGAACATGATATTAAGTATTACATAATGACCTTTAAAAATAGTCATTTTAACTCAACAGTGGAATCGTATTGTTTCACCCACAAGACATGAATTTACGAAGCTTGATTTTGTGTATCAGGAGGATAGCGAATACATAAACTGACGAGAAGTCTTAAACAAAGATGAAATAACTTTGCAGTAGGCTTCCCTAATTTCCACTAAATTCCAAATGAAACGAAATCTCAACAAACTCCACATAACTAGGTCATTTTTGTTAGAAAAGGTGAAACTTTGAAAATTATTTCCCAACAAATTAAAATATTTATGTATATTTTTTCTGATATGTACTAATTAAGTAGTTGCCATGATTGTAAGCCTTTATTTAACTCATTAACAATTGGTATACCTTTTACTCACTCATAAATTAGAATTAACTAATTATATTTCTATTAATGCACCAAAAACGTACAGATTAAGATTTCCTAATCGTAATGAGTTGTGGACATGTAGATGACCTATACATTCACGCGAGTTTTTAAACCTTAACAGATGGTAAATTGTCTAACTCTTCTCGTATTCTAATTGGGCTACTATTTAGTTAATTTATTTATTATTTAAACACAAACATATGTACACGGAGGCAGCATATAGATAGGCGTCACACAAATCAAATGAGATTTGTGTTAGGGCTGTGATATTGCCTGGGTGTCCAAACCGAAACAGGCAGTTTCCCTAGGGGGCCATACCCCAAGCCTTTGATCTGAAGGTCTGATCCACAAAGCAGTGAAGCAACGTCAGAAGATGCACTCCCATGGTAGCCGGTGATCAATAATCGGTTCATACACTATTTGGTCCCTCAGGATACTGGAGCCCATGTGTACCATTGGTTTGGAATCAGGGTTTTCCAACTCCCCTAGGTGGATCTTCCGTATCCATCAACCCGGATAAAGCGCCGGACTAGTAATAAGAAAAGAAAAAAGATTTTGTCTATTTGGTTAGTTTGATTTCGAAGATAGTGTTCGTCACGAAATAACCTTCGGCTGGTGAACCATTGGAGACCAAGGAGTGTTTGACTACATATGGAAGAACACTATTAAAATAAATGTGGTTTGAAGTTATTACTCACACTGGCAACCACATCAATGAACAATTTTTTACATCTGACTAATCTGTTCTTCTTAAATCTATTGCCCAATAATAATAATAATGATTTTAAAAAAATTGTATTATTGGTTATTATTTTATCAAGATGCATGTAAAAGTCAACAATTTGTACACTGACTATCTTCTTAGGAGCAATGAGCTTTGGTCATCACTAGTTTAGATTCAAGTTCGAATGTAATTACAACCGGAGATAATTTGTTTCTCAGTATGCTATATGTTTATATATTTGTGAGAAAAGTGGGTACACCTAGACATGTTGAGCACATACTTCGATAACACGTAAACCATCAGTTACTTTCTGAATAATTATGGTTACACTCTAAATCTACCATTATGGAATAGGAAGAATCAGTCACTTTGAACTGAGGCCACGTAGACGCCTTAACTGACAATAAAAAACACACGATTAGCCATGTAACGGTCTAGTGAATGCGTTGGTTTAAATTGTTTTTATTGGCAGTACATCCTATTCATTGTCAACCAGACGGATTTGATTTAAGCTTAATTATGACTTTTATAATAATTACCAATTGTACTTTTTTATTGAGTAAGTAATGTAGTTGTTAGGAAACGGGTACTAGGTAAGGATGGCAAATCAATTGATGAAGTAGTGAAACTTCGTCAGTTGAGATGGCTGGGATATGTGTTACGTATGCCCAACCACTGACTGATCCGACGAGCAGTGTTTTATAGTGTAGGAGGAGTAGGATGGAAGAAAGCTAGGGACGGCAAAGTCAAAACATGGAACCACTCCATGAAGTCACAACTGAACTTAGTCATTTTAATAGGTATAGACTAATTGGTTTGGATCCACGAGATGACAGCAACCGATGGTTAGAGACCTTGAATGATTTGGCTCAAAATAGTCTGCAATGACGCAGGTGTATTCGCTCTTAGTGTTCTCCCAAATTCTAATCTTCCGAGTTCTTCATGTCCTTTTCTTTCTCTTCTTCCAAATTTATTTTACTCGATTATACTCCTTGAATAACATCTTCAAACCCTAATCTTCCCGATTACTGCTTATAATTTAATTACCTCTACCACTACGAGATTTGAATCGACAACTGCATCTCTGTGCTAATGCGGTATGGCAACTCGAACTGATGTACGTGCGTACGAAGTGTTACGTTGTTACTGACTGGCTGACTAAATCTTTTTATTAAATACCTAATAATATTTAGGTCTCACAGGTCATCATACCAAACGGAGAGCCAGTCACACTAAAAGTGACAACAGATATTCCTCACCCATTTGTTGGAATTTATTACTAAAAGGAAGAAAAGGATTCCAAAAATTTGGATTCCGGTACTGCGTATTTACAACGCAGGAGCTAAAGACCAATAATTTAACCACGAAAAATTGCAGGGCTATACAGCGATAAAAATATCCCGACTTCATTAAAAAACAAGTTGCTATGCATTGGTCCATTTAAAATCAGTGATTCAGCTACACCTTAGGACAACGTACATATATGCATCAATCCAAGTTGCCCTACCTCATTAGCACAACAAGATGAACACCAAATTCGTAGAAGCAGTTACTTTGATGGTAGTAAGAAGGGATTTTATATAAGAATATAATACGGGGGAAAGAATTAGTTCGTAGAAGGAATGGTATAAAGTAATTTTAATTTCACTGTCTAAAGAAAGACAGAGTGTGTATACACCTACGCCATTGTGATCGATTCTGAGCCATGTCACTCGGAGTCTCCTCCGTTGGGTACGATAGTCATGCGGACCCCAACCAAGTAGTCTGCATCTACCAACATGGCTCAGACTAGAAGTTAGTGACTTTATGGACTGATGTCACGTTTTAGTTTGGCTGCCCCTAACTTTCTACCACCCGCCTCCAACACTAGTCGGCATTGTGCGCCGTGGTAACCGGTGGTTGGGTATCCGTAATACGTGGTTCAATCATTTCAGTCGATGAAGATTCGCAATCTCATCACCTGACTTACCATCATTCCACAATAACATGCGTCTAACCTCACTATTACTTACCCGGTGATCCCAGCAGATGAGAACAATATTTATAAGACATATGTGATCAAATGCTATTAGCTTACGAGTATCTTCTACCCTTAATGGCCACGCTTCGCAGCCGTAAAGTAAAACAGAACAAACTGCTGCGGAGTATACTCGCCCTTTAGTTGATAGATGGATATCTCGCCTTCACTATAGGTGGCGTAAGTCTGTAAAAACCAAACGAGTTTTTTAATCAGTGCAGAGATTTCGTCAAATACCGACCCATTAGGGCTGATCGGACTTCCAAGATAAGTAAAGTTGTCGACGCATCCTGCTATTTCACTTCTTACCCTTAGTTCAGGTGTTGACGCAGGCCAGTCCTGAAGCAGCAATTTGTATTTAGAGTGACGGAAATGTAACCCAAACATCCTGGCACTGTTGCTCAGTGGTACCAAGATACTCTGCATTTTATCAGTGTCTTCACCAAACAGAACTATGTTATCTGAGTGTTCTAAATTATTAATTTCCATAACTGAATCTTGAAACGAAAAGACAATGTAGAAAACAAAACAACAACATCAAAGACTTACAGTAAGAACCTCAATTAAATCTTGTTTTGATATATAACCATCATTGTCTAAATCATACATCGTGAATGCCCAACGTAATTTCTGTGATAAATCACCACGATTAGTTATATTTAATGAGGATAGAAAATCTCGAAAGTCAATCAAACCATCATGATTTTGATCAAATGTACGAAATACATACTCTGCGAACCGACTAGATTCACCATATGGGAAAAACTTTGTATAAACACGTTTAAAATCATCAATAGATAAATAACCAGTTGGACATTCCTTTGTAAAAAGCAAAAAATACGAAGAGATAAATAGAAAACTAGACTATTTTCTTTGATTGGAAAAATGATTATTGAACATTTGAACAGTTGTATATGGCATAACATGTGTAAATTACGGTTATATTCGTTCGTTGTGACTTTCCACATGTCAGCACAAACTGTTGTCTTTACTAAACCATAAGGGGATTTTCATAGTTTATTGACGTGTTAATTCAAAATTGTTAATCAGGGCTTTAACACCAAATTCATCTTACATGAACAGAAATATTTTGGTTCTTCATCTTAGTAATCGAAGTTTCAAAACCCAGTGTAGTTTTTGGTACAATGCTAAAATACACTCTGAACATGTTTTGCCACATTTAACACTGTGCTATAAGTAACAACCTATGACAATTTACTCTGAACGAAATCTAAAACAAATCCAAGGTGAGTGGTTGAAAGAAATCAGAAAATAATGAAAATCGATTAAATAAGTCCTTAGTGAAACATAACTTTAACGTCAAACTCAATATTCGTGACATCGTAACCCATCAACTAAACAGTGCTTGGCCAAAGCAATTAGAACAGGAGTCAAGAATGTAACTTAGTGGTTAAAAGTTTAGTGATCTAACCGATAAACTACTACATTATACGGAGAAATTTCATAAGTGTTAAAATTTCAATTATTAAAGTTCAATCAAATATTTCAATGATTAACCACATAATATTTTAGCTCATATATAACTAACTTTTTCAGTAAAACAATGTAACGCATTTGTAAAATAAGGGTTTATGTACTTAACTTACAGCCACACATTTTGTGACGATTACTGGCAGTATTCTATTTTCAAAACCACATGGAGCTACTATGTTTGTGTTGCAAAGAATTAGATGTAGAAAATAAGATGACTACAGATATTACCCAAATATTCATTCTATTGTTCAGATATATTTATTTATTGACGTAATACAGTGGAAGTTCAATCATTTACCTTAGGATGAACATGAAATACGAACAACCCAGTCGAAGTTACGTGAAATCGTGGTGGTACCATCACATTAGATGTTTGCTTCTGCTGAACTGAGGCAAACACTAGGAGATAAAACAAATACTAATATCGCTAAACAACTGAAAATGCGGAAGCAATATAACACGTCCAACTCAACTAACCTTCAAAAATCCTTTATACCAGTCTTGAATTTCAGTTTCCGTAAAAGATGTTTGGTTTAGTAGTTCTTCAACAGCATCTTGTTTTAATTTTGGTTGCTTTTGACCCATAGACCAGTTGGAATCCAATTAAAAGGGGAAAAGACAATAATCCCACTGTCTAGCCAATTCAAAAGTATTTAAAGGAGATACTACACTACAAAAAATGGATTATAAACACATCATCTAATATGAATCTATATGTCCAAAATATAGAAGAATTTACTGTTAGAAAAGTAATTTGTTTGTAAGAGATGCAAGGGAAAATACAACACAAAAAACACACTAAAAACCCACATTTTCCACGAGAGATCCATGACACACAAATCTATCATTGAAATACAACTGACACTAGCACGAACACCTCTATTTGAAAATGATTGATAGACTGACTTTTCATTACTGATAGACAGTTATCGCTATCAAAGACGTTATAAAAACTGAGCTTTTAACAAACAATACAAATAAACCTTACAAGCTCGAGGTTCCTTATTTGAACTCCAGACATATGATTAATAATATAATCAAAATCATACCTATTTGTTCACTAGAATTTCTAACAATAGTTGGATAACATAGTTTACGCGATTAATCTTAGGTAATTTTTTATCCAGACAATAATAAAAACCCTAGTTATTTACGCTAATATCCATGTGGTTTCAAAAGTAAGAGTTTGACAATATGTAATACTTTAGTTACCAAACAAACATACAAGACTTCAAAATCCAAAACACAAAAGTAGAACTAAACACAGATAAATATAACGCCCAGATAAACAAAGACGTAAGTAGAGAAAGAACAAATTAAAAAAACAAGACGGAAAAGTCAACAAAAATGAGGAAATTTCTGAATAACCATGCAAAAAATTCAAGAAGTCAAGTTACTGAAAAATAGTATAATTTCTAAGAATAAGATGAACAAACTTATTGTATTGTGTTCGATTCAGAGAGATAACCACTAGAGGTCTTGAAATACTGACTCGAAACCTTTTAAAGATTTAAATTTATTAGCCTAAACTTCTGTAAACATGCTAAAGATCAGTAAATTTCGAGGTCAGTATCATGCTGTAGTCTGCTCTTTGTCATCGTTTACTACCTCACTCATGATCACTGCACAGCCTGAAATTAGTCCATGTTACCGTACTACGTTAGAGCGAAATACAATTAACAAGATCCGTAATAAAGAAAGTCAAAACAATAATAGCATCAGTGATAGTGAGAAAGAGTAAGCATTGGAAATATGGTCCGAAAAGGTATGTATAACGGAATATTGAGACTGATCATTCAGGAGAAAATTAGAAGGGGGCGTATCTTCGACACGCTGTGATCGATCCTGCCCGAACGTAGCTGCTACCTTGACGTGGTGGTCGAGCTTGTCAATTGTGACGACTCAACCGAGCTACACTGGCTGGAACACATGCTTCTTGAGGTCCTGACAGCCACACTTCAGTTACCAACTACTTTCAATCAACCTGAATGACAAACTGATGTAATGCCTCCAACTCTTAGTGAAGTTGAAAAGGCTTTAAGTAACTTAAAGCGTAGGAAAGCAACAAGATCTGATGGATTAACCCATGAGACTTACAAGGTTGGTGGCCAACTTTCAAATATTGGATTGACTGAGATCTTAGCCAGAATTTGGGAGTTGGATATAATCCCATCTGACTGGCCTCGATCGCTGATCGTTCCAATCTATGAGAAGGAACAAAAATCCTCTCATGACAACCACAGGGGTCAGTTTAACTAATTTAGTGTCTGAAATATTAGTCTCAATAATACTTCGACGTCTAACTAGAGCCCCTGAAGAGTGAACCTAGGAAAACCAGGCTGGTTTCAGACCTGGACATGGATGTAAGGACCGAATATTCCCTCTTCGGCAGATTCTGGAACATAGATATACTTTTCGACGTCCTACTATAGTTGTATTCTTTAACCTTATGGCAGCGTACGACTCTGCTGGTCGTGAGGTTCTATGTCAGTATCTGTCACTGAAAGGCATACCAAAGGAGCACATTAACCTCGTACAAGCTCTTTACTCGAATACCATTGGTCGAATCAAATCTTATGGTGAATCGGTCACTTCAAGTGGTGGTCGTTGGGGTTGTCCACCTTCTCCATATTTATTTAACTTTGTCATAGACGTGCTTTTAGAGATAAGACTTCCATCGTCTAACTTTTCAGGAGTTGATCTTCTACCAGTAGATTCACTTGGAATACGCATATGATATAAATCTGTTTGGTGAAATCACTGACAAAATGCAGTCCTCTAACCACCTTAAGCGACAATGTAAACATGTTTGGGGTAAAGTTCTCTTACTTCAAATGCAAAATGCTACTTCAGGAATGACCTGTGTCACCACCTGAGCTAGTGATAGGGAGTGAAGTTGAGCACACCGGTCGCTTCACTCATCTGGGGAGTTTCATCAGTACTGATGATCTGGTGCCTGATAAAATCTCGGCATGGATTCGGAAGGCCAAGTTGGGTCACTTGTTGCGTAGACCAGATATACGTCTTCTAACGGAAAGGAGAAACTACTGAGCAGCAGTTTGCTCCGTTCTACATTACAGATGTGAAACATGGGCATTAAGAACAGAGGTTACTAGTATTCGATCGTGTATCCTTGAAGCATGGCTCGTGTATCTTGGGACCACCGACTAAGTAATGCCTGGGTTAGGAGTAGAATACTTGATAAAGATGGGAAGTTGACTGATGAAGGAGTAAACTTTCATCGACTGAGGTGGTTGGGACATGTGTTACGTATGCTTAACCACTGTCTACCTCGACGGAGGGATGTTATCTGGTGTAGTAGACTGGAACCTGCTTCGGTCTGGGCACCCGGGCAGTATCACAGCACATACACAAACCAAGTGACTTGTGTGGCGCATATGCATTCGGTGCCCCTTTGTACCAATACTTATATGTTCAAATAAATAATAAAATGAAGGCTGGAAGAACGATACTAGTGGCTAAACCAAAACATAGCATCAGCTCATGAAGTGATTGACGATTAGAATGAATCATGTTAATAGAAACGTGAACAAGGTATACTTACAGCGTTCCAGACCATACTCCTGCAATCAGTTATATACGCTCTACTAGCCTTTTTAAATAGAAGCAGTAATACTGCCTAATTCAAATCTTCAACCATAAGAATACAGAAATCACTATACATTTGTTGAAGTGATCATTTATATATTATCGAGTAATGCATACATGGGACGGGTCAGGACACTACGCCAACATTTACCACCACCATCATAGAGTAGTCTTGTAAGCTCTCAGTCAGAGTTTAACTCTAATTAACTGTTGTAAGTAGAATTTGATTAGTGCAATACTTACCCACTAACAAGTCAATACATTCATTTAGCTGGCAATCTTGTGCATAAGTGTTAAAGTACCATTGTCTTACATTAATCCCGCAGTAAAACTATCACATAAGTAAAATTTGACGTCAACGATAAAATAAAAACGAGATTTGCAAGTTCAAACCGTAATTTAATAAACTTTGAAGTAACTGAGCAACCGTTCAACTGATAACATTTAAGACCATGCTTTCAACCAGAAAAACACTATGGCCGTGATTATATCATATATATATATGGTAAGAGGATGGCTTTTCTGAAATACATGAATAAAAAACAAACAAATCTCGTTCTCTAAACTTTAAGGAAAATTTCTCAAACAATGAGTTTCAGCAGTAGTTTAAGCAAAATTCAGAAGACAACGCGAGCAGTATTTCTGAGATTCATGCTGACCGTGTGGTTTTTACTGAAATGTGCACTGACTTTTCTCTCGAAATTAGAAAAATTAAAAAGAGAAACCAGAAGATATGGGTACACAAGATGATGAAAGGAATATACCATCCACTTCTCGAAAGACATCGCTAACACATATGTTCGAAATAACTTAAATTCACAAAGTGGACGACACGAATGTCCCTTTCGTTTCAATTTCCATGGATCAGAAACATGTAGTACTACATGATTAGTGTGAAAAAATCACTTTACAATATTTAAACATAGTAAATTTGAACCTGTTTTCTAAACGGCCGTAAATTTTAACTTCGTATGAATTAAACGAAGTGGAAGTGATCCACTTCTGTCTATACGTTGATGGTTGACCTTAATATAACGAGGAGATCAAAAATTCCGCAACATTTCTGATATTCAACCTCCAACATCTAAAATCTTTGTCATGACCATGCATAAAGCGGTTATTTTTTGGTCCTCATCTGTCGTTGGTTTTTTTACGTTTTAGGGTATTTGTTTATGTTCAATGGACGATAGTCGGGTCACTTCATTACACTCATTTTAATCAGAATGGTTGTTAGTATATTTTGCTATTCGAGTGAGTTGTTTGAAGACAATAGGGTTTCTGGAAATCAGTGGCTGTCACATCGCCAGACAGGAGGTTGACTAGCTGCAATGTTAGAAGTATACAGTGATGATTCGAGTGCTAAGAGAAGACGATTGTTTCAAGAATATATAAATGATTTACATTATTGGTAAGCAGACAGAAATAAAATATGAAGAGAGAAAAGGTGATGATGATAAGCGAGATGAGCAGTATTCACTGTCATTCACCAGTGATAAAAAATGCGAATTGTGAGACATGCATCAGACACAGCTCATCAATAGGTGAACCCATATTTGTAAAATTTTCTTTCGAGGCTATCCACTGAGATGGCTGTAGTTACTTCGCGTGATAGAGCAAACCGAATTGTTTGCTCCTCGATTCACAATACTTAAAATGTTGCCTCTAGGAGGGTACAATAACACTGTGTACTTGAAGTCGAAGCTGTGCGTATGTTTAAAGGAAAACTAGGAACAATTCTGACGTGATTGTCCAAAGTTGTCTACGCATGAAGTGGAGTTGCGTTTGCCTTGACTGCATCCCCTGAGTACTTTGAACTGGTGTCTATGCCTTCTGAGGGTGCAAACCGAGGATCACACTCTGAGGGGACAATTATGGGCTGACTTTCACGGAGACTGTAAGTGCTTTCTATCAAATGACACAGAATGTTCATGACATGACATTTCGAAAGGCTAAGTTTATCCCACTTTCTACTCCCCATTCCCATTTAGTTGTTAGGTCCTTCCAAAGCACACGTGAATCGTTTTCGTTTTTTATTGGTCTCCATATCTATGCGTTTCCCGCATAGATCAGTGCCACTGAGCTAATTTCATATGGTAAATCGTTAATAAAGCTCTAAAACATAGGTAGACCGTAGATTGTTCCTGCGAAAATTTTCATGTCATGACCCCCTAATTTTCATGCGCACTATTTACCTTGATGCAAAACGTCATGTTCTCTAGGTTATATTTGAGCTACGTTAGGGGTGGATCAATGAAACTCATCTTTTCAACCTTCGTTATGAGAAGTACATGAGGAACAGTGTCGAAAGTTTAAGTGAGATCGAGGAATATTACATGAACCGTTATGATTCGGTCCCAGTAGGTCGTCCATCTATTTCACTGCTGTGTGGAGATTGCACGTACATGATGACCTTCCTAAACCCGTATTAGGCCTCATGGATGTTGTTTTTATCTACGTACTCCCTCATTTCCTCATTGATCAGTTCTTCCATTACCTTCGACAGTATTCGAAGAAATGAGACTAGTCCGTAACAGGCTGGATCTCTCGCATTTCGTTCTTTGAAGAACATAAATGTTACGTGGTCACTACATAATATCGATGCGTGAACATGGACACCGTCAACTAGAAGTTAATCATTTGTCGGTAAATAATGTAAGTTTGAATGTTTCCCGTTCATCTCCTATCACGTGGAGTCACTTACACTACCAGTCAGTGCTGGACCTTCAATGACTGTGATAATCAGTTTGTAATACCATCCTGTAGGTGGTGTATCCCGCTTGCTGAGACTAAGGGACAGATTGTTGAAGCCTCCAGTTAGTAATATTTGGTCAGACCAGAAGTGTGATACCTTTAGTATTGCTTGCATTGTCTCATCTTTTTGGGTTTTATCACTTGTGTGCCGGTTCATTCCTCCATTCCTCCGTTCGCAGCTAAGTGACACCGGCATGATTCTACCACCCCGGTTAACTCGCTAATATATGGCATTGCAGAATTGAAGCGACTTACATTGTGTATTACCACTCCGCCTCCTGTTTTGTGTAGCCCATCACGTCACTACATAGCAAAGGAACCCATAAGGTACTTAATATTGCAAATTCATCTCTAACCGTTCTAGCAAACAACCTTGCAGTGACCACACAACTTATCCACAAGTTATGCGTTTAGAAAAAGACGAATGTATGTTGTAGTTAAAACAATAATTAAAAGAGCAGTTGATCGAGTGAGATGAATTTATCGTAAAATGCTTCAGGCTTGGTGTTGAAGATGTCACAGGTATTCAGTGTTTGACAACGCTTTTACCAGCCACGCCTTCTAATATAATTTGTACCCATCAAGAGAAATCAAATGACAGAGTCGAGATCGAATGAGTGTATTTGGTGATTACCAATATATCGGAATTCTCTGATCTAATCTGGCTAGCGATTGCGGTAGATGTTGAGCACAGCGTTACCACACATGATCTGGTGCCGATGCATGACTGAACGCCTTCAGCTAGTTGACTCCACTAAAACTAATCTGGTCAGCATCCATTGTCGAAAACTTACAGAGCTATTTATTTTGGGGATTTATTCACCTCCACAATGTGATTATAGTTGGCAGAATTGTTGTTGTCTTACAGCAAGTTAATGATGAAATTGGTATCCTTGAAAGTGTTCGAATGTTGCATTTCGGTACTGAAAATTGAATATTTTTAGGTTATTGGTGAGATATCAACGAGACCGCGTTTGACTTGAAAACGTGCGTGGTCCAAAAAGATAAGCTGTTCAGCTATGTGAAAACTGGGCCAAATGAGTTTCGACTTGATACGCTAAGCTTAGCAACTGTGGTTGCAATCTTAGGCCAATCTCCTGTGCTGCTGTTCTATCACCGCTTAAACTCTTATGCGATCCCTATAATTTTCCTGATTTACTCAGTTACCGAGGTCGGCTTTCAATACACCGGACTTGGCCGCGTATGTCATAGTTCCTGCTGCCCCACATCCCTAGAACTTCACAGTTCCCGAAATGAACGACTATGATGTAGGTTGAAGCTTCTGGTATCTGTTTTTTAGGACTCCTTGATGATTTGTTAGCGTCTGAAGACTACTATTGATCGTTCTTATAGGTTTTGTCCTGGCCCTTCCGTGCCAGTTTCCGAGACCTGTATAACATCAACTCCGTAGTTTTCCCATCGTTCTCCATTAGTTTTCGCACAGCCTTTTGTACCACCATAGCTTATTGATTAGTACGGCTGCATAACATTTTGTGAGCTAGATAGTAAGTCTTATGTTATGTTTCCGTTACACACTCCACAGTGTGCAAAAAATGATCCAGTGCCCACTCTGTGTTTTACTGTTGCGTTTGTATGTTTGATTTTAACATGGATTGATTTGCTTGGCTGAAGTGCTACGTCTGAAACTACCTTGAGGTGTATCTCTTAGCCTTAATTTGAAAATTTTGGAAATTCTCCGATTAGAGATGCATATTCCTCTCTTAATATTCATCCCTGTAGTAGAACCTTTACCAGCCGACCTCTTCGCAGGAAAGTTATAGCTTGTGCAAAATACTTGATAAAGGAAAGCTAAATACAAAGAAATAAGTAAATAGAAATTCTAACAGTCAAATTGGGCTTGATAGGTTGGAGAGCAGAAGTAATTTGGACTTAAATTGCAGTATAAATTTGGACTAACTCAGATATGTTTCTAGTTTTACATAGATTAGATAAATAATTGTAACTGTACTATGCAGATTTCTTCAAACAACCATCCCAGTTTGGCTAGTGAGAACTTCTGGGCTAATGAAAAAGATTATTTAGCTTAGAGACTTAGTAAACCGATTAAATGCTGAACAAATAAATCTTTCAAGTATCTCGGTAATAGTTGGAAACATTTAATATGATACTTCTACTTTAGACAACGAATATTTCTTTGAAATAGGTATTCATGTCAATATTCGGCAATCATACTGACTAGTAGTTTTAATCCTCGCCATTGTATCGTGTATTTGAAATATTATAAAAAAATAATAGTAATCCCAATAAGTTCAGAACTTCAAAAAGACACGACCAAGAACTCAAAACTACAGTACGCAGTATGAATAACTAGCTTGGAAATCTCAGATTTGCTGACCTCTGAATACATTCAAATTTACTTTTCCAACAATCCACTATTGTCTTCTTTCTTATTTATCTTCTTGAAAATTTTTGCAGGATACTTGGAGATCTGTATCCTCCTATTCTCTGTGTGTATTTGAAGTGAGCGTTGATAAGTCATAATCATATTAGTGTCTTTTCTTCTATGCCATGGGTCATAAGCAAGCAACTACGAATATAATCTTGATTAGTTTGAGCTCCCTCGCAGGTTTTACTAACTCATACTGCAAAAAGTCATGTAGCGTGGTGTCGAGTTGAGATTAACTATGAACACCGCTACCAATAAACACGTGCCAAGTAAATCAGAAGACGAGGGTTGAACATAACCAAATAAATCCATAAAATCCCCGAGAAGCCAAATATCAGAAGGCAGTTAATGGACCAAGTCGAGATATATTTGCTGGCGATCTCGTGGTATCGAAAAGATACCGAGATCGTGCCAGGATACAAGCTTGGTTACAGAACGTAACCGAATTCGCGCGAAGTCACAATCAAAGTGTAAGAATAAGAATGGAAGCGCAATATAGGTGTCATTAGCACAGTCAAACAAAAGCACATTAAAACAAACATTGGTACAGTTGGTCATAATAATAATTGTTTTTATTAAACCGGTCGTGTTCTCGTGATAAATGTGAGTCACTACAGTCAGATTACGAATTGCACATTGCTTTCACACAATCAGTGAATTTCGCAAGGTTCTCGGTTGTTTCAGTCTAGCTGTTTCTAGGAGAATATATTCCTTACCGTAACGAAAAGTGTAAGTGATTTCACATCTTTCTCAATTTCTTAAAATCTTTAATCAGGAGAGTCCTTAACAATATAACACAGTCAAAGAGAAAGCTACTTACCTATCTACTTTGACGTTTATCACATTCTTGTTTTTACAATGTCGTTTTTATAGTTGCTTAAAGTGAACATATGCCTTATGTTTAGAGCACTATGGCATGTTTATCTAGCGTACAAGTAAACCAACAAGTAGTAAATAACACCTTTTAATATCCGTCGTTAAGTATCAGTCTCTAAGCTATCCGTCCCCATCCTACATAATAACTACATCCCTCATGTTTTTGTATATCTGCTGTGTACAGTATTCTGGTCCCAAGGCAATTATTAATTTTCGGTATCTTTGAAACATAACCTTTTTATTACCGATCCGGTTTGTTTTGTTAGAAGAGGCTGAATAAGGAAAAAATATATAAATTTTAATAATGAAATAATGACCTGTCTTCTATAAAGTATTAAGTGCCTTTAGAATGACTCTGTAACTGACAATCTACCACACAATCAAAAAATATTAAAGATTCCCATTGTGAAAATTAGAACAACACATATAAGCGAACAATTGTTTTCAATTAGATCGTCATCAGGCTTTACTCTAATATACATGAATATTTATACGAGAATGTTAAATCAATCAAGGCAATATGAGTCAATAATCACAATGAAATAGAATAACTCTCTACACATAAAATAGGTGAAAGTACAAGTTGATAGTAGTAGGAAGACAGGTGAACTGATAATAGTAAGAATTAAAAATACAATAACAAAACTCTTATCAATAGTTAAACGTTGGAAATAGAAGGTCAAACAAACATGGGCAAATAGACTAGGAATAGTAATCACAAAACATTAAAATCATTACGTAATAAGATGTGTGTAAATAATTAGATAGCGAAGAATACAAAGAGGCGGAAAATTACAAACAAATAATGGATGTGGAAATAAGGTTAATGATAACAAAATAAAATAAAATAAATAATGGTAATAATAAAATTAAAAAAAATTAAATAAAAAACATCGTTAGTTAAGTTATAACTGGCCATGGAAGGGATAGGGGGGTTACGTATTTCTTCTGTACACATAAATTGGGGTTATATGTACGAATTCCAATGGCTTCAGCTATATGTAGGAGGCGGGAACGAACTCCGTCGGGAAATGATGGAGGTATACGATAGATAACTCCAAATGATTTCGATTTATCTACAGCATGACCGCTATCAATGAGATGTGCCAAGATAGAACTGCGAATAGATTTTATCTGGCCCTTTATGTACCAAGTTGGTAGATGTTCACTCATTCATTGGTTCAGTTGCCTGGTAGTACGCCCTATATAGCTATCTCCACAGGAGCAGCTGAATTTGTAAATGCAAATAGAAGAGGCCAACTCAAGTAACTTATCCTTCGTTTGAGTAGACATCGCTGGTCGACAAGAGAAGGTCAACGCAAGATTGGCTGCGTAGAATGTCCTGGTGATTACTTTAGTTAACCTATATTTCAGAGTGTCACTTGCCACATTCCCGTTGAATTCCACTTTTATGTATAAAGGTTTTAATTTGTTTACTTACTTGTTCATTTAGAATATTTAACTTTCTAACTTATTCCATTTAACAGATATCCGATCGTCCCCAGAACTGTGAATTCATACAAAGTCATGATATATATATATATATATATATATATATATATATATATATATATATGAAGTGAAACAAAAGTAGCTTCTGAACTTATTCTTCTACAATTAACATACTGTGAGCTGCAATTAGTATTATTTTATAGCCATTAGATTTACAAACGCGTATTAGTTGTTTCTATATTGAAAACAATTAAATGTTTTTGTAAACACTCACTTCACTATCTCCATTCAGCTACCTTTATACACATATGGCAACAATTACAAAATAAACAAATAAATAACTACTATAAAGTAACTGTAACAAGTTTTAAAAAGAAAAACAAAACGGTTCAACCTAGAAATATATTTTCACTTTTTAATCATAATGCAGTTAGTCTGTAAAGTGATGAGTAAAACAACACATTTTGTTCACATTTTAATTAAAGGTAACATTTTATGATTTTCTAGTTTGACAGAATGTTTACAATAATTAAGAGTTGAATTGATTTTATCATTATTTACATGATATACATATTGTGGTGTGTACTACTTATATAGACATAAGTAGTATATAACACTAGTCAGGAATAAAATGTCTGGCAACAGAAGATTGAGAAGATCAAGGAGGAAAGAACGGAAATAGAAATTAATTGGTATGGAAATGCAGGAACAATACAGTCTGAGACAATTAATGAACATTTTGTAAATGAAGTATTGAAGTATGGTTTTTCTATTTTATCAAGTAACTATGTAGTTGTGTGCTAATTGTAATCGGTTGTTCTCACCTGTGTTCTCCTTTATTACAACATGATTTAAAGTAGTAAAAATCTATCAGTGGATGCTTAAACTCTTGAGTAACCTTGGCTGCATTCACTGAGATGAGTTAGATTATAAATTGTATCTAACAATGTTGGTCTGTTGACTAGATATAAATCAACGAATCTACTAATGAATAGTTTAAAAGATTAGAATATGAATAATCGTTTTTATTTGATTCCATTCAACTCCTGCGATTTATTATTTCATTCTGTTGTTACTATTGTGTAACCCAATTGTATTTTGTCTCAAACACTCATGATAATACAAAATATCCATCATTAATGCATATATCTTAAATTCTTAAATGATATTCTCGTCAGTATAATTGTTAAATGTTAGATCATGTGGGTCCATATATCTGAAATGTTGACGTAAATATTATAAAATGAAGCCATCGGAAACTTATATTATTCAGTTTAGCAATAGATTTTCATCGGATTTACTACTGTTTAAAGCTAATGTCACCATAAAACAGAACAACATAATACTTCATTATCGTGATATTTTTAAACACGATAGGGGTGTGGCTCCCTAAGCAAACCACCTGCTTCGGTTTGGGCACCCGGACAGTAACCCGGCCCTCACAAATTCTAATGATTTATGCGGCGCATATCTGTTTGGTGGCTTCTTGTGCCAATGTTTATGTGTTTAAATAAATAAATAAATATTATTTACCTATTTGAATTTTTAAAAATACTTATTTACTTGTATTAGGATTGTATAAAGCTGAACATTATCACCTTAGTAATTAAATGGGTAGATTTGACTTTAAATCATCCCCTCGTTATATAGTTTTTTTGTATATGATAAGAATATCATATCATTGAAAGGTATTAAATCAAAGATGTGAAACATGTTCAGTAATCAATAAAAAAGTTCACTATTTTATCCCTATCGGTGTACTAAAGGCTTTGTAAGTTTAGTGGGAGTAGTGAAATATTTCATATAATGAGTTTGAAATGTTAATTGAATTATGAATTATTTCTATACATGAAAGATCACTTTAAGTCTAAAATGCTAATCTAGTGATACTTATTTTATTCAACTTTTTCTGTAAACTCAAAAGAAGCAAGGTTCAGCAACATACCCAGGCGGCCTGTTTGAATATCTGGGTTACCTATTCCTGACATTTAGATATTTCAATAAGTTTTCTATTTCCTTATTTGTTTTAACACATCATTATGCCTGTTAGTCCCATAATCTATTCGGGTGTATTTGTGAAAAGTTTACGACCTTTCGCTGTACAAGTTAACAAAATTTACAATTGGAGACATCGTGATTGCTAGCAATATACATTCAAAATAATGAACATTATTCAGCTGTTGACTTCTAAACTGCCAATATCTAACTACTGATCACTCAATAATTATCATCAGGATCGATGAAGAAATAAGAAGCGGAAACTCGCTGAAATACTTTGTGTTGAGAATTCTATATTGTACCAAAAATATAATATTGAATAAAGCCAATAATAATTAGAAATGTAATTCAGAAATAACCTTTCGAATGGTTTCATATCAGTTTTTTTAGTTTGAAACTACAGTGTACGGGTTATAACAACTGCAACTAAATGATTTGTCATAACAGAGTTGTTTTACAGAAAAAGATTCATTATTTCGCAACTGCTAAGGAAAAACTACTCAATATTTATAATATCCGATTGTTGATAGGCAGTCCATAGGTTCTAAACCACATTGAATCAATTTCAATTATATCAATGTGATTATTACAGGAAGTGTAATTCTTACCTGGATACATTAACTTATGCTTAACAAATGAGTTACGCAGCAATACAAAAACAAATTGCAGCTGTTGAAAAAGTAAGTACCATCAAGCGATTAGAAAAATATAAATTTGAATGGATAGATTTTTTTCTATGTTGAGAATGTTTATTTCTTATGAAATATGGATCCTCAGTGAAGAACATAGGCCCAATGTTATGTCATCAGTTCGTTGTATCCAAATATTGTAAGTACTAAATATATATGGCTTGTTGTAGTCATGAAAAGTCTATGACTAGAAAAAAAATTACTGAAGATTATTTTTAACGAGTCTTCCTAGTATTCTAAACCTGAAATGATCAATGTATGCAAAAAATGATGATGATTATTTGAACAGCATGAATCATAATTCCTTGTTTCAGGGATTCACTTCCACCACGAGCAAAGTATTTTGAGGCAACTGTTAAACGTCAAATTTAATCAGTAAACTTTGTATTTCTTCATCTCAGTTAATTAAAAATTGGCCTTGTAACTAATATGACGATACATTAATGCACTAAACGAATATCTTCCATACATTCCAACAACTTTAGTTCTACTTATGAATTCGTCTATATAATTAGTTTCAGTTATATACAACAGCTAAATGAATTGACAATGAATATAGTCCAAATGAATACAGCCCATGATAAATAAAATTCAAACTGAATCAAATGAATAAATCTTCAATTCAAATAAACATTCATCCATTGATAATAAACAACAATTAATTCTCTTAAATGATGATTGTAAAGGAAGTAAAATATTGAAATCTCTGATTCATTTCAATTCATTGAATCGAGGTCATACCTGTCAAATTATCACTATGAATAAATAAAACATGAATAAACTCATGAAGATTGTTTTTCTTTTTCTTTTTTTCTCTTTCTTCTTTTCTCTTTTTTTCTTTTTTTCAAATAAACTCTGAATGAACTATTTAGTTTATAAGACAATTATGGTCAATATGTCTCTTTTTATTTAGTCTATTAAATGAATCATTGAAATATAACAGTGAAGTGAAGAAAACAAAAAAAGCAACTTTTCCTTGATAACATGTAATTACTAATTAAATATAAAGTGATAAAATCTAATTCATTCATTCATTTATTGTAGTATATAAACGAACGTTTTATATAAGATTAAAGGAAAACAAGCTCAGAGAATAATGTATAAGTTAATATTAATTAGTATGCTCATTACATTATTAAGTTATATTCATATTAGTGAAGGTAAGCCATTGTTTCTAAGTTTATTCAATCTATGTATTCATATGATTATATAATTTCAAATTAACATTATATACTTTTGAATAGTTGGCTATTCATCAAAAAGAGTAAAGATCTAAAATTAGCAAGTCCTTGTCTTGTTGTCATCTTTATAATGAATGATCAACTTAGAACAATCCAGGTATTTACAATATACTAATAACGTATAGTATATATAGATATATATCTTCATCTTGTACGTTGAATTACTGGATTACATAATTACTTATGATTTAATTCATTGTTTGAATCTCCTCATTCATGTTTAGGACTGTATTTGATCACTCTCTTATCAGTATACGTGTATCCTGTGAGAATTGCGTTGATATTGCTTTGTCACAAGCATCATAAGCAGAGATAGATTATTTAGTCATGGTTTTACTAATTGTCAATAAAGTCATTGTAACAAGAGGATTCAAACTGTATTCTACATGATAAAATGTAAATTTCAATTCATGAATAAAAAATTAGTTTATGTCATGTTTAAACCGGTGTAATTAAAGAGACAAGTAACAAAAAATCATTCTCTATTTTCATATTTAATTATTAATTAAAATTCGTGGATTGGTTGAAGTTAAACATTAACACCGTTGGATGTCGGCTTAGTGGTCTAGAGGTTAAACGTTCTCGCGCGAGACCGATAGATCCTGGGTTCGAGTCCCGCGAGCAGGGTCGTGGATGCGCACTGCTAAGGAGTCCAATACTAAGACAAAACGCCCGTCCAGTGCTTCCAGGTTTTCCATGGTGGTTTAACTTCAATTGACTCATGAATCCATTTTCATCATTTAAAGTTCACAAGAACGTTTGCACATAGAACATTGATCTATAAAGCATTATAAATATTTGATATTAGAAAGTTTAATGTGATCACCTCTTATTTCTACAAAATTTCTCTTCTGAAAATTATGTCGATTATGTATAAATTTTTGTGAACATTTAATAGAAGTTCGTAAGTATATTCTCTGATTGAAAATGGATAATGAAACGAATAAAAGAATTATAAAGACGCCTAAAAAGAACATTTATAAAGTTTAAAAATAGGTAGGGCAAATATTTAAACAGACCACTCTAAGTAAGAACTTTCTTCTAAATATTTAATTACTAAGTAAAAATAGACAGTGGATAGCAGTATAATCCAGGACTCACATTTCCTCCTAATTGAGACTCATCAGCTGAACTCAGTAGCTAAGTGGATAACGCAATGGCGCTTGAAGCGAATGGTACTGAATTCGAGTCCCAAAGTGAACAATAACTCAGATGCAGGTACATCCAGCTGATGAGTCTCAAATAGGACGAACCGCGCGTCTTGGATTCCACTGCTAGCCACTATTTATCTTTGCTTATAATCCTTACGAATTAAGGCAACATTGGGGCAGTCAACACAGGATGCACATATGCCAACAAGAGACTGATCGATTGCAGTCCTAAATAAAAGTGGGAAGATACAAGTAAGCAACACCAATTGAATTTAGTTACTAGCTAGAGAAAATATCATTTCCCTCAATCATTAAGCCCTAATTAAGTACACCTATATAACGTTAAGACGAATAACATATTTAATAGAACAACATTATTTTCAATAGGATCCTCAAATAATGTTATTCGCTTATATATACCGTTCTAATTCACTATTTAGGTATTTTTAAACCTTTAAAATGAATAATAGATCTCAATTACAATGCCCAACAGGATAAAAGCAAGTCATTACTCATGAACATTGTTAGGTAATTTTTAAGTAAATTCACTCAAATTTAAATTATCACTTTTTAATAGCTGATAAAAATAACAAGTTCACTAGGAAGACATAAGTCGACAGTGATGAAACTTAGAATCGTTTAGTTATCATTGACATAGTTTATACAATAATCAACTCTCCTTATTGTCGGAAGACACATCATTTTCACTCTACATAGAACACTTTATATCAACTATTACACAAAGTACAGTAAATAAAGACCTCGAGTGTTTATCATCACAGTTGGTCTATATTACATTAATGTAAACGTAGTCAATTTCGATAGCATATATATATATTCTTAACTATTATAATTACATCATCATAAGGTAGATAAGTCATTCATAATTTCAATATAAGAAGGAATTTTAGAATGTTTAAAAAATCCAAAGATCCATAGATTTGATCCATTTATGAAAATTTGATTTTAAAAAGTTAATTGTCAAACATTGAATTCAATAGGGTAATACTTTTATTCTTGGTTTCTTATTTCAGGTTTATTTCAATGTAAAAAACTTGGTGAAACATGTCATAAAACAGTATTCGATCGTTGTTGCGGTAATACTGTTTGTCAATTAAAAGGTTGGAAAGGAAAATGTGTTCAGTGTATAAGCGCTGGAAATCGGTGCATAAAAAATAGAGAATGTTGTCATGGTAAATGTGTTCTATTTAAATGTAAAAATAAGTGAATTGTCAAGTAAACAATATTCATCAATTTTAATGTAAACATAATTAATATTAAAAAAGAAAAATACAAATATTTTGACTAAACTTTTGTTTTAATAAACAATCTTTCTGGTAATGATTTGAATAATTACACAAAATGCATAATGAAGGGGATGATTATAAATGTGAATGATGAACTGATTGAAGATAAAGCCTATTGTAGTGTTATAGTATTGTGATAAATAGAATCAATCAGGGATATCACTGTAGTGAATTGCTTCTTAAATATCATCACAGTTTTTTGCATATACATTATCTTTCGTTGACTCTTAAGATGATAGATCGGAACAAACTTATGCTTAAACTAGCTCAAAAAATTGAGTGTTAATAGGATCCGCACTGCTGAAGAGTCCCATACTAGGACGAAACGGCCATCCAGTGATTCCAGGCTTTCCATGGTGGTCTAGCTTAAATTGACTCATGATTTCAAATATTGAAAACTAAAAACACTTTGAATTGGGACACTGATGTAACCATTATAAAATAGAATTCTTAGTTAATATATAGGAGACTTATTTAGATAATTATCACTTATTACATCATGAGACTAAACGGTGAATGTGTAGTTGTACCAAATAGTCAATAAATATGGCATACTTGATCAGTTTAAAATATTACGTAAAATAATAATGAAATTGTATGCAGATAATCGGATTAATCAAATCACTGTGTTTCTGTGTAATTAAAATGCTTGTTCTGATATTAATAAGTGGTAAATATCAAATTGTTTAATACTACTACTCAGGCGTTTTAATAATTACTATAAGATGGCGGTTGTAGGTAGTCAACAGGAAATCCCGGACCTAGAATTCGTGCCACTTGGCACTCATCAGCAAGGTTTGCCTGTAATTTTGGGGAACTGATGCTCCCTGACGGATCCGATCCCGCGTCACCCAACTTCACAGTCAGAGACGTAACCACTTAGGTATCCGAGCCGCGACTGACCTCCTGTAGGACTGAGATTTATTTAGAAGTAATTGACCACTCAGTGGTGACCAGTGTAATCTATGTCAGTTCGTTCTTAGTGCAGACTGAATCCTATCGAACAAGTTGCAATGTAGCCATTAGTCTAGGTGAAAAAGCTCATGCTTGGCTCTTCAACCGGGTTGATGGATATCGGAGGTTCACCTAGGAGAGTTTAAAAACCTTGACACCAAATCAATGGTGCACATTGGCTCCAGAATCCTGAGGGCATAAATGGCGTATGAACCAATCGCTGGTCACCGGCCACCATAGGACTGTATCTCGTGATGTTGCTCGATTGCCTTGTGGACAAGACCTTTAGGTCGAAGGCTCCAGGAGTGTCCCCCTAAGAAAACTACCCACTTCAGTCTGGGCACCCGGGTAGTATCACATCCCACGAACACATCAAGTGACTTGTGTGAGGCAGATGCATTCGGTGCCCCTTTTTACCATTATTTATGTGTTCAAATAGATAATAAATAAATAAATTTCTGACGTGATTAATAAAAAATTACAATGTACAACACATGTCACTAATAAATTGATTAAGTTACTTTACGGTAAACTGTATGGCGTCAAGTAGACAGTAATGAATTAATGAATGTTAATTTTTCATATTTCAAATATTAAAAACATTTGCGCTGTCATTATGAAATTAAATTGAAAAAAACAAGATAATGATTTAGTCTTACTGCATATTTACAAAATATTTGTTAATGACATTACGTAAAATGAATCTAAACGTACATTTCGCAAGCACAATAATTGATTTACATTATTGCCTATGCAGATAATGTTTACTTGTCATAATTATGTACTGGTCAACTACATAGACTGGATAATGTTAACGAATTCGCAAAATCACACAACTACTTCTTATTAAATTATGAACTACAATATGTCGTTCAATGTTGTAACCTTTTTAAAAAGAAACAAAGCACATTCATTGTATTAATTATTATTATTTGCAAATATCAACTATACATGAATATTCTTCGGTTCCTTCTCTTAAATTATTACTCATTTACAAAAGCGTAAACTGTTATTCATTCTTATCAGAATGGAGGTTTTTGGATATTGTATTAATTTAATAGTTGAATTCATGAGTCGATTTAAGCTAGACTATCATAGAGAACCAATCTTTGATGTTTAGCGTGAATAATATATACTCTATATATGATCTTAAAACGATGATTTATTCATATGTTTACACACATACAAAGATCATTACAAGCTCAAATATTATATTGAAATAATTTATGGAAACACTAAAATGAAAACCAGTTTTCCTCTTGTGTATTAAACATTTTGTTAGATTTCAGGTTCAGTAATCGTTATTATAAATACAGATGTGTGGTATATTCGACCAAAGGTTATCAGTTTTTTCCCAGTTCCATTTCTACTTAACTGAAAAGAAATTTCATTTCATTTCTTATCTAAATATCTATTCACAGTCAAGAGTGCAGAATGGAGGTAGAATAGAATTGATGCCGCTCTTTTTTCTCAGAAGTTAGTTTTATATCGAAACGCGAATGGAACAGTCAGAGTATGCACAAATACCAATAAGAGAGTGATCAATTACAGTCCTAAATACCAATGGGAAGCTTCAAGTAAACAACATCAAGTGAACATGAGCACACACGTTTAGAAGCAAGTTAACCAATCACTTATTTTCAAGTTTCTTCATTCATAACCAAAAGATTTTGATCACTGGGGCTCAGGAATCCCAATAACCGTGCAATAATTTTCAGCCAACAAATTATAGAAGACTAACTGATTTCAGGCTAAACTTGAAATAATTATGATTTTTTGCTCAAATCTATTAATCTACTGTCTAGTTATTAAGTAGTGATCTTTTATCAGCGTAAACATATAAATAACAGTATATGTCATCTTCAAGTGCTTGTTTCAGAACATGATAGTTAACTATTTTTACGGTAAGTTACTCATCAAAGTGCATACAGCCTGAATTACGTTTTCCCCGTCAATATACACTTCCAGTGTCATAAGAAATCACCAAGTCACTTTCAAGTAGTCGTCCGTTAGCCAATTGCCCATACGAAAATAAATTTAGTTAATCAACTTGCAAGCCTGAATTTAGTCAAGAGCTGTTAAACTTCTCGTAAATCTCATATAAAATAATCGTTCATCCCTATTATCAAAGATAGAAATCATTTGGCTGGGAAAATAATGGTTTGCACTATCAGTGATACTTACAGAAAATGGAAGTTTATTGTTTATCATCAATGTTGGTTACTAATATCTCAACTATAGAAGTAGTCTACAACAAAGTATTTTCATGCTTTTTATTTATATGAGCATGTTAAAACATTAAGCAAATCAAGGTAGTTTATGAGTCAATAACCATATTATGAGTAAAAAGTGCAAATTTGGTTGTGCGAAGACAAGTGTACTAGGAGTGATAAGAATGGTGAAACAACAAAAGCTGGATGTTTGTTTAGCGGTATGGAGATAAAATGTTCCCGTGAGACCAAAGGTCCTGGGTTCAAGTCACTTATGTGTGGTAGTGGATGCGCACTGCTGAGGAGTTCCATATTAAGTCAAACCTGAATAAACAGACTTTGAAGCAATCATCACAAAGCAATTGAAATTACGTTATAAGAAGTGTATAAATAACTAGATAGAGAGGAATACAATCAGTAGGTGAAAAATGACAATTAAATACTGTTATATCTCGATGAGAATAATGAATGGTAACTGTTGGGATCCATTTATGGTCGAATACTATACATTTATTTTTATTGTATAATTGTTAAATAACTAAACTATTCATATTCGTGTTCCTCTTATCATAAGCTTTATTTTGACTTATGAACTATTATTATACGATTTACCATTCTCGAGTTATGCCCTGTCTATCGATTACTATCTCCCTCATTCACATCCACATTTGGCTAAATCTTGTACAAATGTTGTTTCATATTTTATGGTACGATGTGGTCTGTCTGGTTGGTATATAAACCCAGTGTGTTTGAAATAAATGATTCGTATCACAGAGGCTGAGATTGGTGTTCTGAACTTCACAGCCTGGGCTAGGCAAGAAGCAGGACCGATAAGTACTCTAGACTGCTCGTACGGTTTTATGTGTCATTGGTTCAATCGATAAGTCACTGTTCTTTAATTGGTGGTATCATCACGTTATATGTTAACAAGGCACACAGGCCACAAGTTATAACAAAAATTGAAAATTATATTAAAAACTTTTGTCCAAAAAAACTGGTTGTTTACATTTTGGCTAAGTCGCATTACATTACATAAAATGGTACATAAATAGTTCCAAACGAAAAATTGTTATCTTACTGTCTTGGTGATAGGTAATTGATTATGATTTGTATTTGATCATACATCATACTCCTTTTTTGGAAATAAAATTAACTGATACTCTGTAGTTCGATATTCAATAGATTTATTGCAATTTTACAACCATATTCACGTTCACGTGCTTGACTGTAAACTAAACGGTACACTAAATCAATGTAAGTCCTGTAACCGCCATGCTTTCAACATAAATATGAAAATTCCAATTCCTCAAACATTAAACTACTGCTTTTGCTACAAACGATAAACAATCAATTGATCATTCCTTTTCATTATTCCTAATAGTGTTACAAAGAATGAATTATACAGAAATGTGCTTGTAGTATAATTCCCATAACTATTATCAAATTGTTGTTTGAGTTTATATTCTAAATCGATTTACAAGTTTATATCTGGTTTTTTATTTCAGGTTTATTCAAATGTAAACGTCTTGGTGAATCTTGTCGTAGAACTATATTTTATCGTTGTTGTGGTGATGCAACGTGTCAGTCAAATGGTTCTAAGGGTAAATGCGTTCCAAGTTTGCGAGTTGATCGTTCATGTTGGAGAAATATTGTTGTAGTGGAAGATGTCACCATTCTAAGTGTAGAAAGTTTAAAAATCGAAATATAAACGCTATTTAACAAAGACGATTTTAAGCAAATGAGCATGAAAAGAACCTGGACCACCATGGAAAACCTGGAAGCACTGAACGGCCGTTTCGTCCTACAGTGGGACTCCTGAACAGTGCTCATCCACGATGCTGCCTCGCGAGATTCGAACCTAGGACCCATCAGTCTCGCGCGAACGGTTAACCACTAGGTTTTCGATGGTGGTCTAACTTCAATCGGCTCATGATCTCAACTTTAAAATTACTATATTATACACAAAACCCCTTCTGATATTAAAAATACATTTGTTTCAATAACAAAGTGTTTTGATCGTTATTTTCACTTCGTAAACATCAGAGATCTATAATTAAAAAAGAATACCTTCATAAATCAGAACTACACAATCACAATTATTGATTTAAATAAATGACCTAGCTCTAAAGAAGATATTAAATCGCGGGGGGGGGGCGATTCAACGATCGTTGAAATGTAACACCATGAAAAACTTTTACTTATAATGAAAATCACAACAATTTTTGGTGTATATGACTTTTCTAAACTAAAAGGTTAACTTTAATAAAAGTGAAACAGGTATGTAAACTGTTAAAATCCTGTACACTATGGTTAACATCTGATTGTTACTATCAATACTAATCTTATCAGGAATGATGTGATGTATTTGATCAGCTATTGATTTTTATATATTAATGGTCTATCAAAAGTTGACATAATTGCATATATAATCATTTATTAACTGAACAATCAATGAAGTAAGTATTCAGGGATTTCGTTTCCTCCACTTTCATTGACATTTATTTTATGTTGTCATGTTTTATTTGACAAAATATAAATTAAACACAATGAAATCATTTGAATGAAATGAATTCTTTTTGGTTGAGATCATGAATCGATTGATGTTAGACCACCACTGAAAACCTGGATGCACTGGACGGCCGTTTCGTCCTATTATGGGACTCCTCAGCAGTACGCATCCACGATCCCGCTCTCGGGATTCAAACTCAGGGCCTTCAGTCTCGCGCGTGAACGCTTAACCTCCTGAACCACTGAGCCGGCATCCAATGGTGATAGTTTCTAACATCAACCAAACCACGAAACTGCGCGACCAAGTTCCGTTGTACTGAGGTAGATACCTGTCTCTACCCGACAAGGATTAGCTCCACTGGTCACGGCTTCTCACTAGAACTCCGAGAATTCCCCCACGAAGCTAGTCACTAGTGAGCACATGTTGATTACTAGTATAGGGGTTGTGGAGATTATTAAGTTTTTGATTGAGATCATGAACCGCGAGCGGGATCGTGGATGCGCACTGCTGAGGAGTCCCACAGTAGGACAAAACAGCCGTCCAGTACTTCCAGGTTTTCAATTGTGGTGGTCTAACATCAATCGGTTCATGATCTCAATCAAAAACTTAATAATCTCCACAACCACTATACTTGAAATGAATTCGTTATACAAAGATTCCATTTATGCATTTCAATAATAACTAGATAGTTTGTAAATTTTAATAGTAAAGATTATAGAATCTTTACAAATTCACCATATAAATAGTATATCAATTATTAAATATATTATTGTTATTACTTTGGGATAAATCAATGTAAATATATAAGTTCGATACCAAACTATTCATGTCCGATAAAGTTAAGAGAGGATGTAGTAATGATAAAGTATCAACATCACCCAATACCATCAATGGTTAAGTGGATCACTCCATACATAGTTGATTTCATAGGTTTCTGTCCTAGAAATCCACGTTTGAACTAGTGAACAACGAGTATACTGTTACTTTTTAAATTGTCCAGTCCTTCATTAAAAACTAAGTGATTATTCCCAAATTGAAGAGATCTCCACAAATATGTAAACACAGATAAATGTTTATTGTAATTGTGAATTACAAGTATTTTTTCACCAATATGCTAGCTTTATTTCGTCTCATTTCTTATTACATAGCTATATTATTTTTATTATCATTGTTATTATTTTTATTATTATCACGCCATAAACTGAAACTGTTTAGCGAAATTTTAGCAAAGTTGATTTTTAAGAGATGAGGTTGCTGACTTCATGCCCAACCCTCATCCTTCCACCCCGGCTTCGGACCAGAAGTTATAGACCAAATACAATCAATCATCCTACTACGAGAGAGAATAAACAAACGTCCAGCTGAAGAGGAGATAAAGAAAAGATGTTGGAAGTGGATGAGAATTACCTTGCGGAAGTCATCAAACTACATCATGAGGCAAGCGCTAACATGGAATCCTGAAGGGAAAAGATAATGAAGAAGACCAAATAACACACTGCGTCTGGAATTGGAAGCAGACATTAGAAGAATGAATAGAAACTGGAAACAGCTGAAAAGGATTGCCCAGAACAGATTTGAATGCAGAATGCTAGTGGCTGGTCTATACCTCTCCCCGAGGGGTCACATGCGTAAGTAAGTAAGTAATAAACTGGAACATAAACCTCATAGGATAATATTCATTTTTGACATAATCATCCAAACTGATTGAACTATTTGGCCACCGTTTTTAACATTCAACATATATTCAACTGGCTATATTATGAAATACTTATATATTATGCACTTTAGAGAATTATTTATATTATGAAACAGTATAATTTGAAAATGGTCATTATTTTTTAATGCAAACTGATAGATAAATAAAATTCAGTTGATGTCTACAATTATGTTACTACAAAACAATGGTCATTAGTAATGATCATGTTTATATTACAAATACACTGTTCGAAAGTAATATATGAACGTACATTAGAATGATATCTGATAATAATTGAGTGGTGAAATAAATATAATCACATTGTATGATCCATATATTAACATTTCATTGCATAGGCGACATTTTTGTTAGATTAAGTGTTTGTTGAATGTTGTAAGGAAAATATATGAAGGTAGATATCAAATAGGAAGCTGCTTGGCTCTAATCTGTAGTCGGTAGGATCAAATAGTTATCTAGTACCGCATAATATTCAGAGATTAACCAAGTATTATTATCGAAATGGGGTTCGGGAAACATAGAACAGCCGTTCCGTCCCACGATGAGGCTCCTTAGTAATAGACATCCATGATCATGCATACGGAAATCGAACACAGGAAATTCGATTTCATGCGTGAATGCTTGAACTCGAAACCACCGAGTCAGGATCTAATGGTGTATATATTTAACCTCAATCAATTCATGATACTGTGAGGCCACTTTCCATGTATGTAATTGCCTCACGCCCGATAGAGTCAAATTCCTAAAGGTTACAGCCTCACACTAGAAATCCTGGGATTGCATTTAGATGTTAGTCATTAGTGAGCACATGATTATTATTAGCATAAAGTTTTGTGGTGATTGTAGAATTGTTCGGTTTCAATCAGTGGTCTAAGGTTCTGAACCCTTACCTGGATGCGGATTCATGAATTGCCATAACTGAGAAACCCGATACTAAGACGAAACAGCTGTCAAATGCCTTTTGGTTTTCAGTAGTTCTTCTGAGACAAGTTCATGGTTCAGACTATGAACACTGACATATGTTTGCAATGAAAATTACTTTCGAAATGTACCAAAATGTTCTTTAAAACATCACTTGATAATCGTACCATATCTATTCTCACTACTGAATAGTATGTATATGGATTTTTGAAAGTCATAACATGAATCCACGACATAATATTTTGAAGAAATAGGGTACCAGAGAGTCATGTACTGATAATACAATATAACTGTTGCATCATATCATGAGATTCATTTTGCAAAAGACTTTATACCATAAAAATCTCAATTCAATTCATCGATTGCGACAATTTCTTTGAGAGAATGGAAGCCTGCATATCATCAGAGTACACAGCTTATAAATTTATGACGAAAATAAAAACAAGTTTCTACTGCTTCTTGACGTCCAATAAATTCACTCTCTGATAACTTATAGACGTACAAAGTACCTTAAAAACATTTTCGGTGGATTTACAGTATTTGTTACGTAGTTTAGAGTACTTAGAACAGAGATGAAATAAATTCAAGTCCGGAAATCGTAGTTTTCGGAATATCATTGGACAGATGTCAACTGCTTTCAAACTAAAGGTCAAGAGAAATAATCAGTATCTGAAACACGATTAATATGAATGAAGAATGTTCTTTTCAATGAATTCCTCACCAGCTTCTACAATTATCTCATATCCATATTAACAATCCATAAGATTGACCAGATTTAAGACAGAGTACATCATTTGGAAATCGTAGTATGTGAATCAAGGTTTGTTGTTTGTCATATATCAAATCAAATCAAATCGTTCATGTTGGAGCTGACTAATATGAAGTTGTTGACTTGAATCAGTTTATAAATGAAATGAAATTGTGGGATAAATAATGATCAAAATAAATATGGTCAACATGAGGTGAGAGAGAGAGAGAATAATGGAATAAAAATCAGAAATTACGTAATATGTAGAATATTATGAATGAGGTCAGATATAGTAGATAGGGGTGGATACTGAATAAATCTCTCAAAAAGGTTATCAAGTGTAATAATAATAATAATGGTAAAGATAATAATAATAAGATAATAATATTATAAAATTGATTATTAACTAGTTGACCTCGAATTTGGCCATGGTAAAAGGAGCAGGTGAACATATTTCTTTTGGATGCAAATCTCTGGCTTTTTGATCCGAATAGCAATTGCTTCAGCCGTCTGCAGGATTCTCTGTTTGACGGAATTAGGTAAACTGCTGTTAACACGATATATTGGCTGTATGTCCCGTCTGAATTAAATGGTCTAACATGGAGCTGTTAACCGTTTTAACTACATCTTTGCTTAACCACACAGGGTGGTGCTCACAAGTCTAATTTCATTTAATGTCTTCTATTTATTCCATAAACGTATATCAACAACAACAACAACAACAAAAATACCCCTCAAACAATCTCTTTGTATTTTAGTAAAAATACAAATCATTTATATGAATACTTGCTAATTCACAAAATTGTAACAATTAAGCAGAACTTCATTTATGTTGAAATTTATGCCCTGATAAATAAGAATATTCATTATTCCTGAACTATATGCATCTAATTAAAGATACCATCTATTTGTGGCTTTATCATTGTAGAGATTAGTATTTAGTGAGATCTAAATACTCCCAATACATCAGGTCACATAAAGATTTAAAAATAGAATACAGTTTAAAAATAATCACAATAATCGCAATTTCATGGATAGGTTGAGGTTAAACATTAACACCGTTGGATGCCGGCTCAGCGATCTCAAGGTTAAGCATTCGGCCGCGAGACCGAAGGCCCTGGTTTCGAATCCCGCGAGTGGGAACGTGGATGTGCATTGCTATGGAGTCCCATAGCCGTCCAGTGTTTTCAGGTTCTCAATGGTGATCTAAAATCAATCGGTTCATGATCTAAAACAAAAACTTAATAATCTTCACAACCCCATACTGATAATCACTAACTATATGTTTTCTATCACAGAAAAATATTTCACAGATAGTATGAAATAGTTTATGTTATAGGTTAGTTGAACAAACAGGAAATATATAAGGAAACAACTCTGTATTTACCTTTCTAACATACAAACTTTTACAAAGAAAAGAAAATAAACAAAACAAATCAACAATACATGATCACTTATAGAAGCAAATTGAATTTCATACATAATCATATGTTATCTATTAAAGAGTGTGTATTTTATTCCCTCGTAAAACATAAAATGAATAATAAATTATTGATAATTGCAGGTTAATAGAAGTTAAATAGAAAAGTTCAGTAAAATAACTGAACAACTGAATTCTAAGAAACATTTATACTACTTATAATAATTGTTGTTTTTTTTCTAACCAGTCAGCTTTTCAACAACATCCTTTATTGGATCTGTACATTTAAGCCAACTACATTTTCCAGAACAACATTCTTGACTAGTCCAACAGAAATATCCACCTGCAAGGCATAGATGACATTTACCAGTAAATAATGTATTTAGACCACAATATAATTGTTCACAACATGGAGAAAACACAGTTTTGGAACAATTTTGTCCTATTGTACGGCATTCACCTGAAAAGATATTTTTTTTTTAAAACACAGACCATTTGACAATTAGGTATAAAAAGAATGAAATTAGATACAAAAGTTAGTTTGTTTAGTTTGAAAGAAGCATCATTTAACATACTTCTAGTGCTTTTATTATATGGTTGTATAACTCTACACCTAAGTTTACCATAAAAATAAGATTCCATAGTCTAGTCTAAAATATCTCAATTATATACCTACACTATGTTATACTTTGTTGTTTGAAGTTTTACTATGTATATAAAAGAATTAAACTGTAAATTCATTGAATAACACGAAATTTTATCCAAGACGTTTCCACATAAATGTGGACTATATTCAACACTTTCTCCATGATTAATCTTCTTTTATTTCTAACGATTTCCCGGTTGACATTAACTAATGTCAAAAAAATATTTCTTAGTCATAGAAATCTATACAAAATTATACTTCAGTAAATATGAATGAACTAAGAGTGAAGAGATATAATCATTTCTTCTAACATACACGATAAGAAGCTTGTCAAAGTAGGTCTATCATTTGAGGATTAAGAATGGATCTATTGGATAGAAGAACAAGAGTAATTCCATTGAAAATAATCCCTTAATTATAACACAATAGAACGAAACGGCCGTCCAGTGCTTCCATGGTGGTCTAGCTTCAACTGACTCATGATCTCAACTACTGAAATTACAAATGTAAACACAAACTGATGATGTGAAATTTTCATGATCTCCTGAAACAGCCTTATAAAATTTGCAGATTGTTTTCAAAAAAAACCAATGTAAACGATGTATTATTAATAAACAATATGATTACTGGTAACTAAATAAGTTTTCATATTTTATCAGTAGTGTTAGAAAATTACCAGATTTTATACATTTAAAATTTGCCATGGGTGCATTCATGCCGTTATCATCTGTAATATCATTTGAACAGTTAGTAGTTTGTACTTATATTGCTAATTAGGTTTATAAATTTAGCGTAACATTACTTTCTTTTACACTTCTACTAATCATCTCACTGAAAGATACAGTTAAGTGTTGGAATCCATAAACTAAACATTCAAGACTATTTTAACATCTATGATATCGTCCAAAGGCATACTCATTTCATACAACAACCCAATGAATACAACAAATTTTAAAAGCATATTAACATTGGACTTGAGAAATTATCGTTTCACAACTAACATATAAAGAAATAAGCAAAGATGGATAGTGGCTAACAGTGGAATCCAGGACGCGCGTTTCGTCCTGTTTGGGACTCGTCAGCTGGATGTACCTGCATCTGAGTTGATGTTCACTCTGGGACTCGAACTCAGTACCGTTCGTTTCAAACGCCATCGCGTTATCCACTTAGCTACTGAGTCCTGATAGCCACTTGCTTGTGCAATGGGTTGAAGTTGAAGTTGATCAATTTCAGTCCAAAAACATCAATGGGAAAATTCAAGTAAAACAATATCAAGTGAATATAAAGAAATGTTTTGTAATAGTTGGTTCTTTTACACAATAAGGTGGTAAACTTATCCATCTAATTATTTTGTGTACAAAGACCATAGTGTCACGTTTACCAGGAAAGTTAAAACAGTGATTTAAGGAAGGGAAAGCACCTGTCAACTAGTTAATATTATTTAGTCAATAATAATTGTCTAAGCTTAAATTAATCACAGTAAACGTCAAGACACATAGATGAACATGCTGAAAATTTTGATTTGGATCTTGAATTTATCAATGCTAGACTACTGGCGAAAACCTGGAAACACTGGGCGTTCTAGTTTAGGACTCCTCACCATTACGTATCCACGATTCCGCATACGAGACTCGAATCCAGGATGCAACTGAAAATTCGAAAAATTAGCTCGATGTTAATGCCACCTCTCGACCTATCGTTTCTTACTTTTAGTTATGTATGTTCCACCATATATGAGAAATACTCATTGAAAAATATCATAGAATGCATGCTTATAATTTTATTTCTGTTTAAAATCTAGACTAGAAATTAATCTATAAACGTTGGTATTTAAGCCATACTATGATTTCAGTGTTCTATTACACATTCCTAATAAAATTCAAGAAAGTACTATTACCAATAGTAATTGAAGCATTTATAAAAGTAATAAATTACATACATGTTAACTAAGAGGATTATATTTCAGTCAGATATCAGAAGAGACCTTCTCAACAGAACTATTTGTCCATGTAAAATGTTCACATATGATGTCAGATGAAAAGATATTCTCTAAATCCGTCCAATTGCAATATATTAATCTGTGACGAATACTACATCTGAACAAATTCCCACAAAACCCCCTCATTAACACTAAAGTCATATGTTCGCTGGTATGTTGCATAGTGATTAATTTATGAAGTTGTACTGGGAAGTCGACGAATCGCGTTCGGACATATTGGCAATGAAATAGCGGTTACCTATGGGATTTATTGGCCAAAACACCATATCGAACTTGACTGGGGTGGGAAATGTGTATCGTTAAATGTCAACTTGGTGGCTTATTAGTCAAGTGCTCCACACGAGTCTTGTTGGAGTTCTATCCCTGGAATGGTTGGGAGTGGTCACTTCTGTGAAGTCTACATTCAATAGATATATTCATTGCTATTTGGTTCTTAGTGGTCACTAGGTTAAATCAAAACCACCTACATATAAATGTATCTCCATTATAAATAATCAAAAAGCATTTGATTGTATTAATATGACTTACCTGATACAACATTGAAATGAATAAATATGACAATAATTACCATTAATATTACATGATAAAACTGATTCATAATGATGGTTGAAAATGCAAACAGTTATGATATAGTAGCAATAATAAGGAGAAATAAAGTTGTTCAAATTTATATGTCATCCGCTACTAACGTCACATATGTATATATACAAAACTAATGTGTCAGGAAATAAAAATCCAATGTGTCACATGCACAGAATTCATTCCATAATTATTAATGAATATTCAACAATTAAGTTACATTCAATGTAGGGATGACTGTCAAAATACATTTGTAAACAACATAATAAAGATTTTACCGTTTATATGTATATAATAATAATCAGTCATGCATTAAGAACTAAATGTTACTATGCTAAATAATAAATTTATCAAAGCCCAAGTTAGTTACCATAGAAAGAACATTATCTAAGAATCAGTATTCCTTATAACTCTATACATATATTGTGGTATGGGTTACTTATATCCTCATAAGTAGTATATAACGGTAGTCAGGCATAGGATGTATTTCAGTAGAAGATTGATAAGGAATGAACGGAAACAGAACACAATTAGGATGAAAATACATGAACAATGAAATCCGAGACAATGGACTGAAATTTGCAGAAGAAACAGTCAAGCTTGAGACTTGGATTGATATTTTGCAAATTAACGAGTTCCTATATGGTTCTCAGATTTTAGTGAGATGCTCTGTAATTGCGTGAGCAATACATTCGATTGTCCCCACTTGTGTTATAATTTACTACAGAATAAATATAGATTTAAATATCGGTTACATCACAAGCTGTTACCAGTTGGCGAATCAATTAAAATCAGAGGAAAATTGTCGGTTGTTTCGTCTAAATTTGAGAATTACCACTGCTAATCCACGGATCTAATCCAAAACATTTAGGTCTTGTAACAAATATGACATTATTTAGTCATTGATTTGATATTCACTAGTTTAGATCAAAAATGTAAATCTTTTGATTAATCATTTTGGAGTAATATCACCACTATTATTCCATTATTTAAATTATAAATTCAACAAAGTATTCACAACAGTTACCCTCTTCACGTTCTTCTTTCAACTGGTTTTCTGTAAATAATCAAGCCAATATTCAAGTATAAGCTTTGAGTTTGAGGTTGTGGAGATTATTGAATTTCATTGAAATCATGAAACGGTTAAAGTTACTCACCAAAAATCTTGGAAGATGGTCGTGTGACATCGTGGATATTTTGAAGTCAGACATTAACACCATTAGATGACAGTTCAGCGGTCTGAAGGTTAAGCATTCGAGAGCGAGACTGAAGATCCAGGGTTTGAATCTCATGTTCAGATTAGCGGATGTGTATTACTAAAGATTCTTATTCTAGAACAAAGCAGCCGTCTACTGTTTCCAGGTTTTCACTGGTAGTTTAACACTGATCAGTTCATGACTTCAATGAAACATAAGTTTTAAATTGTAGCCTGTAGGCTAAATATATTTATTTATTTTACATAAAAAACTGGCTGAATGATACGTGAACAGATAACATTCTAGCTAGGTGTTTAGTCGTTTAACCACTGTGTACCAGAGTTTTGGATTTTTTAATACTAAGTATCATCAGAAAGTATACTGTTGTTTATCATGTACTATAACTTCATGGATTGGGTCAGGTTAGACATTAACACCATCGGATGCCTGCTCAGTGGTCTAGGTTAAGCATTCACGCGCGAGACTGAAGGCCCTGGATCCGAGTCCCGCGAGCGGGATCGTGGATGCGCACTGCTGAGGAGTTCGACAATAGGACGAAACGGCCGTTCAGTGCTTCCAGGTTTTCAATGGTGGTCTATCGACAATCGGTTCACGATCTCAATCAAAAATTAGTCAATTAATTAGTGCAGTCAACATGATAAACATGATGCACTTAATAATCTTTTGTGATCATTATCACAAAATTGTGGATAATTCCTTAAAGGATTTATGTATAATTATAAGTATTTAATATGAATGAGATATATGTATAGTAGGCAGTAGGTCTAAAGATGGGTTCATTGATTTATTTTCATTACAAGTCATGAATTAAACCAATTAGCCATTTCTCAATGTTTACATTTAATTTAATAATTGAATTCATGAGTCCATTGGCGCTAGACCACCATGGAAAACCTAGAAGCATTGGACGGCCGTTTCATCCTAGTATGAGAGTCCTCAGCAGTGCACATCCACGATCATTTAACATTATTTAAGTGTTATATTAATCAAGTAAAAATAAAAAAACCACGTATGTTTAAACAAATTTTCAATAAAGTTTATTAGACATTAAATGATCTAGATTCCTTCTCACTTTAAAAACTAAACGATATATTCCATATGGATAGAATACATGTCCGTGAGTTTTGCTTTCAATGTTTAATCTTTATGCGATATCAAGTATTTTCTGCTATTTTTCCATATATTTACTTAGTAATTATTACATATCAGAGCACAATTTTTACTAAGGATTATAAATGTTCTTTTTTATACAACAAGTTGGAATGTTAACAGTGGCTTGTTCGTAAAAGGCATATGTAGATAGCTCTAAATGATTTTAATGATATCCTGAGTGGATTTAAAACCAAGAATTCGAAGTTCTCTAATTTAGAAATAAAATAATTTTTATTGGATGGTGGTTGAAGGTAGTCAACAGGAAACCCCGGACCTTGACCTCATGCTACTTGATACTCATCAGCAAGGCGTATCTGTAATCTTGAGGGAACTGATGCCCCCCGACGGATTCGATGCCTTGCTACCCAGCTCCACAGTCAGAGACATTATAGCTGAGCTATCCAGGCCACGACTGACCTCATGTAGGACTGATATATATTTACATTTGATTAATCACTGGGTGGTGATCAATGCCATGTATGTCAGGTCGTTCTTAGTGCAGGTCGAATCCTATCAACCAAGTTATAATGTGACCACATGACATTGATCACCACACAGTGATCAATCAATTGTAAAATAATGTTTATAATTTAATGCTGTTTTAATCAAAGTTTATTTCACTAGAATAACCTTAGTAATTGAATTTTTAAGATAAACTTGTCGGCTTATCACTGATATTCATTATTTATAGATTTATTTTATGTCAATATTCATATAACAATTAAAATTGTTCCACATACTGGTTTAGTTCAACTTATGTTTGTATCCTAAAATATAGTTAACATTAAACAATGATTTGGTTCTCTGTTTCTTGAAACTAAATAACCCGGCAATCTGTTCAAAAAGTAAGCAAAGTTAATCAACATTCAACGAACCGAAGTTCTTTTGTATACTTAAGTATTACATATTCTAAGAGTATCCACCCGTTAGAATTAAAACTTTTGTTCAGGAAGATCTATTAAGTTCACATCGATAAATTTACTAAATGAAGTAAGGTTGAGTAAAATTCCTCATTTAATTCTGATATTATTATGCAATTCAATACGTGAATCATTCTTAAGAAACCATACACTTAGTTGATAACCTTTTCCTTAAACACAATTTCCAGATGATGTAAATAACAACATATAGCTTAAATTCACTTGGTATTATTTGGCTTGTATCTTCCCATTGAGGTTTAAGACTGCAGTTGATCAGTCCGTTATCGGAATATGTGCATACTGTGCGTATGTCTCGATATTGCCTTAATTCACAAGCTTTTTGTAAGCAATGATGGAGAGTGGCTAACAGTGGAATCCAGGACGCGCATTTCATCCTATTTAGGACTCGTCAGCTGGATGTACCTGCATCTCAGAGTTGATGTTCACACTGGGACTCAAACCCAGTACCATTCGCTTCAAACGCCATCGCGTTATCCACTTAGCTACTGAGTCCTGATATATAGCTTAAAGTTTGCCACAACCTATATATCTTATATTCCGTGTACTGTCCAAACACTGAAAATGTGAATATACACTACAAAATGAACCGAGTAGGGCTTTTATTCGCGGAACAATTAATTTAAATCATTGATTTTGTATTACGATCATTGTAGAACTGCCTTGGCCTGTAAACTACTATTTTGTATGCAATCACTTGAAATATTCTATGCCTTTATAGTAAATAACCCCACAGCATAACATAGAATCTGCAGATCACAACAATCATCTGTGTCATTAAGCATCAAAACTCCATATCCTATCTTAATGTTAGATAATCGTGTGATAGGAAAAAAAGTTTTATACCTTGGAATTCTTCTTCTAGATTTTCATAAATAACGAAAAGGAAATATTATCGTACCTTTACACTGAATTTATACTACTTTAAGGTCGAAATATCACTAGCAAGTGCAAATGAACCTTGATGATTTTCAAATAATCCTCGTACAGTTATCTTGAATGTACGTGTTTAATAAACTAGCAATTTATTCATCAATTGATGTTTTACAGATCAAATGTTCGTCATGAATTAAGCATTACATATGTACTTAATGATCAGTAAGTAGGTGAAACTTCCTTCGGAAAAATAAGGCGCTGTAAGTTATTCAGATGTTTAATAAGTCTGAATTTAAATGACTGCCTTCATCCTACCAAGGAGGAATCTTTAAACTATAAAATCTCCAATCTGTTCAAGAAAAGATTCTTCAAGTCTATGTTTGTATACCTCCGTTCAGAAACGCTAACAGTACATTAACACAACAGTAATACTTCTCGTGAACTGAGTATTTATAATTTTTGATCTTTATTTTGATTAAAACCTATGCATTCTGTATTTAATAATGGTTGCCTGATTGATAAATATGTACAAATCAGTCTTTAACATTCTTTTTATTATAAAGTCTCAATGAATAATATAATCCTAAAGATGAAAACGAACTGTTATCCTATTGTGGTGTATCCTATTTATGCTGACAGATATAAGTAGCGTGTAGCATCAATTGTAAGTACAATACCTGGCAACAGAAGATTGAAATATAGAGAACAGGAAGGAAAACAGATAGTCATTGAAATAACAACAAAATGAGTGGAATAATTGAATATGTAAACGACAATGCAAAAGTGATGTACAAATGATGTATTTAATGTATGATTTTCATATTTTACTAAACCACTGTGTAATTTAATATTAAACAATAAATTGGCTTTTGTCACCTGAGTTCTAGTTTACTACACCATGACTTCATTCATCATGATACCAGCAATTATTCGTACTTATACATATTACAGTGAAGACCAAACATTATTGGGCTGATTTTATTAAATAGATTCAGTAATATGAAATGTAAAGATGTAATTGATGTAATTAGTAGCTTCACTAAATTAGTTAAAATGATTAAAACACCAAAACATCACCGGAGTCAAAAGTAACCCCCTCCTATATGCATGCTTTCATAATGTATATATCTTAACAAAAATCACAGAATATAATAGCTAAGCAAAAGTCGTTACAGTTCTAAAAAAGCAACAAAAATCTTTATGGCGATTGGTCAAATTCAAAAGAAGCTCATTTTTATATCATCAGTAAAAAAGTCAATCATCTATAACTGAATGAGATCTGAAGTTTTACTAAGGAAGGGAAGCGATTAGTTTGCGTTCAACTAGCAGTTTGACAATGATACAAATGACGTCTGAAGTTTCATAAAACTTGTTGACAGAAAATATGACTGATATAAACAGTGTCCTACAATTCCCTTTTGAGGACTAAAATATCTTCATCTAAAAAAAGAGTAAATACTCATGATTAAATATGAAATTAAATAATCGCTAAAGAATGGTGAAAAATAAGTAAATAATGATGTTATGATACAAACCAGATGTTCCACTTTAGCTTGGATTATTAGCAGTGATAATATCAATAGATCTCTCTAATATACATTTAAAGTATTAAATACACAAACAACCTGAATGACTTATTGTGTATATCACAATGAACTAATAAATGTAGTGAGAGAGTAACGTTTAAAAACCTGTAAAGATAGTACAACTTGTTAGATTAACAACTTATGTGTTTATGTGACAAGGTGAATAGTTGCACTGGGTTATATGTCGCTTAATATAAATTAAGAAATAAATTTATATCAAGACAACTTTCAAAGACATTCTTATTAGTTGAAATTTTAGGATTCGTAGAACTAGGAACATCCTCTTCAAACAGGTGGTATTTTGATAAAAGCTTCTCAGTAGTTGATATTCAGTGCAAGTGCCTTCTAGTGATGAACTACATTTATTCAGTCACCGTGATCTTAACCAGACCACCGCTGAAATCGTGTAGACACGGGATCACCGTTTCGACCAAATATGGGAGTTCAGCCATGTCGGGTGTGAGACAGTAATATACTGTAGGTAAAGGAAGATGGTCGTACACCTTGCTCACGACTGTCAAATAACACGAAACCTAGGTCCAGGGTTTCCTGTCAACTATCTTAAACCACCGTCTTACATGGTCGCACAATATCATGAGTTGATTGAGGTTATATATCTGCACCACTGAATTCTGACTCAACGGTCTACAGAGCAAGCGTTTGCACTGGAGACCGAAGTTTCTTTGTTCGATTTCCGGCTGTGGGGTCTTGAGTGTACACTACTAAGGAGACCTAAATGTCGGTTCAGTGCCCTCTAGTCACCAATGGTAATCTAGCTAAGATCTGTTAGTGATTTAAAATATGAATGTTCTACATTCTCTACATATCCGAATGTACTAATAACATATGTTGAAATACTATGAATGTAGTGGTAATGTAACATAGAATGACAATATTTTCACATAAATTATAACAACACATACTTCGCTCATTTGTTTAACAGTTTACATTGTCTGTCACATTTTCACGTGATAAACCAACTTTGGGAAAAAAATGTTTACATATTTTATATAAAATAGTTTATGTGTACAATATTCGTTCAATCAACAAAATAAATTCACTAAATATCAAGTATAAAGTGATGTATGATTGTTCCGTGACGTGAAAATAATTCAACAACTAATGATCATGTAAACATATAACGTAAAAGACTGAAACCATTGATTGCTGCCTGTCAACTAGATGGTTAACTTATTTATTGTGAAGTATATGTAAAACACAGTTTTATGATGTCTGTCTATTTTTTGTTAAAATTAACAAGTACGTTAAGCGTTCGCGAGCGAGACTGAAGGCCCTGGGTTTAAATCCCACGAGCGGGATAGTGGATACACACTGCTGAGGAGTCCCACAATAGGACGAAACGGCCGTCCAGTGCTTACAGGTTTTCAATGGTGGTCTAACATCAATCGGTTCAAGATCTCAATCAATAATTTGACAACAGACTGAAGGAAGCTAAGTTGGATAAATAATTGGCATTTTAAAGCGTTGAACAATTTAATACGTGTTCGATTTCCCTGACAATACAAAGAAATTACTGATTAGACCAAACACTGATAAAGCATGTCAAATCTGTCTGTCAGGTAGTTGTTGACGTCGGACTGTGAGACTAAACAAAGCTTAGTAAATTTCTGAGTGATGACAAATTTCAGTCGATTAACCCTAAGTGAAAATCAGAAATTCACATGTTACAATGTGATACAGAACCTCACATAATTAAGATTATCAAGCACAAAATTATTCATATTAATTTTTATTAAGATAGATATTGAAAAAGTCAAATTATCAACACTATAAGGGTTTAGTAAAGAAAGTAAATTAAGTAAAGGTAGTAATGTGGCTCAATGGTTTAAATTTAAAACGGTCACCACTAACTCGATTAGTATAGTTGTCAAGTTTACTGAGATTCGACAGTCTAACAATCGAACAAAACAACTGTGTGTTGGTCTCCGGTTTTTATTACTTCTTTAGTTGGCATTACTCTGTAAGAAAAACCAACTTTGCTTATAAATCTATCACAGCATGTCTATATCAGACTGAGTGAATAGTTTTATTAACTGTCGAAAATTTCGAAATCGTTAGATCTTTTTATGACAACTCACCTTTCGCTTGTACACTTCATTTATAATGTAAATAACTTCATGCACTAAATTATGTCATTTTATCATTGTCCGTTTTGCATTAATCCAAACTAATTCATGCTTATAAGCAAAGATAAATAGTGGCTAGCAGTGGAATCCAGGACGCGCGTTTCGTTGTATTTGGGACCCATCATTCTTAAGGTTCTATCAAGGCAATCCGCGCAGGATGCATATATGCCAACATGAGACTGATCAGTTGCAGTCCTAAATAACAGTGGGAAGATACAAGTAAAACTACACCAAGTGAATTTAATTCATGCTTAGTTTATTAAAAAAAATGAAATCCAATCGTGCTTATAATAGTAACTCATGAAACATTGCAATCTGAATAGACCAATAAATTTAGATGTTTTGTGAAAGACTAAGAAAAGTTTCCCAGATAGATGTGTTCTAAACAAGTTAGCTGTGTAAGTTTACCATTCATTGAGAACACTCACTTTAATTACTAACATTTAATGGAATTATGTGTTTTAGACTGACTGATTCATAACCACAGTGGCTAAATCATTTTCTGGCATTTTCTATTGTTTATACTTTAGCTTACTAACGAATATCTAACTTAATAATACATTTTTTAATTAAAACTGAGATCGATTTCAGTAAGTATCTCAATACATTTGTTATCAATGATATATATTTGTCATTTAAACAGACTGTGGTTTGTAACTGATATCAAGAAAAGACCTTTTTGCGCAACAAAAAAAAGTAGCAATCACTAGACAGTTGTTCTATCTGAGTACATGGCTCCTCAGTAGTATAAATTTGTGACTCCACAGGGGATTGAATCCAGGGTTTCCAAATTTTTCAGTGAGCACTTGACATCTGAACGATTAAGACAATATCCAATAGTTTACATATCTAACTTGAGTCGATTCATGATATTATGCAACCAACCTCAAATATTATTGATGGGTAATGTATAAATGTACTTCTCCTTAATATTCCCAGTTTTTATGGTATCCCAACTGGGATCAATACAATATGAAGAGAACAACTTACAGAATCATCCAAATAATTTCATTGGTTCAAATAGTGAATTTGTATACTATACATTTCAAAACTAACTTATTAGACAATTATCCAAATATTTATCAACATTTATTTTCATTGTCCAATTATGCTTTGTTATAGTCGCATTGACCGTGTAATATATATATATATAAAGACAGTATTAGTAAACACTCGTAAATCATTGACTCTCAACATCCATTATGTTGTATTCACAGATAGCATTATCAATTAGCCTTGTAATAATCTGGAACATTCTATCAACAAAAGGTAAGATTTGTTTTTTGGCATGACACCTGAAATATTGACATTTTAACTGTTTAAATTGATGTGAAAGTTTTATCAAATCTCTTGATAGCACTACTAATTACAAATGATAAACATTTCAATATGGTGAAAATTCCCACTTTAATATTCAATAAAAACAGAACAGATACAGCTCTATTTGTTCTTTATAGACATTTGTTGCTAAAATAGATTCTAAAACATAACAGGCTTACTTGGATAATGAAGATCAAACAACTAATGAGATTCTCATATTTCCGAATTATATAAAAACACTGATTGATTAATAGATCTTAGATACCATAGTTGTTGACTTTGAAAACATTTCTTGTATAAAGCTCATTATCTCTTAATCGTACATGACTTCAGTCAGTTAAAATCTGTTTGTAAGAATTAAACTGTTCATCAACTAATGGTAGGTTTAAAACTGTTACCTCATTAGCAATCAGAATGAACTAAGTTTTACTAAATGACCGATACTTGTTTAGTGAAGCTTATGTAATGGAAAGGATTTGTGGAAAAGTAGTGGATAACAGCATCTAGTATTAAAGTATGGAAAGAATTATTACTGAAAACATCTGCTTGTAATAAAGCCTATAAAGGAGAAATGATGAACTATGTCATGATTTAAAAGTATGTAACAGCAGTTTAACAGTCTATGAAATTATTTTTACTCGAGTGTCTGAACTAGTTGCCACCTATGTCTGGTTACCTTTATTCAGTGTAAGTTGTTAGATGAAAAAGAGTTACGTTGAATCGAGTGTTATCAGACGATAATATTCGGTTGATAAATGAAGTCACTAAATGTGCCTATAATCCATCTGAGAAGCTGTTTGCTTTTCGCGCTAATGTCGATAATTTAAAAAAATTACTAATTATGTACTCCATGCGTTTAAAATTAATCGTCATTTTACAGATACATCTATCTTGTTCGAATCCTAACGAATGATCAGTATTTGATTGACTTTTCTTTTTTATTGTTGCACCTTATACAAATGATTCGGTTTAAAGCAATGTACTATCCTATCAACTGATCATTAATGATTGAAACAAGTGTTGAAATTAAATTGCCAATAAGTAGAGCAGTAAAACTCATACTCATCACCGGGAATTTCAAGGTTATGGAATGACTATTTCGGACTTATATCCATGGAGATAAAGAGAAGCCTCTAAAAACATATGATCCTGAACAATCTATATCTGGTCTTGTACTAATGAGCACTAAATATTTCAACTATTTGAAATTAACTAGCGTTACAGTTATGAAAATCGTCATCGGACCTCCTTAAAATCTGGAACTTCACTTATCTTTTCCTAGGCAAATAAGGAAAATCTTATATACTATATATATGAGATACATAACCAGTGAAACTAGGTTAAATAGTAGCAATTTAGAACCCATAGTTTGAATACAGATTCAATTTAAAATCCATCAAGATTCAAAAACATGTGCTTTCATAGAAATAGTAGGATCAAACTGTTTAATTCCAGGTGGTTAGTAGTAGTTGATAAAAATTTAGGTATATGTTCAGGACACTGTTAACTTCTGTCGGATTTGAATCCGGATCACTTTGTGTCTCAATCACAGGTGTTAATATTAAGTTATCTGTATTGTAAATGATCTGTCATGGTACTAAGTTATTTAAATTAATCTATCCTTTTGCAGTAACCAATTTCATGTTATATTCTCCTAAGTGATCAATCAACTTCATCAATCAATTAGTGAGCTAACTGAATCGATGCTTAACTAAAACCGAAATAAGAACAAAATTAATTATAAGAGTAACGATGTTTCTCATCAATATTCATGCAGAAACGCTACCTAATTAAATTGACAATATGTTACAAAAGCATATTATTTAGTCTCTAGCTTAAAATGAAACATCTATCACTGACTTATTATCTTCATTTTGGTTAGAAAAAAAGACCTCACACTCCATCTTAAATGAAGTAATATGAATATACTTTAGTGGGGCCCTTTATTTTGTCGCCATTTAGATCGGACAATGTTTTTTGACGGGCTCTCCGCTTTAGTGACCCGAGATCTGACTCCAAGTAGATCGTATGAATAATTGTTATTGAATGATTCCTATCGAATGTATGTATATAATCATCGACTTAATTCGCGTTAGTCAGTAACGGAATTAAATAAGTCAAATACTGAAAATGGAGTTTTGGATATATATATTTTGTATATGAAGCGAAAAGAATAGAGAGAAGTAAAACGACGCGCAATGGTGATGGCTCGTAAGTCAACTCCCATTTAACCAAACGTTAACCAATAGTTATAGTTACACAACAGTAAGTAACAGAAAGGTCATAAGTAATGGGATGGGAAGTGTAAACACACACACGTACGCTCATATAAAAACAGTCAAGATTGATAGGGCGGCCTGCTTGAGCATCTGGGCTACCTCGTCCTGCCGTCTAGATATTCCAACAAGTTATCTATTTTTGTTTCTTTTAATATATCATCATGTTTATTAAACGCATAACCTATTCTGCTGCGTTTCTGAAAAGTGTACAACCTTTCGTTGTCAAAGTTACAAAAAACTCAATAAGAAACAATGTGGTTGCTGGCAATATACAACGAAAAGAATGCACATTATTCAGATGTTCATTTACTGAACTACTAACATCTAGCTGGCGATCACTCGATATTTATCGCCAGGACCGACCAAGAAGAAAGAAACGGAAACTTGTTGAAATACTTTGCTCTAAGAATTCTATATTGTACCAAAAATATAATATTGAATAAAGCTGATAATAATAATAACAAGGTTAAAATATGACTCAAGTAGAGGTAGTAGATTGGCCTGTCCGAAAGCTAGGATAAAGTATATGGGCTTAAGATAATAACCGACACTACAATACACAATTTGGTAAGTTGAACGAGCTCTTGTACACAGTTTTTTTTTATTTTATCAACCACAAACTTCCTTAATTTCCCTATCCTTGAATATAAATTTTTGTAGGTGACTGTATTCCATTGAATGGAGTTTGTACAAAAACTATATTTGCTCCATGCTGTAATAATACAGTATGTAAATTGTCTGGGCCATTCTCTGGTAAATGTGTGGAATGCCTTAAACCATTTTCATGGTGTTGGAATGGTGATGAATGTTGTTCAAAACAATGCAGTTGGTTCAGATGTTTGAGTACTGTCGAACAATAAACTAAACATAATTCATTATCTCTTGTCATTTTGTTTATTGTAATGATGATGACTTACTATCTAATGATTTATTTTATCTAATAAAATGTATACTTTAACATTAATGACTATCCTTTTTTGATAGATGTAATAAGTAATATTTTCCATAAACTTTGATGATAAGGTCATCCAATTTGTTAATGTTCTTCATATTATGAAAGATAGAAAAATGGCATTCTTAATTCTTAACTTAAATATAATTCATCGGAAGGCATTCGACATAACGACTTAAATATAAGTTCCGTTCTAGTTTGTACATACCAAAAATAATGGTGTACAAACTTGAGGAAGTTGGTTCTCTCGGTGGAATTTTGACAAGCTGGTACAAAAATTGATAGAAAGTCATATGATACACATTAAAAGTCGCTTTATTACAGAAAAAAATTACATGATAAATTCCATCCTACTGAACTGAATTTTGTGGATGTTACCTCCCCAATTCAACCACGAATAACGAGTTGTGATTAGAGGATATCAGATGTCACCACCTATAACAATCGACAATTATGAATATAAATTCAATGTGAGTGAATGTGCAAATATTAGGTAGAGAAAACCCACATGTTACATTCGACGAGTTCAGTATTAGGTTAAACGTGCAGCATATCGGCATATCTTCACAATTTATTCTGTATAACATACTCAGAAATATTAGACCATTAAATTAATCAATGGGATCTGACTAAAAGTATTAGATTTCATCTGTTATAAGGAAAAATTTCTGACTTTTTTAAGATATTTATGTTGAGAACTAAAATAGCAATAAAATTCCACCTAAGTAATGACTGAATTTGGTGATCCTAACTACTCACTCCACCTTGGCTCCTGACCTAAAGTCAGGCTTGTGATGACCAAAGCAAGATGAATTTGTTAGAATAGTTTTTACCTGCTGTCCTAAAAGGCCGCATAGATAGTCTAAAGAGCCATAGAACTAAAAGCCTTTAATGTAACACTTGGAAGTTAAGTTGTATTTCTAACTAAATCAAAATATGGTAGCAGTAGTGTTTGCCTCAAATAACTAGCATTTCAGAGTTTATTTTCTAAGGCAGAATAATGGATCATAAACAATCAACTCTAAAATCAGCACATTCTTGTTGTATGACATATGAGTGATGATTTAAAAGTCATCTTTATCACTAGAAACCCAAAGGACCTCTATCTACCCAGCCAAATGGAAATTATCTACAAAATAAATGATGATGAACAGTACATATCTAGGCTTTTATCTAATCTTCAACTTCCTTGTCAACACAAATGAATCCGATATTTTAACTCTTCCATTCTTCAAATAATTATCATTATCACATGTTTTCGTCTAGAAATATTTTACGTTACATAATGAGATTGTCTTAATATTATAGAATTACCACCTTAAGCAATCATTAAAAAAGCCCCTTTAAAATTCTAATTCCTAAGTTTCTTTCACACTATATACAACATAGTCCTGATTGATTGATAGTTTATTTCTCAATAATATCCAAATATTATCGAAATTACGAATTAAGTTAGACAAATACCGCGAAAACCATGAGTCACCCGATGGCCATTTCGTAGCAGCATGGGATTCTTCATCAGAAGTGCAGATCCACAATTCCGCAACCGAGAATCCAATCCGAGACCTTCAATCTCATGATTTTAATAAAATCCAATAATCTCCACAATCCCATACTGACAACATACTATCAATTGGAAATAATTAAATATAATAACTTGTGTGTAATTGAACAGAAATAAATGAAACATTAGTTCTTGATTTATTTAAATTTATTAGACAAGATAATGAACTGCTTTCGATAACATGCTTCTTTATCATAATTCCACTCCATCACGAAGCATCTTTATTATAAAAAAAGGATTATGATTCCAGATAATATTCTATGTCATATAAACTGATTGTGACATTCCATCTTGACGCTAAGGATTAGATGATATGATATTAGTTATTATGACGTAGTCAGATAATAGGATGAGTCACAGAGCATGGTATCGTCACTGACTGACACTAAGTTATGCTCATACGGAAATCACAATTCGTATATGGCGAATGCCTATTGTCGCGAAACCTAAGTCTAACACTGCTTTATGAATCGGTGAAGCCACCTAATGTAGAAAATGTGGTTAAAACGAACAGCCTTAGTATCGCTTGATACTTTGTACTACTTTTCTTATGACTGATAACTATTACAACTTGTTTAACCAAGTTTGTAGCTACAGGTTATGAATATTCACAAACTGACATTCATTTTTCACAAAGAAGTTGAATGTTTAGCATTATATTATTTGAACTATTATCACTTTGTTTAAGGTTAATCATGATACTTGTATTTATTAACCTATTTTAAGTTCGAATTTCATTAGTTCGTCAAATGGTTTAGTTAGTATGTGGGTTCACAACTGAATAACTTCAATGATTCAACTGTATGAGAACTAAGTTACAAAACTAATTTACAAATTTCTTTATGAAACACTCAACTATTTTATATGCAGTTGTACACAACTGGCTTTTATTACTTTCGTAACTATATAGTAGTCGACAAATTTTTTTTTACATCAAATGTCTTACATTTTTTTACAAACCAAGCGAAAACGATTGTAACGGGAATGTATTTTTTCATCTTATTGAACTGTCCCGTATTCAAATAAAATTACTTTCATTTCTTTAAACTATACTAGAAGGACTTTTCTCATTCAAGTAGAGCGAAATGTGCCCCCATATTGTAATGTTGTTAAGTTACTGAATAATAGAACAGTATATCGCTACCATTGTGTTTGTAGAAATAGAAAGTTTTAAATATGGTAAGTTACATGTCTATATAAATTATATAAAAGTGTACTACATTTCCTTAACATATAGGACTATATAATTCCAACTTATCAATACATATACCCAAGTCTTTAAAAACATTTTCACATTGTATAAGAAATAAATTATAACAAAAAATATTATGATCAACCACAGTTGTTTCTTAATTTTATTAACCTTAACATGGTATTGGAAATTAGATGCTTTTACAGGTAAGTGATGCTTATATTCTTGTTGTTCCATGACTAATTATTATCGTTCGATGCAGCATCCAAGTACGAGATGGTGGAGAAGATTTGTAGCTTAGGTGAATGATTTTGATGAAGTTTTGTTCTCTGAGCTGGATGGTTTTGTCGTGGAGCTTTTATCGTCCTCTATCTGGTTTGTGTTGATGGTGCCGTTCAGAAGAACGCGGGCCTTGATTTGCCAATCCTTGCCTTTACGTCTGCATCAGATCCTCCACGTTCATCGATAATGCTTCCTAGGTACGTGAAAGACTCCACATCTTCCGAAGTTCCTCCATAAAGTGTGGTTGGGTTCGCGTTCTCTGTGTTGTATTCGACGATTTTGCTATTCCTTCGTGTATGTTGAGATGTACCGCTGCAGAGGCTTCTGCTACACTGGCTGCTTCTACCTGCGTTTTTTATATGTATGGGATAGGAGATATAGGTTATCTGTGAAGTCCAAATCGTCTGGTTGCATCCAAACTGTCCACTGTATTCCATGCTTCCTCTGAGATGTGAAAGTCTTCTTAATCCAATCAATCACCAGAAGAAGGATACCTTCAAGTCAGACGAACTAAAAAATAAGGGCACAAACACCAAATTTATTTAAGTATTCACACGTATTGGTTGCTCATTAGTAATGAATATCACCTAGTTCTGTCTGCTACTGATGTTTAAAATCAATCGAGTTAGGTTGCTACATGACCACCAGGCTTAGTGACCTGAAATTTCAAAACACTATATTTTACTTTATGGGACTTTAAGGAATCCGTATTAAGCCAAACATCTTGTATTAGTTGGTAGTCTACAAGGTGTAATTGCAATCTTAAGGGAATTTTCGCTTTCATAAGATTTAAATTCATATCTTTAAACTTAGTATTGTTGTTACTAAGATAATTCAGTTACAAGTGATCTGTTAATTTAACTAGTTTATTAAAAGTGATCGATCACTGTGCAATAGTTTTCCAACCATTTATTATATTTCATCTGTAATCCTCGTTACAGTAACCTTAGTAACACCTAATATAGATGGTAAATACTGTTATTCATTTGAAACTCGAAGGAGATAATTAGTCATTTATGAACATTTTTACGCGTTCTAACTGTGTAACTAAGTTATTTGAATCATAAATTTTGTAAATAAAACGAATATCGACTATTGGTAAGTGTTTATTTTCAATGTGCTTCAATATCCAAATACTTCATTAAACTAACTTCTAGCGTAATACTAAAGATGACTATGGTTACACAAACTGGTAACTTAGTTCATGTGGAAATGTTTGTCAAGCCTAGTAAATGGGATATTATGAAAACTACAAAACAAATATAGAAAAGTACATCAGTATTACAGAGCTACTACAATTTAACCTTAACCGATTTATGTTACAATGTGTGTTGACATGTAATTTGCTCTTTAAAGTTTTTACCAGGAATAAAATGGGAAATTGTTTAGTGAAATCAAGAAATCTCATTCTAGTCTATGTAGAATAATGATGCTACAAGCTAGTGAATTACTAGCCATGCTTAACTCCCTTTTATTAGTTTGACAAGAAAACGAGTCAGAAAGTAAGCTTATTAATATCAAAATAGCAAGGATGTACTATTCAGTTTTACTCTTGTTTCTCTCAACACAAGATTAAACAATTCAGGAATTTTTATGCTCAACCTCAAAAATTATTACGATTAACTATTAACTTTCCTGTTAATTGAAGGTTTATTAACTGTTTGTATTAATCTTAAAGGGGATTATATCAAAGGAATAAATTATGTAATTTATTTCTGAACATCATCATTTGTAACCCAGAACCTATCGGTCCTCGTGTGCGAACGCTTTACCTCTAGACCACTGGGGTCCTGGGTTCGAATCCCTCGGGGTGGGATCATGAATGAGCCTTGCTGAGGAGTCACATACTGAGACAAAAGGGTCGTCTAGTGCTTCTAGGTATTCCATGATGATCTAGCTTTAATTGAATCATGAATTCAACTATTAAATTACTAAAATCTCCACAAAACCCCTCTGTGATAATTATCATTTACGTTAAAACTCTGTTTTATTAAACTATCGAATTTCATAAAAAATTGGACAATAAAGCATCGCCATAATTTTCAACTTCAAAATAGATGTAAGACTAATAAAATACTTCACTTTATAAAACTTTAAGATGAACAATGTATTTACCTAACCATCAGTTCTCTTAGATTTTGTATTTTATCCTTGTTGTGAATTAATATTGAATGAATAAGTATCTAATGGCATATCATTTCACTAAAACATTAACCTAACGAATTACTCCAACATTTGAAGCATTGGAAACTGTGTTGGAGCTTTATTATAAATATAAACATGAATGTAGGAACATTTACCTGACAAGTCTGATGAGAGAGAATCACATTGACCACGTCCAGAAACAAACTTATTTTTCCATTATCACAAAATGTATTTAAATCAAATGTTTCATAGCTTAGATTCGTTATACTACTTATACTGTTATGAATGGTAGAGTTTCCAAGTATATTTACACAGCCATAACTAATCCCTATTGCATTTATGTGAAGTATATCGGAATAATAAACATTAGTATTATAACACTTATTAACTGGTATATTATCAGGAATCAGTGATAACTATACAGTTGTTTCTACCTAGTTTGAAACTTTTTAGAAGTCTACACAAAACAGAACCACAGAAATTCAATTTCAGGAAAGAACATGATTTATTTGTATTTCTGGTTGTAAATGTAATAGTTCATATGTTTAATCTCATTCAACTTGTTATTTGAAAGTAAGTTATATCATTAGCAAGTTATAACCTCACTGCTGAGTTTTTAATGATTTATAAACTGGAGTGAAACTATTGATGAATGCCCCTATGACTTACACAACATCTATATCTAATGTTAATCTGTAATTAACATTAATTTCAAAATGAAGAAAGCCTTCGAAAAACTCATAATTTAATGGATTTATCAGGCAAATTACAACTAAACATTGATATTGATTATTTACGTTCTCTTTTTTCTTCATAGGTCGTTGTAAATCTGAAGGACAAAATTGTACCAAAACAATATTTTCACCATGTTGTGCAAATTCCACATGTCAACTACATGGATTATTTAAAGGAATTTGTGTAAAATGTTTACCTGAGAAACATTTGTGCTTATCCAGTAGTGAATGTTGTACAAATTATGTAGTTGGTTTCGATGTATCATGACAAATTAGATATAAACTGATTCATTCATTTACAATTGATGATATTCTTATACAAGTAAATTGACTAGTTATCTACCAAAAAAATATAAGTTTAAATGTTCTTAAAACTTGTTTAACCGCAATGAGTTCATTTATGGTTCTATGTTACAATGTAATCATATTTGACACTTAAAAACACACTGTAATAATAATAATAATAAATGTTTAAGTAAAAATGCATAACTACTGAGAGATCCAAGAATAGGAATGAATCTTAAATTGTCTTCCTCTTTCAAGATTATATCTAGAGCATTAGCTTCAAACATATAACAGTAAAACATTGTGAATGTGAACTTGATCAATATAACTCAGTAAGTACTAGAGAATAGATAAACATGACAATGCTTATTATGCAGTGACTAATCAACATGAATATCAACCGATGATTTTGTATATGCGTAACTTTCAATGTAATATATAGCTTCTTATTGACTTTTATTTTAAAACAGCCTTGACATCTGAAATATTAAACTAATTCCAGATGAGAGAAAACTTTCACTGTTTTTTTTTTGCAACTCATTGTAGCTAATTACCTGACATTAATTAAAACTCTTTTGACTTGTCTGTACCAGTCTTGTGATAAATGATTCATAATCAACAGTAAACGATCAAATTTCCATTTCTCGTCGATAATCGTAGACTTAACAATATAAGTGCCTTTAAGTAAGATGTCACATGGAACATATGTTGAGGTTGGTTAGTCTTTAAACTCTTACTTCTACGAATCGAAAAGATCACAATTAAATTAATTGAAAGCCGATCATTATAAATCTTATTCAAGTAAACTTATTAATTGTTAAAAGTAAATCTCTTCATATCTGTTCATTTCAAAAGATTTACGATGAACAGAATATCTCGAACAAACTTCGACTTTACTTACTGTTAAGGTGAAATAGATTTTTCTCAATCTAAAATTATGATCATTCTATCTCCGTATATATTGTCTTTTATTAATATTGATGGGAATGACAAAATATGTACGCCTCAAAGCAAGAAACTTCACACCATCTCCTATCTATAACCTGTTCCTTTTAGTTTTATATTTTCTATACTAAAACAACATACATAAGCGAACAATAGTGTTTCTCAATTAGATCGTTATCAGGCTTTAACGGAATATACATGAATATTTACGAGACTACTGAACCAATAAAGGCAATTTATGAACCAAATATCACAATGAAATACACGGCATATCCAAACATAATAATCAGTCTCGGGTTGTTGAGATTGAGTTTGATTGTTATCATGGACCGATCAATGTTGGACCACCATTGGAAAATGGGAAACATCAGCTAGTCATTTAACTTAGTATGGGACTCTTCAGTAGCGCACATCTACGATCTTGCACACGAGACTTGAACCCTAGATCTTTTGTCTCTCGAAAACGCTTAACCTTCAGACCACTAAGTCAGCATCCATTAGTGTTAATTTCCAACTCCTATCACTACACGACATTTCACGACTATCTTTTATTGTCTTTAGTGAGTAGAAAGTTGGTTCATGATTTCAATGAAATAATTAGATGATAAATGATAAGAATTAAAAGAGGTGAAAAACGATAAACAAATACAGGATGTGAAAAAATTTGTGAAATCATTTAATAAGTCATATCGGGGCAAGGAAGTAACACGAGTTTTATGAATTTCTTCGGAACAAATGAACGAAGGTTATAGATTTGGATACCTCTAGCTTCTGATACACTTAGGAGACGGGACCAAACCCTATTTGGAAATCACAACAGTATACGATAAGTCACTGGGAATGATTTGGTTTTATCTACCATATGACCCCTGAAGGGAAGCGGAAAAGAGGAAGGCCTAAGAATACATTACGTTGGATAATAGAAGCAGATATGAAAAGGATGAATTACAACTGGAAGAGCTGGAAAGGATTGCCCAGGACAAGGTTGGATGGAGAATGCTGGTGAGCGGCCTATGCTCCTTCACGAGGAGTAACAGGCGTAAGTAAGTAAGTAAGTAAGTACCACTGTCAACCAGTGGCGCCAATTATCGTTCATTACATTCTAGTATTACGCTCGATATATTACATTTAAAAGCTTTATCGCGTGGTACTAAATTTTGTGACTATGGAAATAGAATAAAATAAACTAGATACTGACATGAAATTTCAGAATTTATTTTCACAAGCAACAGATTTGGTACCGACCTCACTCTAAGAACTTACAAGATTTACGACCACATTAGTTAGCATCTCCAAACAACATCAAAACAGTCAACATACCATGAAACTTCCACTTACCAAATCATATCGCAATGCTCCATATAAGCTTAGAAAAAATAAAACCAATCATTTATAATTCTTCATATCATAAAGCTGAGGAGTCATTAGTTCGAAACCTGGATCCCCTACACAGATTAGTCTTTAACTGAAGAATTTAAAGCGTTTTTGATCATACTTCCAAAGTGAAACATAATAATTTAAGTGAGAAACGAATGGTTTCTTTGGATAGTGCTTCCTAATTTACTATTAACTGACACATTTGATTATTTCATGAGTCAATTGAAGCTAGACCACCATGGAGAATCTGGAAGCACTGGATGACCGTTTCGTCCTAGTATGGGACTCCTCAGTAGTGGTCTAGCTTCAATTGACTCATGATTTCAACCAGTGAAATTTCTAAAAAATCTCCACAAAACCCATTCTAATAATTGATTATGTGTCAGCAACTAATTAAAAAAACATATCAATACTGGAATTTCCGAGTTTAGTCTCAAATGATTATGTTTGAATTGTAAACTAAACGTTCACTTTGTCTGTAATACTACTTATTATCAACAAATAATTGGAATACATATGGGTTCACCTCTAACTCCTACCCTTGCTGATTTTTTCTCCTACAAGTAGAAAACGAACTTCTCAAGGAGGCTATTATTAAGATTAAATTTTACTGCCATTACATCGATGATACATTAATTATCTTTGATCAAAATATTGGGAAAATGAAGCTCTTAGAGAAATTTAACAATACACATCCAGAAATCAGACTTACATGTGAAGAGAAACTTGGTAACAAATTACATTTCCTTAACGTTTTGTCAAAGGAAAAGATAAAGATTCTGTCAGTAGAAGTGTGCATAGTAAAAGTTCTTCGACAAGCCAGTTCACATAATTCATATGTTTTGTGCCCTTCTGTTACAAGAGAAACCTATTTAGATGATGTCGTGCAAGTAGAGCTAGAAAGATATGCTCAGATGACGCCAAAAACAAGGAACAAGAGCTCACTTATAATATTTTGATTGGAATTGGGTTATCCGCAAGGTTTTCCGAAGAAACATACACACTGAATAGGAAATTAGTGGTATTGACTGACTAAAGTAATAAAGAGGACTTTTGAATGTAGCCAACCTATGTCTATCATTTTATAGCTGATCTACGGTGGTTATTTACCATATTCTTTCTTCGTTTGTCTTTCCTCACCTCTTTTCAAATATAAACTTCAATGTATAAATTATCTGAACACTACTTGCTTACGCTTGTTACCCCTTCTGGAGATTGGTTTAATATTTTCATATATACTTGTATATATTTATACATATTACAGTAATGCCTAATCATTATCTAACCGGAAACAATATTGTTTACTTATAAATTTTGATCTAATTTACATTATTTATTGTCTGATAAGTGATACTATTCAAATAGTTTCTATGCAAATAAAAATTGTTATTCCATAAACAGGTTAATCCAACAGTCGATTCTATCAATAATAATAATAACAATAATAATAATACATCAGATATGCAGTACGGAATGCATTAGCGAAAAATTCACATTCCTCAAGAAAATCTTGACGAAAAATGGTTACCCAGAACGTTTCATAGAAAAGAATATGAATAGAAGTAGTTGCGACAGGAAATCTAGTTGTTCCGTCCCGAAGAAAAAGCTTTATATAAGTCTGGAATTTAAAGGTGATAGAACATCAGACGTAATCAAAAATCGTCCAACAACAACGATTAGAAGAACATTTAACGCGGCTAAACCGTGAATAACCTTCACTAGTAGGGACTTATTTTCTGTATCCATAAAAGATACGCTTCCGCGTCTGGTCGCCTCTATGTGCAACTACCAGTTCACCTGCTCTTGTGGAGCAAGGTATATTGGCCGTAGCCAGCGCTCGCTTTCAACTCGGAAACGGGAACATATCCCAGCTTGGTTCTATAAGGGTGAAAGGAAAACAGTTAGGAGTTCTATACTTGAACACCTAATCGACTGTAACTATTCTACAGATCCACAATTTGATTTTAAGGTTGTTTATATGATTCGTTCAAATCTACCCAGATTTCTTCGTATCCAACTCATAAAAATATCCGAAGCTCTTACCATCCAGGAGCTTAAACCAGAACTGTGCGTACAAAAGAAGTTCGTCTTATCGTTATCTTTACCTTAGTCTTAATTATTTTGATTATCCTATTATTATTATTATTATTACTGCATTCTCCCCTTTACTTATGTCTAATATTCTCATTAATTTATTCATAAATACTCATCATATCATCTTATTTATTTTTACACCTCTATGACCTTTAATTATTGTAACAAAAACATTTGATCAGAAGGGGTTTGTGGAGATTTTTAGAAATTTTCACAGATTGAAATCATAAGTCCGTTGAAGCTAGGCCACCACTGAAAACCTGGAAGCACTGGACGACTGATTCATCTTAACCCGGGACTCTTCAGCAGTGTGCATCAACGATTCTGCACTCAGGACTCGAACCCAGGACCTTCAGTTTCGTGCGCAAACGCTTGACCATTGAGCCAGGTCTTCAACAGTGGTCTAGTTTAAACCGACTCATCAACTCAACTATTAAATTACTACAATCTCCACCAACCCCCTTTCTGAATTTAATCGAGAAAAAGCATTACTATACCATATGTCCCGTGAACAAACTGTTTTCAAAACAATATTCTTGCTAGAAGTCATTGTAAGTCATTATATAACTGAATCAGTGAATGTATTTATAAGTCTCACGGACACAAACTACATACTAGAAATGATTATTTAAACAGAAACTAAAGCTTACTATAATATTTTTTAATCTAAGACCTTCTTGAACTATAATAATAATGGTCATACATGAAATGCAAAAGTTTACATTCTTACTATTTGTCTAGGATGGTTGTAATATGTCAGCCAGCAAGTAAAGAGGGAAATATAATCAAATATTAACTTCGACTGTAAATGTACCGGATTTTTTGAGTGCTGATTAAGCATAATTTTATTGGAAAGAACTACTTTTCAAGTACATATAATATAAAGACTTTAGAGTTAAACAATTATCGGTCTAGAAGTTAAGAGTTCATGCGCGAGACCGGTAGGTCCTGGATTTGAATCGTGGATGAGCACTGCTGAGGAGTCCCACAATGGGAATGAAACGGCCGTCTAGTGCTTCCAAGTTTTCCATGGTTGTCCAGCTTCAGATGATTGATGATCTCAACTACTAAAATTACTATAATATCTACAAAACCCCTTTTAATGTCAATTATCATAATGATTATTCTGAACTAAAACAAAAACAAAATAAGCTCCCATAAACTATCTTACTGAAATGATCAATTAAAATAATCAAATTACTTACCCGATGATTAATCACAGAACTTTTGACTTTTATTTTAAGTTACTGATAAGTAGTGTATATTATCAAACTCAAAATGTTTTACGGAAAAAAACAAGTTATAATGCATTACAAATTATATTCTTTAAAAAAACTTGTCAGAATAACAGATCGCTTTCAAAATATTGATTGGTCAAACAATAATGTTTATAAATCCCGACATGTAAACCAATTACAATACCCTGAACAACATTCTGAATGTTTCCAACATCTATTTCCTGAAGTTAAACATTCTACACATTCTCCATAAAATGGTGCACTTAGTTTACATACAGTACCATCGCAACATCTGTCAAAAATAGTTTTTGCACATGTTTCACCAATTGCTTTACAAGCATCTGAAAAATATGCAGAGAAATAAGATATCAGTTTTTAATTTGTGTAAGTAAATAAATAAACCAAGTAGATAAATTTTAATACTTAAGTTATTCTGATCCAGCTTGGAATGTTCCTAAGTTAACTGATACAATAAAGAAATTATAGAACCTTCTATGAACAGACGTACTTTTCATCTTCATGTGATTAATTTACAACGAGTATCAAGGATAACTGAACGTAACCATGAAAAATGTGTTGTAAATTTTCCAGTATGGGGGTTATGGAAATTGTTAAGTTTTTTGATTGAGATCATGAACCAGTTGATGTTAGACCACCGTTGGAAACCTGGAAGCACTGGACGGCCGTTTCGTCCTAGTACGGAACTCCTCGGCAATTTCGTAGATTGGTTGATGTTAGACATTAACACCATTAGGTGCCGGCTCAGTGGTCTAGTTGGTTAAGCGCATGGCGCGAGAACGATTGGTCCTGTGTTCGAATCTCGCGTGGGGTGAGATTGTAAGTTCTTATTTGATATAAAATCCATAAACAATCATCCCAGTTAAGCTACTTTTAGAATGAACCATTTTAATACTGAGTTTGACTATTTAACTAGATACAAAAGTAACATCAACATTGAATACGATGTTAACGTACCAAAATTATTCTATTTCATGAACATCCAGGTGACTTCAAGTTTGTTACATTTCCCCGTATTTATCCTAATGAAAAGTCTCTAGCATATTTGACATATCCTAAACGATACATTCGTCAATCTACCATTACTTCAGTTCTAAAAAATTCCCTAGCGTAAAAATTACTTTTACTTATTCTTCATGATCAAAATCAATCTTCAATATCAGAAGCCAAACAACTTAAACATTTACTCATAATGATATAAACGTCATGCTATTTGAATCGGTTAGGTACTATCTGGATTCAACAGTTATATGTATAACACTCTAGGTGTTTATAGCGAAACGTACTGAGTTCGACACTCAGTGTACTCAAGGAATATTTGCCTGAAAAATCTCAGATATGATGAAATAGCTGGCTACAAACCATTTATTCTAGATAACTTGTGATTCGATGATTACACTTAGGGAACCCTTACAGAGTGCATATATGTCAAAACGAATGACTAAACCTTAGTCTTGAATATCGACAATGCGATCATTTAAACCTTCATTAATAATATTGTGGTGTGTGTTACTGATGTCAGCAGATGTAAGTAGTATATATCACTAATCAAAAGTGGAATGTCTGGTGGTAGAGGGTTAAGAAAATCTAAGAGGAGAAAATGAAGGAACAACAAAGTCTGAGACGATTGATTAGTATTTTGCTAATGAAGTATTTACTGTATGGTTCTCAGATTGCACCAAGATATTCTATAATGTTGCATTAAAATATATTTGCTTGTCCATAATGTTGTTCTCGTTCACTACAATATTATAAGCTATTTCTATGTTTGGTAATGTATTTCATACAAATAAAGTTTAGTTTTGACAAAACTAAATATTAATAACGGCAGCCCATGTATTGATAATCTAGTACCAATTAACAGGGTGAACACTCAAACCTCTTTAGAGCTATACACTATAGGATTTAGTGATCCATTATAGGCAAACAAAACATTTCTGCTGAAATCTATTCACCATCTGTAATCAAACAAGTCTTTTAATTAAAACATTTAAATGGATTCTACTGAATGGTATCTTATATCCAAGGCATTTATAATCCAAAGAGTTTTTCACCAAATTGATAAACGTTAGACATCCATTTCAATTACATTTAAGCTTGAAATATTTGATATTTTTTGAGTAATAGACAGTGTAATGACCATTATAACCATCATGATTAAATACAAATATCAGTATAGGGTTATGGAGATTGTTGAGTTTAAATTAATATCATGAATGGATCAATGTCAGACCACCATTGAAAACCTGGAAGCATTGTGAATGCTCACTGCTGAGTCCCATACTAACACAAAACGGCCATTCAGTGCTTCCACGTCTTCAATGGTGGTCTGACATTGATCCATTCATAATATCAATTTAAATACAAATATATTGCAAAGCTAAATAGACATGTTTTTTTCTAAGTATTGAGGTATATTTAGCCAACATTTTTAAAAAGGACTTCAATATTTCTTTTATATTTTACTACTTGGTTTAAATATCAACTAGTTATTTGATCATAAAGAACATGAATTTCCATAATGATAGTTTAACTTATAAATACTATTAAGATTGCTTCATTGGATTGTTTAATGCTTTGTTAATTAATCCTTTGAATGTCCTATAATATATCGATCTACATTTCTGTTACAACGTAAACAAAACGTTCTCTAAGGTATCATATGTGATACTATGATTCAGTGATATGTAACAGATAAATAGATCATACCATTGTGTCATAAAATTGTTTAAATCATATTTATTAATTATATTTCTTAGTTAGATTCATGAGTCAATTAAATCTATATCACCATGGAAAGCCTGGAAGCACTGGATAGCCGTTTCATTCTAGTATAGGACTCAGAAAAGCGCATCCACAATCCTGCACGCCGGATTCAAACCCAGGTCTTATCGGTCTCGCACGCGAACGCTTAACCTTTAGACCACTGAGCCGGCCGGCATCCAAAGGTGTTAATGTCTAACTAGGATGAAACGGCCTTCCAGTGCTTCTAGGTTTTCCATGGTATTCTAGCTATAATTGACTCATGAATCCAACTATTAAATTACTAAAATCTCCGCAAAACACCCTTCTGATAAGTTATATTTCTGTTAAAGAATTTTTTTGTTGTTAAACTAACAACAAACTAAAGTAACAACGTTATCAATACTAATCTGCTTACTAATGAAATACTGAAGTTTAATGATAGATCTCATTCCACATCATAATTTAGTATTATTCTAATTTGGTAATGGTAAATAAATATCTGAAATCTGATCATTTATTTCCTATGTATCTATATCACTAATATAACCATAGATAAATGGCTAATTTATTTACTTACCAACGTTATAATTTGCTCGCAATGAAAATACCAGAACGACAACAAAAATCGAGCTGTAAAGTTTCATCTTCCTTGTCAAGCAAAGTGTTCTTTAATAGCAAAGGTTGTAATGTCTCATATATATATCAGACTTTTAAAAGGCAGAAACATGTTTACTACTATCAATGCTGCCAAACTAGGCAAATACGAATCTAATTTAATTACTTCCGGTATTTAAATATACTTGTTGTATAAGTAAACGTCTATACTAGTTGTACACCATCCTACATTGATATGATTCTTTTTTAACCTGATATCTCTTTTCATATAAATGTATTTCTGGTGTTTTTGATGCAATACATTTCTGTAATTCAATTCGACTTTAATTTTACAATAACAGTTGCTCTATCTCATGTTCCGAATCCATTGAGAATAAAGTATGGAGAGTCCAAATAAACCTACCTTACATGATTACTAGAAATTGTGTATACAGTTTTTATGTAAATTTTACGAAATTAAGCTTAATTAACACCAAGTATAGTCTATCACATTATTAAACTATTTGAATCCTTAATCAAAAGATGGGGCTTAATTAATGAATTTATTCTATAATGGTGGTTAGAATATGTCACCTATTTGATATTTCCTCTTACAAATGTATTGAATAATATAAATCACACATCTTGAATCCTGTTAGTAACTGCAATGCAAAAATATAAGAAAACTTTTAACTATAAGCAACATTCAGGTATCTGTTCAGAATATGAATATGCCAAGATTCAGTATTTAATATCAACAACGAACAAACACTGGTTCATGGAATTCATCTATATCTTTAGTGGAAGAGGTATTACCAACGACACTTGATGATTATTATGCCATACAGCAAATACATTGAATCCGGATTTACTTATCTACAAGTGATGTTTTGTTTGTAAAACTTGGGACTCTGAACTCGATTTTGCGTTTGGTTGCAATGGTTTTAAGTAAAAACAAATCAAAGGTTCAATATTTCTCTGATGAATAACTATTTGCGTCAACATTGGTTTCAAAGGTAGATAGCAGGTAATTAATTTCTTTAAAAATGAAAGTCAAGATTTCCAAATAAGTGTTTAAAGCCTCCATCATTTCTTGAAAATAACATTAATGATATACTAGGATTAAACTGAAGCTAATTGTTTACATACAGCCCCTTTAATTTGATCTTCATAAACCAAGTAATGAATATTGAATTAGGTTTTCCATTTCTTTACATCTTTATAGGGTTTTCAGGTTATTCAGATTCTAAATTTAGATCACTGATACTTTTGCGGCCGAATCGAAATACTTAATATATATATGGTTTTTTGTGATACATTACGTAATCTTGAAAATTAGGAGTCTTTGTTTTAACTATGATATTTGTGACAGATTATTTCAAAGATAACCCAAACAAACGATTTCTTTTATTGCTTATTTGACGCCTGTTTTTATAGGATCAACTTTAGCATTCTTATTTACCTTCAACCCCATTGTTCACCTTATTCTTTAAATTACACACATTTTTGAATAGTTTTTTTTATGGTATTCATCCTAAGTGTGTTTTACTGACGTATAGTCACTCATAGATACTTGATTCAATATCAATCATTATATATCTTCAAACATATAGACCCATTACAGTAACTTAGTAAACGTAAGAACAAATAAATCTAAGTGATTTATCAAATACAAGTTTGTGCAAATTAGGACTAATCATACTGCGCTGCCGCCTAAACGAAAGTCAATAAACTGAGGTTCCAATCTGCGACCTACCAAGTAAAGCCAAATACTTCCCAACTTATTTATTTATTTATTTCAACACATAAATATCGGTACAAGAGGGCACCAAATATATATGCGCCAGACCACATTTGTGTGTGTGTCGGCTGTGATACTGTCCGGGTGCCCAAACCAAACCAAGTAGTTTTCTTAAGGGGCCACACCCTGAGCCTTTGACCTAAATGTCTAACCCACGAGGCAGTGGAGCATCGTGAGAAGATGAATTCCCATGGTAGCCGGTGACCAACGATTGGTTCATACGCCATTTGTTCCCGCAGGATACTGGAGCCCATGTGCACCATTGGTTTGGGATCCGGTTAAAGCGCCGGACATTCGCTTTCCGTACTCTCACTTTCGTAAACAATACCCCCGCCACGAGAAGGCACTGAGTAGGAATTCCCTGGCAGAGGCTGTATACGCGTGGCCGTGTGAGAGCATTTCGAGAGGGAGGGCGGGCCGACCCCACTCTCGGCCATACTAGGGCATTTGGGGCACTTCCCAACTAAATGGCTATATTTCATGATCCAGACATAAAATATTGTCATATAAAATAACCCTTTTCTTTAGGTATCATGGATTATCTCAAAATGCCCAAGCTATTTAGAATGTAGACTTCATGATACTTAATATTATTTTCTATGATAATATTTGTGTAAATAATTCAATTTAGAATAACACACTAGAAAACAGGGAGCAAGTCTACAAAACCTCCAGTCTTTCATAAGTGCTTTAAGTCTTGATTCTTTAGATCACCTATTTTTATCTATTGAATTAAGGAAGGAAAACATTTCCGAGATTTGTTCTCTCGAATGTTTCTAAATATTCATGAAAACATAAACTTCATTCATTATTTCTCCTTTCAGGCAAGCCCTAACTTGGAATCCTGGAGGGAAGCGGAAAAAAAGGAAGAGCAAAAACACATTACGTCGGGAAATAGAAGCAGATATAAAAAGGATGAATCACAACTGGAAAGAGCTGGAAAGGATTACCCAGGATAGGGTTGGATGAAGAATGCTGATGAGTGGCCTATGCTCCTTAACGAGGATTAACAGGCGTAAGTAAGTAAGTAAGTAATTTCTTCTTTCATAAGTCGGATCATATTTTTGTTTCAATGTTGCTAAAAATGAGATAACAATATAAAATTTCATTGACTATTCATTCATCATATTCAAATTCTCAATAAATTTTATGAAAAAACACATTCAAATTATTTACGAACAACATTTAAAATTCCTTAATTGATTATAAATGTCCCCAGTTTAATAATGATGTTTTTCATTTGTACACTTTCCTAAAGTACATTTGTGTGAACAACAATTTTTATCCGATATACAAAGGGTACCCCCTTTTAAGCATTTGACACATTTCCCATGAAATGGTGAAGTTAAATGACATACTGTATCACCACAACATCTGTCAAATACAGTTTTACTACATTTCTCTCCAATTGCACGACACCCTGAAATTGATATAAAAAGTACATTGAAATTAAAAATTTAATCTTTTATTTTCTTGTCAATATGATAAAATATAAAGGATTAAGACAAATGTCAATGGTAGTAATTATTGATTAAAGTTTAATATAACACTTTATTGAAACTAATGCCTAGTCAACTGTTTAAATGTCTTGAGTCCAATCCCAGTATGAATCGTGAAATCTTCGCTAGTCACTGCCGTTATGGAAATAATAAATCTGTTTTTAAAAATATTTTCCAAGTTTCAACTACTTCGTTTTAAAGTTTAAACGTTAACGCAAAGTTATTTGGTTAAGAAACTTGGAGAAAACTAATCATCGTTTTCACCAGTTATACAGTTTGAATGATAAGTATTCGGTCACCTAAAATTTGTTGAATTCTATCAGGTTTAAACGAATTAAAGAGTTCCTAGCAAGGTAGATAATCACTCGTAATCTAAATAGTTGTGTTCCTATTACGTTCTTAGGGACCTGTCAAAATGCTCAATGTTTGAAGTGTAAAAACCTTGACTGGATAAAAAACCTAGATCCTAGTTTCAGTTCCTAAGCAACTAGATTAATCAAATATATGAAGAGCATTTTGTAATTAAGTTATGGTTCTGTTTTACCCATTCATTGTCAGTGAATATTGTTATACAAAGGTTCAAAATATTAGGCCGGTTGGAGGTAGATGACATGACGCACTTATAGATAAGATATAATTAGTACAAAAGTCCTAGAGAAACATAACATTAGTCACTTATCTATGATTGATCAGTAATAAACAAATTTGTATACCTGATTAGTTAATTTAAGAGGCACAGTTAGTTACAACACTATTTCGTAATTCAAAGCCATAGTGACGTGCTACTAATTTCTGATTATTTCTCAATTCATTTCCTCATATCTCTCGGATTACTATCATATATTTATGTGCTGAATTCCCAATCATTTCTCCTGGTTTTCGTGCTTTTACGTACATACAGTCTTTTGATAGCCAAATTTTGGGATAAGTTAGGTTAATTACCGGAACTAATTAAAAACAGAAATGGAAGTAAAGAGACACTTGAAAAATACTTTTATTCTGATTCTACGCCTTTCAGAATAAATTGTTCATAGCTGAACTTTCATATTTCAAGACTACAAATCTGATGGATAATATACTTTCAGTCCGACATTTTTTGACAATTTACTAACCATACTCTTTTCAGATTCCTCTATCTACAAACAAATCGTCCTTTTTGTAGATATACTCAATATCAAAATGTATGTATATTATCAAACTAAACGTTCATTCAACTTAAACATGATAATTGTTTCTATGAAAATGAATTCTAACTTAATATAATGTGGGAATAACTTAAGCTGTTTCAACTGAAGTATGCTATTGATTGAATGTATTCTATAGGACGAACTGATATCAGCTTGACGATGACTTTTTTACAATTGATTGATCACTCAGTAGTGACCAATATAACTTGTGTCAAGTTCTTCTTAGTGCTAGTCTAGTTGTGGATACATAAGGTCAGTTGCCAACCTAATGGCTCTGTGGTAACGTCTCAGACTGGGAATTTGAATGACATAAGATTGAATCCGTCAAGGAGCATCAATTCCTTCGAAATTACAAATACGCTTTGTGGATGAATGCCAGTTAGCATAAAACCTAGATACAAGGAGATAACTATCACTCACTTATAAGTGATGTCATTTCTTGATAAAAAGTAACTATCAGTTGACTAACTTAAAAAAAATTAATAATAATAAAATATTAGATGGGTTTTGTGGATATTATAGTAATTTCAATGGTTAAGATCATGATTCAGTTGAAGCTAGTGCTCGTGAGCGAAACCAATAGGTCCTGGGTTCCAATCTCGCAAGGGGCGAGGTCGTGGATGCGCACTGCTGAGGAGTCCCACAATAGGACGAGACGGCCGTCCAGTGCTTCCAGGTTTTCCATGGTGGTCTAGCTTCAACTGACTCATGATCTTAACCACTGAAATAATAAAATAGTGTACAACTTCTCACCTTTTCCATGAATGTTCTCCAACAATAATGTCAAAATGATTGTAATAAATAAAAATGATACTTTCAACATATTGTTTGTTAAATGTTTGTTTTGGTACAACGAAAAATCTCCATCTGTCAACGATATATATATATAAACCTGTTGACTAACCCAAAAAGGGGTGCCCATTTCATCTATTTTACAGTTATTATTTTAGATAACATACAATTAGAATAAAATGCTTTCCTATGATTATTTGAACTACATAACGACAGTATTATTTATTTACTTAATTGCTAACAATTAAATTATATCTGACCCTAACTAATTACCGGAAATAAGCATAAAACTAATTGTTTCTTATAAATGTTTACTAGTAGATGTTATTTTTCTATTTATATTAACTATCTATTTGGTTTCAAGTTGATTTGTGAGTTTGAAGTTTTAATCTGTCAATGATTAAAGAAGGTTTATTTATGTAACTGCGAATATTCACAAAGTTCTTTCTATGAACTTTGTTTGTTCGATCTACTAAGGTTCATCAATAAAATTTATTCGGAACCTTTAAGTAATTTTTCATTTTTCCTTGAGTCCTAACAGCTGTCTACTCAAAATACTTCGAATCCGTTGGCCAGACACTATCAACAACAACCTACTGTGGGAGAGAACAAACCAGATCCCAGCGGAGGAAGAAATGATGTAACCATTTAAGCAATTAAGTCAGTCTATGATTTGATATAATTACAACACAATATTGAATAAATTTAAAAGTTGCATTTTTTAAATTTATTTGAATAATAATTTATTAGGTATTAAAACAAATTGCTGTTGTTGTTTTGAAAACATTCCTTATAGTAATTGATTGTATCTAGGTGTACTTGTATTAATTCTCAAGTAACTATTATTATTATTGAAATCACGTAGTGATAATAAGCAATCGTCCTGTAAATTAGTTAACCAAGATTCTTGAATTGTAATGACACTACAATTACAATACATATTTTGACTTAGTAGGAATTGAAGATAGTTCACCTTGGTATTTAGTGATCGACAGTTAGAATTTAACAGTTCGGGAATCGACACATTGCATATTGCCAACGACAACGATGTCTCTTATTGTACGTTTTTGTAACTTGTGCAGCGAAAGGTCATAAGCTTTTCATATACGTGCCTGTATATGTTATGCGATTAGTAGACATAATGTGTTAAAACAAAAAAATTTTTAAAAACATAACTTTTTGAAATATTTAGATGTTAGAAACAGGTAGCCTAAATAATCAAGCAGGCCACCGATTCGATCTAATATGCTAACTATATCTATTTAATAGGAAAACCCTGAGAGAGCCTGCGGTATTAGTACTGATGATAATAATAATAAACGAACATCATTTGGTGATTTTTTTATTTAGCTCCTTCATCGAGACATTGAATAGGTTGTCTGCTTAACTAGCAAATTAACTAGCAAATTAAATTTCATTAACCATTAAGCAAAAATCACTGTTTTTAGGCTCTATCGCTGACTATAGGAATATGTCCGTGAACAGAAGCCAATAATCTGTTCCACGATATGTTGAAATTTCATTTTATGTAATTAGTTTCTAGGTTAAGTAAAATGCTTAACAAAATTTGATTCTTTAATTAGTAGCAGAAATTATGTTTAAAATATGAACTCACTAACAGGGTAGTTGATTCTTTTCGATATGTAGTTATCTTGATAGGTTACCAAAACTCTTCATAATCATAACGCTTTCTCAACAGATATCATTTAGAGACTATGTATTCGTAATCGATCTTTTTGGAATTCTATCTTTCCTATAGTTGCAGGGTTTTCAGATGAAACATCTTCCAGGTGTAGTTAGCAAATAACTCATCGGATTCCAAAATAATTTTTCCATCGAAAAATTTGAGTACAGTCAGTTATTTTATGAAGTAACATTTATGTTTAATGAATAAATATAAAAGGCCAAATTTGCAATACTTGGTGAGGTTCTATGTAGTATATACTTCTAAATTACCAATAAAACTAAATAAATTCTTGGTAAATCCGAACTACATCACTTTTAAAATATAAGGTAATATAGTGAAGATTGATTTAAAAAGTCTTAAAAGCAATTCTGACTACTCATAAGTAGCTGAAATTAAATTGATTTAAACCTTTTACGATCAAGTAGATAAGATTAATGAAATTTATAAAATAGCATAAGTTGAAAAACATTGAATAACGTTAGATGGTGGTTGGAGGTAGTCAACAGGAAACCCTGGACCCGGGTTTCGTGCTACTTGGCACTCGTCAGCAAGGTGTACCTGTAATCTTGGGGGAACTGGTGCTCCCTGGCCGATTCGATCTCGTGTCACCCAGCTTCACAGTCAGAGACGTTAACACTGAGCTATCCGAGCCGTGACTAACCTCCTGTAGGACTGAGATGTAATCACAATTGATTGATCACTGGGTGGTGATCAATCTCATGCTTGTCTAGTCCTAGATTGATAGCATTCGATCTGCACTAATAAGGACTAGACAAGCATGAGATTGATCACCACCCAGTGATCAATCAATTGTGATTGAATAACGTTCTCATCACAGTTCCTATTTTTTATGCCTGATCTAACTTTATTCATTACTTGATAAAACCTATCCAAATGAACCAGATCCCTCGTAAATCATGTTATGAAAAGTGTTTATTTCTAGAAATAATAGCGTTATTTGATATTAAAGGTGTAGAGAAAATGTCTGTACCCAGAAAACCTATACACTAAAGTCCTTATGGTCAGTTAGTAGTATATGTAGCTTAAAATTTATCTCTGCTAAGTAAATAGGGATGCAATAGTTGTTTATATTTCCGGTACAACTTAGATTTTTAGATATACACTTCTGGTATTTAAAACATTCTGCATGACCTTTACGACTCAGAATACTAAAATATATAGCCAGGAGAGGACTAATAGCTGCCTAAAGACCTTCCCTAGTTGAAAAGACTACTTGACAGGATTATTAGTGTTGCATCAATGTTGTTTTGTGACTTCATTATTTATATCATACTATTGTACCGATAACAATAAGTTTATAATTGCTCACCCATATTTTATGGAGTTGTTAGAAGTTTTCATTTGTTTATAACTAAAACTTAAACTTTTCTCTATTAACTACACAGTTAAATAATTACAAATCTACTATCCAGATGGAACTAATTAAACACAATATCTGAGTAATTTGCAAGGTTCCATAGTGGTCTAGCTCTAATTGACTCATGATTTCAACTATCGAAGTTACTGATTTTATCTAGTAACAGATTGTCTACAGTTTTAACACTCTTATTATAAACTTACCTTAATGTTTATAAAAACTGTCAACTGACAGATAACCAATTGTTGCATATTGGTTTTATATTCAATTATTATACCTAGATATTTTTTATAAGCAAGAGGTAAAGTTAATGAGTGACAGTTAATCTCCAAATGTTTTGTATCCCTAATTAATCCCTTTCCTAGTTCTCTCACCCAAAGGATTTTTTACAATGACTGAATCAATTCACTAAAAAATTCTATTGATAACTATCGAGAAAGGTCTTTGTAGAAATTGACGATACTACTTACTACTTTGTAAGTAGTTTATATCGTGTACAAAAATCGTTAGCATTTTATTAATACTGTCGGTTTATTAAAGATATCGAACAACCATCCCTTCCCTATTGACTATTATTCACTGTGTTTCTCATCTGTATTTATTAACGATCAACTTATAACCTGGAACTGATTAGATTATATTTCCTACACTTACCTAGTTAACTAAGTCGCGTCAATTTTGAAAACGAGTAGAATTTGTTTCTCAATTATTTGAGGCATTTATCGAGCAGCCCTTATGTTTTGCATCATGCTTGTCGACGCTAATTAGTAGCGATGAAACACAGATATTTTGCTACTGTATTTGTGAACTCGAAACTTTCATTGATCTATAAGATATTCTACAGACAATTATATGATGTAACTACGGCTCATTATTCGAAACTTGACACTCGACCAATAAACAATCAGTTTAAACTTTGTACTGGCAAGTAGTTCTGCAAAGTCGTTATCATTTTATTTATTCCAGGTTTGTGAAGTGGAATTTACATATCAGTATAACGTCTCATATCATCTGCTGAATTCGATCATATCAATTTGAGACTTAGAACTCTTATCAGATCATGAGGCAATTGAAACTAGACCACCATGGAAAACCTGGAAGCACTGGACGGGCGTTTCATCCTATTGTGGGACTCCTCAAAAGTGCTCATCCACGACCCTGCTTCGTGAGGTTCAAACCCAGTACCTATAAGTCTCTCACGCGAGCGCTTAACCATTAGACCACTGATCCAGCCGGCATCTAACGGTGGTAATGTCTAACTTCAACTAATCCACGAAATTGAGCAACACATCCACAATTGTCTTCAGTGTGTTACTATTGTTGATTATAAAAAGACAAAATGCCTTTTATAATTCATATTATTAATCATTGTTTATATACACTTTTTCTATTAACAATGAGTAGGCAGATGAATTTAAAATACAGAAAATGTGGTTTATACAGTTATCCTGAAATAATAATAATATTCCAGCAATGTTTATAAGAATGAAAAAGAAAAGAAACCACATACACATAATTTAATCATGCATAAAAATGAATAAATGAATGATAATGAAGTAAATGACCTTCTAGTTAGTTACTTTCCAGTGATTGGTCTCTTTCTTATTTCTCTTGATAGACAATGAAAATAGAAGTTTATATTCATATTTCAATATGGCCTATTTATCATTTGATCTTTTTAAAAAATTTATTCGTTGCAATTACATAAGTTTGTTTTCATAAACATATTAAAAAAGAAAATAGAAGAAATTGAACATCTTCTTGTATTCTAAATGCCTATACTTTAAGAATTCGATAAATGTAAAATAAAAATACATTGAACATAAAAATATAAAGTGTTGTTGAAGCAGTTAATAGTGTACTTGAATTACATCCATTTTTATTGTTACAATTACAATATCGAACTTTAACACGATATGTACCCAAACGATCTATACACCAACGACCATCTTCTGCACCAATCACACCAGTTACAGCACAATCTCTATAATAACGTCTAGTCCATTTTCCATCTAGATACACTGTATAAATAAATGGGTAGGAATTTTTATATGAACAACTGCAGTATTATTTAGATATTGATGAAGTGATGCTGAGCGAAGACTCAATATATTAAGTAAAAATTACAAATCGATTGATAAGGTAGTGAATATTTATCAACTGAGGTAGTTTAGACATGCTTTATGTGTCTCCAACCACGTTCTATTTCAATGTGTGATGTTTCCTGATGTGAGAATGGGTTTGAAAAATCAGAATCAACGCATGGCATCAGTCTATAAAATTACTGACTGTCGGGCTGAACTGTGTAAGCGAGTACAAACTAAGTAGTTGAGGTGCACTGGGTTATTTTGGCCCATTTCTTGAAAACAATGGGTTAAATGGCTCGAAATTGTTCTCAGTGGTGCACACTAACTCTGTTTTTTCTTCTCAACATACCCATACCTTTTATCTCCTAGTATCATTCTTTCCTCTAGAGTAATTTTTCCATACTTTATATTTCTACTATTGCTGATACTGTTAATACTTCTATCTCTCTCTGCCGATATGCTATTGGCGATTTTAATCAACGCATATATGTGCCAGGCTACCGGAGTGCTTTGAATCGATTCCTCACCAAATCTTGAAAGTTAGTAAAACAAAAGATAAATAGATACTTATATTGTCATTAAGGCACTGAGAGATATCTATGATGTAAAACTACATTTCCACACATCACAACCTGTAATTGATGCAAAGTTTATGGTTACGAATAAACAATTAATGTTAGTGATGCAATCCAGCGAATACTAGTGAAATAGCGAGTAAACTTCTAACATTGAAAATAAACTGTGATGTGTTATATACAAACATGATTTAATGACTCAATTTCCCAACAATACTACCCCGAGACAGAACATTGATTATATATAAGCTTCTTAGTTAACTAGTACCCTACTCGTAGTATTAAAGGCTTGAAAGTAATCGACCCTTGTTATGAAGTACTGACGAGTCAGATCACTTTTTTAAAACACCAGTGCTTCGAGCGTCCTCATTTATCAGGTATTTGATGACAGATAAACACACTAGGGTAGTTGTTATAGAGTTCGCAAATACTCATATTCATCAAAACATACGGGCGCTTGGTACTGGCTCATTAAACTACAAGGAAATCCTTCACTACAATGAAACTGATTATTTTCCCTAATAATTTATTGACTTTATTCAATATTATATTTTTGATACAATATAGAATTCTCAGCAGAAACGAACGACTGAGGATCTTTCTGGAGTGCACTCTTGCAACGCATCTATAAATTTAATGTTACGAAAATCAGTCTATCAAAAAGAACCATTTTAACTGAGTCTGTGGTACAGAGGAATAGTCATATAACTCAGTACAATATTTACATTTGTGTGCTGTGTAAATTTAATCTTATGCTATTGTAGAGTGTGCTTGTATATTAGGTCGTTAATTTTTTAAATGTTGAGTGTTACTTACTTCAAATCATTCATATTTGAATGAGGATCAATGCAAATAAACCATATTAAACTTTGTTTGTTCAAGTATAGTTTGGATCTGTTTTTGATGCATAATAAGCATTTACCTATGGTTTTCCCTTTCTTTCTTAGCATCAAAATATATCAGCGTTTTGTTTACTTATAAAAATATGAAGATGACTAGTCTATTGTTGGAACGAAAAATTGTACGTAGTTGCAAAAGCAATAGACAGACTAATGACAAGAGGATTGAAGTGATTTTAGTCATTTTATGAGATCCATCAATCTATCACCCCCATACCAGTTTTGTCCACTATCCTATGAATCATTTTATATTTGTGGCATCCAAATAATAATAAGTATACAGTAAATATATGTGGTTTCTGCCTCACTAGTGCACTATCCTTTATCCGTCTTTGATGTGAAATTTTTGTAAGAAACAAACTGTGTTCGGCACAAGAAACTCACAAGACCGTCACAAAAATGCCTAATATATGGAACCAAAGCCCATAAAAACACTAAACTGAGTCGGAGGGTATAAACTACACTCATAGCTGTCATTAACAGCGACGAATGCCTAACATTATATTGGTATTTGCAGTATGTTGACTAGTTTCTATTCAAAAGATGATATGGCTACCATAAACATAAGATCCAAGGCATATAAAAACTGTGGTACACGACCCAATAGGGTAGTGTTGTTTACATATCTATTTAATCGCTACACAATTATTATTGGCTCAACACGGTGAGCTTAAACGTCCACATGAATATTATGAACTCAATTAGTTGGTTTCTTTTATGCATTGTATGAGCTTACACCTCCGAAACAATTATTTTAGATATTTTATGTTGAAGGAAGCCGCGAATCTCTTAGTAGTAAAGAAACGTTTTCTAACATTTCATCGACTTGCTTCATAAATTCACATCCGAGTCAATGTTTTCCTAAGTAACTAACGTATATATCACGGAACTAATCGCAACAGTAACTAAAAAAGTGTAAGTGATCTATGAGTTCCCGTGAGACCAATGTCGTATATCTATGGCAAATATTGAGCTAAGCTGAACGCGATTACCGGAACCCCTCTCAAGCTTACCAATGGCTGAAACTTTTCATAGTCATAATCTCAGATTTTCAATTTTGAGTAACATTTAAAGTAAGAACAAAACCAATATGTTAGTGGAAATTCGATTGAAAAAGAGAGGTAATAATTATCCTATGCAAAATCAGTAATAAAACAAATCGTTCTGCTTAAACATGCCGTACTAGTGAATTACTACAAAGCTCATACAATGAACCTGAATTAAAGATTTTAAAGGCAAATAAGCCTTAATTGCTTGATGCATCAAACCAAGTTTTTTCCTAAAAATAGCCTAAAACTATCTGCTAATCGATTTGTTATTTGTTACAAATTCGAACCAGATGGGTAAATATAGTTGAACCAACATCCTTAGAATTAGCGTTGTTATAATAAAATTACTTTAATAGGGTTGATGCTGGTAACCATGTTATATTTTGAACACATATCAGAATAGTTTTGATATTCCAGGGAGCAATAGCAAATTAATATTAAGGCGACAAAAATGTACCAAAGAACTTATATACAATCCTGAATGCCGTGAGTCATTAACCCAAAACGTTATGCTTTAAGACATTATGAACAGTCAACTTTTGAGCGATAAAGGCAAATTTCGCAAAACATTGAGCAGGGTCGTTTAAAGCTAACTCAAGATTGTCAGTATTTTAGCTGAGTATTAGACACTGTTCGCAACAAATTATGATGTAGTTGGCTGTAAAAGAATGCAGTGCAAAACGAAAAAAATGGTCTAATAAACTGCTATGTTTGACGACACAGCTAATTATATACTTTTTCAAAGAAAATAAGTATGTGAAAACCCACTGAATTTTTTACAAATTTCACATCATAATTCGCTATTTTTATCATCATTGTGTACGAAAGACATATAATACCCTAGAAAATTACTGAAATTTCGACAAAATCACTACCAAATTTATTTGTTCGTAGAATCCCTTAAACTAGCACTTGATTTACGGAATACGAATTCAATTCGGGTGAACCAAGATGAAAGCAACCAAACTTGTGTACTCACTTTCCTGAATCATCTTGACACACCTAGAATAATTTCTTCCATCATTTGGACAGGCAACTAGTGGAAAAGTTCGATTATCAAAATAGTCTGCACAGTGAGGTTGTGTTAGTGAATTACATTGGTAACAACGCAGTTCTGGTCCAATACCTAATATTATGCATTAAATTAAGAAAACGATTAACGATGGACACCCCACCTACTTGGCATACACCTGCCGAAGTCATTATTACAACTAAAACCAATCGCAGCATCATTTCCGGCATTTGAATATGTGCCATTTACAATAAACTACACACGTAGCCTACTAAAACAAACGCCGTAAGACGCTCTTATAGGAACTCTAGTCTTTTAACCATCAAGTGATGTAGGTGTATGTAGAAAGTTAAGGTTAAAAGATTACTATTTTGTTGAATATAATTACACACGTCAGGATCAGATGACATTAATGCCAGGTTCTTTCATATGTTTACAGGGAATGCAACTGCGAAGATGTGAGACAATTTAATTTTATATCAATGTCAAAAATTCAGAACACTCAAATGTCTTTGTTAGCAATAAAAAGGATGGATTATTAATACTTTTCTTTTTGCGGTATCCTGCGTTATATCATGTACTCGGTTCGCAACCAAAAGAGAGAACTAGAATTACAGTTCTTTCTGCGCAGTTGCAAGTAACCACTTCCAGTGAGTCAGAAGCAGAAATCAATGAGTGGAAAGGAAATCACATAGGAGCAAATTGAGTGCCTGTTTGCATGCACTCTATGAACAATTTCACTACCATACATCAATTTATACTGGACATCGCGTACCATAAGCCGATACGGCTTCGTTTGAATGTATCGGCATAAGTAGATCCAGCCACCTGTTGATGCAAAGAAAGTCACTTGTTGGTCACTAGATAGGAGGGCTGGTAGTCAACCGACACAACATTCATTCTAAGCTTATCAACATTGCGGAATGTACTTGATGTGTGGGCGAGAATGATAATGATCGGTTGTCTGCTTGGTCGGACATGTAGATGGTCTGAAAGGTGTCGGATGAGCTATATATTCTCTTATCCTCATCATTATTACTACTCACTTATTATTGATTGTTAATTGTTGTTGGATTGTGTCGGGTTTTTGGTGTGGAAATATATTTACGTTATAGTCAGGCTATTCACGTGTTCTTGATCTGAGTTGTGTTGAAGTCCTGTAGGCCAGTGAAATGTCACTGAGCCCTAGCCAAATCATCCGGCAGTTGGATCACTGAATGTCGAACAGATCACCGCTTCCTGCCAAGTTCATGTACAACCAACGCGCATTAGTTAATCGTATGCCATGGACTGGCCCACGCAGCAGTGGTCTTACTTTCGCTTGTATCTACTTTAACTAATATATTTCTGTAATAACGTCCTTTGTGTTGTACAGTCTTCAAAGTATCTATAGTACCTTGATACGTCAATGGGGTAGTCCACGTTAGGTGCTGACCACGAGGTGTGACTTCAACGTTAGTTGGTTCGTCACACCATTCACGTCTAACTCGAGCAGGCCTCTAATCATTTCGACATAGATCATCTACGTTGGTGATCTACACTGGGAAAGAATCTAATGTAGGTAATCGTTTAAGGTAAATCAACGTCCCATACGTGGAAACGTGGAAACCCAACTGTTATAACATTAGACGAAGTAAAACCGAATGTTATAACAGTACTCATAACGTTTCTGTTCTGACGAGAAGAGATATTAATGTGTTAAAACACTATTCAACCGTTTGAAGATTGTAGCTAGGTCGCCTTGAGTACTATAATATGAAAAGTGGTACGGATTTGGTCTAACCAGACTTCTCCAATTGGCATCTTTGAGATCCTTGGAATCTAATCAGAAGGACCACTGTGAATTTAAAATATGTGGCGGCAGTCGAATTTCGTTGATTCTCAAACACATAACTTCCCATTCTTTCCGTAGTTAATTAATTTTCATCTCCTTTTTTACGATTATCGACTTGTGATCATCTGAATATTTATTTAGTTGGTCTTTATTAGTATTCATTTAGAGCCCCATGACAAGCCTATATGTGACAAGAAATTCGAAATATACCACATAATTTCAGATAAACGTCCCATTGTCTCATCAGGGTTTCATAGGAGACCCATACAAACAGTTTCAAGTGATCAAAACCAAAACTTCAGTGAAAATTAGATACCGTCCATTATCAAAAACCTTTTGTTACGACCCAGTATTATTTCTTCATAATTAAGGACTAGCTATTACTGAAAGATTAATTTATTGTATTCCGTATTTACTAGACAAGCTATCACTTCTCATTTCTGTCACCTTTATCTTAAGAGTCTAGAAACCATTAGACCTCAACAAAACCAAATTTCTATGTCTCATATTTGCAATCAATTTAAGACATTATGCTACTCTGTAATCTCAATTTGAGTTAATAATTTCGCCTTATCTGTACTATATTGGTAAGTAAATCCCTAAAATTAATAACTTTGTAAGTCTTCAACAGTCGATGCTGACCGCATTAGTTTTACTAGACTCACCAAACTGAAGGCTCTCGGTCACGAATTCGCACCACATCACGACTGGGTACGCCCTGCTAGGCATCTCTTTCAACTACTAGCCAGCTTAAACCAAAAGTTCCTTGACATACCAATAGCTCTCTAAATATATCTTCTTCCTGGTATACTTCGTAGACAAAGATTTTACTGATTGTCAAACTCCGAATACCTGTGGCATCTTTAGTACCTGTGTGATACTTTAAAAACACTTCATCCAATTTTATGAGTAATGAAATACTGGTCTGTTTAATTACAGGCTGATTTACACCAGTCAACTACAAATACGAATGTACAGATCCGGTGAATAATATAACTGAGAAGAATATTCCTTGTTAAACTACCTTTAGTCCATCTTTAATGATACGATGGGCTACTTCTGTTCCAAAGCTATCAGAACAACGACGCCAGAAATATTCAAAGTTCGACAGCTCTTTTACTATTAACACCTGCATAATCAAAGGATGCTAACCCGGTCAAATCAGAGGTCACCAGTGAAGGAGTTCAGAGATATATTCGGAGAGTAACTAATATGTCGAAAAGCGTTCGATCTGAGGCGATAAGTGGTTGCAGGAAATGAGCAGCATGGCCTACTCGTGATCAAGTGTCCATGTGTGATCGAGCGCTTTCAGCCTCAATCTTAAAGACCTACTGAACAACTTATATTAGACATTTATTCACCACAAAAAGTTGATGACATTTTCTTTCAAAAAATTGGATGCGATTACGTTAGTGTTGATACTGTGCATCCCGTTTTCTTGACCACGTGTAGATTAAGCAACTTTCACTAACATCCATTAAAACTGACTAAACTATGAAAACCTGGAATACCGTTAAAAATCAGTATAAATCTGCCTGGAAAATCACCCGAAATACTGGGTGAAATCACTGGAGAACTATTCTCTCAAAATACTCAAATATTTTTTCATCTTCGTACTCAGATGGTGGGAATATAAAGTGGCGGCTGTTTTGTCAATTGTGCTTCACACTGACTGACTATGATTGGCGTAAGCAATATTACTAATAGGACGGACCCAAACAGTCTCAAGTCGCGTGTTTTCGTTGGGAATCTTAATACAGTGCACATGACAAAAACAGAACTTGAATCTATTTTCTCGAAATATGGAGCAGTCGTGGGAATATCAGTACACAAAGGATATGCGTTCATTCAATACGCAAATGAGACTAATGCACGAGCCGCAGTTATTGGTGAAGATTCAAAAACCTATTACAATATGGTTTTAGGTAAGACATTTTTAAACTTGGTGTTTTCATTTTTACTGGTTTTCACCCCTATCTCGAATTTTCACTCCGCTGACAAGTTTTATTAGTAATAAACCCATCTCATTGCCTAATTTTTCTATCACAGATGTAACCATAGCATCCGAACCGAAAAACCGCAAGCGAGGGAGATCGAATATTGGTTCGTCGCTTCCATCCTGGTAATTTGCTTTCCCTATATAATAATCGAGTAATTCCTCTTTCTAGGAACCCCTTGACAAGGTATGACTCAGTTTTGTTGCTTCGTGAGTCTCTAGTTTCCTTCAAAACTTTATTTCCAGTTTTGCTTTGGATTCACTGTTATAGTTATTTATAATCAAACCTAATAGGGTATTTCTATTGGCTTCAGAATATCGAGTATATTTAAATATAATATCACTAAATAATCGTCTATGCAACTCGTCGTCGACACGTGGCTTTAGATATTGTGGTACCCACTTGTCGGCTTGTTAATTATGATCGTTTGTTGACAAAGTTAGAAACAATATCGGACGCTGCTACTGATGTAGAGTAATAAATACAAAGTTTCATTCAGAACCACACCCAGAACTTTACACAACTCGACAAGTTTTGAAAATCAACCACCAGGAAATATTTGTTTATACTAAACCATCACCCCCTTGACATGGAGGCAGGCTGTATAAAATAGGATGTAAACAGATGTATAAATTGAGTCCTCTACGTCATCAGCTCTTGATAATCCCTAAGTCGGAGTGCAAGGACTTTTTGAGTGAGTTCTGCAAGATAATTCTAACATACTGTTTCGCACTTCAACTAGTATCGATCTCAGTCTTTTACTGACTATTTACCAATAAAAACTAGCTCGGCGGATCTTGTAAGTCTGTCTCTAAACATTACCATACTTTTAATCGACTTCAATTGTTCATACGATGAGTTGGGGGGCAAACTGTTAGTCTATTTTGTGATTATTTTCAGGGTATGTCCATATTACCCTTCTAGGAATAATAGTAATAAAGACTTGGTTGCATGAATGAACACTTTTCTACGCTTCACTGAGGTGGCCATTCATTAACTATTGTTCATTAAAAACATTTATGCCATAGAAAAGGTGTTGAAACTTTCCAAGATTAATCGTAGAGTTTCCCACAATATATTCAAACTTCGTTTCGATTATATTTTCAGCACTAACCTTTCAGAACTTGCCTTACAAGCTCAAGCCCTTAGCAGTATAACTGGAAATTCGGTTCTATCACTACAGCAGTTTGGTTTAGAAGGTATTATGGGTCAGCCTAACCTCGTTAATTTTGCTGCTGCGGCGAATTCAGTGTTCCATACCCCCTCATTGTCTGCTTTGAACGTTTCTAGTGCCCAAACAGCAGTTACAGCGGGTAACATACGTAATAAATATACCAGATTATCGAATACCACAACAACCACGTCTTCAACAAATCCTAACTCTCTTGCTGCCAAACGTACTCGTTTGGATGGAATGTTAGGTAATACTGGTAATCATAATTTTAGCTCGAACTCGTCTTTACCTGCTGGGGCTAGAGGACAGAATTTAGTGTCACTTGTTTCTGCAACGGATAGCCTCATACCTCCAGCAAATCGTCGCCAGTCATCAAACTCTGGTCCTGTTCGTTCTGTGTCCGATCAATCAACCAGCAACTCTTTAGTGCGTAATCGAATTATGACGTCTACTTCCTCTCGCACAACAAACTCATCCACAACCAGTTCAAATCAAAATTCACAACCCGTGGAAAAAAATTCCGACGTACATCTAAATCGCACACAAAATCTAGTCCATTCCTTCGAATCTGACCGTCCTACTGTTCAACAGCCCAATCGTACAGCCTCATCGACAAAAAGTAGTAGTCCTCATTCAAGTAAGTTCAATTAATTGTCTATTTCCGATCATCCCAAATTATTGCATACAACTTTGTAACCATTATCAAATGAAAATTAGATCAGGCTATAAGCTGTTGATAATCTTACTGCTCGATCAGCTATTTAAAAATTAAACGATTTTCAACTATAATTTTAGTATCAATATTACTTTGTCCTTGTTTGTAGACCGTTTATTGTTGAAGAAATTTCGAGAACTGAGAACATTGGTCTACTTTTTGATGGGGACATATTCCTATATGTAGGAGAAATAAATGGACGTCAAACATTCTCCCCATTTATCAGTCGTTTCATTACTTACGTATCCCTGTTACCCCTCGTCGAGGAGCATAGGCCGCCCACTAGCACTCTCCTTACATCACATAAATACATTTTCATGTTGTCGTTCAGATAATCTCTGGAAGTGCAAAATAAATTTAGTAATTTGACAGAAAAGTATTAGGGATCTCTAGTCACATCCTTTACTATAGTAACAAGGTGTAAAAATCATTTGATAATTATTGCTTGTTGTTGTTGATAGAAACTCCAAAGTTAAGCTTATGGCATGACATATATTCCAAGTCCTGTTTTCTTTTGCAACGTATATCGCTAACCAAAATCTTGTCCATACATGCAACCGCTAAATGAGCCATCTGTTTCATGCAATTCCTTTTAATCAGTACATATTCTAGATGAAGTCTACGTTGACTGGATAACAAAATTCAAACCACCAATATACAATCGTCACATCGTTCCTTTTCGTAGTCACATAATAATAAGTCGAAGAATTGATTTTCCGAAAAAGCTGCAGTTTCCAGCTTAATGTAGTTTACGAAGTATGAATGCCAAAAGTCTAGTTATGAAGTAACCATGACTCGCTCTAGACTGAAATAAAAATTATCAGGTAATTAAATAAGGATATAATTGGATATTTTTGTCACTTGATATATTTAAGCAGATTAAAATTTCTGATCATGGAAACAATTATCTTTGTGAATCTTTTTAAATACAATGTTTTCCAAATCTCTCTGTCCGTGTTATTTGAAGATACATATAAACCTCTATTTCTTGTGAATTATCTATACATGGATTCAAAACTTTTAAGACTGCTAGTTGTATATGCTCACTAACAAACTTATATTCTGTCGTTTGCGTATTCTTATTCTAGGTGTCCATTCACATTCAGAGGATATTCTGATATGTGGACGTTGTCGTCGTTTATTCGAACAAGTTGATGAACTTATTTCACATAAAATGGCTGGTTGCAGTTTGGATAAAGATAGCGGAGCTAGTTGTCGTTGTCGAGCCGGTAAGTGTAAAATAAGACTACGTTCAGTCTGTCATCCGTGAACTTAGATGTCCCGTATAGTTTTCACTAGCCATGATTTACGATGAAGTTGAATGAGAATAGTTATCTGTCTTCATGTTAATCTTCTATGCATTTTTGTTTGTTTGGCCATGATGACAATAAATCAGCAATTCCTTAAATTACTTTGAATGTATTTTATAAGTATTCTGTTTACGACGTTAATTACTTCTCTCCTTTCCTAGTCAGCCTTTTTATTGGCCTATACAAATCAAAGCTATATATAGTCAAACTCTAATGTCTATATTTTATCTGTAACTAATTGAATTTTTCTTCATACGTTAAAGCTAGAAAATATCAACTTCTAATAGGCTTTGAGGCCAGTTGTCACTGATCAGTCCATATCCATATTGAACCGTCATCATTCGGACACGATCTAACAATATGTTGTTATCAAGAAGAATTGGGCAAGACGACAAGGTTTGTTGTTGTTAAAGCTAATGTATAAAACACCAATCGATGTGTGATCTACAGTAATACGAAGTAACCGAGTGATGGCTGCTCGTGTAACCGAATTATTGACTTAAGCTTCTAATTGAACTAACATCAGATGGTAAGACAGCTGTCCAGCATAATAGATTCTGCTTCAAATAAATTAACGTGCTCATTTACAACATGAAGAACACAAGAATACACATGATCGAAGGTTAGTAGACGAATAAATGATTGGGAGGAATAGAAGCCATAGGTCATTCACTCTTCAGTGGAATTAATGCTTGGCAGACCCAATTCTCTCCCTGTTAAATCAATGTAGTGACTAGTAACATTTATATCTACTCAGTTTAGTACTTTTGTCGGTATCTTTAAAACACAATAACAAATAAACCCTTCGGAATAGATTTTTCTTATATTTATTTACTTTATAATTACAGTCATATGAAGAGCTTATATTTAATACCAGTAAATGTCAATATTTCTTGTTAATATAATCATTCGGTTAAACTTCACTCAAGCCAAAACCAATTATGAATTCCTGAGAAAATTTATTACTTTTTTGTTTTAATTCAGGTTGAAAAGAGTTTCTTTAATGAATGTGACCGTATTTCTCTTTTTTTTTAGTTGGTGAACCAGAGAATTTAGAATGTGCATATTGTGGTGCCAACTTTTCAACTGCTTGGGGACTGATGCATCACTGTCATAGTGATCATTTTTTGACTATATATGCCCTTCCATCACCTCCTCCATCTCCTTCTGCATCATCCAATTCTCCGTCTTCTGAACTTTCTTCAATAGTTTCTCGCCGATCTAACAATGAAGGGGAGAATTTGTCTGAAAAATCTATGAGATCAAATTCTCATTCAGATAGATCAAATCATACAGGTAAGCACGCTACATCACTTGTGAGGCAAAACATAAAACCTGAGCATCCTACATTCGATAACCACCATTCTTCCAGTTCACATAGTATTGAAGAAAATCGTGAAAATAGCGACTGGGATGCGGAGGAGGAGGATGAGAATAACGACCGCAGCGGAGGTAATACTCCAACACTGGAATCAGTGCATAATGGAAAATTTAGCTCACCGGACATCCCGAGAGATCACTCATGTGATCAGTCAGATACAAGATCTACATCTGGTGCTTCAGATTCAGAAATATCAAATGAAATTCGTAGCAAGCGGTTACTGAAATCAAGATCTCCACCCTGTCCTCGAAGAAGTCGTGGTAGTGAATATGGCCGTCATGAGACTGTAGATGACGATGACTATGCTGATGACGATTCAGAGCCTGGTAATATAAAAACTGAATAATTACTCAGGTATGTTGTGTCATACTTTTCACTAATAGTTCAATCGTTGTATTTTCGTTCACATTGTTAATGAATACATTTCCAGTTCCTTAAAAATAACTATGTAAATTAACTTAAGTGACTAAAGCTGGAAAAGAGCCGGTACACAGAAAAGCATTCTTTCTGACTTATTTCATAGTTTTTGTACAACAAATAGGCAAAACAGTAAGTTTTAGAAATATCCATTTAAAATCAAAATTTTATTACATAGTTGAGATCCACTCATATTTTATGGAATAGACGATAATTTCCTACTCTAAACTCTCTCAGACCAATGATTGACAATATCAGGTTTATGCTAGCTTAATTTCCTTAGCTACCTATTCTCTTGAAATACAATTAATTGTGTAATAAAATCGAAAACAACAAAATTAACTATACTCACTTTTTATAAAGACTAAGTTAATAATACTACCGTTCAGCAATTTAATAGTTCAAGGTAAATACCAAAATAATTTTTGGTGTGATCACAACCAAACTGCTGTTGATAACAAGACTTAAAAATCTAACCAATTACTTATTATCTTAAGTTGTCTACATATATGTTCCCAAAGTTGGTGGTTGATATGGACATTTCTATTTGGCTTGACTGCTAATTTCAACCATTGTTTAAAGTCAACATTGAATAATTATGAAAGAAGCCTATTATAGTTTATCGGTAGTTTTATTATCGAAATGTACATCATGATACATAAGTTAGTTTAGTCATATTCTTATCGGTTATAGTGATGATTTTTAAATATTAATGTTAACAATAACGTGGCCAACCCTAACAGGGCAAAAACAGAGCGGGTTGTTTCACATCCGTACCAAAATTTTGTAAGCCACTGGCTGAACACATCTGCTGAGACTTAGAGTATAAGTTAAGTGAGCAACACACCTGACTACTACACACTTATAGGCATTAACACAACCTTACCTTGAGATAGTATTTTGCTTGTTGTGGTAAAGAAAATACACCTGAACGTTCTTTGATCATTTATGAAAGGCTATGCATTTTTTATCCCTTTCACCGAACAGCACTACGTCATCTGCATACTATAAATTGGTAAGTCTCTGTGATAAAAACAAAAATGATCAAACTGAATTGCTCAGACAAAAATCTCTCGACTTAGTTCATCTAAATAACAGTTTGCTATAAATTCTGACTCCAACGATATTATCCGAGTAATGAACCTTCAAGAGGCCGATATTTATTTATTCATCTGAACACATAAACATTGGTACAACGGGGCACCAAGTACATATGCGCAACACAATAACAATGAGGTTATGAAGAGATAGAAAATGTAAAGTACATATAATAAGAAGAACAATGAACATAAATTAGTGTATGAGAGTGAAATAATAATAATAATAGAAACAGTTCAGTTGGCAAAAGTACAACCAGAAAGAATTCTTTCAGTTAAAGAAGCTACGTTTGCTATATTGATGAAAGTAAAAGAAAGTTACAGCAGCATCACCACTGGCTGGCCTCTATTTTGAACCATGTCTGATAACGTCTCTACCCAGTGTTGCACCATCTCTAGGACCCAACCAGGGATTCGTGAAGGACCAACAGAAGCCAGTTCTGTGTGACTTTCATACCACGACACCATGTCATACACTAACCACCTCCTCGCTTTTTCCAACCAGTCCCGAAATCGTCAGATAATGCACGACAAGGAATTCTCTGGGACGGCATTCGTAGAAAATGTCCGAGCCACCGAAATCAATGTTTCAAGATATTGACACCAATTGAATTACCGTCTCTGCACCCAAACCTCTACATTACTGACATGGTGTTGCCACTGGGTGTCAGTAATCCTTCGGAGACAACGACGATAAAACACAGATAGTCGTCTAACATCCTCAACTCGGAAGGGCCAGGTTTCACAAGCATAGAGCAAAACTGCTCTCATCGACGCGTTGTAGATCCGACCTTTTACAGCCAGACTGACATCACGAAGGCGCCAAAGATGGTGCAGATTGGCATAAGCCGCTCTGGCTCTCACTATACGTGCACTGATCTCATCACTCACTCCACCACCAGCACTTATGCAGCTACCTAGATACACGAACCTCTCGACTATTTCTATCTTCTCACTATCCAGGATGAGTACAGGATTAGAGTCCTGCAAGTCCTGTAGAAGTACTTTGCACTTCGAAGGTGCAAAGCACATACCATACCTACGGACACTGACTGCCAACTGACTGGGTGCGGATCGCATGTCTTGGCTATCATCACACAGACAATAGCATCCTCATATTCAAAGTCGAGAAGTCCTTCTTCCGGCAACAGATCCATACCATCATCACCTACATCCATTGGATCTATTTCCAAAACGTCATCGATGACAATGTTGGAGAGGAATGATGAGATTGGGCAACTCTGTCTAGCCTTACCGCTTGAATGGGACAGTGGGGGGTGGTTGTATGCCCACACTCCCTGAGGTGTTGATATATAGGGCTTTTAATATGCTAGTAAACTTTTCAGGCACACTCTTGTCCTGTCCAACGAATGTCAAGAAACACTACGGTTTTCGGCCTGTGATAAGTATGACGGTTTTCTAACATTTGGAGGAGGGTGAAGATATGATCAATACATCTTCGACCAACCTGTCCGTGAGTCAAGCTTTCTCAGATTCTGTTATAATTTCTCTTATCAAAGCCCAGCTTTTCCTAGTGCTTAGTATTCTTGGACAGCAATTCACTCGACAAGTTTCCAAATCAGAACACGGTTGAACATGGACGAAATTATATTCCAAATAACAAGGGTAGATGGAAGTAGGAATTACAATAAGAAAAACACTAGTATATTTATGGTTTTTACACAAGAAGATTCTCGAGTCTTTTCCAAGTATCCACTGGCGCTGACTGGATAAGGAATAGCAAGTCAGTGCGCCCCAACATAATGCTGCACAGAACATGCTTTTATCTAATCTTTATTCCGCTAACAGGTTTTGAACAATCTACGAAGTATGACGGAAGCCAATATTTTGGACGTGATTGGAAGTAGACTTACCTCCGATAGTTGTTGCGGAAACGATGCGAACCCTTTTCAAAGATAGAAACAACTATCGACTCATTCCATGATGTTGGAACACTAATTGCCAGACCTTTGTAAACAACTCAGTCAGTTCCTCAACCAGAAAATCGTCACCATCTTTAAAAAGGGCCAGAGGTAAGTCTTTTGGGCCTGGCGATTTGTGTTGCTTCAAAAGTTGGATTTCCTTGCGGACTTACACCTCGTTAGGTGGATCAGCCGTCACAGGTCATGGAGAGTAGGACCGTCTGATCGATGTTGCCGGGGCAGAGGACCAGTGAATCTGCTACACGAAAAACTTTGCCCGTCGTCCAAGACGTCGATAGATATTAGTGATTGGCATACCGTCACCTTCACAGATTGTTTCACTCACACCAGACTTCTTACTGCCATTGGCTCGGATGACTTGAACGAGCTTCCGGCAGTTACCAAATGCAGCTGCTGCTTCCGACTCATTGGCACTCTCCGACCATCAAGCTTCTCAGTCCTTCCGCAAGTTTTGCCAAGTCTCATTACGTAACAGTCATCGTCTGTGGTCGAACTCATAATCACCCGAAGTAGACCGACACGCTCCAATGAGTTGTAAGGGGCCTGAAAAAACCTGGTGCTTATAAGCGGGACGCTTCGCGAAGTCGCAAGCGACTTTACTCGCCATTTTCATGGCGTCGTGCAATTGCAACCGATGCTCATCTATACTTTTCGGTGGGATGGTAGCTAGCCTTGAACCTAGCTCGGTTTGATATTTAGTTGCAGCAGAAGCTGCAACCAATTTACTAAATTAGATCCGTTTAGGACGATGAATTTGTTGGTCACTGAAAGTAAGGTAAGATTAGCGCAAACAAGGGCATGATCAGAGTCCAGATAGGTACTACAAAAGGAGTAGCAGTCTTGTACATAACCACGCCAGTGGTAGCTGATCGCGATGTGATCAGTCTGAGTCCAGGCTTGAGATGCAGAGGGAAGAAGCCAGGTGTCACACCGGTTATGACTGCTGGTAGTTACTGCTAGTCAGAAACAGGTTGTGGTCTGCGCGCAGTTGCAGTAGACTGACCCCCGTTATCTAACGTGCGATCAACCAATCCCCACCGACCACCTAAACGACTCTCTTCTGTGCCTAGACGCCCGACTTGAGCATTCGAATCTCTGGCTAGTACTACAATATCTGTCGAATGCACTTTCTGGAGAAAAACAGTTAACTGGTAGTAAAACTCATCCTTGATTTCATCCGGGCTGTAGTCTGTTGAAGCGTGACGGAGATGACGAAAAGACATCGTTTCTCACACCAATTTTTTCATGCTTCGATGGTGCTTTCTAATCTAACAACACATAACCGACTGTTAATGGGGATCCAATCGATCAGTGTTGCCTTAGCTCTGGAGCTTATTGCGACATTGACGCCAGAAAAACCAGACGAATATGCTACAGAATCCGCGGATAAACGCACGCAAAGCAAACTTTCCGAAGCGACATATGAAGATCGAATTTGTAGTACCTCACTAGAGTCTTGAATACCGGTCTCGGAGAGACAACAGACATCAGTGTTGAAACTTTCTAAAGACATAGCCAACCCTATCTGTTGTTGATACAGCTTCATGTTGTCTTTTGATCACGAACGCTGCCAATAAATCGGTCTAATCCTGTCAGCACTTCGAAGACTAGGGTTGTAGTCAAATATGCCTGGTTTCTTTATATTCACTGTGTATAAACTTCAACTAAACTTCGGATAATTATGGAAGCTAATATTTTAGGAGCCATATTATTCACATTAACCCCTGGTTGGTTACCATAAGGCGTTTTTATCGTTCCTTATGAGAGAAAACGACTAGTCATAACATCCAGTTAAATGGAATTACGTTCGGTTTCGAAGCTTCGCTTAACACCTCATTGAAAATTCCTGGAGCACCATCTTTGAAGACCTTAAATTAACATATAGACTCCTGTCGCTCTGCTTCACCTCAATCCAGCTATCGATTTCTCTATTTCACTAACAATCAGCAACTTATCGTCATCTTCCCTTTCCGAATAATGTTGGTGGGCAGAATGTGTGTAATATAAATTCATAGAATGCTTCTATCCATTAATAATAATCCAGCTAAACAATAAATCACTACTTCTGTCTAGGTAATTTAATTAACAAATATCGAATAACCTCATCACTTTGTTTTATACAATTTTTCCATCAGATATGTAGAATCTAAAGATCGTTGTAATTTTAACTCTGTATCCTTATCTATTTAACAGTTGACTAACAACTTGTATATTGAAATAACTACAAAATCATTATTTAGTTTTATCTTCCTTAAACTCTTTGTAATTTTTTAACTTCTGCATTTATTATCCTGTATTTCTTTTCCAAAACATAAAAGCTGAGATGTGAGATTATTTTGCTTTTTATTTTATCCATCTCGTTATTCATCAGTAGATTGTTGTAATTAAAATAAGTCGTACGTGTATGCTTTGATCTTTATGACTGGCAATCACTGAGCGTCCTGTTGCAACACAATGTGTTAAATGTGAAACTGAATTCAGACATTTTTCGGTAAATTCACCATTAAACTCTTATCATTCTAGTGAATAGCACTTATTACTACTTCTATGAATCCGGTGTTCATCTTGCTGTGTTAATGAGGTATGGTAACTTGGACCGATGCATATATATGTCTGGTCTTACGTTGTAGCTGACTGACTGTACATAACATTGAATATTTAACATGATCACAATTTAACCATCAGCTTCAGTGTATAGACTTAATGTTACATATACTAAAACAACAACCTGTATTTCACGAGTATGTTAAGGAAAAGATAATTTAAAAATGGTTAATGACTCCTTGCAAAATAAATTACCGAAAATTGTTTAACGCTTAGTTTTATTAAATCTAATCAATGCTTTTATCCAGGATAACTTAACTTAGCCGTATTATTTGGCACTGCAAGGATATTTGTACTCTAGTCCTCTTACATATGATAGAAGGAGTTCACATTAGTTGCGTTACTTATTACTAGACTCCTACTGTGCGACCAAATATCATAGACTTAATTAGTCATGTAACCTGTAGACAAGATCTTAACTTCTCTATTACTGCATGGTGCATCTTTACACTTGACGGCGATAGTGCTTCTGCTAGCCCCATCGTAAAGAAAATACACTGTACTTATGGAAAACAAGTTAATTCCTTTAATATTAATATTTCTCCAAGGGATTTCAATACAACAAATAACTGGTTCATTGACTAGCTGTTGATTTTTTTAAATTTTTTCATTCATAATTTAAATGATAAAGGCAGAATTAGAAGACCTTCACTATTCACATTACAGATTCTACATAATCCTAGCCATAAAGTCTGATTTTTAGTTTGTACGTTATTACAGTATACCAGAACTAAAAATTCACTTGGTATAAACGCTAACCTAAATTCCTTTTCAAACTAATAAGATAGAAGTATTCTCTTCAGTCAAGTTGGTGATAGTGACTTTGAATAGTTTGAAATTTCTAACCACCCTGTTCTCTACTTCAGACAATATTTTTAGTTCAAATACAAATACAAAAATTCGAACTTGTAAATTACATTCAGTTGTACAATGATCATTATCAGTTAGTTCTTTTTGTTTTTCTGATTTACTATTTTTTCCACATGTTCTACCATCGCTATGTTATTCACTACTTTTATTATTAATATTTATTTTTCATTGTTATCATACCGTAACTATAATCCTACTTTGTCACTAAGTTAGAATTCAACTTTAACTGACTGTCTTGTAGAGCGATATACGGTCTAATTTCTCACTTCATACCTCTTATTCTGATTCTATGTTTTAATTATTTTTCCTCACCTACTGTGTACTGTTAACAAGTAACTGGTATTAAATCTGAAGTCTTCCCATTACTCTGTAGTATACACACATGTATATCGTTCTAACTTTAAAACCTTGATAAACTTTCTACAATCATACAACAATTTTCGAGGGCATTTTTTGTTGACTTTGTGAAAACAGCCGCTTTACAATGCTCCAATATCTTCTAAAGAGAAATCACTTTGCACTAAATCTCATCAATAGAAGTAACTGGGAACTGAATGAGTTTTTGTTTATCGAAAATCTTTTGATATAATTATAAGTATGCACGTTAGTACTTTGTAAGCTTTGCCTAATGTTTAAAAAGTTCATGTAACTGAGTAATTATTGTTTCATTTATTTAAACATTTACTTTTTTGTTATTCATCTACTTAACTAATATTCTTTTCATAATTCCTGTTTTTAAATATACAATAAAATTGTATATTCATTATTGTTTGAATACATATTTCAACGTTCTATTTTCATGGCAATGTTGTCCTTCCTCAGTAATATCATAAGATGATATCGCCAAATATTGAACATACGAATGGCAATATCTCATCTACCTCTATGTTTTGTTAGTAAATTTCTAGATTCAATCTTTTTTTTTCTAGTTCAATATAAAATGAAGTGTACATCAGCTAATATCAAGATTATTTTGATTTTCCGCACACTTTTACACCAGATTCCATCTTGATTTTGACTGAACTGATTAACTATATGTTATAATGATAAATATGTCAGTAAAATACATCAATGTGAATTATTATGGTTATTACTTTATAAGTTTCTTGTCTTGTTTCCTATGAAGAAAGAATTCAACCATTCACCGTCTTTCTTTTTGAACAAAATCAATTTAATATTTTGCTCTTTTTTAGACCAATGCTACCACCACAACAGCAACAATCATATTTCAAGTTTGGTTCTACATTTATTCAATTTTCATTCATTCATTTAAGAAGTAATTATAATTGTTTACTCGTATATGTGCACTCGTGTTATGCACCATCAATACTAGTGTTGATGTATGAAAACCATCTTCAGCTGTGTGAATTGTCTTATTCATCTATTCATTTGTCTGTCTACCGACCACTTGTCTTCATCATTTATTAATGAATAACAAATTTATGAAGAAAAAAAGATAATTCTTCGAAGCATTCGAATAGCCTACCGTCTATTGACTCTTCACATTGTATTATGACATTTATGTTTCATTTGTTTGTCTTACATTATATTCACTGTCATACTGTCTATTATTATTAGTTTCCAATGGTGTCAAACATCATTGTCAATTTTATGTCACAACTAAATTATATTGATAAGTATCTATGAAAATGATCTATTTACATTACATACACATGTAAGTGTTTCTTCTATCCTATATATGTGCTTATCTTCTTCATTGTTTCATTATCTTATAATGTTGCATACAAAATTGAAAAAAATAAAATAAATTTTTATTCTTTACTACACATTTTTGTTGTTTGTTATTTTGTTTTGTTTCTCGTAATGTTTTTTTCGGATTACTATTTGTCTATGTGGGATCTAATTCATCTTGATTTGAGAGGACTATGTGACTACCGTATGTATTATCTACATTTTTTTGTAAATTACCTAGTTTTATTTTCTGTCGGCATTGTAATGTAATCCGATAATGTCACTCTGTGTGTTCAGTCGGTTTATAATGATACGCTAGTCGCGCGACACATTTTCTTGTAGTTGGTTTTTGATACATAGGCCATTTCCACAATAGTCAATAAATTAGTGGATTTCATCTTTATGGATAACTTGTTTTTCTTTTCAAATCTGAAAGTTCATGGGTTTTCATATTTTTACTCCCCGTATACTCATGTGTTTTTATGGAGCGTTGTGTTATACTTTTCTAAATTTTGTATATAATAGTTTTTTAAAAATGGTTAAGCCATTTATTCATTTTTCTGAGCGGTGTTTATGTCCTCATATCTTCGAATATTTCATCAGAAATTATCTGAAGTATTATCGATTATCAACTTGTTAACAAAGAAAAGATAATATATGCAATGATTTTCAAACTGTACAGGACACTTTCGAATATTTTCAAAACTCCATTACTATCAATCTTAAAATGCTAAAAATGCCATTCATCCTAGGTTTTTATATACTTGTAGTGTATAGTGGTTTTTGTTACATATTCTTGTTTATATACCTTATCTCAAAAGTTGAAAGTTAATATTTTTCCAGTATAGTCGCTTGTTTGTCGTAATTCGGAGGATGTATCTTGTTCGTGTTCATACCATTTTGTTCATATAATAATAATAATAATAATATGTCTATGAGTTATAACTACCCGGTTACATTTTTTTAATTTTTAGTCTTATGTTTACCTTTATTATATTCTCTTAATTGTTTTCTTTGAAGGGAATCCTTCATCTCTCTAAATTTACCAGTAGGCTTATTTTTTTTATAAGTTTAGCTGACAAAATGCATATTTCGTTTCTTGTGACACTGCATTAAAAAAAGAAGCAGTAGTGAGTTTTATAATCTCAACACGTTTAAGATAACATTGCCTCAGCATAATAAATTTCCAACGTTTACAAGTAAATATAATGTCTAATTTGTATATAATTAATAATACATTATATTGTCAAGAGTGATTACTTTGTTTTACGGAAATGAAAATACAATTCATCAAAAAAGGCAATCCACCTTTGAAGTACTTTTTCAAATTTTCTATGTTTCATAACTGATAGATACTTATCGTAACTTCACTTTCCAATAATTATTGAGAATACTACAAAAAAGGGTCAATGAATGATTCACCCCTATGTTGAACAGTTTACATTAGACAGGTCGTCCTTTGGCGAACTCCACCGTATATTTGTAATATCATGGATTTTGTCATTCTCCACTGTGGTTTTTATCGATTCACTATAAAACACAAGCATCCACTAATTTTCTGTTATTTGAAGCAATCCTTTCTCCTGTTTTTTTTCTTTTAAGTTATTAAGACTTGAAATTGTGACTACTATGACGATTGAAAATCTTTTAAATAAGCAGAGAAAACAGATAAGATACATTAAACCCTACTTAACCTACTTATCGATAACAGTATCATTTTAATAATATTTGGGAAGTACGTCAGGAAATAGATTTTAACTGCATTTATTCATCTCACAAACTTTGAATTCTTACGGTTTTTATATGTATCTTTTTCTATCCAACTCTCCATCTACCCATTCTAGTATTTTTTTTCACTTTTATGAAACTCAAGTACAACAAATGCTGTTTGAGTTTGTCATCAAAATGTTGCATTGTTCACCTCTAGGTATTTATATTTTCCATTTAATTGAAATGCTTAACATTATTTCCTATTCAGTGTAGACAGTGTCAGTTGTTAATAAATTAAATCCAACAACACATGATGGAATGAAATGAATGTCTTTATTTTCCCATAATTAATTTCTTGTATAAAGATAGGAAATTTAAATGCACATTTTGTCTAGTTAAGTAATATATGTTTGTGTCAACATAGGTGAATCCATTTAAGGACCCCACTAAAACCGATATTCTAACTATTTCCCTGATCGTTTCGTGGTAAGCATTTATCAACTAGTTGGCGGATAATACTCATTGTTGAATCAGTCTTTCTGTCTTTGCTTTTGAATGAATTTGTATCCCTAACTGCAAGTCCTATGATCGGTTACTGAGTGGATAAGCTAGGGTGAACCAAGTATTCAGTGCTTCCAGTAGTTGTTTGACGAAAGTCAGTCCGTGATGTAAAACTTCAAATTCAACAATCTCCTCAATACCCTACAATACAGTTTGAATACAAGTATACTAGATAGCCCCTTATAAGAAGAAATGCTTAGTTACCACTGGTCTTATATTGCTCGTGGAAATTATATTTTCTGTACCCAACTTAAAAGTCCTTTTATTTATTTATATTTATCATTTATTTAAGCACATAAACATTGGTACAAGGGGCACCACAATTCATTCGATTTGTGTGAGGGCTGGTCCTAGTTTTTCGCCTCTAGACCCTACTGTGGTTATGATACCGCTAAGACTACTTTTTCCAGTTCCAATCAATTTGTACAGCCCTCACACAATATCATCAACGGTGATTGATTTTTTCACTGAAACTACATTAGCTACTAGGTTATCACAGAAGTCCACTCTAGTTTAGGTTCTATTCAACATAAGATTATTAAGTGTCGTATGAGTAGTGGGTATTACTGGTGTGGAGTCCCGAACTCGACAAATGCTCCGTTTTTCAATGATTTTCTAGCTTTAGATTAAAGCACTTCACAATCAAAAAGTAATTAGTGTCATTCATGATTAGCTTGTTACAAAATAACCTTATTTTTCTTAGAATTTTCAAACGAATCTCAGTAAACTTACTGAAATGTCTATGCTAAAACATGTAGATATTCTGTGTATTTCTCGGCAATTGAAATTAGTTATGTGAACAGTGTGATCAGCCATTTATATTGAGAAAAAGCCAGTTAGTTTTTAAGGAAATCTGTAATTAATTTAGCTTAAATGTCCTGTTTTTCAGTAGTTAAATGGTAGGAACTGCAGAAAAAGCATCTCGGACATTGATCTCCTCGAATTACTTGGCTGCAAATGAGCAGAATGATAAATTGAAATTGTTGAATCTCATCTTCGCTAAACTAATAGTAATTTTTCCAACGTTATAGCTAATTTTGAGTACTGTCCTCGTACTTTTCAACGTTTATATTCAGATAGTGACATTAGTCATGTGTAATACAACCTCGAAAAAGTTAGAACAGGACAGGGAAATAATTCTCCATAACCTGAATTTCATTTGTAAAACTGTCGTATTCGTTTGTTCTAGTTCCGAGCATCAAACGATCTCTATACAAGTTACTGGTTAGTACTGTGAACTTTGAGTCCGACGACAACTGCATCCAGATTTCCTAATCCAGCTATTTCTGTATTAATTGTGTCTGTTTTCTGCTCTTTGATTTACTGATAACCTTTATTAAGTTTCACTATTCTGAGGTGAACCTTTGTGCTGTCCCATTCTGACCCGACAGTTTTCGTCATGCAACTCCTCATGAATATGATTACTTTATTAATTTTACGTCTAGTTATGTTGAATAAATTGGCAATGAAGGCTTTCGCCCACGAACACCTCTTCAGGTTTGCTCTGGTATCCAAACTCCTAGTTATGATTTGCATTCTAACCCTTCTTGTTATAGTTCTCCATAAGTTCACAACCATTCATTTTTAGATCTACGACTTTATATGTTGTCTGGTTGATCTATGGTTCGTAGTGTCTGGAGTTTATAGCCTCTCTAGTCAATTTGATGTCAGCATATAAAATAATAAGGATTCTTAATCGTGAAACTAATATGTGGAAATACGGTGTTTTTGTTTCACGGTTTCATTATCTATCATGACGCTTATTAAAATTGATCCCCACAAACATTGAATTTTTTATTCTGAAAATATACATGGCAGCAATTGTATAAACCTTTCGGAATCCCTTACTCAAAATGGTTTCAATTGTTTTCGGGTTGAGATTTTATCGAGACATGAGAGTAAGATGTTTCGTCTCTGAAATAATGAATCTAACAAACAACCTACTCAGAAAACATTAAAGTAGTATTTTTGTAGGCAAGTGTTTTACATGTATCGATGTTACTCGGGATTTTATTTTAAAAGTTACGACCTGACATTGTGGCACAACCATGACGTTGTAAGCTACTTAGTAAACAAAAACCATATAATTTGAGATGTTTGACAGATTCTGTATACAACACAGCAGACATCCCTGAAGTTTGTGTAACAATTAGGATGAAAAAAAACCCGCCACAACGGTCAAGTATTTGTGCAAACTGCCTATGCAGTATATCTCCTAAGATTTAGGTATTTCATTTGGAGTTTTACTAAACCAGTCATTCCGTTCATATCCTACCTTCTGAAGCTTATTGTGACGTATACTCAAATAATCTGAGGTCACTTCCGCGAACAAAAAATAAACTAGTACGGAAGAGCATTATTTATTTATTTTGACACATAGATTCTGGTACAAGGAGGCACCAAATACATATGCGCCACACAAATCTCACTTGATATGTGTGAAGGCTGTGATACTGCCCTGGTGCCCAAACCGAAGCAGGGATAATACTCACCGCTATCCGACAGATGGTCAGTACACTTAATCTGCATACCTCAGTCCAAACCCTGACCATTGAGTGTGACTGTTAGAGTTCCAGCAAGTGGGAAGATATAACTATTGAGGTTACTGAACCACCAACTAGCACAAAAACTAGTTATCTGCTTGATAACCTAAAGCACACCCACGTATAGGTGGACGCAGGGGCGAAGTTGTAAAGCACTTGAAATGCCTTCTCCCTTTCAGTTGCGAATTCTAAGCTGTCCTGAATTCATACCTTCGATACGACTTAGGCCTGTTTATGACATTTGAACGTAAAGTCCCGAATTACGATAAGCCCACGCGATAATCCCCTAGCGTCGAGCACTCTCAGACGAAATGATTAGAGCTACTAACGCCCATAACACCTGTCGTTCATGTAAAATAACAGAAGAGCTCTCGGTGACCCAACACATAGCGCCTTGACATACTTAGATAAGAACGATAACTTGTTGTCAACGAGGAGTGTTTGTGTCGACAAAATATAGACTTCAGGACCAACGGTCATAAGGAGGAGAAAAGGGACTTACATGGACATTCCTTCACTGGAAGTATACCCCAATTGATGGACCAAACACGAGATCTGGGAAGTTCACAAGCCGCGTAGGAACCCCTCAATACACTTATTTCACAACCTGCGGCAGCAACGGATCTCCAGTGCCAACTACCCGCGCCTTAGATTACTTATGACAGGCTCGGCAGTCAAGCACTGCAGGCAGCTCTAACATGAATAGACACAGAATTAATCTCACTCAAATACGTTGTGTGGTCTACACGCGCTAAACAACCTAAAGATTTTTGCCATCGACTCTAGAAGGGAACTTCCAGACAAAAGCGAGAAACGGACGCGATATAGGTAGTCTTTGAAGCGTTAAATTCTTCTCTTACCTAATCACAGCCAAACGCTAGAACACAGCTAACTCCTACACCTATAGATTGCAAAACCCACTACACCGAGGCGCACGAGTGTAACTAAATATGGTCAACACATGAATGGCATCCATGACGACCACGGTACCAACGTCACACTTTGTGTGACCTATATGAACAGCATAGTCTCGTCTGATGTATGCCGGACAGACAATAATCACAGTACATAATGTGAGTTAATACACTAAAAAGACTAGGGTACTACCCCCAAACAATAACTCATCACTACATAAAGATACAGAGCATGAAATAATGAGGATAAATTTATTACAAACAAAAATTAAAAGCATTTGCGATGAACAATACCGGGACCAGATTCATCATATTCCTGTTTGGAAATCCACATCTGTTGGAATGTTGATAATGAAGCCAAAATAGAACCACCAATCCATACAGAGTACTTCCTCTCAGGTGGTGCAACTATCTTAATCTTCATAGTGCTGGGGGCTAGAGCGCTAATCTCCTTTTGCATACGGTCAGCAATACCAGGATACATTGTACTTCCACCCGACAATACTGTATTTGCATACAAATCCTTTCGTATATCTACATCACACTTCATGATGGAGTTGTAAGTGGTCTCATGAATACCGGCGGATTCCATCCCCAGGAAACTAGGTTGGAGAAGAGCTTCTGGACATCTGAATCGTTCATTACCAATAGTGATAACTTGACCATCTGGAAGTTCGTAACTCTTCTCCAAAGCAGAACTCGATGCTGCAGTACCCATCTCCTGCTCAAAATCCAAAGCAACATAACAAAGCTTCTCCTTTATATCTCGGACAATTTCACGTTCTGCAGTAGTAGTAAAACTGTAACCTCTCTCAGTCAGGATCTTCATCATATAGTCGGTAAGATCTCTACCAGCAAGGTCCAGACGCAAAATGGCATGGGGCAATGCATAACCTTCGTAAATTGGAACCGTGTGGGTCACACCATCACCTGAGTCCAACACGATACCAGTTGTACGACCAGATGCATACAGTGACAACACTGCCTGAATAGCAACATACATAGCTGGAGCATTAAAAGTTTCAAACATGATCTGTGTCATCTTCTCACGATTCGCTTTCGGGTTCAATGGGGCTTCTGTCAACAACACTGGGTGTTCTTCTGGAGCCACTCGCAACTCGTTGTAGAATGTATGGTGCCATATCTTCTCCATATCATCCCAGTTAGTCACAATACCATGTTCAATCGGGTACTTTAGAGTCAGGATACCACGTTTCGATTGAGCCTCGTCTCCCACATAACTGTCTTTTTGACCCATTCCCACCATCACTCCTTGATGTCTAGGTCTTCCAACAATGGATGGGAACACAGCTCTGGGAGCGTCATCTCCAGCGAAGCCAGCTTTGCACATACCAGACCCATTGTCGATAACAAGAGCAGCAACTTCTTCCTCAGCCATATCTCTAAGTAGTGAGACAATTGATTCACTTTACTAAATACGTTTGATGAAATGACCATAAATGGCTAACTTTGCATTTATGAAATCGGCCAATCAGTAAACGGCTTGCTCAATCAATAATGTAACAATTACCAATGCTAATTTATTAGCTATCTGCCCAGATAATTTATTGGTTGCCCGCATTATTGATCAATTATTAAACGTTCCTTTTGTGGGCCTGAATTTCGGTCTGCCTACTCCCGTAAAAAAGATACCTTAATTTTTTAGTAAGGAGACTTGAGACTTGAGACCACGAGATATCAATCAGCCTGACATATGCAATTTATGATTGGTTAATTATTGAAGCTACTCTGTCTGTCTAGATGATTGGGTGTCTAAACTTGAAATAGAACTTGAAATACGTATTTGGTGTATAGCATATTTTGAGTATAGACTGGTTTTTGATCCCGAAGTAAGTGGATTGCTTCGACAACAGTACATTGTTTAGGCGCATGGCTGTAATCTTGGTGTGAAAATTATTTTAAAGTTTGACACATTCGTCTTAATGTCGTTGTAGGAAACAGACATCAATAATTCGGTCGCCTAACCCCATTACAATGGCTTATAAGTATGTGCGAATAAGAAGTTGAGAATACACTTGATCTGAGATGAAGCACGGGTGAATTGTTACAAAACTGGTAGAATCCACAACTTTTTCCTTATAAATTAAGTTAGGGGTCCATTAAAGTACATAATGTTGCAGTAGTCTGAAAAACTTGCTACTACCTAGTGGAAAGGATCTAAATGAAACTTATCGAACTGATCCTTCGTTGTAAAAGACAAATGTCATTTTGTAACGTATTTTATCCAATATCTGGACTAAGGCTACATTAAGCTGGTTACATATAAAACTACTGTGTTAGCATACGTTGATTAAAGTTATTTGGGAAAAGACAGTTCAAAGTCTCAAGTTTGCAATTAAAGTGGTCACAAAACGACTTTCAGGAAATGGATATGATCTAGACAAGATGGGAATCAACAATTTGAGTCCGCGTTTAGTTAGATAAAAGAAAGTCCCGTTACTTTAAATTATGTCATGAGTAAACAGACAATGTTGCCATTTAATATACCTACGGTTCACTTGAACAACAGTACAATGTCTGTGAAGCAATCTAACTTCATTATCGGTTAGTTTTATTCCAAGTTACGGTATTAGCTATCATTGCGCCAACTCACTCCATCATTTCAAAGTGTGAAATGAATAATGTACAAAATTTGTAGTAGGAATTTATTTCTGATGTAAATCAAATACCATAACACAATCATCTACGGTTGTCACTACATTTAATTACTGAACTCAATTCCAGAAAATATCCAAGCATGTATTGTCTATACCGTTATCCCCAACTATTGGTTGAATAGCAGAAACCACCTAAAATTAGAATTTTCAGTGCACTGAAGACAGTTCAGCTGATTTGTACACTTTTGTTCTTTCTGTGAACAACGCTTATCCATATGTTCGAGGAAAATTAAAACTATACCAGAAATAGTTCGACTGACGTTGAACTTCATCAAAACACAATCCTATTGAATTCCTAAATGACTGACCCTAAACTATCGTTAAAAACAAGAAAATATTGGAGTTCAGTACTAAGACGAAACAGCCGTCTGCTGTTGCCTGCTTCTTAATGGCGGTCAAAGATCAGTCCACGATGCAAACTAGAAAACTCAGTAATCTCCATAAACCACCACTCCTTTCCTATATTGATCCGGCTGTGTCATTCCGCGTACACTAGTGTGTCTGTCTATGCCAATTAACAAGTAGCTTCTGAAATATTTTATTTTGATTATTTGTATAAAATCTGACACGTTTTTATTGGACCAGACTGAATTTAACTGAGATTATCAACAATATGCTACATCTCAGCAAAAAATAAAACTAGCAATTCTTTATTAAAGAGGAAGAATGTATTTATAAAATCTCAGGGAATGAATTTGAAGTAAATCCAACGTTTCTCCTGGTAATCTGGTCCAAGCGTTTTCAAAGAAATATAATCAAACATCAAAATTATCGAATATGAATACGTACATGGTTCTCCGGTTCACTGTATACTGACTATGTCATTTAATCAACGTTAACAATTTTTGAAAGTAGGTATTTGCGTTATTGTGTAAGAGACATGTGTTGTGAAACGAAAAGTGTTCACTGTATATTGTCTTTGGTCGATGAATATTAAGAAAACACATAATTTTTGTATATGATATGAATCAAAAATGTCACAGCTTGCATAAAATGAAGACAAATAAACAAGATAAAAGAATGAATTCAAAGAGGAAGGATGTATTTGTAATTGAAAGTTTGTCATGTTTTAATGTTCGAGTCAATTGTTTAATATATTCAGATAAGGTAACTGATTTGAACCGTTGAATGTAATATCTGTTATGTAGTTAATACAAGATAGGTAGAATGAAATAAGGAGTTCAGGTTTACTTATTAATTATTATTTGCCATGGGATAGCTAGTTGTATTCCATCTCTCCTATTAATACTGTTTGGATTAGCCCATATATGTAGTGCTTAGGCTGTTAGTCTTTCTTTGGTAGAATAAACATAATTCTGTTGTTCCTCCTTGTGTATTGGATCTTTGATTTGTACTAGTTTTGATCTTAGAGTGTTGTTTGTTCGAAAGAATACTCTTATATTTTGAAAAGTTAGAATCCTTCCGATCTCTTCTGAAATACCTTTACGATATGGGATCACCGCTGTGTTAATCCATTCTTTTTGCTTAACCATTTTTTTGATAATATCGTTTTGTTCTTCATTCTTAATTATTCTTTTAATAAAATCCTTCGAATAATTATTCAACATTAGATTGGATATAATTAAATTCATTTTCATTTCTATATCATTTGGTTCAGTGATAGGTTTTTGAACTGTGGTGATTAAATTTTTGGCTACTGTCAATTTGGTAGAGTGTGGATGCACTGACTTAAATTCTAGAAATTTCTTTGAATATGTCGGCTTTAGGAAAACACTGATTTTTAAACAATCATTATATTTCCCTTCAACTAAACAGTCTAGAACAGGTAATTTCCGTTCAGGAGATCCCAACTCCTTAGAGAACTTTATTTTGTCATAAATGTTGTTGACACGTCTAAATAGTTCGTCTAAACCATTTCGTTTTATAATAACAAAGTGTCATCTACGTATCTGAACCAAATTTTCGGCGGAAAGGAACACATTGACATAGCACTGGTTTCCAATGAATGCAACAACTGGCGGAACCGATGATCCCATAGCTATCTTAACACTTTTCGTTTCACAACACATGTCTCTTACACAATAACGCAAATACCTACTTTCAAAAATTGTTAACGTTGATTAAATGACATAGTCAGTATACAGTGAACCGGAGAACCATGTACGTATTCATATTCGATAATTTTGATGTTTGATTATATTTCTTTGAAAACGCTTGGACCAGATTGCCAGGAGAAACGTTGGATTTACTTCAAATTCATTCCCTGAGATTTTACGAATACATACTTTCCCTTTAATGTCTCACATCAACTCGGCGCCCAAATACTGTGAAACTATTCAATCAAATTTAGCCGAAAGTTCTTATTTAGTAATTCTTTAGTTTCATGTTATGTACATATACATCAATATATCATTAGGATTATTATTTCGAATGTTTCATCAACAATGAAACATCAAATTTACAGTAAAATATAATCAAAGTAAAATGATATTATAATTATGATAAGATCTGTTTACAATAGCCACACAATGAATCAAATGTTTGACCATCGTTACGAATCATTACAAATTATTTCTAACGACTTAAAAAAGTCCTAAAAAAAATTTTCAGTATGAGTTATCTTGTGTTATTGACTAATGGTAGATATTGGTGGGAAGGGGCAATGATATTGGGTTAACGTATCAGCCTCGAATGTCACATGTGAGCATAACAAATAAAGTTAGTTGATGAATAGATGGATTGGTGGTTAAGTAGAGTATATTGAACTATGATTTAGTGGACAACTGTTGAACTCATCTCACTGAATGAGAATATTTAAATAATTTGTTACTAAGAAATTCAGTAAGATTGTATCCTGTTGAAGTTCTGAAAGCGAACAATTGCAGCTTAGAACGTATATTTCCAAAAACTGACTCACTAGCCTGTCATGATTAAATTTTTAGTATGTGTTAGTCTAGACTAGCTCACAACGTTTTCTGTAAAAACTAACGATTATAGAAGCACTTTAATAATGTAGCTAGAGGCCGGCATGCTACAGATATCGGTATGACAACTTGTACAAAACAACAACATTATTACATAGGTTTACTGGTATTTTGTTTTTCAGTTTTACGTGTTAATAATGGCTGAAGTATTCTTGATATAATTTTATGATGTTTGGTAACGTAATAATCGATCTCATTGTTGCTTTAATATTATCAGTAACTTGGAGATGAAGCCCACTCCAGTAGTTATACTGATTTTTAGTTAACTCCTACCCATTTTATCCATAAATCTTGGAAATGTCATTCTTAATTAGAAATTTATGTCCACATCAATCAGTTCCACACTCAAAGACCTGATCTTTTAGCTACCTGACTGAATGTTTTAATTACTTCATAAAGCAATCTATCAGATTTATCTGTTTGAATAGTTCCACTTAATACTTCAACATGAAATGATGTAACCAGTTAGGTAAATCAATTCGGAATTATCATCCACACTGGTGAATTTTAATCTGTTTAATGTAATAATAATGACAGCATGCCAATTGATGATTACTTTTAAATATGCATAAACTCATTTATATCAGTGTGAAATAAAGTAGGAATCTAATTTACATATTCGTGTTTTAGCTTGTAATTTTTTTATCAGGATAATCTTACTACAATATACCAGAAAAGATATAAGTAAAACTTTAAAATTCATAGATTAGGTGGATCTATAAGGGATTATAAACCTTCAGAGATTAGCATTTCAAATGATATCAATTAAATAAGTTAGTTTAAACAAACAAAAAGATTAGATCATTTTAGCCAATGGACAATATTAACAAATCATTTTTTAATGCTCAGTATAATAATAGAAATTTACAATTCATTGACTTGACTGAGTTTGTTGGTCATACGTAGATTCGCTTAGCAGCGTTATAAACGACAGTAGTGCTGTAAAAATAATTTACTGATGTAAAAAATATAAACTATCATACTTCAGTCCAAAGAATACCAACAGAATATTCATGACACTTAATGTTTTACGTTGTTGATGAGTCCCAAACAAGAAGCAATTAGATGTCTAGTTTATATTACTTTTAAGTTCATTATTAGTCACTATCAGTCGATAACGAAAATAATCTAGAACTAAATCAAACGACTTCTAAAATATTTCACTCATATATAATGAATAGTATTATCAAAAACCAAGCATACTTACTTACGCCTGTCACACCTCGTGGAGGACGTAGGCCACCAAATGTCATTCTCCATCCAGCTCAGTCCTGGGCTATCAATCCCAGTTGCTATTCATCATTTTGATGTTTATTTCCAATTCCCGACGCAGTGTGATGTCTCTGTAGTTTCCATAACGTTCTCCTATTCACAATGTCAAATGCCTTTTCATAATCAATGAAGTTGATGTACAGTGACGAGTTCCACTGTATTGATTGTTCGACGATGATCCGTAATGTCGCAATTTGGTCTGTGCACGACCGATCCCTACGGGATCCAGCCTGTTGATCTCGAATGTGGGCGTCTACTGCGTCTTCCATCCGGTTCAGCAACACTCTGTTAAAGACTTTCCCTGTTACTGACAGTAGTGTTCACATTTGCTCAGGTCTCCTTTCTTTGGAATCTTGATGAGGTGTCCTTCTTTCCAGTCCATCGGCACTTGTTCCCCCTACCAAATCTTTTTGAATAGAACGTGAAGCACGTTTGTAGTTACTTCGATGTCTGAATTCAGTGCTTCAGCTGGTATGTTGTCGGGTGCTGCTGCTTTGCCGCTCTTGATTTGTCCGATGACCATTTTAATTTCTTCCGTCGTTGGTGGATTGACATTTATAGGAAAGTCTATAGGTGCTGCTTCGATGTCCAGTGGATTCATGTATCTGGTCTATTCAAGAGTTCCTCAAATTGCTCTACCTATCTGTTCCTCTGTTCTTGAATCTCAGTGATCGGCTTACCTTCTTTGTCTTTGACTGGTCTCTCTGTTTTACTATATTTCGCTGAAAGTTTCTTCGTTGTGTCATATGGTCGTTTAATATTTCCTTCTCTTGCAGCCTTTTCCGCTGTCGTTGCTAGTTCTTACACGAATTTCTTCTTGTCGGCTCTAATGCTCTTCTTCACTTGCTTGTTTGCTTCTATGTATTCAGCTTGTGTTTGGACTTTCTCTGCTCCTGTTCGGCTGTTGTTAATTGCTGTCTTCTTGTTATTCCTTTCTTTGATCTTGTCCAGTGTTTCTATAGAGATGCATTCCTTATAATGATGCTTATGATGAGGCCCAGAACCTCTTGACACGTTCAATTTAATGCTTCTTTGATCCCTTTCCAGATGTCCTCCATAGCAGTTTCTTCTTCATTCAGTAGATCTTGTGAGGCTTTGAACCTGCTGTTGAGAGCTATCTTGAATTCATTGAGTTTATCAGTATCTCGAAGGAAGGCTGTATTGAACCTTTGTAATGCTGTTTCCCCAGTTGTCCAGTGCTTCTTTAGTTTCAGTTTTATCTTGATAACCACAATCAGGTGGTGATCTGAAGCTATGTCAACTTCTCTCCTGGTTCTCACGTCTTTTGTTGTCCTTCCGAATATATTATTGATGCAGATATGATCTATCTGGTTCTGTGTATTGTGGTCCGGTGAGATCCATGTAGCTTTTTGTGTGTTTGTGTGGAAATATTGTGCCACCTATGACCAATTTGTTGAATGCACACAGATTTGCAAATCTTTCCCCATTTTCGTTTCTCTCTCCCAGTCAATCCATATCGTCCCATAATATTTTCATATTCGGTGTTGTTTATTCCGACTTTGGCGTTTAGATCTCGCATCAGAATGGTGATGTCCTTTCTTGGAAACTTCTCTATGATTGATTGCAGCCTCTCATAGAATTTGTCTTTATTTTTGTCGTTGCTATCATTGGGTAGGTGGGTGTATAACATTGGATGACATTCATTGTGATCCCCTCCTTCTTTATTTTTAATGATACTTTGATGATTCTGGATCTGTGAGATTCCCATCCAATAAGTATTTTACATGCTTCAGAGCAACTCCTTGAGTGTGTTGAGCATTTTCCTTTTCGTGACCAGAGTATAGCAGCATCTCTCCCGAATCGAACCTTTTCTGTCCACCTAGGTTCCAATGGGTTTCACTGATTCAGATCACCGTCAAGTTATATCTCCTCATTTCCGTAGTTATTTGATTCGTCCTCCGTCCTCCCAAGCTAACTTTCGCTTATTCAAGTAATTTGTAGAGACTCATCTTATTTAAAGATAATTTTCGTCATAGGTCGATGTTAGATCAAGAATCATTTAAATATGACAAACCTTCTTTTCGTACTAGTTTCGATTTCCACCAATGGCATGCACCTTGAAACTTCAGTTCGTCATAAAATTATAGAAGTTGAAGATACAAACCACAAGCTTAAAATCATTTATGTAGAGACATTGTGCTAGTAGTTTGTAGTGGCTGTGCTTCGTTGGTCAATCACCCTCGTAACCGTCGACATATAATCTTCAAAAGTGTTTGAAATCAGAAGGCAAAGAGAAGCAGCGACTACAGTTTTATTAGCAGATAACTCAGACCACAAAGCAGAGAGGCAACTGAGTGAGTCAGCGAATAGAAAGAGTAGAGTAGTGTGTAGGTTTAAATGTACATATATATGGAAATGGATGAATCATCGAATCATTCAAGCAGCTAATGATAAAGCTAGCAGAATGAATATATGCGTAGGCGGTAAGCAATGTTCAACCATACACATTTCATACAAGCACAACAATAATAAAGGTACAATAAGTTGTTATAGTGCGGATGACTATCCGCTGAATAATTTAACAAAAGGTCTTAACCGAAGTGAATGAGAACAAACTCAATTGCACGTGAGTTGCTATAAGTTCAGTCAGTCAGTCATAGGGAATGTAAAACAGCAAATGCGTACATCGGTTCAAGCTGTGACATGACATTGGGACAGTGAAATAAAATTATCAGGGCAAATACCAGAGTAGTCAAGGTAGTAACACTATTAGTGGTAATAAAAAAGATTAAGCATCGAGGATACGACTCGAAAACAAAATGTGGATTGGTAGAGTGAAATTAAAGAAAAATCTACCAAGTAATTTGGAAACTTAGGATCTAAAGAGCAATAAAGAGTGAATGCACCTGTGCCATGGCGAACGATTTCGATCCAGATCACCTGAAGTTTTCAATCAATGGTTAAGATAACCACACGAACCTCAACCAGATAATTAGCACCTACCTGAGTGGCTCATCTAAACAGTCACTGTATTCGTGGACTGAAGCCATATTTTGGCTTATGCTCTTCTAGCTTTCTTCCAACCTACTCCTACATCAGTCATCATCAACCATCTCGGCTGATAAAGATTCACTACCTTGTCAGTTTATTTCTTTGCTGACTCGACAGTCCCAAAATATACGAGCAGTGCTTCGAAGACACCTATGACTCAATACCAACAACATAAAATTATCCTCAATTCTTAATGACAATATTGTCTATTCATAAAGTAGAACGGAGAGAAATGCTGCTCAGTAAGCTCGTTCGTTGGTTGCCAGACGGATATCTCGCCTACACCATAAGTAACGTTGGTAGGGCTTCTAAATTCGTGCTCAGATTTCGACCCATAAACCTATGGATCTACAGAATCGAATGCTGTTTCAAGGTCGAAAGACACGACCGTGTTTGGGAGTTCGCAGATGTTTGAAAACCTAACTAGGGGCGAATATCTTGTCTACACATTCCCTCCCAGGTCTGAAACCAGCCTGATTTTTACGAGTTTTCACGATCCCGAATTAAGCGTTGGATGAATATTGAAGCTAATATATTGGACACTAAGTTGGTCAAGCTAATTCCCCTGTGATTTTGTCCTTTCTTATAGATTGGAACAATCAGCGATTGAGATCAGTTTGATGAGATTTAGTTCAGTCCCCAGACTCTAGCTAATTTTCCAGTAACTCTGATAGTTAAAACTCGACCATCATCTTTGAAGATCTATAAAGTTAATCTATCGGATCATTTCGACCTCCCTCGTGTTAAACTGTCTGCGGCCTTTTCTACTTCACTAAGATTTTGGGGGCTTATGTCGACATCTCATTCGGGTCGCTTGGTAAAAGTAATAAACTGAAAGGTTACTGGAGAAAAATTAAACTTTTTAAAAGCGTTCTGACCATAGTCTGTCTCCTGGGTAGAAAGGAGATGATTATCTCGTCTTTATCACGAATATTCTCACTAACTCCAGGATTTTTACTACTTTCTTCGATAAATCTAGAAGTTGTCAACTGTTGCCTATCGCTGCCGCCTTTTCCATTGGTTTCACCTTAGCTACCCAATTCTGCTCATGATCATATCATAGGTCTCCTTTCAGTCTATATTTAAGTTACCTTGGCTCTTCATCGTGTTCGGTGTCTGGTAAGATGAGTTTCCAAGTATCTATCAGTTCCGTAGGCACTACTGTAGTCCACTGATTCTTATTCTTTTGGTTACGGTCACTCGTGGATGTCATTGCTTTTTTAACAGTTGTCTAAATGTCGTGCCAACGCACATTGAGATGAACGTCGCTATGGCGATTAACTAACTGATCTTCTAGCTGTTTCTGAAATATACCCTTGACATTTTTGTCGTTAGGCTGAAGTCTAAGCGGTCTTCTTTCTGTGGACGCAGATCATGATCAGTAAAGACATTCCCGCAGAATAAACAGTTATCTTCTATCAAGCTTATCTAGTGATGACTGGTGGTAATGTGGTCGGTTGTGCAGGTCACTATGTTAGACGACATCTCTGTTATATCCAAACAAAGAATAAGTGGATGATAACTGTTAGGAATTGATTATGGAATATTATTACATATATTCTTATTGAATAATTATTACGTAACCAGATTATTTATATATTCGTATTCTTTTGTTACAAGCTTTCATTTGACTTATTGGTTACTGTTATACGGCTCACCATTCTTAACTTATTTCCAATTTATTAGTTACAGTGTCCCACGCTTACAGCCACTTTTAGCTTGATCTTGTATATTTATTATTTTTCATTTTATGGTGTTATACGGTTTGGTCTACTTATGTATAAACTACGTATGTCTGAAATATACGATTCGTGTTCTGGAATGAGGCGGACTGGGCTAGGCAAGGAGCTACCGTACAGAGGACCAATAAGGACTCAGAGTTGACCCAAGGCTGCCAGTGTTGTTTGATGGTTCATTGGTTTAATGCAGGGACAGTGTCATAGAATTCGTTGTTCTGATTGGCGATTTGTTACGTGATAGTTAACGGGCCATATGACATAATCATTATTCCTTAAACTTAATTCTTGCTAAGAATGGATGGTTGTCAGAGTGTATATGTAGCAGAATGTCTATTTTCTCTGTTCGTTGAGCTGGAACACTGTAAGATCCCCTAACTGACTTTCACTTTGATTAAAACCACCTAACTGGATGTTAAAATCCCCTGCTAGAATTGTAACCTCTGAGTGTTTGAATTTTGTAAGAAAAGAGAAATTTTCTTGTAAAGTTTATGCTTTGCTTCATTCGAACTGCAATTGGTAGGAACGCAGGAAGAGACGGCAAAGAGGCCAGTGAGTGTCTTATTATCTTACCTTACCCCCCTCATCGGACGGTGCACAAGTGACTGTCTGTTAGAATCCAGTACAGGAAAACTTCCTCTGCTTTAAACGTAGTACTATATTTTCACCAGCAAGACCATGAGATGTGACAGTTAAGTCTATATATATAGGGAAATTGCACCAGTTCTATGTATTGAGTAGGCGAGGTCAATTGAATGACTACACCTGGATCTTGTATGCATGTTTCGGAGACAGTAATAATCGATGGCTCAGAATTCTGGAGTCATAGCTATGGAGGCTGATTGGTCTAGTTGAAATGGGTCTCAAACAGTGAAAGCTGCAACATTTAGTTTGGAGAACGGTTTAAAGATACAAGGGGTAAAGTTATGGGAAAAGGGTTGATAGTGAAGATAGAGTGAATGTTAAGAAGTGACGAATGGGGCGTGATCGTAGACTAGAAGATCTATAGTCCTGTTAGGGGTGTAAGGATATATTTCATTTCCATTCGATAATATTGTAGGAGGGTTTTCCTTCCTGAGAGACCTAAAATAGAAACTACTTTGCTAGTGGTTGTACTGACCTAGAAATGTGCCTGCAAACCTTAAGAAACAACTGATTGGGGGGGGGTCACACGCGACCTTTCCGTGAGAAGTTTGTAATGTATTAGCTCTGTGCTTAGGAAGGATTTACTTCGAGAGATGGAAATCCGTGAACTTAGGTGAGATGTGGCATTATCAGGGGTAAGTTTTTCCGACTCCTTGCTTTTTTTATGAGAAGGTAACATTTCTGTAGATACTGGTTGTCTGAATAAAACACCTTACTGCCGTAACACTTCAGTACGAATTTAACCACCGACCATGAGTTTGCTACTTTATTAGTCTTACCGTTCCTCAACAGACTTGTATAGCATGATATAACCTAAAGAAACAATTGTTTGAACCAACATTGCTCGATATGGTTATCAAGACAGCCAAGCCCCACCACTTCGTTAGGGTAATGGCTAGGATTAGTAGTAGCGGTAGCTATTATTATTACTTTTATTATTAATTTTATTGTTAATCAAAGCTTGACAACAAATAATAAATGTAAAAAGGTCGAACTAGCTGAAAGAAAAACCTTGATCAGTTATAACCTACAACAAACAATATTACCCAACATTAGTTATTTATGGTTATTCCTTTATACACGCATAAATCAAAGTATTTAACCAATCAAGGCAGTTTATTAGTCAGTCATAACAATGGAATAGGTTACATAAATAAACATAATAAGTAAAAAGTACAAATTGATAGTGTGATGACAGGTGTACTAGTCGTTATGATATTACCGATGCTTTGAATCCATGTTTCATGTTGGTAAATAGGTCAACAGCTTGGAAAATTGTAGACACTGAAATAACCTTCTTTGAAAATGATCAGATTATGCAATAAGAAGATAAATGGATAGTGAAGCGTGTATTTGAAAAAATGTTATTTCAGTGTCTACAATTTTCCAAGCTGTTGACCTATTTACCAACATGAAATATGGATTCAAGGCATTGTTAATATCATAACAACTAGTACACCTGTCATCACACTATCAATTTGTACTTTTTACTTATTATGTTTATTTATGTAATCTATTCCACTGTTATTCCTTTTTCCTTAAACAGGTGATCTGTTAATCATAAAGATGTCAGTATTCATTTGTGACTTTTTTTCACAGTGTTCCTTATTTAAAGAATGCCTAACATGAAGAAGCAATTAAAAACACATTTCACCAGAAAATTAATTATGTCACAAAGATGTACATTCTAATGATTAAAACTCAATATCACATACAAACTACCGGTCAATTAAGTAGTAAGTTAGCAAGCTACACTGGAAATACAATCGACAGGGTTTCTTGCTTTCTATTGACTAATTGGCAGTATTAATCAGCTCTCATAGAAAGTCCATTAAGGATTTATAATTACTTTCCACAATCTAACCGATTAAGTTTTTCTGTTAATATCAACAAGCACAATAAATGTAGTACAGTAGTGAACGAGAACACAAATGGGGATAACCGCATGTGTTTGAATACAAAATTACAAAATCTCTTAGTAAAATCCGTGAACTATACAGAGAATACTTCATTTGCAAAATATTAGTTAATCGTCTCAGATTTTGTTATTCCTTCGTTTCCTCGTCCTCTTTCCTTCGATCTTCTTAACGTTCTACAGTCAAACACTTCACTTTTGATCGATAATATATACTACTTATATCTATCGACATCAGTAGCACACATCATAGTACTACGCTACAATATTCAATTGTAGTCAGCTGTTTATATTGTTGATAATTTTAAAAAAATATTTTCTAGAACTTTTAATGAATTTTATTTTTACTTCAAAATGTTGACTGGTGTTTATTTATTGATAATTGATCAATATGAACTGATTATAAAAATAGTAATAATAATCATTAACAATTTTGTTTTAATCATGAATTTACAAAAAGTACTTTATTAGTACACTGAATCATTAACGATACTGGCGTTATTTCTATGCAATAAATTAATTGTTAATTATATTTGATTATATTTACGTAATTGATAAACGATTTATCAGAAATCTGTGTTACAATGTATAAACAAACCATTAGTTAAGTGAAAAATATAAACTAATCACTTGACAAACTATTTAAGTTCTACAATCAATTTAGATATAATAATAGTAATAATAATAATAATAATTGAAAAGATAGTTCGTTAAATCTATTGTTAATATCAATTGTATATGGCATGAAAGATAAATTAAACATTTTGAGATGGTGGAGAAATTGATCCAATTTATCAACCAATCACGAAAATTATGCACAAATATAGGAACACAAATCAAACCAATGTGAGATACAACCAAAACAAAGAAGTAAACAATAACTGGTTTAAGGTCAACAAGAACCAATCAACATCGAGATCTACAGGATAGGTTGTGAACCACATGTGGAGAATTTGGAACGCTTCACATCTGTCTGAAGTTTGTGTTGATGATATCGTTCAGAAGAACGATGAAAGCTCCACGACCAAATTATCCAGCTCATAGAACAAAACTCCATCAAAATAAACTAAACATGTTTTTCTACAAACTACTCAATGAAGTATAAAAGTTGCCTTAGGCACAGGATTAATTTGTCAACAAGCGAGACTGTCAAGATAGATATTGCCTAATCGTTTACAATGTTTAACAGTTTATTTTGTTTTTTTTTCAGAAATTTCACAAGTTGAAATCATGAGCCAATTGAAGCTAGACCACCATGGAAAACCTGGAAGCACTGGACGGCCGTTTCGTCCTAGTATGGGACTCCTCAGCAGTGCGCATCCACGAACCCGCCCCCCCCCGCGGGATTCGAACCCAGGACCTACTGGCTTCGCGCGCGAGCACTTAACCATTAGATCACTGAGCCGGCATCCAACGGTGTTAATGCCTAACTTCAACCAATATTATATATACATATATATAATCATGTTATTTTATTAAATAGGAAAAACCTGTTTTGCTGAGAAGCTATTTTGTCTTTCAATATCTATTCAGTTGGTGGTTACGTCAGTATAATTCGGTCTCGTAAGCAGTTATCAGTTGGATAAATCGTATTGTTGCATAATGTCAGTCGATTAGATTATTTTATTCATAAATATAGTAATTCCTAAACGTTTGTTCATTAAATCATAAAACCTTATTCATCAACAAATACACTACCAACCTAATTATATTTGTAGAGTTATTTAGAGAAAAACTTTCTGTAGCAATATTCTTGTTCTTCTATATAATGTGAATAAATTTTAGTGAGACGGTGTCCAGAAAAACATATGCCAAATCTAATTTAACAGAAACATTATATATATACTTTTATTACACTGTTTGAGCCCCGTAAATATCTTCACACATGCTACAAAGAGATACTGAGAAACCGATTTGATGGACACTATCACGCTGTATGTAATTAATTACAAAGCTTAATATTAGTTTATGAAGCCATATATACCTCATAAAAAAAGGACTCAATGTAGTTAATCGAATTCCCTAACCCACTGATTATTCTCGAATTATTTACATTGGATGTATGGTGAGAACAGGTAGCTAATGAAAGATATTGACGCTCCTATAAATTTATTTACACTGTTTGAAATTAGGCGGCTGGAGTCAGAGGCTATAGGAAGTTAGGTTTCCTATAAGTCAGTACACGTTAGCAAAGTGTACTTCTAGTCTTGAAGGAAGTGATGCACCATTCGGAATCTGGACTTTCGCCATAGCCAGACATTACTACCTATCTCATGTAGAATTAGGGTGTTTATACGTGATTTGTTGAGTCAGTATTAACAATTGTCACTGAGTAAAAATTAGTGTTGATTGTATGCTCTCGAAAAAATTGACGGACCCTAATTATTTTTCCACAAATTACACCTGGGACTGCATAACCACTTAGAAATGAGTTTCGGCAAAGACTATCAAATGTAATTATGAACTTAGAGAGTGCTAACTAGAGACAAGTCGTACTAAACAGACACAAAAGTAGGTATTGTAAGTCAAATACCACCGTTAGTAAAATCTGATTAGGAAAAGTTCGTACCAATGGATCACTGAAGACATTACTTCAACGTTTCCATTCATTTGAATAAGGAATAGGAGCGTTACTATCTATCTCGTTTTGACATAACACGTACATACCAGCAGGATCGAAACTTTTGGATTGGTTCAATATGGGACCAGTTCGGAAGTCACGGAACAACAAATGTGGGTGACTAATAAATACTCCTAAACGACCTATAGTTACTCGCAAATATGCTCTTCACTACCTACGAAACCCTACACTACATGTCCTTAGAAAAATCCGCAATGCATCGGTTACCTGGTGCATGTTTGTTCGACGACGAACCATCCAGATTTCAGATAACAGACCTTCGACTTGGGAGCGAAACTCATGAATCAATATTTGCAAATAACATTCCGTGTTATAGCTTATGTAAATTGGTGATGAGAACACTAGAGTTAATTCTTAAACTTAACGTTCAACTGGAAATTCTGATCCTGACACCTCACACTAATTTATAACCCCATTAAGTACGTAGAGATTGTCAGAGTTATTATAGTGTCGCTAAGAACTCATCCATCAAGTCTCACAAAATTGAACTGTCCAAAACTGATTTCGGCGAAACGAGCGCAACCACTTCATAGACCACCTGACAGGCACCCCGAACACAATCATAATCGAAGTGCCGAACTGTGGTGCAAGTATGGATCATTATCCCACCAGCCAAGACTTAAAGCAGTTAAGAAAACAGGTCAAGAATGCCAGCGGTGCGGAAGTCCGACCCACATCTATTTTATTTACGCACATAAACACTGGCCCAAGTGTATATGCGCCTACCTTGGTAATCCGACATGCATAGCGCCCCCGGTGAGCAGGGACATCTAACTACCTATTACTGAATACACTGGCTAGCATCACAAAGCGAACAAATATCACAAAACTGCCAGAAACTTAATGTTTACAAACAACCAACCAATTATACACTCAAACATTGCCTGTTCGTTGGTGAGGACGTAACCGAGCCAACCCACCAGACACCGCGACTTGTGATGTCTCATAGACCTATGATAAAGCTAACTGTAAACACCATAGCATCCAAAACACATTCAGATAGCATCAAGAACAAAACAAACCATGAGTCACGAAAAATCTTTATTCTGTGATATTACTTATACCATTTGTACAGACTAGTGAAGTCAGATTAAAAACATTTACGGTGAACAATACTTGGACCAGATTCATCATATTCCTGTTTGGAAATCCACATCTGTTGGAATGTTGATAATGAAGCCAAAATAGAACCACCAATCCATACAGAGTACTTCCTCTCAGGTGGTGCAACTATTTTAATCTTCATAGTGCTGGGGGCTAGAGCGCTAATCTCCTTTTGCATACGGTCAGCAATACCAGGATACATTGTACTTCCACCCGACAATACTGTGTTGGAATAGAGATCTTTACGGATATCTACATCACACTTCATGATGGAGTTGTAAGTGGTCTCATGAATTCCTGATGCTTCCATTCCCAAGAAGCTAGGTTGGAAAACAGCTTCTGGACATCTGAATCGTTCATTACCAATAGTGATAACTTGACCATCTGGAAGTTCGTAACTCTTCTCCAAAGCAGAACTCGATGCTGCAGTACCCATCTCCTGCTCAAAATCCAAAGCAACATAACAAAGCTTCTCCTTTATATCTCGGACAATTTCACGTTCTGCAGTAGTAGTAAAACTGTAACCTCTCTCAGTCAGGATCTTCATCATGTAGTCGGTAAGATCTCTACCAGCAAGGTCCAGACGCAAAATGGCATGGGGCAATGCATAACCTTCGTAAATTGGAACCGTGTGGGTCACACCATCACCTGAGTCCAACACGATACCAGTTGTACGACCGGATGCATACAGTGACAACACCGCCTGAATAGCAACATACATAGCTGGGACATTAAAAGTTTCAAACATGATCTGTGTCATCTTCTCACGATTCGCTTTTGGGTTCAATGGGGCTTCTGTCAACAACACTGGGTGTTCTTCTGGAGCCACTCGCAACTCGTTGTAGAATGTATGGTGCCATATCTTCTCCATATCATCCCAGTTAGTCACAATACCATGTTCAATCGGGTACTTTAGAGTCAGGATACCACGTTTCGATTGAGCCTCGTCTCCCACATAACTGTCTTTTTGACCCATTCCCACCATCACTCCTTGATGTCTAGGTCTTCCAACAATGGATGGGAACACGGCTCTGGGAGCGTCATCTCCGGCGAAGCCAGCTTTGCACATACCAGATCCATTGTCAATAACAAGGGCAGCAACGTCCTCATCCCCCATCTTTGTATAGTGAATGAATGAATGAGTGAATGAATGAGAATAGATACCGTAGTAGATAGTTTTACTGTTATATAAATCTAATCATTACCTTATATGGTCAGATCTATGTCTATTATTTGAAAACCAATCCGTTCTCAATAGTCAAAGCCAATCGCGTTTGTAAATTTCACATATCCATATTTGGTTAAACAATCATAATTTTTAGTGTTAGTGACCAATTAGGTTTCTGTCTGTCTTGCTCACTGAAGTACGAAATAAATTTTATTGATTTTTTCAGCCCAATTTGGCCGTCCGTGAATTTTTCTACCCCGAGTAAGGTCATGTGATTCATGCGGAACCGGTGCAGTTCTGTTGACCTTTACTGACTGAGTTAGCGTGTAGGTCAATCACAAATGTCCACTTGGTACTTCTGGTGTCTTAGGCGTGATTTTTCTTATTTTTTAGTTGACCATAACTAGCTCTGGCTGACACAACACTTAGTTTTCATATAATAATAAACTATTTTTGCTCATTTTCAAATTCAAGAAGTTACGTATAAAAAATAAAGCAGACATTTGCTGACTTAAAAAAAACCCAGTGTTAACGGTTTAATAAAATAAATAACGGTGACCTTGAGCCAAATGAAAATCCCTGAAGATTGGTTAGGAATAGTTACAAATCATCAACTGATGTTGCGTTTTGGAATTTTTTGAAGCAATATAGTGAATCACATATCATATGATTCTGAACTTACCATAAAAAGTGTGTACACCAAACTCTATTCCTTTCCATTAATTTGAATTGCACTAACGCTATGACAATGCAAGCATCAGTGAGAGGAATTGGATAAGTTCTGTGACTAAAAGATGTTATCAGTATAGGGTTATGGTGATTGTTGAGTTTTGATTGAGATCATAAATGGATCAATGTTAGACCACCATTGAAAACCTGTAAGCACTGGACGGCCGTTTCCTTCTAGTATGGGACTCCTCTGCAGTGTACAACCACTAAAAGATGTGTCAAAAATAGAATTCACCGGTAATATGGAAAAAGTCTACCGTAATGGATATAGGGAACGAATAAATTATGGTGGAAAAGTAACAATAGATTTCTGACCAACCAGACTACTTCCTGAACGGGGTAACCCCAATCCATCATTGAGGAAAGGCAGTTCGTTGTTTAATTATGATATGCCCTGTGTCAATTTAGTGTTTGGGTTTTTTTTCATTCTTCTTAAATACTATGATGCATTCAACAGCTGGTCGATCATAACTAGGTGTTTCCAGAAACGTGGAAATCCACATGATCCATTCTGAAGCATGTAGATATTCCAGCTAACATAATATGATATAATAATTTGTTTGGTTTCTGTTGTTTCATATATTCCGAGTTAGTGGACCTATATGACGATCTTCAGTAGAGTCATGAATGAGCCCTAATTTATCATTCAGTTAAGGTGGTTATGGATTAGTCGATTAGCATGAAGATTATAATTTACCATAAATTTATCATAAACACGGAAAATTACTTAAAAAAGAAATAAAAGAATCATACAGAGAAGTTAAAATCAACAAAACGAATCATGCATATGGATCATTTGACAGTTGTTTAACAGGACACATCTTCGATCGTATTCTGTAAAGTAAAGCACAGTGTGAATGGTTTCAAATACCTATCAGGATCTTATCACATAGTAGAACTAGGAAATAGGTACAAACGAGGTGTAGTTTGATATCAAGAGATTACATCAATAAATCCGGGACGTCATCGGTTAAATTGCATTCCTTCGGTCTTTCCTGTGGAACGGAACAAAATCACGATTATTCACTGTCAAATAATAATGTTAGATAGATAAGAAAATTATATAACTGAAAGAAGCAACTGAGATAACTAAAGAAATGAATTTTCGATTTCTAGGATTTTCAGAAATTCGATAGTGGCTTACGCGAATGGAAACAAACTGTTCTCAAACTATAGAGAAATAGAAAGTTGTTTTATTCCCTACCGATTATATATTTAAATGGTAAACATTAATATCACTCACTCACGAACAATGTAAGACATGATATATTATATCAGCGTAAATTAACGCACTTAACATCAACAACATGAAATAGAAAGCTACTAATAGTCGATGGACTAGGCGGCGATTATGTACGCGCAAAATGTTCTAGATACCTCAATGGATGAAGGTCCATAGAAATTATTCACGGTTTCTTAATTTCAGTTAGCATTCTTCTCAAATTTATTTTTGAGTAATTTGTTTCATAGTTGTTTATTTTGAAAGTAGGTCACCGACAAACAGTCAAAATAATCTGATCATCTGGGTTAGACGACCAGTTAACACTTTTTTCCTTTTTCAGAATCTTGTCTGTGAAAATAGATAGACTAGACATACTCAGTAAAATTGATGAATAAATAGTTAGAATGAATTATTTATTTCAAGAGCGGTGCAACATCAAAAGCTTAATTGACCTTAATTTCTCTATAGAAATACATTGAGGCATTTAATAAACTAGCTACACTTTATAAGTTATGCCAGAAAAAAATAAAGTGGCATTATTTGTCTAATTAGACTCATAAAAAGAAAATTTTCTATATTTATTTAAGATTGTTATTATGGTTTAGTAGGAAGGGTTTTTTGTGTATGGAGATTGTAGTGACTTAATAGTTGAATTCATGAAGAAATGGACATCCAGTGCTTCCAGGATTTCCAAGGTGGTTTAGCTTTAATCGACTTATGAATTCTACTATTTATGGTTAAGTTACAATCGACCTTTATTTAAAAAATGCAGAGTTTCTGTTCTAATCAAACAAAGAATAGATTTAAAATAATGTCAAGTCAGTATGTTGTTACTTAACTAAATGAAAGTGAAGTATGGGTACCTCAAATTTCAGTGATCGATATGTATTCCAATTAACGACTAATAGATAAATAAAAGTGTTCTAATGGCTACTGATAATTCTATACTGCTAAGGGAAATATAACTAGAATAATAATAATCAATTAACCTACAGTTTTCGCGCTTAATGTTAAAAAAATTTAATGAATACAAGAGAGCTAATATAAACCAGAAATGAACTTATAAATAGCCAAAGTGGTAGTTAAGGCAACATTCACAATACAACTGAAACAAAATATTATGATAGTCAATTCACAACAAACTAAATGAATACGAGAAATACTTAACAGTGTTTGGTTTGTTCAACTGTTTGCAGGGTATATCAAAATACACTAAGTACTGGTCGAGCAGATAGTGCGCCATATCTTAACCATTAGAGAAAAGAATGATAACAGTGAAATAGAAAAAGTGTTGAATAAGTTATGATGTAAAGATTCAAAGAAAATTAAAGATAATTCTCAGGTTATCTGAGATTTTTTACTGATCGATAAGCATATTGTATCTGGAGCTTCTGAAGCGTAGTGCTACGCCTCACTAAGATCTTAATTACAGACATTTTAGGTTAACTTCAGACACTTGAAATGAAATTTTTTAAATGAAAACTACGTCTCAATATGCAACATTCACTTACCGGATGAGTAGAAAGTGACCAGAAATACCGAATACAATATACTTATTGAACATTGAAAACTTTGTAAATGATCTCAGTCAAATTTTACAGTATTCAATCAAATAGCAGTCAAAATTTTCAGAAAAGTATGTAAAATATGAAGTCAACAAATAAAGGATTAAGTTACGTGCTCTATTCAGTGAGTGCTTGTAATCTCAGTGATCATAAACACAAAGTGCAAATATCACTAACCTTATTTAAATTGTAAATTAGGCGGATTCAGAACTTCTATAAAATTTCAGTTATAAAATTATTTTTCATTTTCTTTTTACTATCTCTGAATTATTCAGTTTATGTGTCTTAGCGAATTTGAATAAAACCAGATAATATAATCAAATAGTTAGCGATTCCTATGAAAATAGTATATTTGACTTGATTATCCTAACGATTATAATCCATCAAGATATCAATAATCATATTACAGTTCCTGAACGTATGTACGTGATTCAGTCTATCTCACCAAGCTTATCAATTCTTATATATACATGTGAAGGAATATTATGTCTATGCCAAAAAGCTATGATCATAAGAGTAAGCTATATAGAATTTGTAACATAATGACACAATGCTAACCCTACCGTACATGTATAGTGTCAGTATTTCGATAACTACATGTTTATAGGAGGTGAATTTATTCCTAAATAAAATTCATATTTAACTACTCTTCGTTTATTAAAGATAGACAGTTTGTGAAGATTATTTAATTTGAAAATAGATTGTTATCAGTGATTAGCTTCAAATGAATAATCATTGAACAAAAATTTTGTCGCACTGAATAGTCGTGATCAGTAGAGTTTAATGATATTAAGTATGAAATAAACCACTCCATCGACACAAGATGACGGTCACGCTACGTACGAAATTGATTTCGTCAAAAAGAAAATTTCCTCTGAATTCTTCATATCTTTATTCAGTGATATAATGGGTTACTTTAATTATCTGAAAACTGACTGTCTTTATACTTTATTGGTTGAATTTATGAGTTGAGACAAAATCTAACCTGATTTCAACATCATCCAATCTCAAAATAAAATTGTCAACACAAATACGATAACAAAGTTTTTTAAAATCATATTAACGTATTTTCAAAGTTTAATTTACCGTTCAATCTAAGCTAGACCACCACTGAAAACCTGGAAGCACTAGTTGACGATCGTTTCGTTCTAGTATGGCACTCCTCGTCAGTGTGCATCCACAATCCCACACACGGGACTCGAACTCAGGACCTTCGCGCGGACGCCTGATCTCTAGACCACTGAGCCAGTATCCAAAGGTGTTAATGTCTAACTCCAATCGATCCATGATCTTACGCAACCATTCATCCATTGTCTGAGGTCCATTATGTAGACTTATTCAAATTATTCTGGGGAAGAACCTCCTTAAATAAAAATCATATAAAGCAGTCATTTGAATAACTAGGTAGTAGTGATAAATACGTTGTTAATAAGGCGTTTCTTTTGAATGACGATGATCTCCCACGATACTTTGTGTGATTCCCCTCCAAAAAAGAATTGATCAAGATAGTTCTCATAGTTCATCAATCACTGTGCTCCTAATGAATATAACAGAGCTAAAAAATCTATGTTTAATAGGAATCAGATATGTTTACTGTCCTTCCTAGTAAAGAGTTACACTTTTTGTTCTCTGCGAAAATGATAGTGTGGTGTCTGTCTAGCTATTAGCGTTGTCCAAGTTCTAACGATTTTGTTGTAATGTTGTCACCAGTCTAAAAGAATCAACATCTTAGTGCACTATATGTTTAGATATTAGCTAGTTGAATGAAATCAAAAAGAAGTCTAGAATCCAGGTTTTGATTTACTTCATAATACGATAAGAAGAGATATTTGAAATTTGAGCTCCCTGAAGGATTCGAACCCACATCACAGTTAGGTATGCCACTAATGAGTAACATGAGAATGATTATCTTCTAGTAGTTGACCAATTTTATGGGTTAATCAGTTTCGGTATAGTATGAGAAGAGGTTTTATGGATATTATAGTCATTTTTAATAGTTGACATCAATAGTCAATTAAACCTAGACCATCATGGAAAACTTGAAAGTACTGGAATAACTCAATACACTGTCATCTCTCAGTTTAAAATTGAGTAGTTCATGTACGAATCTTACTGAATCATTAATCTTTTTTCAGAATTGTAGCTAGTCTTTACTGATCAGTTATAACTATTATAAAATCTAATCATTTTTATTCAATTCTTCCATACTAGAAAGATGTTTACAATGAAATAATGCTCACAAGAATGTACAAAGTACAATCATGTAGGTTATTGTTTACAGATAATTACATATTCTAATTTGTTTAAAATTATTAGTTCATTATTAATGTTGATGAAATGATGATGAAAATGGCCAGATTCATTTAAATATTTACTTAATTAATATTAAATTCATTTATTATTAATTTATACAATCACTAACAGAATTTATATTAAACCAGTTTATTTTTCATATTTTCTTTTTTTATTTATTTTATATTAAGGTCAGTCACCATATTCAGTTAATTAACTCATTGTTAAGTGTTGGTTTCTTGTTACAGAATAGAAAAAAAAAACTTTCATTATTGATTCATTTGGTATCATTTACAATGGTTTTTACTAATTAGTGTAACTGAGGTAGTTTGTATGTGCGTACGTGTGTGTATACGTGTGTGTAAAGTATTTCATATCCGTTTATGTGAGTATGTGTATTTTATTTTTTTAATGATAAGTACACTTGGACACATAACTATGGTGAGGACAGAAATTTTTCATATTTAGTTCATTGTTTTGATAAATATATGTAAACTGATTATTTGTTTTTTATTTATTTTTTTTTAGTATACAAAAAAAGGAACATTTGAGATAATAGAGATTTCTTGAAAAGTAGTTGTCAGGACTAAATATAGTTTGAATGATCCTGTTTTTAGTATTTTGATCAGTCTTAGTTGGTATATATAAATTCTGTGTAGATGGCATGAATATAGCTAGTTAGCCAAAAAAAAATTTTATAGGTGAGATGAATCTTGGCTACCAGTGGAATATAGGACATAAGTTTCGTTCTATTTAGAACTCGTCAACTGAACATACCTGGATCCCACTGATAGTGACTATCTGAGATCAGTAGATTAGTGGATAACTAGTTGGCGTTTGAAGTGGAAGGTATTGAGTTCGAGTCCAGGGGTAAACATCAACACTATAATGCAAACACATTCAGATGACGAGTTTGAGACAGGATGAGACGCCTATCCTGGACTTCGCTATTAGCCATAATCCATCAATTCTAAAAAAAATAAAATATGATGCTGAAATAAATATCTCATTGTATGTAAGTTAGGATTGTGACGACAAATATTTGTTGCTCATACCTAACATAGAAGTTGGACGTTGTTTAGCCAATTTTTCACTTGAAGAGATGTATTGTGGTCCGATACACTACCTGTATTTATGATATATATTCTTACAAAGTTGATAAACAATCTGGATAATCCATTGTACATTTAGTTGGTCACTGAGTAGAGGACAATATCACACTTGTTTAGTTCTTTCGTTCTGAATTATTTCTGTTGATAAGGTTGCAATATGGTCACTAAGTGACTTGATATTGTGTGTACTATTTTGAGATGTTAACTGGCTGGAGATGGTTAGAAGGAAAACTTGGAGTTGCATTTAGTGCCAGTTGATGTTCACCAGCACTTGCAATCTTGAGTGAACTAGTGCTTCCTGTGGGATTCAAACCCATACTACTCAGCTAGACACTGAGACATTTCGACTAGCTACTCAGGCCATAGTTCATTCAAAAATTCCGTAGCATGCTCTCAGAGATGACACTGAATTCTCTCAACGTACATACCACTGTAAGCACAGAGGTAGATTAAGTAAATAAAACTGAAGGAAACTAGAGATCTTGAGTCTAGGTTTACCCAAAACTAGTGGATTCTTGGTATAAGAGATTATAAAAACTGTCAGCAGGAAATGACAATGTCATATGGGTTTTTGGTGGACGATTATTCTGCTGAAACTATTTCCTCTGAATAAAATTTACACAAATATATTCCATTTAGAATCAGCAGTTTATTTTAACATAGTGTTTCAGGCAATTTTCCCTTTTACAAATTTGACAAAAGCAAGGATAAACGTAGCGAAATAATATTAATTCATTTATTATGTGGTTTTTATTTAGCTACTTACAACTTATGATCAGTTGTGTCAATTATTAAAAATATTTAGTGCCCTTAGTTAACTTCAGTTGATATCGATGGAGTTTAGTGAAATATAGTTCGTTAATTTTCTTCATATGCGTCCATCGACTTCATCGCGTTAGTGAACGTAACAACCATAATACTCATTATTATTATTACTATAGTAATAATAATGAAGTAAAATACGAGTGTTTTGGTATGCATATACTTCATACATTCGTTAATACGAGCGGATAGTAAAAGAAATTAGTTGGAAAAAGGAAAAAGTCCATACTCAAAATACTACTCGTTACGAGCGTTAACATAACTCTAAACTGACAAGAAATGATGTATGCAAGGTGATAAGGATTGGTTAGCTAACGAACGTCCAGACAAACATTAGGCGTAAAAGCATAGGATTAAAAGGATACCAATAGAATAGGTGCATTTGTCGAATGTCAGTATACCTTATGAAAAGAATAGAGTTATTAAGATGGTAAAGTTGACATAGTAGTCACAAGCTATTGAAGTCTGTTCAAAAACTAAGATAAACTCATATGAATTATAACAAACAAAACAGTGTACATACCACTATCACACAAACAATATTGACCAAACTAGAGTAAATAAATTGATAATTGATAAGGGTAATGGTACCAGTACAAATACCATTATCCAAACACATAACCCGAAAGGGACACAAATGGAACTCGAATTCAATGTTATAAAACGGTTTAAAACATTTTGTTCAACTTGATAACCATATTGAACAATAAATGACACATGACATATTTCATATTGACGATACACGAATATTATTGTTTATGTTAATGGATTAATTTGTAGTTCGGGTTACAAAATCGATAGTTTGATTTCATTGGTTAACACGATTACAGATTTTCATATTTAGACTAATAGCGAGTGATATATAAAAAACGGTACACGTGAAATGGAGTCCTAAAACCAGCTGATCGACAATGTTAAGGAGATCTATATTACGAATTACATATATAATTTTAATGTTTTGGTGAATATATTAAATTGTGAATCGTGATTAAACAAATCGACCTTCTTATCAAACCGATGTACTTTTCCAATTCTACAGTTTGATCTTATTACCACCGCCACCAATAATAATATTGATGATAATAATAATCATAATAGTAATAATAATATTTGTGCTACATTGCGTACTAGCAACAATACACTTTAGGCCATAATTATACAGTAGCTAACTCATTTCTACGTAGTGCGTTTCATCGATAAAAAAAGGAAAGATACAGTTGAACTGTTTAATAATTTGTGCAAAATCCACCCATAGTTATGTAGACATACTGGAGATTTAATATGGGGAAAATTCTTAGTATTATTTCACTTTTTATGTTAAATATCAACACTGTCCATTCAACCCTGTCCTGGACAACCCTTTCCAGTTGTTATGCATCCTTTTCATATCTGCTTTTATTTCCCGACGTAATGTGTTCTTTGGCCTTCCTCTTTTCCGCTTCCTTTCAGGATTCCAAGTTAGGGCTTGTCTCGTAATGCAGTTTGACGATTTGCGTAATGTATGTCCTATCCATTTCCATCGTCGTTTCCTAATTTCCTCTTCAGCTGGAAGCTGGTTTGTCCTCTCCCATAGAAGACTTTTGCTGATGGTATCCGGCCAATGGATGTTGAGTATCTTGCGTAGACAGCTATTTATAGATACTTGTACTTTCTTGATTGTGGTTGTTGTAGTTCTCCAAGTTTCAGCTCCATACAGTAGAACTGCCTTGACATTCGTATTGAAGATTCTCACTTTGATATTGGTTGAAAGTTGTTTTGAGTTCCATATGTTCTTCGACTGTAGGAATGCTGTCCTTGCTTTGCCGATCCTTGCCTTTACGTCTGCATCTGAACCTCCTTATTCATCGATGATGCTTCCTAGGTATGTGAAGGACTCTACATCTTCCAGAGTTTCGCCATGAAGAGTGATTGGATTGCTGTTCTCCGCCTTGAATTTGAGGACCTTGGTTTTCCCTTTGTGTATGCTGAGGCCTACTGATGCAGAGACTGCTGCTACACTGGCTGTCTTCATCTGCATCTCTTCATGTGTATGCGATAGGAGGGCCAGGCCATCTGCGATGTCCAAATCGTCTAATTGATTCTGAGCTGTCCATTGTATTCCGCGTTTTCCCTCAGATATCGAGGTCTTCATAATCCAGTCGACCACCAGAAGAAAGAGGAAGGGGGAGAGAAGACAGCCTTGTCTGACTCCGGTCCTTACTTGGAATGCATCTGTCAGTTGTCCTCCGTGCACGACCTTGCACTGTAGTCCGTTATGAGTTCCGGATAGTATTGATAATCTTCTCAGGAACTCCGCAGTGTCGAGGAAGTTTCCATAACGTTCTCCTATTCACAATGTCAAATGCCTTTTCATAATCAATGAAGTTGATGTACAGTGACGAGTTCCACTCTATTGATTGTTCGACGATGATCCGTAGTGTTGCGATTTGGTCTGTGCACGACCGATCCCTACGGGATCCAGCCTGTTGATCTCGAATGTGGGCGTCTACTGCGTCTTCCATCCGGTTCAGCAACACTCTGTTAAAGACTTTCCCTGGTACTGACAGTAGTGTTCACATTTGCTCAGGTCTCCTTTCTTTGGAATCTTGATGAAGTGTCCTTCATTCCAGTCCATCGGCACTTGTTCCTCCTCCCAAATCTTTTTGAATAGAACGTGAAGCATGTTTGTAGTTACTTCGATGTCTGAATTCAGTGCTTCAGCTGGTATGTTGTCGGGTGCTGCTGCTTTGCCGCTCTTGATTTGTCCGATGACCATTTTAATTTCTTCCGTCGTTGGTGGATTGACATTTATAGGAAAGTCTATAGGTGCTGCTTCGATGTCCAGTGGATTCATGTATCTGGTCTATTCAAGAGTTCCTCAAATTGCTCTACCTATCTGTTCCTCTGTTCTTGAATCTCAGTGATCGGCTTACCTTCTTTGTCTTTGACTGGTCTCTCTGTTTTACTATATTTCGCTGAAAGTTTCTTCGTTGTGTCATATGGTCGTTTAATATTTCCTTCTCTTGCAGCCTTTTCCGCTGTCGTTGCTAGTTCTTACACGAATTTCTTCTTGTCGGCTCTAATGCTCTTCTTCACTTGCTTGTTTGCTTCTATGTATTCAGCTTGTGTTTGGACTTTCTCTGCTCCCGTTCGGCTGTTGTTAATTGCTGTCTTCTTGTTATTCCTTTCTTTGATCTTGTCCAGTGTTTCTATAGAGATGCATTCCTTATAATGATGCTTATGATGAGGCCCAGAACCTCTTGACACGTTCAATTTAATGCTTCTTTGATCCCTTTCCAGATGTCCTCCATAGCAGTTTCTTCTTCATTCAGTAGATCTTGTGAGGCTTTGAACCTGCTGTTGAGAGCTATCTTGAATTCATTGAGTTTATCAGTACCTCGAAGGAAGGCTGTATTGAACCTTTGTAATGCTGTTTCCCCAGTTGTCCAGTGCTTCTTTAGTTTCAGTTTTATCTCGGTAACCACAATCAGGTGGTGATCTGAAGCTATGTCAACTTCTCTCCTGGTTCTCACGTCTTTTGTTGTCCTTCCGAATATATTATTGATGCAGATATGATCTATCTGGTTCTGTGTATTGTGGCCCGGTGAGATCCATGTAGCTTTTTGTGTGTTTGTGTGGAAATATTGTGCCACCTATGACCAATTTGTTGAATGCACACAGATTTGCAAATCTTTCCCCATTTTCGTTTCTCTCTCCCAGTCAATCCGTATCGTCCCATGATATTTTCATATTCGGTGTTGTTTATTCCGACTTTGGCGTTTAGATCTCGCATCAGAATGGTGATGTCCTTTCTTGGAAACTTCTCTATGATTGATTGCAGCCTCTCATAGAATTTGTCTTTATTTTTGTCGTTGCTATCATTGGGTAGGTGGGTGTATAACATTGGATGACATTCATTGTGATCCCCTCCTTCTTTATTTTTAATGATACTTTGATGATTCTGGATCTGTGAGATTGCCATCCTACAAGTGAATTTCGTGCTTCTTTGGACAGCATTAGAGCAACTCCCTGAGTGTGTGGAGCATTTTCCTTTTCGTGACCAGAGTATAGCAGCATCTCCGCCGTATCTAGCCTTTGCTGTCCATCTAGGGTCTGTTGGGTTTCGCTTATTCCCAGTGGTGCCAATTCGTATCTCGTCAGTTCCGTTGCTATTTGTCTGGTCTTACCGTTCTTCCACATTGTCGGCTTTCAACATGAGGCGTCATAACTTTTCTAAATGAAGACCTAACTCCCAGGGCAGAGTTTAAATGGTCTGAATTATTTTTCTGGATGACGTTTTTTAGCGAGTTATTTTTCTACGGGATGGGATCGTCAATCCCATACCCAACTCTCCTTTTTTACCCGGGCTTGGGACCGGCTACAGGTGGAGTTATTTATTTTTGAGTAGTTAACAGATATTTGTCGTGGATGCGCGCTGTTGAGGAGTCTCACAATAGGACGAAACGGCCGTCCAGTGCTCCTAGGTTTTTCATGGTGGTCTAGCTTCAACTGACTCATGATCTCAATTATTAAATATATTTGTCAGTCAATAAAAATAGTTTAACATTACAGACTATTAGTATTATTTATCTTGTCATCTGTTTGATAATAATTTCATATTTTCATTTAAAATCAGGAAACCTAACGACGTTAATATTTCATTGGGAATGTAATAATGCTGAAGGATCATTTACATATACTCATTAGATATATGATTAAGCTTTTAAAGTCTACTTACGTTTGTCGGGTATTAAATGTGATAATTATAATTCATAATTCTCAAAAGTAGTATATTAGACTGTATCACGTCACGGTTGATTTTAAATGTAACATTATTTAGTGTACTCATGTGGATGAATGTAGTGCTAAACGTAAGATTTATAATATACATTATCGTTTATACGTTGTATTGTTTGTCTTAATGGATGAAATTCCAAAACAAGCGTTAAAAATCAAACAAAAGCCTACTTAGATAATCTTAGATAACAGACCTAGTTTGGTTAATTTCAGTTGTACTTAACTGTACCTGAGATAACATGTTCATAGGAAGAATATAAAGGGTATTTTCTGAACAAATCTTAAATGAAATACCGAATAGTTCGATAGTGAATGACTCCACATTTTCCAGCAGTGTCAGGATTGAGCCCGTATCAAGAGTATTTGACAAATTTCTTAATGGATTGGATGTTGGCTAACAGTTTAGAGCTAAGAATGTCGTACAAAGCGTTGTTTATTATACATATTTCCAGAAACCTTTTCATTTGTGTTCGGTTGAAAAACTAACTTAACGTTTGTTCCATAGACTACTGACGTCCGTAGTAATGAAAATCGAACTCTTAGCTCCTAACCTAATGTTAAATATCTGAACAAGCAGAATTGAGTAAACGTATTTGATTCGATTCTGATCATTGCTTATTTTTCTCAACATACAGAAGACTTAGTTCGTAATAATAAATTTTAAAAAAGAATTCTCCATCACCAGTGAAGAAGACAGAGATCAAATTTGATTTCATTGTGGTTTCACTACATCTTTCATTAATAATATAAATTAATGAGTATATATAATTAATATATATTTTAAAAATTCCTCATTAACAGTAACTTTAAACTGCACTAACAGTTCATTGGTAACATTCCCAGAATGATCATTGAATTCTCCTACTTAGGCTTCAGAAGAAATCTTCTTCGATGTAAAACTTGTAGTTAGTCTTATCGACAGCACATATTAATACAAGTCGATGAAATAACTTGAAATATGGTTGTGGATAGACATCTAAAGTCATGCAAACTCCTGGCAGGTGTTATTTTATCAGATACTAACCATCCCCTTCACTATTATCTTTCTCCTTGTATATCTTCTGATAGAACAAGACGTAATTACATTAAAATCCATGCACGCAAACAAAAGTATAAAAGTTCTATAATATCTTACCTAGTAAATAAACTCTGTGACGAACAGGTTGTTAGAGTTAACCTAGTCAATAACCTGCATTCTTAACATATCTCTAATCTGAAAAGTTGTACAGTTCTTCAGATTTCTTTTTTCTAAACCTTTTTTTGTCTTTGCTTCTGTTTTTTTTTGTGTGTAAGAAACTTGCTGAAATACCCTGTGTTGAGAACTCTATACTGTACCAAAATATAATATTGAATAAAGCCAATAATAATAATAATAACTCCTGGAAAATATTTCACTTAGTAGTTTATTTAAATATAAATTATCCTTAATGTACTGAACTCATTTCAAGTGAGTTCAAGGAACTCTCTTTTTATATCCATCATATCATCACATGATTTCATATAATGACCTCAAATTTCTTTATAAAACACTTATTGACAAAACTATTGTAGTTCTTCCATTAAACCATAGATTTTCTCACAAATTTTATATCTCATTGCCCTATCGTAAATGTTATGATTGCACTTGATCACATTTCATTCGTCTGGAAATCAATAACCTCACTGGTGCAACTAATTATTTGAGGAAAGTATTAAATAACCAATCAAATAGGCAGATTTCAAATGAGTCGAAAAATTAAAAACTCTGATTTGCATCGCACTCCAATTGACATCCATTCAATCAAAATTCAAAATGAAAGTTAAACTTTCGGCCTTTTTTTACCATTAAGGCTAATTAGCATTTGGACATGTGGTAAAACAACGAATAGAACGGGAAATTTCTTCTTTAATTAATTTTTCGTCTTCGCTCTCTCTAGTTATTAGTTATGTAACATAATTTTGATGGAGTTTTGTTCTATGAGCTGGATGATTTGGTCGTGGAGATTTCATCGTTCTTCTGAACGATATCAACACAAACTTCAGATAGAAGTGAAGCGTGCGAATTTCTCCACATTTGATTCACAGCTTCTCCTACAGACCTCGATGTTAATTGGTTCTTGTTGACCTTAAACCTGTGATTGTTTACTTACCACATGTGGAGAAATTTGAACGCTTTACTTCAAACTGAAATTTGTGCTGATGATGTCGTTCAGAAGAACGATGAAAGCTCCACGACCAAACCATTCAGCTCAGAGAATAAAACTCCACAAAAATCATCAACCTGAGCTACAAATCTCCACCATATATAATATAATACTGTATCACAATGATTATAAAATAATATAGAATGATCTATTGAGTAATTAAAAGAAAGACGATTATAATAAAGTGATGATTTGTGAAGATTAGAAAATTCAACTAAATATTTATTAAATTCACTTGGTGTTGTTTTATTGTGTCTTCTCATTATTATTTAGCACTGCAATTGATCAGTCTCATGCTGGCATATGTACATCCTGTGCGGACTGCCTCGATATAACCTTAAGTCACAAGCTTTTTAAGCAAAGATGGATAGTGGCTAGCAGTGGAATCCAGTTTGATGCGCGTTTCGTCCTATTTGGGACTCGTAAGGCGGGTGTACCTACATCAACTCTGGGATGCTTAAAGAGTTATTAGATCACATAATATTTTAAAAGAGAACAAACTAAATATTTTGAATCAACAGATGGATATTGAGAATATGTGAAAACATCAAAACATCAGACGATTGTTTAAAGATCCCCATCATCAAAGCATAGATATTTGAATGCAGATTATTCTTTTCGATAAATTATTTTCAGTTTCTACAATTCATATATCCAAATTAATAATCCGAAAAATCGCCAGGTTAAGGCAAATTACATCGTTTAAAGCATGTGAATTTAGGAATGTTAGGTAAAATAGAACAAAATTGTTAATGTTGATATGACTCACATGGAATGTTAACTTTAATCAGCTTATATGTTGTTAAGTGAAAATGTTAAGTGATCCATGATCTGAATAAATATGGATCAGATAGGGTGAGATAAATAATAGTGCAATTAAATGTGCAATCAAATGTTTAATGGAAGACTATATTATGTAAGGATTGCAATACGACTAGACCTATGACGCTTCTGGCACCCAAAAGCCAGTTTACATTATGTTACCATTTAGAGGCGACACAAATAGTCTCATGTTGAAACGGAGACTTAAATTAGCTATCAATCGAACATTTTATACAGCCCAACTTGTCATTATCGAAAAGACAAGGTCTATTTTTCACCGAAAGCCCAAACAGCACGTAAGCGACTGTGTCTATCAATTTACATGTATGTACGGAAACCCGTACATAGGGAGGAGCAATAGAGACTTGCAATTAAGGGTAGGTGCAGAAACAAATGGATTCCAATGATTAAATAAGATCATAGGATAGACCAACATCATCCTCCATTGCGAAACATTTGGTTGAGACTGGTTATAAGGTTGACATCAAGTCGGCATTTGTAGTGTTATACAAAAGCCTTCGAGGATGTATACTAAGGTTTATTGAAGCCTTGGCTATACGGAAATCGAAACTCCCTTTTATGCGTTCAAAAACAATTTATCCTTACACTTAACGTACCCCGGTAATACTGATTTATTATCAAGAGCAGTAATCACATTTGTTTTTGTGTACTTCAATATTTTTCCTTTGTTATAACTTACCCTTAACCTGTCTAGTTGACCTTTTATTTTTATATATAAATGTTCTAAACAAATATATGTGTGACCAGATTGTTCGAAATGTATTGCGCAAATATATTACATAATTCTGATAAACTTCGTCTTCTCATTGGATTATCGAGACTATGTTGTGTAGAAAATTATTAATAAGACGTAATAAGGTAGGATGAATGCGAAGTAACTGAATGAACCATGTATAGGGGAGATTAATAATGTTTAACCAATAGTAATAATAATAATACAAAGATTTTCGAATAATGATAACAGAGATAATTACATTTGACTACGAAAGGTCGTAAGTACAATAGTCAAATTAGGTCATTCAATAGCTAAGATTACTATTGATTAATTGGCCTTGAGGTTGGCCAAGGGAGAAGAAGTAGTTAAAAATATTTCTTTTGTTCGCATAGCTCCAGTTTCTTAATCCGGATGGCTATTGCTTCAGCCGCTTGAAGGACTTTAAATCTGACAAGCTTTAGCAAAAAATTACTGACCCAATAAATAGTTGAAAAGGATTGGTTTATAATAGCACCATGACCAGTTTGCACTAAATGGGCCAATATCGAGCTGTTGGCTTTCTTCACCATACATTTGCTCAGTCAGGACGGACGCTGTTCTGCTATACGATAGCTAACTTACTGAACTGTACATCATACATAGCTGGCTCTGCAGGAGCGACTGAGGTGATATATACAGATGGATGTGGCGAATTCAGACTGTCTTTATTTATTGATGGTTATCATTATCGGAAAATTATGAAAAACCTCATTCAATTTGTCTGAAGTAAGTGTTTCTCCCACCCCTTTTCCTAACGTTTACGTCTTATTTTCCTCGGTAGCGTCACTTAGAAACAGTAATTTCAAGAACACTGACTTTTCGGAACAATTGTTCCCTTCGGTCTTGTTTCTATTTCATTCATGTGTTAATTGATGAATTTATTTGAATATCAGTTCCTTCTTAGTAGATTATTAATATTACTCAATTCATCTTCAACGGTTTCGTCGGAGCAAATCATTCTGGCACGATGAATTGAGATTTTTATTTCCTTTTAATTATGATTGGTAGAGAACTATTGAAATAAGTATGTTGTCCAACTGCAGATTTTCTATGTATCCTTCTTTTTAATGTCCCATCTACTCTTCTTCTTAGTTGGACATCTAGAAACGATACGCTATTGGTCTGTTCTTCTCCACGTGTAGAAGTAGTAGATAGATGAATGTTATTACATATACTGAGTAAATTATCCTTCTCATGTTCTTTTTCTAATACTATGAAAGCATCATCTATATAGCAATAGTAAGATTTTAGGTGACTAATTGTGTCTTTAAGTGGTCCATTTTTCAGTTTTGCAAGAAAAGTCTGCTGTACAGGACCGAATAGTGATCCCATGGTTTCATCATCTACTTATCTATAGTATTTGTTGAGTCGGAAGTGAACATTCATCGTGTGTCTGAGAATCAACTCTTCTATTGCAGATACGGGAATCAAGGTGTCTATAAAGCCTCATATTTGTTCAGCGCAAATAAAATTCACAATTTCCAGCAGGAGAATGTTGTTAAATAAAGACGATTTATCTCATGATATTTCAAATTTATTTGACCAGTAGATTTCTTATATTACCAAGAAGTCCGAAGGAGTCCTTGGCCCTTTACACAATTATTTATTTGCGTAACCACTTGAGAATTTCATTATCCAACCTGCTGTATTATTTCAGGCCGAGTTGTTCATATTTATATCGATTCAAAGGGGCAAGCCACGTTTGTACATTTCGGCAGACCATATAGACTTGGAGTTATTGTTCTTGTAGGTCTAAATATTTCGAGCATATTTTTCGACTTTAAACCTTATTTAATTGTTTCACTGAGTCCATTGGTTGTTTTCCAACCCTGTCGGTCACATTATTCTCCAGTACTAGGTTTCCGAATTTACTCCTATAATTTAAAAGGATCTTCATCCTGTTTAAATAGTCAATTTCGTCCAATGTGAACTACTCCATAACGTTTGTCTGGTTTTGTAATTAAAATATTGTCACCCGTTATAAAATCCCGCAAGGCTTTATTAATGTTCTTCGTCAGAATAATTTTCAGCTTTGTCCACTATTTAATTTATCTAAAATAACAGTCTTAGCAATACCACCACTGAAAATCATAAAAATTCTACAATGTCCACAAAACTCCTATAGTGATTATTAGTATCTGTTCACCAATGAATGACTTCAAGATGCGGTTTCAGGAGCTTTTGCGAAAATCCGTAACCAGTCGAGTTCAGCCAGGTCGACTGCGAGAAAGTTATTTATTACAGAGAACGTAGGATGGTCGTACAGTATCACGAATAGACTGAAGTTGGACGTATGGACAATTGGATTCAGGCTCAGTGGTCTAAAGGATGAACACTTGTCATAAGACTGGGGCCCTTAGTTTAATCTCCTCTGGTGGGGTTATAGATACCGACTGCTGAGGAGTCATACTAAAACGAAACTGGTGTTAATGTTTGTCAAAGATCATTCTGTAATGTAATCTATGAATTTAATTTTGTAAAAGATCTGAGTTACTTGTAAACAAATCAGTAGTCACTCTACATATATATATATATATTTTGAGAAAATTCATCTAGGACATTAATAATCATATCTAACAAAAGAAAATTTGAGAAGTTTTACAATAAATAATAGACATATGTCAGGTATTAGAAAATGGGAATAATATCAATCATAAAAGTAGTAAGTTTTTAAATTAACAAATGGATATCTTCGTTGTGATACATGGATTAAAATGGATGTGAAAGAGGAAGTATGTGTGATTGTGTCTGTGTGGAGTATAGTCACACACAAATCTGTTAAAAGTTAACAAGACAGGAAAAAAGTGAAATATATAGAAATATGCATTTACACTAACTGTAGATCACAGAAAATTTCGAACAAAGGCAGAAATGATTAAGATCATATTTGAACAACCATATTGTTTTTACTTTACATTTATTAAACATTTGTTTGTTTGTTTTTTCATTGTAAATTATACTGTACAAAAAATTACACCGAATTGGTAATAAAGGGAAATCTCGACGCATAAATATCTTTTATTTTCATATTGGATAAAATAAGAACCGTAGTAACGTTACTAACATCGGTATCGCCATGTATTATGTGTTTGTGAAGTAATTATGTAAGACAATGTTATATGATGCATGTACACATATATATCTAACTCTGAGAAATAGACAGAATGCATATCTATTTGATATTAAAAGATCAACTGATATTTTTATCACTATTTGAGTGAATATCCATTACATTTTAGTGTTATTTTATATACATAATTGATTAATATTAAGAAAAAGTGTGTAAATTTGATAAACGTTTCTTTTCAAACAGAAAACAACATAATTGAAAAGACAAATCCTGAAAGTTAGTTTGTGTGCTTATGTGTGTTTATGCTAAGTTAGAGAGATTTTGTCATTCTTGGTACTTCAACTTCACAATGATGGTTATCATCAAGATCATTATTGTCGGTATATACTTCTCCTACTTCCGCTTCTTCTTCTTCCTTTTCCTCAAGTATAGGACTTGGATATGATAACTGAATATTATTATTGTTATTAATTGTATTATCATTAGTCAGTGAATTCAATGGAGGTGATAAAGATGAATCATCATCGTCATTATCGTCAATAACGGTATTCATTTTACCAGATGATGATCGTAAATTTCGACTGATCAATTCAATGTCGTCATTTAAATTTAACGATGTATCCGCTTGTTCTACAGGGGATTCAACATATGATCGCATACCAGATGATGATAATGATGATGACTCATGAGGAATTGAGTCAAAATCTAGATCTAAGTCTGGATCAACCGCTTCCTCTTCATTAGCAACATGTGATAAAAAATCACCCATATCTTCCGAACTAATCAATCCAACTTCATGTGTATGTCCAATAATTGGTGATTTTTCAGTGGAATCCGGTAGATTTTCTGTCTATGAAGGAAACAAGTAAATTAAAAAGATTGATAATAAAGTAAAGAGAAAATAGGTTTTATTCGTTTTTATTTCATCAATCGAATAATAATGAGCTATTTCTGATAATAGCAAAAATCGAACATAGATAATAAACGTTTTATTCATTATAAATTAATCTCCGTTGGGGTACTATTGAAAAATGGGGAGCATTGGATAGCTTTTTCTACATCGTGTGCGATTCGCCAGTATGATTTGTATCAAGATGTTTCTGAAGTCCAAGTAGAAATTCGTGACTAATGGAGTTCAGAAACAGCAGTCGCAAGTGGACCGATTGATTGTCGCACCATATGGATAATTGGTCGTAGTTGAAATTGTACCGCCAGACTTCTACCCAGTGGTTCTAGTGGTTAAGTATTTGTTTTAAACCAAAAAGGTATAGATTCGGTTCCTGATAGGGTTATGAACGAGAACTGCTGACTCCCTTACTAGGCGAACTAGTTGTCTGGAATTTGTTGATTCCCGAATGGTAGCTCAAATGAAATCAATTTGTGACGAATATAGCCTAAAATCTAAGCCGATCTCCACAAAACCCCTTCAATTACACTATCGAGGATGTATTTCAGAAAGGGAGAATGAAGTTTTGGGATAAATAACAGGAAAAGAATATTCAAACCTAAAATTTACAAGAATATGCCAAATGAATGCATCTGAGACAACGCCATAGATTTGAAGCTAATGGACGGTAAACTACCAAATCAATGATTCCGATTATCTCCCAATACAATCCAAATCAACATTTAATGACCTCATGGACAGATGAAGTGTCGTTGCTTGAGTTCTTATAAACTTTTGGAAACCTACTTCTATGTCACCCAATATCAGTCGTAGGAATGGATGATGACAAAACATATTTTTAAACCGTCTTAGTCATTGATGGCTCAGTGTTTAATCAGTCGGTTCTACATCTATCTTAGTAGCACCCACTAAAGTGGTTCTGGTATGTGCAATCAGTTCTTTAAAGAGACCTAGAATTAAGTTACGCCTATACATAAGATGAAGACTGTTATTGACAGTTTCGGACTCCAGTTTAATTTCTTCATCGTTTGCTCCTTTTGTGTTTTACATTAAACTACTTACTAGTATTCAATAGTGTATGCATTAAAAATATTTTGGAATAAGTGACTTGGTGTTTCTGTACAGTAATGTACTGCCATCCTTAAATGTTTGTATATCCCGCTTATGTTTTAATTCATTTCCCTTCCATTATTCTTTATTAGTTTCTGCTAGGTACATTATTCATTGAAATTTCGTTTATTCAAAACAGCTTTACCAAATTGAGAAGAATAACTATCGATTCATTTTTGTTATCAGCTAATACTTGTTTGGTAAAGGTATATATTATTTCTTCAAGTTATCATCTATGTTGTAATTTACTTATTACATACTTGTTTGATGAACTCAACTCCTTATTGACTATCAACGCCTTAAAATCGTGCGATTCGATATTTGTAAAATTTGTGTTGTTTTGTCTTTATAGTTTAATATTCTAGACAAATATCGTCTTTTAAGTTTAAGACATCATGAATGATTCAATTATTTTGGTTAAAATATTCGAAAACAATTCTATATTAACCTTAGTTTGTAGAGTCTATCTATTTATCTTGACCTAATTTATATAATTCTTTTATTTCTTATTTAAGACAGTCGTTGACAGTATTTCAATGGTATAAAAGTCTACACATTCGATTATATCAAAACGTTCCTTTCGAAAAGGTAATAAAGTTCATTTCAATTAAAATATTAATTAAGAAAGTCATATGATAGTCACTTACATTCCAGCAAGAAGTTTTTTGAGAGTTAATTTGGTTGAATCCATGTGTAATAATTTTAACATTATTATGTTTATCAAGATGGCTAGCGGTAGAGTTATTAACTCCAGATAAATGACATGGTTTACTTGGTACTGAAGTAGATAATTTGCGTAATCGTCTAAGCATAGCACCTTGAAGTTCAATACGTTCTGCATTTTCAGCTTCTTGAAGACCTAATTGAATTTTTCTCTCTTTATTTTCTAGATCATTGTCATTGTCATCGTCATCACCGTCATCATCATCACTATCATCGTCATCAATTTCATCTTCCATCTCTTCCATATTTTCATCTTCATCAGGATCATTATCTTGATCGTCAACATTTCGTCTGTTGTGTTCATCATCAACATTATTAACATTATCATCACCATCAACATATTCATTGTTATCCTGGTGATCATCCATGATATAGTTTTCATTAGCAATACTCATATCTTGTGCATAATTCTTTAAATCAATAATCAAATTTTGTATATCTGTAGAATTTTTCGTTGTTTTCACATTATGATTAGTATTAGTACTAGTTAAAATATGAGTATATGGATAGAGTTCGGGGCTGATAAAGTGTAAATTTGTATCATAACTTGTATAATGTTTGGTAGGCATAAGTGAATCTATTATAAAGTTAGATAGGGGACAATAGTTAACATAAGACTATGATAAACATTTTTAATAACATAAGTTGAAGTTAGACAATGAAACAATTTGAAGATAGAATTCAGTCTAAACCAATCAATATCAAGTAAGAAATTATTGAAAGATATATAACAAGGGAAAGCTGAGATAGTTAGGCTTGGTAACAATCACCAGCATACTAATTACATAGTTTTCTGAGGTTACCCATTCCAACGCAAAATTTGTACTCACATACTTCTCTACCATCGATCATTCAAAAGAAGTTTGTAGTTACTGTTGTCACATTTAATAAGAAAACGTCAAATATTGTTCAATCCCAACATTAAGAGCTAGACGACGAGATATTGGTGATCGATTAGTACAGACTAAAAACTCTCAACAAAAAACAAAATGGAGTGATCGTGATTAGAATCTGTCCTTTTGAGATTCCGAAATATAGTGTAGTAAGTGCACCAGTCTTACATTAGTTGTGTTGAAAATTTTGTTAACGTAAACCACTTAACATTTTGCAACACGTAAATTCGTACTACTAGTGTTCTATATAAGTAGCAATATCAGTCATCTTGCAGATATCAGAGAATATGAAGGGATAATTAGATAGGTATTAACGGCAAACTTTCTTGGTCCATACAACTGTTATGTCCCGATAAGGATAATGAATGGTAACTTTCGGGATCCATTTATGGACCAATAATACGCGTATATTTTTGTCGTATAATTGTTAAATAACTAAACTATGCATATTCAGGTCCCTCTTATCATGAGCTTTGTTTTGACCTATGAACTATTATTCTACGATTTACCATTCTTGAATTATGCCCTGTCTATTGGTCACTACCTCCCACATTCACAGCCACATTTGGCTAAATCTTGTACAAATGTTATTTTCCATTTTACGGAACGATGTGGTCTGTCTGGTTGGTATATAAACCCAGTATGTTGAAATAAATGGTTCATATTGCAAAGGCTGAGATTGGTGTTCAGGACTTAACTGACGGGCTAGGCAAGAAGCAGGACCGATAAGTACTCTAGACTGCTCGCACGTGTTTTATGTGTCATACGTTCAATCGATAATTCACTGCTCTCTAATTGGCGGTATCATTACGTCATACATTAACAGGGCACTCAGGCCACAAGTTATAACAACAGCAGAACAATCAAATTAGATTGCAGAAATGTGGACATTATGTACGAAATCTTAAGGAATTTCGCGAGGAGTTATGACTATCTTACGTTCGATAAAACTTTCATCGCTGTTGAAACAATCCCAATGTACACATTACAAGTTATTCACAATCGAAATAGCTGAGATGAAATAGTTTTGAGTAATTTAGAATGATAATAGAATTGAGTAGATCATAGAAACTAAGATTAATTCGTTTATCACCTTAGTATTGGGGAGTTCTTCCTGGAAAGCAACAATTATTCATGAGAACATATCCATTTCTGTACTCTTAAACCGGTAGTGCATTATTCAAACTCTTCAGATGTTATTAATTTATTCATTAAAAGAAAAGCAGTTTCATGGATCTGTGCTCATTTATTACAATCATAATCGTTAGCCTAAAAGGCTGGTAACAGGACTGAGACATAATAATTTATCATATTCAATGGGCGATTAATGAAATTACTATTTAGTCTTACGTTTATACATGATGATTATCAGGCAATTTTTTAAAAACTCAGTCAATTAAATCGGCTAGTACTGCATGTTTCAATATTTTGATTCATTGTATTGAATATAGAAATATCAGAAGAATCTAGTGGAAAATCCCTAAACTAGATCGAATATATATTGAAACTTAATAGCATAGTATATTCTGAATGTTTGGAGAAATATTTTCTTCTTTAAGAAACTTAAGTTCATATAAGATATAGTGAGTAAGCCGAAATCAAAGGCATTATTACCAGGATATCAGTTACACTGAGGATTTAATCAACATAATATTGTGAGTAATATGAACTAGAAAGATATTAATTATTGAATGATGACGGAAGACTGTCCAATAATAAAGGTGATCAGTTATAGTTTGAAAAGCTTAGTGACAGTGACTTTAGTTATGTTACCGTTTAGGGTTTCGGCCTTATAGATAGTGAGATTATTTTAGAGATTGTAGTTGTATTTAACTGATAACCACTGAAAGATACAGAAGTAACACTTATATTCTCTTAATAAATGTCCTCAATCGCGTACCACAGATAATTATTATTTAATAGCAATACAATACACTGTTCATTTAAGATAAATTCATTTATAGATGATTGGGTCAACTTGAAAGTAAACAAAATACAGGAGGGGGTTCATACTAGTATTTCTACTTACGATCAATAAATAATCGCAAATACCAACTTCTGAATGAACACAGATGATTAAAAAACAAAAAAAAAACACAATGAAGCATATTTTCTTATTGACAGTGTGGTAGTAGTATGCAAACCATAGAAAGTAGAATGCGTGGTAGTAGAAGGTTGAGAAGACCAAATAGAAGAGAATGGGAACGAAGAGTGATTGGTATGGAAATGGAAGAACAACAAAACCTGAGACAATTGATGAACATTTTGCAAATGAAGTATTAGACGTATGGTATTCACATTTTACCAAATATCTCTGTATATGTGTATCCAAGTACATTTTGTCGTCCCCACTTGTGTTCTCGTTCACTACAACAGTACCTCTAGATAAATAGATAGTGATGTATTTCGAGAAATGGTGTTTAATTACCTTTGAAGCATATTATGTAAAATATTTTCATGAATATAAGATGGCAAAAAAGACAAAATGCCTATCGATAAAGATAAACACTGAACTACTTTGAGTGTGATCATGAACCGATTGGTGTTAAACCACCCTTGTAAACCTGGAAGCACTGGACGGCCGTTTCTTTCTATTGTGGGACTACGCAGCAGTGCCCATCCACGATCGCACCCGCTGGATTCGAACTATTTAGTGGCTAAAGGATGACTATATATTACACATAATTGTCTTTACTAACATTTAGCTATTTAACACTAATAACTTTATCAAAATCATAGTAAATGAGTATTTACAAATTTCTAATCATAAAATGAATATCATTTACCAGAATGACCGAAATTTTTCAAACAATTAAATGTGTAATATCATATGGGTTTTTTGTAGAGATTGTAGTAATTTGGATGCCGGCTCAGTGGTCTAGTGGTTAAGTGCTCGGGCGCGAAACCAGTAGGTCCTGGGTTCGAATCTCGCAGGGGGTGAGGTCGTGGATGCGCACTGCTGAGGAGTCCCACAATAGGACGAAACGGCCGTCCAGTGCTTCCAGGTTTTCCATGATGGTCTAGCTTCACCTGACTCATGATCTTAACCATTGAAATTAAATGTGTACTTGATTTCAACAACTATACATTTATTGTGTAATAGTTTAATAGTTAATGAAATATAACACTATGTTTCTTGAAAATTCACAACTAATTCATAAAACAGTTTTAATAACTATCTCTTCAACTGATTTCATTGACTTTGGTCATTAGAAGCCTAATTGTCAATCACCATAAATATACATGTTTTGCACGTGTATATGTGTGTGAATTAGCTAAAAGAAGTACATGCACTGTATTTTAGAACAATTTTGTTTAAATAATATTTTTAACAAGCATTTCTTTCAATTAATCAGTGAGTTCAATTATAAAGATATCTGATTTGGGACAAGATCTGAATTTTGGAAAGCCTATAGAACAAATGTTTAATTGTATTGATAATTTGATCCAAGATATACTGACCTCAAAAGAGATTTTAACTTGGATAACAGTATGAGGTATCATGTCTAGTTTGTGTGAAAGTGCTAAATACAAAAAAAGCTTATTAGCATTTAAATCAGTGTATATAATCTCAGTCAACAATCGACAATCATGTTTGTCAGATTATAGTTAAGAATGAGAAATTACCAAAAAGTATGAATAGCCAGCAAGTGTACTGCAAAGTAATTAGACTTATTGTAACCAAAATTACAAGTCTGGCACAAAATCGGGTGCATCAAATGATGTTCATCTGTATTTTATGAATCAATAGTAAGTAGACAATCGGAGAGGATAGCCTGACTTTGGTTTCATAATAAAAGTTGACTATGCTTGACAATTAAAAAAATGACCGATGAATTACATAGATCAAACTTACGGTGATCAATAAACTTTGTGTTGGTATGTAAAGTTGCAAGCGATTGACTACGTTGTGTACCATTTTCCATTATCGGTGATTGAAATAATAATGCACGTTCTTCTTTCGGGGTAGCTGGAGCAGATTTAGGTTCTATAGATGCTTTAGCGGTGGTATTAATAACAGTATTAGAATCAGTAGCCATACAGGAAGAAATAATTTGATTAACTGTACTGTTCGTTATATTTTCAATTGGTACGAATGGAATATTTTGATATTTTGGTATCGGTAAATATTCTTTAGTTTTAATCAAAGTAGTATCTGTTGGTAAACTTGTATTTCGTATAGGACCAACACTTGTAAGGTCCATTCGAGAACCATTAGGACTCATAATTGGACTGTTAGGCTGTTAGGTAAATAATAATTGTAATACTTATGTGAATCATTTTACCAACACTCAATGAAGAGACGTGGATATTTTTTATTGAAAATTAGCGTTTATTTAAAAAAAATACAGTTAGATATCAGAAAATAGGATACCTGAAAGAATGTTGGATGTTACCTATATTAAACTGGAGACTTCAGAAAGTTAGACTGTTCATTTTATACTTGCATTCACTAGCAGGATATCGAAATACATTTATAAAATAGGACAGTTATTTAGATTTAGTTTTTCAGTTAGAACACTCAAACTCTATAGTGAATATGTTAATCTTGGATTCGCAAAATTCATTCATAGCAAATTCAAAAATATATTTGCTTGTAAATAAAAACATTAGTTTAAAATCCTTAGTGAAGTAATTCGATATTCAGTAGTACCGCTAATCCTCTAAAAAGGGCGTCTAATGTTCCAAGAAGAAATTATATTTACAAATATTCATTGATAAAATGAATATTCAAAATCAATAAGATAACCTGTTTTGTTCTAAATGTAAATTATTCACGTTTAAAGTAACAACCAATGAATATAACGATTAAGATTCCTAACGGTTATTTTTATTATATACATTAAGTTAAATGTCTTTTTACTGTATAAATAAAAGATGAAATGCAACACTTCTTTAGTACTTTATGATCTGCTTTCTTGGCTAAACCATAATTTGTGGACGACCTTAAAGCGACACCAAAATGACCTTGAGAATGTCCACTTACTGATTAGGGCTAAACGAGGGCTTTAAACCTGTGTGAAGGATAAGGATTGTCATTAACAGTTGATGGTTAAGGATAGGGATTAGATTTAGGGGTTTCATCACTAACTGACATCAGCTAAAATGCCAAGACGCTATTTAACCGAATGGATAAAGAATTTTGCACCGAAATCCAAGACCTGTTATCGTAAATCTGATTGGTTCGTCCATAAATTATAGTCTCGCCCACAGTTCAAACAATTAAGTTAGACTGATTAATAGAACTATTTTGTAAACGCAATAGTGAGTATTTCAGTTTATGAAATGTAAACACTTTTGGTCAATAAAGCGGTTTAATAAGAAAAAAAAGTGAAACAACTCAAAATTGCACAATGCTCAGATAAATATGAAGGCATCTTTATCTACATCTATATTCATTTTCAACAATATCAAGTAGGAAATCTGTACTTTCTAACACAGCTCAGAGCAATAAAGTGAATTAATTCAATTGACTGATATTCAATCTTTTCTAGACTTTTAGTCTTTTTAAACCAATTCATAGATTATCCATTATTGTACATTGAAACACTATCAAAAACAATATGATAAGTCTAACATCAACTAATAGATCGTTAAAATGTACAGAAAAATTAGAAAAAAAAACGACTGATTTGTCTTAATCTCGGATCAATTGACAATGGATTTTGTGTTATCAGTGCTGAAAATAAATTGCTCTAGTTTTTTAAACAGACTAGCTGATTTGTAATGAAACTATCCTAGAGATTAATATTAATTCTTATTTCATTAAAATTTTTTTTGTAATAATAAGCTTTAAGGAAAACAATTGGACTTACATAACTTAAACAAGAAAGATCTATATCATCACAGATGGTTGTATATTCACGATAAGTTAGATCTGGTGCTCGATAAGATCCGTGCTGGATACGATTAGTAGGAAGACGATTACGACCACGGCTATTTATGGAAGAGATTAAATAATATGATAATGATATTTATTATTGACTTTTATCGTAAATTGATTGAAGCTGGAATTGCATTGGTTTTTACTCCTCATAAAAAACTTTCTATCTGTTGCTGTGAACTTGTCTCATTTCGTTTACATAGTTAAAAAAAGCCTGAGGATGTTCTTAAAAGTTAAATTTTTTAGCTGTCTCATTATTAAGAGCTTATATCCAATCTCAACGTTTTTGCGGTAATCTTGCGCAGAGACGAGTCCATAAAATTCAGCTCATCAGCAGTCATTTAGACATTGAATCAGTGATCTGAAATTATCAGAGATTACAAGTTTGCTGTGTTTATAAACATCAGAGGCCGACGACTGTTCTAGCCATGGGTCATCCTTGCAGTCTTCATGGTTTTCGAAGAAATGTCTAATCCGCTTAAAAAGCTAGTTTTCTTTAAACCAGTACACCCATAAACATCTCTTAACACTTTTTATGTTTCCTAAGTGTTATTCCCAGATTTCACTAAAAACTTAATATTTAGTTATTGCGTATATACCAGACAGACCAAATGTATTTTATCCATTTATTCATAAATCTTTAAACTAATGAAGCTCAGCGACTGTGCTATCAAAAGTGAAACAAATAAAGTTGTGGTTTGGACCTGCAACCTGATTACTGATAGTCGAATGTTTTAATCATTAGGATAAGTGATATTGTACAACTACATAGAATAGGTTAATTAACTCAACATGGTAAGAATTTCGATAGTTTTTGAGAAAAACTTCGTTTCTAAGAAGATAGAATGTAGAAATGAATGTAACAATTAATTTTAAGATAAACTTTGATAACTGTCAAATTGCACATAGTATAAACTTACTCATGCATTCGATCATAATATGATCCATGACAATGTCCTTCTGAATGAGGAAAAGAATGGTAGTCAAATGTAGGCAACGAATATCTATGATCTGTACGACCATTACGATGTTTCATACGGACTGAACAAGTTGGTGACCTTTCAAACGCTGAATCTAAGTGGTTTTGGTGCTGACGTGAACTAAATGATCCAGTAGGTACGCGTGAACGCCGTCCAAGTTGTGATACAAGCGAACGAGCCAACTGTTGTGGATAATCAATATTCTCTAAATAAAATGCATAAAAAATGATTTCCGTTAGAAGATTAACGACCTACAACGTTTGTTTACTAGATATTTGTAACAAAAACTTAAAATTGATTTCAAGATGTTTTTAAACAATAGATGATATCTAAAGTGACCATCTAGGTTACAGTTTATTGAATAGCTCATTTCAAAAGTTTTGAGATTTTCTTCCTGACTATTTGAACGACACTGAATTCGGTCACTATTTTTGATTAATAGAAACATATCGACTATTTTATCAAGTAGCAAAATAGTTCAGTAGCAGATAACAATGTGAGAAATCAAATGATAAACGGGTTTTCGGAAAGTGTTAAAGTTATGGAAAACGGAATTATGAGCTTAAACATTCTTGTTAAGTAATATACAATTTAAGTGGTAGCTGTATTTATGTACTTCACATAGTCCCTATTCGATTGAGTTTTAATTAATCGGTAGTATATGAAATTCTTGTTTAACACTTTTTTTCACTGCTTTTTAAATTATCACAGGATTATTGGTAGTAATGGGTCATTTTCAGTCATACTAATATCTACCTGTATAAAAAGTTAATTGATAGTTATATAATATACGTCTAATCGTTTGTTAAAGTGTTTTGGTAACTTATCGTAATTTTAGATGGTGCCGTCGAGAACTTAGTCTGACTTAATAGATAGGGTTCACAAAGCGTTCGTAAGTGTGGTTCTGATCCATGTTTGTGAGGTCTGGTTCCTCTGGAATGGGGATGGACGGTAACTTCCTACATTCGATCGTCGTTGTATTTGAGGGATCACTAATATCCAGTGGAAATATCAAGTTAGCAGTGCTTACGTTAGGGAATTTGTGTTCGGGCACAGGGTGACAATAACTTGGTTAGTGTCATCATTTTGAAACACTAACTTTGATGGTTTAGTCAACAAATTTCATCTCAGCGGCTTCCATATCGTGTATTATTTACCGATACGGACTAGGTACAAAGGGTGGAGAGATGGTCAGTTAGTGTCATAACGCTATTTTATGATCGAAAGCTGTATAAAACTGGTACCCGTCGATCCATCACGACTCCCAAGTTTGGCTTACAATAAAAGGCACTAATGATCCTGGTATAATTTATTCTTACACTTTATAATAGTGAAACGAACTTCCTTAACTGAAAAAGTTTTTCTTGATTATATATTTGACTGAATTATGCCACTTACTAAACACTATTTCTGTTTTTATCATCATTTACTTATTTCTTCCCAGTATTATAGTTTCATTTGTGTCGTGCGTTTTTTACGTATCTCATTGTTATTTTTGCACAGTTCTCATTTCTTACGTTTCCACATGGTGTCACTCAACATTTCATTTTTTGAATCCGTTTTATAAAAAGCCTAACTGTACGGTTACAATTTCCCACCAGAACTTTGAGAACCTATCTCTAAGATAGTCGTTTCTAAAGGATCCCAACCTAATCCAGTGCCTCTTGGTTTCCAGTAGTTTCCTAGTTGATGTTAATTCGTTATAAATAAGTTATTTTCGGCTATCGATTAGCTCAATAAACTTACGTAAATAAATAAAAGTTAATCGGAAATCAAGAGGTCATCGAAAATCAGTTATATTCGATAATAGTTAGCAGTGAATTAAAGAAGCGCATTTCATCCTATCTGCTACTCATCGGCTGGGTACACATGAATTTCAGTGTCAACGTTCGCACTTGAGCCCGAACGCAGCACCATTTACTTCAAGTGATAAAGAGTTAATTCCTAATCTACTGGGTCCAAATAGCCAATGGCTTGCAGTTTGTCTCTTCATTCGCCTTATGAATTCCACTGTCAGTCGCTACTTAACTTAACTAAAAAATTGTGATTAAATTGTGATTTCGAGTTAATCATTTCAGGATGCCCATGTGCCAAAACAGACTGTTCACTTGTAGTCCTCAATATATAAACGGGGCGATATAAGCACAAATTATATGCGAGAATCTTTATTGTTTTCATTATAATACGACAGTACTAGAGTAGACTGGAAGGTCTATCGACACAATCGGATATATACACGGTTCACGATCAACAATTCAGAACCAGATAATAAGTCAGACAATAGTTTATTTAACAAAAATACTAGGAGTCCACAAACAGAGCAGAGTCCACAATGAAATCAAAGTAGAAATCAGTGAGAGAAATGAATTCACGACATTAAATGGTATCATGACATTTAGGAAAGTTGAGTGTGTGTGTATCATAGCTCAGTGATCAATCATATTTTACTTTCACTGGTCATACATCAATATTGTTTTGCAAATGATATTAGAAGCTTCACAAACAGTAATATTCATTAAAAAAATGATTACTGATGTCGAAAGATGTTTTAATTACAAACACATTTATTGGGAAATGAATAATTAAAAATAATAATAGCGATACTAGTAATTATACTTATTATCATGATAATAATAAAAATAATATTAATGATAACCGCTACATTTTTTCACATCATACCATTTGAAGTAGCTCCTGAATCTTGAGCTATTTGTCGTTTAAGTAACCATAATAAACTAGAAGTAAATATCATATCTTTTTCACTTGAATTATTTACAATAGAATTGGAAGGTATTTCATGACTGTTTACTGTTGTTGTCGTTGAAGTTGTCATTGTCAGATGTTCCATTTCATTAGTATTATATTGATGATGAATAACTCCTGGTGATGGACTTATCACTCCTGTTGTATGTAGATTATCCTCCATACAGACTAAATGTTCTTCAACTAAATGAACTAAACCGCGTAAATGACGTTGTCTTACATGAATTTCATCCATTCGAAATTGTAAGTGATCAATTCTGTGGGAAGTTCAAATGAACATATTATACATCCATGTAAGAAAAGAAAATATACATTTTAAAAGTAAACAAAAGTGGTTAAGAGTTTTAATTAATAATTATTTGATTATGTATGTGTACTATTGAAGAGTTCACAAAACTAGGTCGAAATAACTATGTTTCACAATTTTTAATTGTTCATCAACAGAAGTTAATTAGTAATGAAAACCATTTGCAAATTATTAGTTGAATGAAGTAATAAAACATTTGAACACAATAGATTAAAAGTAAAATTTAGCTAAAAACTAAAAATTTGATTTATTCCACATCGACTGTAAATTTAAAGATGACTTACAATAATGAAGGAATAAAAACTGTTTCATTCTGAATACATAATGCCGAGTACTGTTGGAAAGTTCCATGATAGGACGAAACGGTTGTTCAGAGCTTCCTGGTTTTCAGTGGTGATCTATCTAAGATCAACCCGTGATTTAGACTTTGTAGAATAAAAAAGATTGGTTTAGCAATGAGTTCACTTTTCGGCGAACTCATTTTCAAAGCTGTATAACTGCAAATATGTACTAATTTTTCAGGTTGATAATAATTACACTAGCTACAACAATAGTGATAACGAAATTCTTTTAAATATGGTAACAGTGAGGTAGAATAAAAAAGGCATTAAAACGTTATTTTTACCAGGGACACTAATAATAGTTTAGGTAACGGTTTGAATATTGATCACGAAGATATATAGGGAAATTATAAGTGGGAAAGGAGGGATGAGCATAATAGGATAAGATATTAAAATTGAGATGAAATGTAATCATGAGGATCATAGAGACAGAAATAAAGCAGTTGGGAGGGGGGTAAATTGTATATATAGATAGAAGGTGAGGCGGATGGCTGTGAAGGGAGACAGGTATGAAAAAGAAATAAAATTATGAGGCAATAAGACCATAGTAGAAGAAGAGGTTGTAACAATTTCTTTCAAACACATAATTCTGCTTTTTTAGATGTATTTCTATTGCATCTTCCCAACATTGCACATCTAGAAAAACCAGAATTGCGCATCCAAAAGAAATTGTTACAAATTTTTCTTTTAACCATGGTCCTACTGTCTCAGAATTTTCTTTTTTCTTCATACTTTATTTGAAAGCAGAGATCAAGTACCGTCCATTCCGATGGCTTCGTAATGTAAGGGAATCACAATCCTACACTTTTCGCTAAGATCTTCAAGGATTAATTAAAAAATTAGAAAAATGTTTAATATTTCTCTTATTAAGCAGATGAAAACATGATGATTGAATTCGGGAATAATATTCTTCACTTATATCTTGTTTTCTAATTTGCGTAATTATAGTGTTGTTTTTCTTAGTAAATATTTTGGAAATGATTATTATCTCATTTTTGCTTACTTTTTATTTAATATTTCGACTTGACCTTCAGCTTTGTGCAATTCAGCTTTTCTTGTAACACGTGTATAGTCCTCCACACATTCCTCTTCAAAATCATGCAATTTTTCAACTTCATCAGGATTTAGAAATAGTTCTAGAGTACAGAAATAAAAACAATATCCCTCATTTTCAGAAAAGTAAACCACATCAATTATCTATTATTATTTCTTTTATTAGGTGGTTAGAATTAGGTGATAGAAAAGTTATGAATGTAATTTATGTACTAAGGAGTAATCATTAAGAGACAGACTTAAGAATTACTGTACATAGAATTATGAGTAACGTTTCTGACTACATAAATCAGTAACGAGGCTTTATATTTTCTAAATTGCATAAGTTCCTTGAATCCTTGAGACCCGACAGTTTGTGCCTCCAGTAATGTAACACTAAGTAAAGGAATATTACAACTTTTGTTTGTGGAACTTAATTGGAAATGACATCAAAATATATAATTATTCATTAGTTAGTACCAGATATCAGAATGCTTGAATAAGTATTAATTTCATTAGGATTTTAAATACACAAAACAAAGAATGAAACGTAGGTACAACCATTTTTACTGATTACCTTCAGCTATTGTATGTAAAACAAAGTGTAGTAAACATGGCTTTAAGACAGTATCCTTGATGTCCATATACATCACTAACCTGATCAATGTGATCACAAGAACAATATAGACTAGAAAACATGAACTAGTTTTTATCTAATGATCAATCAGTAAAAACATCAAATTCTTTGAACATTCTGTAGATTACCTTTTGTATTGATAAAAATGTAATTGCTATAGTCAATACTGTATATTTGGATAAAGTAGAAAATTCTCAATACAAAGTATTTTAAGGAATTTCCCTTAACTTGACTTACATTTTAATTACATGAATTCAAGAAAGAAATATATATTAGATATTTTTACAACTATAATGAATTGTTATTCATCTTAAATCATAAAAATTGTATCCATTTACCCTTGATAAGATGTTTTACATATTAATAACGAACAGAACAGTGGTTGCCTTTAAACTAGATTAACTAGAGATAGTAAGGATTTTATGATAACTCATTAGTAAATGTAGTGTGAGCGATAGGCTGTTATGATGGGTTATGGCCGAGAATGATACTAATACACCAGCCAGGCCCTGATCTTCAACCGAGGGAGAAAGAAAAAGATTATCGTGCTACTGAATCACATGATAAATGAAGCCCTTTCTTGACCAGTGACATTTAATTGTCCTTGAGCAGATTTTTGATTAGTACTAAGTGACCTTCGTATTCTCCGGATTATGACTAGCCTATTGTATTATAGGCACTATTAATTGGTTACAGTAAACTGAAACTACGATAGTTTCTCTGCATTATTTTATCAGTAGTTAGCTTATCAATTTAAGCAGACTGCCTGCCAATCAAAAAAGAAACTCAATCTCACTACTAATGAACAAGACTTAAAGTAAACTTTAGTGAACACCTTTTTGTTTATATAATAACATAAATTTCAACAGTTTAAAAGTGTTCACTTATCTATCACATTTGAAAACATGAAAATTGTGGATTATAATTTAGAGTCAGTCATTTCTACCTAGGATACTATATACTACATAATGGAATAAATTGTATTGAATATGTAAAATTTAAAGAAATATGCATCGAAACTTACTTAAACCAGCCGATAGTTCAGTAGTCGCTGGATCTATTAATATATCTTGAGGTTCATTATTATCTCGACGATTTCGTGGATCATATTTCGATGGAGAATTTGGATTATTATTATTATTATTATTATTATCAGCATTTTGATTTGTTTGCTTTTGTACATCAGATAGATTTGTAGGATTTAGTGTATTAGACTGATTAGATGCTCGACGCTTTTTACGAATTCTATCACAATCACAAAAATAAACATATTACGAATAAATTGATATATTACACATAAGTAATAGTTGAATTGGTTAACACTTCAATGAATTGTAAATCATATTAATAATGTATTTTGACTATTATGTTAGGTGATGAATAATATGTTAGACATATTTGATAAATAATGACACCAAAGTAAGAGGAAAATAACAAAAGTAGAAAACTATTCAAAAAAATCATGTTCATCTGTTTAACATTGGGGTTAGGAGGTGACAATTAGGTGAAATGTCAAATTAAGAGAAAAACTAGACAAAGAAGAGGTTTCTAATGACCAAACATGAAAACAAAGAAAGAAAACTGAAAAATATGTCTGTGCAAATATTTATATATAAATATAATTAGTTATGATTGAAAAATATAGATTACAATGAATGATGATCAACAGTCATGTAAAAAGACTAACCTTTTTGGATAGAGAAGTATATTTTGAAAAATCTTGATGCACGTATCAGACCTTATTAAAGATCAAATTAAATATAACACCATTGAATTGGCTATCCCAAATGACTTTGTTTAGATGTAAACCGGTAAATATAAACGAAACAGACTACTGGTCTGAAGTCTGCAATGTGTATTTGTTGAAAGTAATTTTTATCAGAAAATGTTATCAGATGTAGAAATTACCTTGTAACTCCTTAGTAGAATACATATACAAAATCACGATGAATAGAAAAAAGAATCGGTCTACACAAAATCTGTTATCTAACAAATAGCATTCAGATGATTTTTCTTGAATCCCTAGCTAGAAGCCATCGGATAGTTACACTCTAACCTTGGATAAAGATGATGTTGTTATAAATCAATTGACATATAAACTACTGAAGTTATAATTTAGTGCTTGTATTCTCAAAATATCCTGAAGATTTTATATTAGGTTCTCTCTTCTGAGGAGTTCACTACTAAAGTAAAGCAGCTATCTGATGCTTACTAGTTTTCCATTAGTTTACCAGCTAATATCAACTTTTAATGAAAATTACATTCCGTGTATCGACATTAAATTGGTTAGATATGATAATGTAAACGTATAAAGAACTAACCTACAAGTAAATTGATAAGATATTTGAGAGAATATAAGCTAGTTATTTGAATTTTAACCTTAATACAACAAATTCACTGGAGAAAATGGCGGATGTGTCGCTCAATTTCGTGCATTAGTTGAAGTTAGACATTAACATCATTAAGTGCCGGCTCAGTGGTTTAGTGGTTAAGCGTTCGCGCGCGAGACTGATAGGTCCTGGGTTCGAATCCAGCGAGGCGGGATCGTGGATACGTACTGCTAAGGAGTCCCACAACAGGACGAAACGGCCGTTCAGTGCTTCCAGGTTTCCATGGTGGTCTAGCTTCAAATGACTCATGATCTCAACCATTGAAATTACTACAATATCCACAAAAAGCCCTTCTGATACAAATTAACAATGTGATGAATGTTATACTAAAAAAAAGGAACCATCAACACACTTTACAGGTATTAGGGCATGTATTTAGTTGAATTTTAATGAAAATGAATATTTCAATGTACACTGTTTTGAATAAATAATATAATATACAACATTTTACTATTTATTAGTAAATCAGTAGTATAACTAAAGTATTGTCATTTCTTACTATAATCAAGTTAAAATCTGTAGTTTAATGTAACTAACTAGAATTCATATCTTATAGAGGGAAGTTGCGTAATGAATGTATAATTCAAACGTGAAAAGTAGAATACTTATTGTGAATTTATTTATAAAATGTACTCCGTTTAAGTGATCAAACTAATTTAAATGCTCATAATTTTTTATCCAATAAAAGAACGAATGTAAAGTGTTTCAAATGAGTGAAATAATCATAGAATTTGACAAATTATGAAGTGTTTTAGGAATTCTAAACAAAACAATAAAAGAATTGTAATACTGGTGATCCATGAACACATCAATCGATTTTAAATTACCATCAGCAACAGCCTACTGTGGGAGAGAACAAACCCGTTTCCAATTGAAGAGGAAATTAGGAAAAGATGCTAGAAGTGCATAGGATATATATTTCGGAAATCATCAAACTTCATCAGAAGGCAAGCGCTAACTCGTTTTCCGAAGGAAAAGGGTAAAGAAGAAGACCAAGGAATGCAGTAAGTCGGGGATTGGAAGCAGACATGAAAAGAATGAACAGCAACTGGAAGCAATTGAAAAGGATTACCCAGCACAGAGTTGGATGGAGGTGGGCGGTCTATTCCCCTTCAGGAGGGATAATAGGCGTAAGTAAGTAAGTATATTACTTATAACATGATAATTCATGAAAAATAAATACACTTTTTGTGATAAAGTTTCGGTTTAATTATAGATGTCAATAGTCAAAACGAAGATCATATAGATCTGAAGTTTCGTTAGCAAGAAATATGCTAGGAAACGAATTTTAAATTAATTCAAATGACAGTAATATAAGTTACATCAACCTATTTCATCTTAACATATTTGTGGGCATAACGAAGCATTTCTCTTCACATCTTGTTGTTTATAGTGCAATTCTTATGCATAATCATCATAGTGTTTATGTTTTGAGAAATATTTCTATCTAGTCGTGAATAAACCACATACATACAAATATACTATGATAAATGCATAGTAAGAACAAAGGTAAATATTTATATTTTAACTGTTTTAATATATCAAAACATTTCATTGCGAAGACTTGTATGATGTAATCAGACATTCCAGTTTATGTAAACTATCTAGATTTAATTTAAGCTGTCTTTCTGAGTGCGGTGGGTTTTTTTTTGTTTGTAAAAAGTCATGATAGAATGATTCATTTTTTAGGTTTTTAACTCAAATAAAGTTGATCTAGTCTGTATAGTTGTGATTTTTTCGGATTCATGCAATAGTAGTATTGTTGGTTTAAATGTTAAATTAAGTACTTGATGATAGTGGGGACCAGAAACAAAACTTGACAGTTATGTTTAAGTTTCATTCTCTGGTAAATAACCTGCAAACACTCATATAACCAGGGTAGGTTAAGTGTAAGGATAAATTGTTTCAATTTCCGTATAGCCAAGGCTTCAATAAACCTTAGTATACATCCTCGAAGGCTTTTGTATAACACTACAAATGCCGACTTGATGTCAACCTTATAACCAGTCTCAACCAAATGTTTCGCAATGGAGGATGATGTTGGTCTATCCTGTGATCTTATTTAATCATTGGAATCCATCTGCTTCTGCAGCCATTTTGGTATGTGTTCATCCACCCTTAATTGCAAATCTCTATTGCTCCTCCCTATGTACGGGTTTCCGCACATACATGTAAATTGATAGACACAATCGCTTACGTGCTGTTTGGGCTTTCGGTGAAAAATAGACCTTGTCTTTTCGATAATGACAAGTTGGGCTGTATAAAATGTTCGATTGATAGCTAATTTAAGTCTCCGTTTCAACATGAGACTATTTGTGTCGCCTCTAAATGTTACCGTAATGTAAACTGGCTTTTTGGGTGCCAGAAGCGTCATAGGTCTAGTCGTATTGCAATCCTTACACAACATAGTCTTCCATTAAACATTTGATTGCACATTTAATTGCACTATTATTTATCTCACCCTATCTGATCCATATTTATTCAGATCATGGATCACTTAACATTTTCACTTAACAACATATAAGCTGATTAAAGTTAACATTTCACATGAGTCATACTTTTATTTATCGTTTGTGCGTAAGACATAACAATGTAGACAATCAAGTGTTGATACGATCTGTTCCAATGTAGACTAATGTAAACTTGTATTAGTCTCTGCATTTTATATGATTAATTAATGAATGATAATTAATTGAATGTTACACATAATTCATTAGATATATTAAATTAATAGATTTTGATGTGCATGTATTTAATTAGCAGATACGTCTTTGTTAATGGGCTTGATAATAGTTAGAATGGAATATTTGAAGAAAAAAAAGGAACCTATTCTCTCAAAAGTTACATTGACCATAGAAAAACAAGCGTACACAAACAATTTTTCCATATGAATATAGTGTGTACAGTTCGTTTAAATTTAAGACAATAGGAATGAAATGCCAGGAAGTTTCAGACATCTTTAATGAAATGTATTACGCGTAGCTGATTTGAACATTCATCTTTCTTTGTGTACGTAAATTACGTAGATATTTTTTGTGGTATTACGGAATTCGAATAAGGTCGGACAATAAGAACTATAGGGGTTAGTGTAGACACCTTAATTTTAAAATGATTCAATGTCGACATTTTTATCTATAAGATATGATAACAAGGGTTCAGACCATATGGGGAACATCAGTTCTCTTCAAGATTATAGATAATCTTCACTGACTTGTACCAAGAAGCAAGAAATCTAAGTCTAATGCTCCTTTTGTATTGGCCATCAGACATAACTCAGAATACGGTATACGCGAAAACAAGACAGTTAAAGTATAACAACCAAGTTACAACAGATTGATATAATTTCAACAGTACTAGAGACTAGACAATATGACATTAATTGCCATTCAGTAATTATTTACTATATGGCGCATATTGTTGAAGAAAGGAACTAAAAATAAAATACCATTCAAAGAAATTTGAAATGTAATGAAGCGTTTTGTAAGACTGTATTATATGGAAGGGATAGTAATAAAGTTTCAACTGATTAGTGAATTCACTTTGGTAAACGTTGAATCAAACTGAAACTTCCCGAAGGGTAGATTTGTCAACCTTTTATACGACCAAATGTGTGTATTTAACATACAGAAAATAGTGTTCGTCAAGTATGTGATGAAAAACATATTTAAATAGGAAAATGATAGGTGAAACTCACCGGTATATATTACGTATAGACATATAAATCCAAGAGATAATAATAAACGGTGGCGGTAACAATGGTCTAGATTCATATTCAATAATCACTGCATATCGTAGATAGTTATAAACTAATTCAGATTGTTGACGTACTCTAGCAAATATATCATTGAATACAGCAATAACAACGTTGACAAATAGAATGATGGAGTATAACAGATATATCACTGTCGCAATTGGGACAATTTCTAAAAATGGTGCAGACTGTGATTCACTGGGCCAATCAATAGCTAGAAAAGAGTAAAGAAAAGGAACGAAAACTTTCTAGGTGAATAAAAAGTCTTTTAAAGAATTCCAACATGCAATATGTTAAAGTTGATAGGAGATTTTGAGAAAAGTATGAAGTCCATAAAATATCCTATTAGGAAATATCTGTCAATGTCTAGTAGATCCCAAGAATCTAGAAAAAGTTTCATATCACTTTTAGTTAATCGGTGACTTTGGAACATTTCTAGAGAAATCCAGAAGCCAATGGTATTCCTGTCCTTCTTGCATTTGATTCTAGTAATCTTAAAAAGATGCAAAACATATGTTCCTGTCGATCTTGTGAATGCAGTATATCAAGAGAAAGAGAGAGATGAAATCAATGAGGAGAGAATAATTGTTAAACATTTGACCATATATCTTTGTTTCCGTTTCCTTAAACTTTGGAAATTTAACAATCAGCTCACATAATTGATTTTTACCAAATCATATAATGAATAACTGAATAAGAGCTTTGGTAATTATACTGAATAAAGGACTTGATGATTAATACATAAACTTATACTGGACAGCAGAGTCATCGTTCTGTCCAAGTTAGACACCAGATTTGAGTATTCTAAATAACTTGAAATTTTGAATGGGATTTGTAAATTTGTTGAAACATCTTCAGGATACTGTCATGAATGAGCTGCAAACAAATGAAACCAAGTTGTTAATAAGCAGATTGTAATATCACAGACATATAGTTCAGTGGGGTGTAAAATTTGGAAACTGTCTTCACAATAAGTCTCAAAATAAAAGTTGTTATCGTTATTATCTGTAAATAAAGCATTTTTTTCGAATAGAACTGGGAAAATTTTCTTTAAAATAATGTTCTGACAACTACTATCCAACTATATTTTCTCCTAATGATCGGCTTTTGTCTGTTAAGTAGTCAATTATTAATATTCATTTACCTTAGAATCAAAACTACAGGTAATATTATTGAGATGGAGTGATTGAGAATCACGTCATCTAACTACATTTATATATGTAAATACAAAAATAAATAAAATAAAGACACGAATCTATCATAGGGATGAATAAACATGAGGTGAACCGTAAACTGACTAGATTAAAAAAGTAATAAATAGAGTGTAAGATATAGAGGAAGTTAAACAATGAAATAAGTGTATTGTTATTATTAAGTCTCAATTATCGTGAATATTAAGTCGATATAGTCATTGGAGACTATGAATCATTAAACGGTTATTCCATTTTGGTTTAGGACACTTCGTTAATATGTATCCAGAACTCGACACACAAGACAGAATACAGAACCTAAAAATCTTGTAGTAAGGATGATACTATTTAGTCGCTAGGTTGGAAAATAACTTCAGTTAATTAATGATATTTTGAGGTGATTATTAATGGATAGCTGCTTCAATTTTAACTTGGCTAATCACAAAGACTACAGTCTTTTATTAAAAATCCGTTTTAATGATAGTTTTTAGAGTGTGCTAGATTATTAGTTAGATGTCAAGAGTTCTTTAGCTGTCTTCAAATACATCATTTTAATGTTTAAAATCTTTTACTTATCCGTCTAACTTGATCTATACAAGTATAATTAGAATATTTTCGAGATGATAACTTTTCTCTTTCATCATATTTGCTTTGTTTTAATGAGGTTAGTTGATAGGAGAGTTTTTATTTTAATTTATCCCTAAACTAAATTTTATTCAGGTTGCAGAAAATAATTAATTACAATATAGTAATTATCACAATATACTGAATTGTTATTATTCTTATTCTTATCGTGTGAAGATCTAAATATCACATGAGTTTGTTTGGAATGAAAAAGGAGGACACTAAAATGATAGATATTTAACCATATAGAATTATATTCTAAATTTCATTATATACTGGCTCGAATTATTAAGAAAATGAATACAAAATTATTAATAATGATTGATTGGTTAAAAGAAAGTATTAAAAGTATTTATTTTATTATATTCAATATAACGGAATGTGATATGTAAACACTGACTTGTTTCAATGAGCCAATTACGTTTACCACCCATTAAGATTATAAGTATAATAAATTTTGTATATAAATAGACTAATTTACAATTATTATGAAAGTATACAAATAGTTATATTGAATAACTATTCCATATTAGAAAAGATAAAACTATTTTATTTGGTAGGAAAGTAGAAAGAGAATGATTTTAGTGTTGTACTCACTGGGTTAAATGAGTTAATAATGAAGCCTTAATTGATAATTCTAGAGAACAATTATTTTGAAGTATGTAATAATGATTATAAAAATAATTTAGGTTTTAGAATTCAACCATCCAGATAAAAGGATAAAATATTTATTTATTTAAGATTTACATTTGCTGAGCTAGACTGTTTGTCATTTGGTTGTTTCCCTGTATTTGCTGGATTGATAAAACATCAGAATGATCAATATGAGCAAACTGATAGTTTCGTCATGGAGTCGACCTCGGAATCCCTACTAAACGTTGTTTAGAAGAAAAAACCACAAGCCAGCCATATATTTCAAATCCTTAAACTAGAACAAACCAGCTGTCTGGTGTTCCTTGTTCTTGAATGATTCCTTAGCCAATCTCGGTTTGTGATGAAAACTATATTCAAATCTAGAAGATTAATTGACCCGATGAATAAATCAGTTTTCAATCAAAAAGTCGACTAATATACAGTTAGTCACTGGGAGAATGTTATTTTAAATTATGTAGGCATTACTCTATTGACTTAAGATAGACTATTTGATGGAAGTACATACTTATGAAGTTTAAGAAGATGACTGGTCGTGTGACTTTTGAGACCTATATTTGACTGCAAATATATCAATAAAATTAGGGATAAGGCGTTTTATACAAATTATCTCGGTTTGATGATAATTTCTATCACAGATTAACATTAGTAGGAAAACCCTAAGCAAGGGATATTTGTTTCGCTCACTAGCAACTATCTTCAGGTTAAATTGAACAGGTTTCAGCGAAAAGTAATGACTGCTGGAGTTTAACGATGTTGGAAGTGGGATAACCATCAAACCTGGAAGTTGTACTATTTCGTGAATTTACTAAAGTTGAAAATATAAACCATTAGACTCTAACTCAACTAGACTTTTACAAACTAATTTCATGTAGCTAGTATAACGCATTAAGATAAACTATGACTGTCCACACACGTTTCAATCACCTCAGTCAATGAGAGTTCACAACCTAAAAAAAAACTTGCCTGCCAACTATAAAAAATTACACTACTCACTAGTTCTGTAATATAAAAACAGTGCTTCAAAAACGTTAATGATTAATTACAGAAAGCTTATATAGGTTCTCTGTCAGTAAATGTTATGTTCACAATGGACTGTTATAGAGTATGTTTACACCATATTAGATATTAGATAATCTCATGTTTTTATAAGTTGTATAAATTGGTTGGAATTAAACAAGCCTCTCTTGTACTATCGATATTTGAATTTTATCAATCACTAGAGGAAAAGATGAAAACCAAAGAACACATTACGCCGGGAAATGGAGATAGATATGAGAAAAATGAACAAGAATCGGATAGAACTAGAAAAGGCCCAGGACAGAGTGGGTTAAAGTATGCTGGTCGGCGGCCTATGCCCCATTAGGAGTAACAAACATAAGTAAGTAAGAGTTGATGAGATTTCTAAGAAAAATGCCCTAGTCGTCTACTTTACTTAATATTGTTAAAAACTTATAATTAATAGAAACCATTAATAATCCATGCGAAAACATTTTACATTAGAAAAAACTATAAATGTATTCATCATCATGAAACATTATTATTTTTATCATTCAAACTATGATTTTATTTTATATTGACTAGAAATTTCCACTTTAAAATTGTTATTTTCACAAATTACCAGTATCATTGTACTCTTTAAAATGTAATCATTGAATTGTGTATTCTTTAATTTTATAAGTTTAAGTATAATGACAAACCATTTCAAGTAGTTTTACGTTAAAAAGGGATACAAGTACTAATAGGTACCAATTGTGTGAAGCGGTATTTCGTTTAATTTTAAGCGGTTTTTCTTAGAAAGTTTTTCCCATATGGTTTGAACAAGTAGTTGGATGAAAATTTGGAGCCAAAAATATTAGAGGGAACTATAAATACAGAATTTTTAATTATATTTTGAAGGTAATTTTCATTAAGAACTTACAGAAATTATTCTAGGCCAAAGAATACTGGACTGTAGATTAATTTGAACTAAGATGCTTGTGTAAATTCAGTAAACTTGTTAGTAGAAGGCTTTATAGTGTGAAGTCAAGTGATATTAACAGGTTCTTCAAATAGTGATAGTTAGTGCTCAGCTCAAACCTACGACTTAGTGAATGGAAGTCAAACGCCTCAATCGTTGAACTGTCGTTCCTAATTTTATTATTATCAAAACTGTATTTTTCTCATTTACAATAACACGTTTACGTAGCCTTTGGAACACTCCTGTTTGATTTTAAAATTTCAAATGCTATTAAGTTTCAGTTCATTAGATTCTGAATGCTTAGGTTTCTATAAGTTAAATCCACATGTGGTCGTCGTATAATTGAATTATAGTCTATCACAGTTTGATAGATATAACAGAATTAAAAAATATATTACTCACGATCTATTTCACCAGCATACACTTCACCATATAACATGAAATATGGTTTAAGCTAATGCCTTTAACAGCTTCAAGATTTACATTGGTATGTTTAGGATACATAATTCCTTGACGTATCGTACCAAATGCCAACAGTGGAAGAAATAGTAGTGAAAGCATAGGAATCATTAGACGAACCTGTAACATAAATTAATAGAAAAATGTCACAGTTTAGTTTTCAGTTAGTACGTATAAATGAACAGGACTAATCGTCATATACTGAAGAAATAGCAAAAATTGGGGTTTGAAATTCCAGTTGTCATATTACAAAAGGCACGATGATAATTGTAGAGTGTTAACCTGTGAAACCAACCGTTTGAGGAGAAAGTTAGCTAATTACTGACAGGATTAGATGATAATCGCAGGTATGTTGAAAATTGATTTGGTTTGAAAATAGACACTATTGGATTTCAAATCTATAGTCTCAAAAAACTGTGCTCGCTGTAAATTATGAAGGAAATTGGTAAAGAAAACTGTACCGATGACCTTGGAAAATATTTTAGCTAATCAGAAAAGTGTTTAGTTATTAAAAAAGAACAATTCATAATAAAATTCTATTACAACTACAATGGATAAACAGTTTTTATATAGTTGATGAACATTTACACATTGAATTATTTATCGTAGTAAATTCATATTAGGACTGAAGTGGGAGAATATTTTGTAGTTATAATGATGAGTGCTTATGCAGATAGCTTTCATAATCGAAAAAGATCGTAAATCATGTTAAAATGTCATGGGTATATCACTTCATTTTATTCTGAAAGACTTAATCTTTTCATCATCTTAGAAATTACTGAAGTTCGTCTTTCAATGTTAAAGTTTACACAGTTCATACGCGGCTCTTGATGAGTTATACGCTATCAGTCTTTGGATTTTCGATTTCGTGCAATAATTACAGAGTAGGCTCCTTAAATCTTATTGGTTCATTAATGTAGTTTACTTCTTGTAGTATTTAAATAGTATACTCAAAGGCTAGTAAAATAAGTTTGTTTCCTTTTAGTGAGCGAAAATTCCTGAATTTCATTTGCTACAACATCATAAAAACAAAAAAAAATCTAAATGTTAAATTTCCGATTTATATTTTATTTAATAATTTCGATGCAAATTCAATAATTTCTAGCTTTCTGTACTTTAGTTATACTTGCCGTTTGTTTGTTTTATGCAAAAAACACAACAGAATTTATAGTTTCCTTTCTAATTGTGGACATAAAAAACTTTCTTTTGAAGTTATTCGAAATAATAATACTGAATTTAAATCATATAATGTTTGGTTGTATATAATGTAGATTTTATTTTACGGTTTATGAAGTAAACGGCTAAACAAATCATACAAAGATGATTGTTGACAGGTTCTAACTAAAAGTGTATCATGATAGTAAAAATAAAAGCATCGTAGAGAATGAGAAAAAGAAGATAGTTTTACAGAAAATTTCAATACCATGAGAAAAACTTTTATTGTGATTCACTTTTTATTAGATAAGAAAGAAGGTAGAAGTAGTTATAAATTTGCTAGCTGATTTTCTTCAAACATCCTATCAGATGTATAAGAAAAGGTGAGGGTAAAGATCTCTTTCTCAGGGTTTCATCTATGCAAACTAATACGCATAGTATAGATGAATTCATTCCTGATAAGTGATCGAACAAATATATGTATGTAAATAGGTAGATAATTGAAACGTACCAAGGGCTTATGTATCTAGGGATATCCTAAGAAAATCTTTGTGGATCAACGATATTCAGTTTATTAATTGATAGGAATATAGGAATTTCAGAGACTGTAAGATCACTCAACAACTGTATACAAGATTATATCAAGGGTCAACAAGTGAAATATAGAGTCATATAGATAAGTTCCTGCTCAGAGTCTATTTTGGATTAAGAAAAGTGATGAACTGACTATTAATTTAGAGAAATAGATCCATTAAGTTCAGCTTCAAGTTTGATGGCTTTATACAAGAAATCTAATTCAAGATTACTATATTTATATCGGATGAAAAAGGGAATTAACCTTTGGGCGTCATTTGAAGAATTGGTGTAGCTTTGTATTTACACCCTAATAAAAAATAACTTTTGTCTTTATCAAATCATTATAAAAATTTCTAGACGGTTCCTTTCAACCGCTGGACCAGAAATCATCTTTGAAATTCTGACTACTATTCGCTTTGGCTTTTTCTTCATTTTAAACTTAAATTTAGTTAAAAACAGGTAAGCAACATTATCTGAAGTGCTGTCAGCGGTAGTAGGGCAGTTTTCATATCATGGCTATTCATGTTATGGAGAGATGCTTTTTCCTGAGGTATCTGCCAAGAAAATTGGGTTAATAGTGAACTTGGAGATTTAGGAGTGCGACTGCAGTTTTCGAAGTATAGCTGCTTGGGGCCGACGACACAGCTTTTTGTGAGTGATTTTAGGTGCGTTAGTACTATACTTTTAATTCCTTGCAGCTGGTAACACAAATCCGTGGGGCGATGTGAGATGTGGCTTTTTAGAATTGTCCTGTTTCAATCCCCTTCCATTTTGGTAAGGCAACATAGCTACGGATTTTAGGTATTTGGGAAAAATAAGTTACTGCTGCTATCTTTCGCTCTAGGACCTTCAGTTTACTGGTTTCATCCAATATGGCTAGATTGGATTATCATGATGGTCAAGCCCGGCTATCGCGCCAAGGTAGTAGATACGTGAGGGAGTGAATAATCTAAAACAAATAAGAAGCACTTTTGACTTAAATATTATTTAGGTAGTATATTAAAGAATGCTTAAACATATGAATCTTGTGGTACACAGTTCACTTGACAGAATCGATAAAAAAGACAATATACGAAGATAATCATCATCACATGAACATGTCTTTTGGAATTGAAATTAAACGATAAATAAAATGATACTACTTACCATTTTCACCAGCATATAAATGTATGGACCGGAAAATCGCCAAATTTGCATTAATTCAAGAAAACGCATTTGCCTAAAAGGAAAATATGTAACAATAAACGACAATGTAGCATAAAAATAGTGTTTAATAATGAATTTATTAAACTGAATTCGTTCGCAGTGTACCGCAACTGAATTAATACTTTATTTACATATACATTTTGATTTAGATCTCATTTCAGACTGTGATGTATGAGCTGTAGCAGTCTGAATCGATATACGTATTGATAACCAATCTTATGAATAATAAAACTGACTGACCAATTGAACTGAATATATTCCCTTTACCAAATAAAGTGTTCCAAGATGATTAGAATAAAAGTGTTAAATGCTTATGGATATCATATACCTCCAACTCATTACAATTTTAGAATGGTAAAACTAAAAAAAAACACTAAAGTATTCACTTAGTCTGGCTCAACACCTATTAGCATCTCCTTTTGTAAACTTATCTAATAGGAGATAGGGTTATCTGAAAGACTCATCACCTAAAGAATGAAATTCCTAGCCGCTTTTATTAATCAATTCAAACCTATTTGCTAATATTTGCTGAAATAATGAATGATGTAAAGTTTCTTACTTTTCTAAGTGTTTTTGTCTGAAAAAGGGTGTTTTACAGCTATTTAAATTTTTGGCCTTTATTAGAAAATTTTATTAAACTAAGAAATGTATACACTCAGAATATGCAAAACATTGTTCAACACGAATACAGTTTACATCACAAAATGACTTTGATCTTTAAAAAATTCTTATCAGTACATGCCCAAGACGGTGTTGGGGATCAAACATAGAAACTTCAATTATATATATATATATATATATATATATATATATATATAAAGAGAGAGAGATTTTATTCGACACAACGTGGGAGAGGTGAAAATGGAGCTTAACTAGTAAAAATGTACACTTACCATAATGAACAACATATAATTAGGAGATTTTTACCCCACATATAATAATTTTGATTAACTATACCATAATAGCGTAAAATAATACCAGTAATCGATAACAAACACATGATCATATCATAACTGTTCCAAAATGCACTTAGATGAACTGCAAATTTTTGAATGTACGTTGCACCTGGATTAAGTGTAACCTGAAATAATATGTTAGAAACAATAAGTAGAAAGTGATCATTGACATAACTATACCTGTTAGTTTTGTAAAAAAAAAGGAAGTGCAATACGATTTTTTTAAACTAATCACAAACTAAAGCTGACTTTTATCATGGAATTGTATAAGTTATAGAATTATTAAAAATTAAGCAGAATTCAACAAATGTTTCATTGAAATTTTGAACACATCAAGAATATGTACTCTTGATGTAGATGGAGGTCGAATGATATATATGGATCACTAGAGTTGAAATTCAATGGTTGAGTCAATTTGTTTCATAATACGAGACAGTCAGACCACTGGGAAAAAGATCTAATGATCAGTATTTGTAAGTTTTTGTTTCAAAAGAGTATTAGAGAAGTTTCGAGCTAAAGGTGAACAGTTTTCCAGTGTTTCTTGGTTTTTCAACGCTTTATAGATTATATCAGTCAATGATAAAACTATGTTGAAATAAAATATTTTCTGTTTATTATTGAAACATTTATTGTTAATCAAAATGATTCATTAACTAAGTTCATTCGATTTATTGACTTAAAACTATCTATCAGGAGATATATCAAACAGGTATGTGAGTATATACATAAAGACCGTTTCAATAGGACAATCGCAACAAATAGAGTGCCAACTAGTCTGAAATATCGTACAGTAGTGTGAAAATATTATCGGCTATAAATTTTTTATTTATATCCCTAGTGAAGACTTCTCACTGGAACTGCATGAATATATCTTGAAGTCAATCTTTAAAATGAACTGATTACCAGAAATCATCTATCCAAACAATAATCATATCCTTACTAGTGATTAATTATGAGATGGATTCTCAAAGTTTTATTAAAATGTCTATTCTGGGAGAGGGGAAGGGGTCAACAATTTCACTAATAACATGGAATGATGATTGAATTAAATTGTAAATGAACTAAAATGTAAAACATTAGAATCATGAAACTGACTACTACTACTACTAGTGGAAATATTTCCATCTTAATAATATCGTTTTTTGTTGTTGTTGTTGGTTTCTTTTAATATCAATAGCTACCTTCGTCGGTACTGATATTATATATATATATATATATATATAATTCTGCTTAGTAACAATCGATCAATCAGTGAAGAAACTAATTCTTTTCTACTGTTTTAGTTTCTAACCAGTAACATATTTTTTATGCATCTGACTTTGATGATATTTACAGTATAGTCATAATAATCTTAATAATATAATGGAACTAAGAACAAATAATGTTATTTAATAATAGAAAAATTATATTGTGTGGTAGACAATAACTGACATAGACAATGATCATATGATTTGAATATCGTAATCATTTCATAGATCAGTAATAAAGGCAAGTGTGTGTGTGTGTTTGTGTTTAGTTTTTTCTTTATAGAATCATGATATTGTCAAGCTGGGTGGGTGTATATCAATTTTACTGTATACTAGTTTTTAAAGAAATTTATATGTTTTGATTGAAAATTATTATTAAACAAAATTTATTCAGTAAGTAAATTCTATGAATGTTTAGAGTTACTTACTAGACGGTTACTTATAATTATAAGAGTAAAAATCGATACATTATTATAAACAATATATTGAAATAATGATTTTCTTCACAAGAATATGGACAGTCAGTCTTAGAAAAAGTAAAATCTCGCACATTAGTGCATTCGTTTATGCTATCACAATGCAAGTACAGAGAGATGAAAATGTAAAGACAAACAATAGAGTTGCAGAAGTAGTAACAATTTTAGTGATAGTAGAAAACATTACATATAGATGACATGGTTCGAGAGTAAGGAATAAATTTATAGAATAGGAAGTGTAAATGAATTTGCACCACTGTGACCATCAGTGAGCTGTTTTACCCGTGCACAACTGTCGGTCAAGATAATCGAGCGCACACCAACCAGGTAGTGTGCATTTACCTTTATGGTTCAAATCGAAAGTTAACGACTTCACAGATCGATATCACGTTTTTCTTTGACCTCCCCTGACCTTCTTCTGACATATTCCTATGCCTGACAACATCGCTCATACAAGTAGGCGGTGGCTAAATGTAAGTAATTTATGTTCTAAATACTTCGGTTAATAAAAATTCACCACCCCATAAACCGATTGGCCATTATCACCTAGTATCTTGCGTCCAATCTCAACACTTAACCATGTGGTTCTAACATATACGAGTAATGCTTTAGAGACGTCTATGATCATGTAACAGTAAATAACGAACTCTACATATCACAATGTAGTATAAAGTTGAGTACATGATTAGTAATAGTACTTCAGCAAGATAATTCTTTCGGGTGATTATGAAAAAATAGGCTAATGAGTTTTATTTAACTAAACAATTTGCTAGAAAATCAATGAAATAATGGTACTGACTGAGATGACTAAAAAAGAAACAATTACATATTCCTAGTCAATCAATATTGACCAGAATTCGGAGTACTGGTTGGAGTAAGAATATAACAGACATCCCTTTCTGGTGGAGACTGGAGAGAATCAGTGGAAAGCAGTGGTTTGAAACTATGGACAATAACTTATTATTATCCTCATATATATAAACCGGTTGCTTTTTAATCTTTTCATCATTGTTTACGACTATAATTGATCGGTCTCTTTGTTATATGTGCAATCATTGCGATTTGCCTCGATCTTGTCATTAACTCACACGCATTTAAGGAGATGCAGATAGTGACTAGCAGTCGAACCTAGGACATGCGTTTCGTTCTATTCGGGGCATTGCAGAAGCCAGTAGCTATCTGGACTCATCAGATATGTGGATGATGTGATCGCATTTGAAACAAACAGTACTTGCTTTAGGCCCCGGAGTGAACACCAACACTTGAATGCTTAAATTATTATTATTATCTTCATTTGTTTTTTTTTAAAAGGTTAAATTCCGACTGACTTACACTTATTCTTAATTTTTCATTTTTAGTTTGACCGATCAAAGTAAACGACTACATGTATTCAATTATAACAGTGAATATTACTGAGATGGTTTATACTAACGTAAAAAATTTAATAGTTTGAAATTAGTATTTATATTTTAACTAAACGTGATTTATCAAGATTTCACATAGTTTCAAAGTAGTTTTCATAATCAACTAATATTAGCTGAGAAACTACTAGAATTCAAAGAATATGAGACAGGTACATCATTACAATTTAAGACTACCGAGTTGTGCACACTTATGGCCACATACACAATAGAATTCGAAGTGTTCAAGTTTTGCAACAATGCAGTTACTAACTTGTGATATAATACATAATAATTTTTCTATAAACTATAGATTGAGGCCAAAATATGTGGATCATATTGGGCTTTAATTATTGTGGTTTCATGTTACTGCTAATAAAATTTAAAGATTTTGATTTGTTCTTAGTGTAATACCGTAGGTGTATATTGCTAAAGAGTTTTGAATGCAGATGGATTAAAAAAAAGTAATTGATAGTCTTCTGTTTTTGTTATTTTGTCAACTGATACCAGTTCATGATACGAAAAAGCTATTATAACATAAGAACAGTTTCAGGGTTTAAAAAATATTTTGCTCAATTAATATCTTATAATTATTCGAAAAACATTTATAAAAGTATTAACATAAAAGAGAATAATTGTTCTGGATACTCTTACCTCACGAAATTTATCTAACCAATACGTTAAAATATGTAAATAAACATAAAGTTCCAAGAACGAAAATGTATCCGGTGGTAGAGTATGGATGCATAGACCAATAAATAACACAAGGAATACAAGGTATAAAAGCTATAAGTGAAAGAAAGAAATAGTAGAAGACAGTAGAATAGTAAAATAATGAATGAACACTGAATAACATTAATTACTAGTTTTTAATTCTAAATAAGCAATTCAGTAACTATTAATGTCAACCTCAATGGTTTATTTTGGTAGATATGTATAAGGTTGATGATAGTTAATTTTATAAATTAACCTGTACTTATGAACGAGTTAATAGTGTTGGCACATTCATTAAAATGTAGTAAATATATTAGCCATGAATGGATGTGATTCTGTCAACAAACTGGTCTGATAGTAAGTAAATATAAATTGTTGTAGTGTTAATATGCGTTTCAGTATATCACCATAGAGGCTATGGACGATGTATTTTAATCGTTTACATAAATAGGTTGACTGCATCAGTCATTAAATTGAACAATTTATATAAGCGTGATTAAAATGGATGCTAGGAAACAGTTTTTTTAGGAGAAATTACACACTGATAGAATGGAATACTACAAAGACTATATCAAAGTGTCGACAGAAGTTGTTAATAGAATCACTAATTGTACTACCATACATACATATTAGTTTTTTAAGTAGTCCTTCTGGATCATTAGCCGAAAGTGAAGAGAAAACAGTGGTTGTGAAGCGTAGTAGATGAGTAATCATCCAGCATTTCTGAGAAGTGATATCTTTCATCATTTAATTTGTTGTTGACGACTTCAGCAATTGTATTGGTTGTAGTAGGGATTATCTGATGAATGATTAAACTGAAATATATCGTTTCTAGAATAATATGGTTTGTAGTGTATCCCAATTAGTTCCCTTATCACTGTGTTATATGAATTACAAAACATAAATAACCACACTGAATCGAATGTATTTATTCTTCAATTGTTTTCTTCACAATCTTGAAAATTCGTTTACTACATATATTTTGGTTTTTTGAATCCTCCTATTGTTGTTACAGAGTGAACATCAACTTTCAGATGGAGACACATCCAGCTAATGAGTCCCAAACAATACGGAACTCGTGTTCTGGATTTCTTTTGCTAGCCACTATCCATCTATGCCTAAAATTCTTATACTAGTTACGATAACTTTGCTACGTTTACTTGTTTGCATGACAAAACTCTTTCAGTCCTCTAATGACTGTGGAATATCTATGTGTAACAGTCTTCATATTCACTTCATTAGAATTCTTGAAAACTAAATTTCGTAGGATTATACTATATTGACGATCTAAAGAGAGAGAGAGAGAGAGTTTAAAAGTGACACCAAGAGATTTCAACGGATTGTCAGCCAATCAAAATCCGAGGGATATAAATGGGCAATTAGTTATAAAAAATTAAGTTTTGAGGTTAGGAATTAAGGTGATGATTAAGATTTAGATTAAGTGATTGTAGTTATAATGAATATTTCTTATTATGAAGGAGGAATTTTTTATAGCTATGTGCATGAATACTCATGGAATTAATGCTTTGATTTAAAAACTCAAGAAATTTTCTTTACCTTGTTAATTTCATGGATCATATTAAAATGTATACGAATATTCGTCAAGATTAGAACGACTGGTTTGACAGTAATTGAGCGCCGAGTACAGAGAAGTCATTATATGTGAAAAATATATTTGATTTTGATTAATACCCTGAAGAAGTTCAGACAAGTTAGCTGAACGAAACGTTGGGATTAGTTAAATTTCAATCGCTGAGAATATTTCAAATATAATTTTCACATAAAATGTTACATGCCTTTTAATTCTATCTCTTTACCATTACATTTTCCTTAGAAAATCAATCTCTTTCTCTCAAGGTTAGTCTGAGAACCGTTCAAGTTTGGTTCTTTTCTTTGGTTCTTTTCATTTATGAGATGTGGCAACTTGGACTGATGCATATATGTGCCTGGTCTTACGTTGTAGCTGACTGACTGATTAATTTTAAGTATTTTTATAATTAAATATTAGTAGATTTTAATGAATTACAAACTATCTGTCGTCCTGTTTTAAATTTTGTAAGAAAAAGTAATTCAAAGACCAGTTATCCTAAATCTGACTGTTTCAGTGGTAAAGCATAGTTCTACCGAAAATTTAAATTTATCAACCTATTACCAATCAGCTGATATATTTGTTTGCTGAAGAGGTTCAAAGAAAAATAATATGGAAAATGAAACACGCACACAGATAATTTAGACTTACTACATGTAAATAAAATCGTGTTACAGGAGCACTAAAAAATTCATAAACTTTTTTACGCCATGATAATTGTAAACCATGATTATTTGTTGATTGAAAATCATATCCAACTGATAAATCACACGGTATCCATTGTCCATTACGATGATGATAACTTAATGAAGAAAATGAATGATCTTTTAATGTAGAATTTAATTTATTCTGTTTATTGTGATAATTATGAGTAAATATTGATGGATTTATTGTTGTTATGGTTGGGATTGATGATACATAAACAACATCACAATTGGTTGTTGATAATTTTTTATTATTGATTATTTTCTGTGTAATTTTATTTGTATCATTTTCATCGGGATTACTGTAAGCTCTGTTTCTTCTTCGTTCATATCGACGACGTTGCTGAAAATCATTGGACGCAGCTACTGATGCATAATGATTTGATGGAATAAGTGCAGCTAAATTAGATCTTACAATAAAAAAGAATAAGAATGTTGCAAACAAATTAATTGTTTCTAAAATAATGACCATAATACAATAACATATATAGGAGAATGATTTATGAAGAGTTGTATAGTTTAAAGAGAACTATGTCCAGAAGTAAACTTATATAATCTCTCGAGCTGCGGAATGAAGCAAAGGATATGTGATTAACGCATTCGACTCTTAGATGCTAAATAAAAGGCAAGGTTCAAACCCTGTTCGACCTTATTCCGTCTGGGAAAGTAAGTAAAATCACCAGCCTAGAAATGATACACGAATCTGTGTCTAGTGGGTTGTTAATAAATAAGATTTAGGATGTATAAGAAACTTCAGTAGTAAGTTTTGAATAAACTTCTTAAATTTGTTGTGGGAACCTGTAACCCATAAAAATGATACAAGTCAGTAGTGAGATAGTAATTAGTTACCGATGAAGTTGACTGGAGATCCCATTGTTTAATTGAGTTGAAACTGTGAATTCCGATTTCTTGTTTGAGTGATATCGTGCTTACCTTGAGTTCAAATTTATGGGATAATCTTAATTTATGTTTAGAACCATTGAGCGACATTATCCGAAATTAATTACAGTAGCACAAATAGGTTAGGTATTTATCTTTTGGAAAATATTAAGTTTATTATCACTTCATACTTTTTATTTTACGTTCTTTGTTGAACTACATTACATCTGATTAAGTCTTCGTTGACATTAACATTATTTCAATCATTTTACTTCACATTTAATTAAGTTTATCTCTTGTAGTATTGAGGTCAAATGTGATAACTTGGATCAATACACACTCTATTTATCATGATTTATGAATGACCGACTGATATACAAACGTTCTCATCATCAATCAAAATAGTTCACTTTCATTTATACAATTAAAAAAAAAACTTACCTTAACAGAAATGCATGTCTGGCTAAAGCTGCATTTTGAGATGTATTTAAAGCTGTTGAATATGGATGAAATGTATAACGTTGTTTGCGTATATGATTTCTAGATTCATGATGTAAACCATTAAAATTACGATTTGAATAACTATGTTTTGGTGTATGAATAAATGATTGTGGAATAGTTTGTGATAAATTATTAGAAGATTGTGATAATTTATGATTTTTAATAGTTGTCAAAGGATAAGCTGATTTATAATCTAAAACAAAAACAAATTATTTTGAATAAATAATTAAAATGATGGATACTATTTTGTAATTAAATAATTAAATAATAATATGTAAATATAATAATCAATCAATAAAAGCATAGTGATAACATGATAAATGTCATTTAGTCATTGAATTATTCAATTACAAATTAAAATGAATATATTTATATTCATTTCATTGTTTTATTAGAGATTAAAGCAGGTTATTGTTTTTTTTTAAAAAAAAAAAGGAAAGAAAGAAAGACTATGGTAAATTGACAAAAATGAATTAAAACTGTCAATAAAAAGAAAACTAGTTTTTGAATTTACGAAATAAATAAACTAAGAAGTTGATTACATCATGACAGTAAATTATTAGTCTTTGGATATGTTTAGTAGGTTAGTTATTATAAGATTTTTTTTCTTTTTGAGAATGGAACTGAAGTGTTTTAATTGGTTGATTAGCGTACCATTTTTAATGAACTCTACTTATATGAATAAAGATGATAATACAATAGTACTGATGTTATGCAAACTGCTTAAATGTATGTTGTAATAGTACTTAAATGAATGATATTCATTATTAGTTTGAGTACTATTAAGTTGAATGCATTAACTAATGTGAAAATAAATAAATCTGAAGGAAAATTGCAAATATTTTGATTATCTTTAATCTGAAATCTCGTGAAATGAACCATAGATGTGTCTGAGAAAACACTCGACCATTTGATGAGCGAATATTCTTCAACAAACGTGTGTGATGAAGCGAGGATATAAATATGCAGAAAATCAGTTCAGAATGAGATATTATTGTATAAAATATTTAGAACTTTTGAAGCCGATAGTAGTTATATTCAAAGCTGATGGAGAAAATTTACAGTTCAGATGAATAATTTTAATGATGTTTTATTCTTTCTTAGCTAGAAGACTTAGTTAGGCTTTATTATCATTCTGAACAACATTATTAGCGCCTACTACATTTATAAGGCTACCAGTAGGAAACAAGGTAATCAGAATTAACTGACGTGATACACGCCAAGTAATCAAAATGTTCACTTTTATATGAATTAAACTGTAATTATGTCATATATGTACTGTAAAATGGTAAGCTTTTTTATGGGAATTCTCTTCAAATATCTAACATCATTCGGCCTTGTTAAATATAAACCGTTCAAAATATATTAATCAACCTACCAACAGGTAACCCGACATTTATTATTTTTATTACTTTAGATGCAATAAAGTTTTCCACATCTCTTTCTCATAAAAATCAACTGCGGATTATTATAAACTGTTTATGTGTTTATTTACCTCCAAAGTTGAATAGTCCCAGGAAATTCAAGTTGAGTGACACTGATAATTGTGTTTAAAGGAGGATCTTGATCATAGTAGGATTCAAAGTGGGAAGACCATTGGATAAATAAATTTATATCATTCCTATTGAGCTACGTAAACCATCTGTTCACTGCTTGTATTTTATTCTATCTGTCTGACCATTAAAAAGTTTGTTGTTGTCTACATACACTAGAATCCTTCTACAAAATAGGTTTCTTTGTTCGAAAAATGTTACTTATCTTCTCTGTGTACAAGACATCACTCTAGAAAATATTTTTCTATATGTCAGACAAAAACTAATTATAAAAAGCTGAAATAGTAAACATTTTTGAGTTTGTTCGACGAAACTACATAATATATATATATATATATATATATATATATATATATATATATCTTACTCGGTTCACAACGATATCTGTGCGCTGAATTCATTTCTGTTGGAAGTGTTTTTACTGTAGGAACAACTTGCAAATTGCCATTTATGGTGTCAGAAACCATCTATGAAGAGAGAGTGAAAGAGAACAGTAGATAAAGAAAACAATACGAAAGCATGAAAGTTTACTTAGTCATCCATCCATCTATTAACAACAATAATATCATAACAAAACTGTAACATTCACAGATAGGTTTGGCTTAGTTTTCTGTGTCATGAGTGGGAGTTAAGAAAAATACCAAAATAAATTTTTTGTTATAAAAGTCTAAATAATAATGATAGCAATTTTTATCGGGAATCAATGAAATCAACATTAGCATTTCAACGTTCAACGTCCAGTCAATATTACTTATATTTTGTATAAAGAAGTTATGATATTCAAACTGGGTGTTTTCTTTTCGCCAAGTTTTTATATTGAATATCAAATTTTAAACTGATCAATTAAAAATATACTGATCTTATATATCAAAAATATTGATTTTTATCTTTGAAAGTACATTTTACATCAGTTCCTCCCAGGTAAAAAGTTCACTATAATAAAGAAGAAGAAGAAGAAGAATCCATTTCAAAGTTAATGAATCTTCAAACTGATGCATACAATTTATGGCTCATGGATGGATGCTATTAGTTGTGTTTTGTGTTTTCGGAATTGGATGTTTTCAAATTATGACGGTCTCATTATTGTTTACAAAAACGCCAACTAAGAATATTTACATTCAAAGGTGTTTATTATTCTCATAAACAGAAGTATCAACACTGAAGCTTGACTTGATAATTTCAAATAAATCGAACAGTTGCTAAAATGCTAACAGTTAGATAATGATATATCTGTGACATTTTAATGAATAGGAATTCGAGTTTCTGGGGTTTCGTGACTTAGTGCAAGTCACTTCTTCAGAGTAGACAAATATTTATGACAAACGTATTATTATTTGTTTATTCTCATGAATGTATTTATTAGTCATGTATATTGACTACTATGTTGATAGAACTGGCAACCAAGTGAATTCTGAGTGGTGAGAAATCTTTATAGTAAGGCTTACATATAGCGACTATTTATTGGTACAATACACTTTATTTTTTCATTACGGTGTACCTATGTTTATGGGTCATTGTTAAAAAGCTCTTATCGTAAAAGTTGGATTTTTATTAGAATTGAATTGAGATTATTAAAAAACAAAACAATATTTGACACATTAGAACAAAATTCACAATAGTAATAACACACAATAATAACCTACACGCTTTTCCTAGATTTAAATGATAAACCACCATCTGTGTGATCGTGGTGAGTTGACAGTGTGGTTAGTTCTTTTGCTGTATGAGGATTATTTGATATGTATTGTTTATTGTTTAACTGCTGATTAATTTTATGATCTATAGGATTATTAATTGATTCATTATAATATGGCTGACTGGATGAGGATGGAAAATTCGATAATACACCAGTTTTGTCAAGCTTATCAGTATTTTCTGAATGATATTTAAGAGTTGGAGACCAATCATGAACATTATTTATCGGTTCGAAATGATCATTTCGTTGATTAATTTCAGTTGATAATTTAGATGTTACAATATCATTATTTGAATTATGTGAAGAAAGAACCAGCTATTTTTAATATGAGAAAAGAAAAACAAATAATTTAGATTTGAGGCGATTAAATGAGGTAGATTTTTTATTGTGAAAAAAGTAGTTATATGTTAACCCAGTGATAAGAAAACAACTATGGAGTATAATTATGAATAGTGAGTATTAGTGGAATTGAGGAGATATATTTATTTATAGTTAAGATTTATCATATCTTAATCCTAAAATTCGAAATCAGTACCCAAGACTTTGAATATCAAAACGTAATCTGTTAGGTGTACTGGGTTAAGTGATCCACTGACTAGAATATAGAAAGATTCAACTGAATTCCACTTGCAGACACTATTCTAATTATGGCCACCAAATAAACACGATCAGTATAGTAACATCTTCTGAAAATACTAGTTAACTGAGATTGATTGGTTGAATCAATTCAGCTTACAGTATCAACAACATGGAAACATAAATCTTTACATTTAGTAATAACTATAAAATATTCGTAAGAATTTGTGATCAAATTGAAAATCGGCAAATGTTGAATATTGAATTAACATGTTCATTGTTAGACTTTTGAAAGTAATTAAACGGAAATATTGCATGATTTATATTTTGCTGTTTACGTTTTTAATTGACATAGAACACAGTTGAAATGACAAGAACAATTTTTTAACTAAAAAAAAATTCAATTTCATGTTTCTCAGCTTCTTTCCAAAGTCACCACCAATCAATTATTTGCATAATAACCAAAATTTAACAGAATTAAATTCAGAAGAAAATTAACCATTAATTGTGACGTTATTTATTGTAGTATGTTGGTTAGTCGGAAAATGTATGTAAACTTTACTTGTACTAACTATTACCTACTTACATGAATATTTTAGCGGTTTTTTTAAAAAAGAAAATGAATAACAAAACAAAATGAACAAGATAAAAAAAAACAAGGAATTTTAAGTAGAACTAAATATCAAATTTAGTTCGATTTGTTTAACTACAAAGTGAATAAATTCTAGTGGTTTATTTTCCGTGAGACGATATGAAATAAGTATATTAACTTAATCAAAGGTGAATAGATGGAGAAGTCGATGTTGGGGGAGATCGAAGTCACTGGTTAAAAATGAAGATTACATACAGACTATATAGTTCACTGGTATGTATCAAATAAAATGTAAATTGTAAGTATAGCGTTGTGAAGATCATTAAATTTTACTGAAATCCTGAACCGTTCTAAGTTACGCCACCATTGGAAACCTGAAAGCACTGAACAGCCGTTTCGTCCTTGTACGCGACTCCTTAGTAGTGAACACACACGACCCACATCATTGATCAATATTATCATGATATATTACAATATAATATGTTTGGTATTTTTCAAGGATTGTATATACAACAATCAAATTTTGCTCCTATTGAGATTAAAGTGAATTAAACAGTCAATCATAATAAACACACAAACCGGGATAAATGTTTGTTACCCCAATTCTCTCTAGTATATGAACACAGCAAGATGAAATTAGAATGATGGGAAGTGAAAGGAAATATAAATGATAGTAGTATCAGTTATATTTAAAGTGAGCACTGAAAAATAAGATTTAAAAAGAAGGAATTTGACTAAGCCAGGCATACTGAAACTCAAAACCTAGAGAAGGACATTAAGTGAATGTATATAGACCACTGGGATCGATTGTACGCCATATTATGCAAAGTCTCCAACTACCGATCACAGTTTTCTTATGGACTATAATCAGGTTAATTGTTAACATTTAGGTACTATATATTGAAGTTTTGGAATTCATTGCAGATATAATTGTACGATGTAAGATGAATGCTTGTGGTTGACATCAAATTTTTAAATTGGAATTTCTAAGTATTGATAGATTTCTTGAAAATATTTATTTATAGCAATCTAAAAGATTGCACTGCTCTAACTAATTAAGCTTACTGTGGTTAGTCATTATAAAGGACTACATACACAATGAAAGTGACTAATCTCTAGCGACCGACCAGAAATACATATATTTATCTGTCATATGACAGTTAAAAGATTACATTGTGAATGGTAGGTGAAAAGCGTTTGTACTAATTGTAATTGTATATATGGATGTATAAAGCACAGCTGAATGATTTGAACATAGTTAAAGATTGTATTTCTTTTTAATACCCAAGATGATTTAAAATTATATCGAATGTATAACAGTACTATAGGTAAATAGCATTAAAATGAACATTAATCATTCAAGCAAAGTGAAATTATTCAATGTTTTCTGATTGTATCAGTTGTTTTGCTCAAATAAATGCTCAAAAACCTAACTGTTTTAGTTTCATAACTGAGTTATAAAGACTTCAAGGATACATTACAGTAAAGGGTATTAAAAAGAATTCTTTGTTTACAGGATTACAATGTAATGTTTGTATTTGAAGTTATTTTTCACATCCAAGGACGAATATCACCTAGAGAAACATTAAAAACTAGAGAGCATTTGGCAGATATTTTATCCTAGGGTCAATACTGTTCGATATTAAATATACAAAACTCTCCCAGGAATCGGACATAAGACTTTACTGACGGAGTTATGGATGTACACTCTTGAGCTAATGTTAAATCAGGTTAAAATAACCACCAAAATTTCTATGTAATTCAACGGTTCTCCACGTGATATCAGCCCTTAGAGGAACGGTCAATACCAATCCTCTATTTTAATAGAAATGTGTGTCATCATTAGAAAAACATGATTGTACAACTCACTTTATCTGACTTATCCGATGGTGCAGGTGAATTTATTCTAATTGTTGGTACTTGATCAAGTAAACTATCTTTTCTTACATTATGATTTGATAAAAAGTTTTCATTAGTTAATTGTTTTTCGTTAGGTAAATTGGGATGATAACTGTGTTGAAAAGGAGAATAATTCAACGAGATGTGATAGAAAAGTTAATGGACAAGCAGTGCTTGAACTAAACAATAGATATTACCTTAACAAATTTCATCACAACAAATATTAATTGCAAAAAAAGTATTTAAAGCAAGACGTTAAAAGACATGTTTTGTTTTAGTTCTGGTCCGGCAACAAGGAACAATTCAATAGTATTTAGAATAGATGGATTATGGATAGTAGTCAAATCCAGGACATGGGTTTCGTTCTCTTTGGGGCTCAACGACTAAATGACCACATTGGGACTCGAACCTATCATTTCTTGCTCTAATCGCCCAACACGTTATCCATAGAACTATTGAGTTCAAATAACCGTTAGTTTGTTTAGCTGGTATGGTATTTATCACATCATGAGTATTTATCCGTTGCTGATAATCAGAACTGAGTTTCTATCAATCCTTGTTTGTATTCATGCATTCTATGTAGATCGCCTAGATACAGAAATATCATAATTTTTGTAGAAAAGAGAGATTATGGCCAGCATTGGAATTCAGGATAGAATATATATACTCCAATAAAAAGTGACCAACGTCTGAATAGAACCAGTATTTTCAAAGTATTAAAAAAACATACTCCTTGAACAATAATTGATGACCTGATTATAGTAGAAAACTATATTTGACACATCAAATAGAACCTGATTTATGAATACAGTAGCATAATTAATTAAAACCACGTTCCAAATGTCCTGAGATTCATTAAGGCTAGATTTTTGAAGAGTTGAATAAACGAATAAAATTCTTGAATAGAGGAATTCATCGAGATAATTAAATAGGGTTGGTTGGACTTATGGCTGAGTGAATTTGAAATCGATTGAAACTTCCAATGTAGGTAAGTTCATAGTGTAACGATTGATAATATAGATGGGGACGACCAACGGTTGATTAAATAATCTAATGATAACATTGCCAAGGGTAACACTACTTGTCAAAAGGTCAATAGGTTAGAACTAATACAAATCTAGATAAAAAATCCAACTATAATAAATCATTTTTAAAATTCAGTAAACAATACAAAAACATATGTGGTATGCATTTTTTGTGGAGTACGAGAACTTACACAGAAGATCGTCTGCTAGCAGAAGGCGATGAGGAACTCGACGAGGATGATGACGACGATGATGAGGAACTTGACTCTGAAGAATCCTCTAATTCGTCCAAATGTTCTTGTAATGTTTGTGGTTGTTGAGCTAGTTCTTCTTTAGTTTTAAATTCAAGAAATTTACTCTTTTTCGTAAAAAAAATGCGATTAACGGATATAATGGTGGTACTATTAATCCAATTAATATGAGTGCTACTTTGGCACCGACAAGATCACCTTTACGTAGACCACCATACCACAAATCATTTAATATTGCCTGTGTACAAGGATGACCAATGAACACTTTGGATTCACACATATAAGCTAAACTTAAACATGTGTTTTTTGAAAATGCTTGCAATTCATATGTGAGCAAACGTTTAGCTTGATCTTGATCGTGTCGATAACAATGATCTTGTAAATCAACAGCTAGTCGTTCCAAAGCACTAAATTAATCGGAGAATAAGAGTAAAATGGCTCAGTAGGTAAGAATAAACACTAGTTGGAAAAATAGGAAAATTAAGCATGTACCCTAGCCAACATATTGGACGACATTTAGAGCTAATTATAATCACTTATTTCAATACCAGATGTTTTATGATAGTTAAGAATTCTCAGTTCTGTAACAAATTCTCATTTATTATTAAATTCAAGTTTGACGATTTAAGAAAAATATTTAAAAACGTTTACAAAACTGATTTCATTTCCAAATATTTTTGACCGTTAGTTCTCTCATGATATTAGACCTTAATTGCATCCTGCAACTAATATCTACACGCTGGGTTGTGGGCTTTCAGACTTCATACAAGTGTACATGCAGATGATAAACATAATTAGTTAAAACAAACAAACAAATAAATAGCGCTCGCGCGCGAGAACGAACGTCCTGGGTTCGAATCCGGCGCGCGGGATCGTGGATGCGCACTGCTGAGGAGTCATATACTGCGACGAAACGGCCGTCCAGTGCTTCCAGGTTTTCCATGGTGGTATAGCTTTAATCGACTCATGAATTCAACTATCAAATTACTATAATCTCCACAAAACTCCTTTCTGAGAATAGATAACTGTTTTGTTTTGGCTAGGCGAGATCTAACTCGAGAGTATTAGATGTTTAAGGTATCGAATAAGAATCCAGTTGTCTATAATTTTAATACAATTTGTAATGTAGGATGTAATATCTTTTTGAAGGTCGTCCGGTTTGGAATTTTCTTCACTTCTGATGTGTTCCGTAACAGGTTGAAACAACTACCCAATCAACTTCAACACACTCGACTTTGTTAAGATATTCGAATCAAAGAAATTATTATTTTTTCATAAATATTTTATCTCGATATACAATTAACATGACTGTTTTTTGATAGGTTTTAATTTGTTTTTTTGTACAAAAATTCATATTGTTACTGAAAGAGAAGATAAATTTGTCTTATTACAGAAAACATTCCGAATGAATAGACATCAATCAAGCTGATTGTGGATAGTTAGTCAACTAATTGTAGATTAATAAAGATGTATATTGGTTACAATATAATAGGCTCTAAGAAACTTCACAGTATCTTGTTCTTTGTCAGAATTAAGGATTGTAAGTTTGATAATACTGCGGTTGGGCATCGAGGCAGCTCAATTGTTAGGAGTAAGAAAATAAGAAAGAAATAGTTTCCAATTTCTCTCGATCATCAACTCCGCCTGTAGCTCTAACAGGGTTACTGCCGGTCCCAAGCCCGGATAAAGGAGGAGGGTTGGGCATGGGGTTAGCGTCCCCATCCCGTAGAAAACTAACTCGCTAAAAAAACGCTTACCAGAAAAAATAATCCAAACCATTTAAACTCTGCCCTGGGAGTTAGAAGGTCTTCAGTTAGAAGAATTATGACGCTTCATGGTGAAAGCCGAGTTCCTTCGGAAGCCACGAGGCCGATGCCCCTTCTAACAACCAGAGCAAAAATTTTTATAGGTACATGGAACGTTCGAACAATGTGGGAAACCGGGAAGACCAGTCAAATAGCAATGGAAATGAGGAGATACAACTTAGCAGTACTGGGAATCAGCGAAACCCACTGGACCCAAGCTGGACAGAAAAGGCTAGCTACGGGAGAGATGCTGCTATACTCCGGTCACGAAGAGGAAAATGCTCCACACACTCAGGGAGTCGCTCTTATGCTGTCCAAAGTAGCACGAAATGCACTTGTAGGATGGGAGTCTCACGGATCCAGAATCATCAAAGCATCATTCAAAACAAAGAAGGAGGGGATCTTAATGAATATTATCCAATGTTATGCACCCACCAATGATAGCAACGACGACATTAAAGATCAGTTCTACGAGCGGCTGCAGTCAATCATTGAGAAATGCCGAAGAAAGGACCTAACTATTCTGATGGGAGATCTAAATGCCAAAGTCGGAATAGACAACACTGGATATGAAGATATTATGGGACGACATGGACTGGGAGAAAGAAACGAAAATGGAGAAAGATTTGCAAATTTGTGTGCATTCAACAAATTGGTCATAGGAGGCACAATATTTCCACACAAGCGTATACACAAGGCTACATGGATCTCACCGGACCACACTACAGAGAACCAAATAGATCATATTTGCATCAACAAAAAATTCCGAAGGACAATGGAAGATGTGAGAACCAGGAGAGGTGCTGACGTAGCTTCAGATCACCACCTAGTTGTAGCCAATTTAAAACTGAAGCTGAAAAAGAACTGGACAAGTGGACAAACAGCACTACAAAGGTTCAATACAGCCTTCCTTCGAGATACTGACAAACTCAATGAATTCAAGATAGCTCTCAACAACAGGTTCCAAGCCTTACAAGATCTACTGAAAGAAGAAGAAACTACTATGGAGGACAACTGGAAAGGCATCAAGGAAGCATTAACTTCAACGTGTCAAGAGGTTCTGGGCCTAAAGAAACACCATCATAAGGAATGGATCTCTATAGAAACACTGGACAAGATCAAAGAAAGGAAGAACAAGAAGGCAGCAATTAACAACAGCCGAACACGAGCAGAGAAAGTCCAAGCACAAGCTGAATACATAGAAGCAAACAAACAAGTGAAGAGGAGCATTAGAGCCGACAAGAAGAAATACGTGGAAGAACTAGCAACGACGGCAGAAAAAGCTGCTAGAGAAGGAAATATGAAACAGCTTCACGATACAACGAAGAAACTAGCAGGGAAATACAGTAAACCAGAGAGGCCGGTCAAAGACAAAGAAGGCAAGCCAATCACCGAAATTCAACAACAGCGTAACAGATGGGTAGAATACTTCGAGGAACTCCTGAATAGGCCGGCTCCAATGAATCCACCGGACATCGAAGCAGCACACATAGATCTTCCTATAGATGTCAACCCACCAACGACGGAAGAAATTAGAATGGCCGTCAGACAAATCAAGAACGGGAAAGCAGCAGGACCCGACAACATACCAGCTGAAGCACTGAAATCAGACATCGAAGCAACCACAAGCATGCTATACCTTCTATTCAAAAAGATTTGGGAGGAGGAACAAGTGCCAATGGACTGGAAAGAAGGACACCTCGTCAAGATTCCAAAGAAAGGAGATCTGAGCAAATGTGAAAACTACAGAGGCATTACACTACTGTCAATACCAGGGAAAGTCTTCAACAGAGTGTTGCTGAACCGGATGAAGGATGCAGTAGACGCCCAACTTCGAGATCAACAAGCTGGATTCCGTAAGGATCGGTCGTGCACAGACCAAATTGCAACACTACGGATCATCGTCGAACAATCAGTTGAGTGGAACTCATCACTATACATCAACTTCATTGATTATGAAAAGGCATTCGACAGTGTAGATAGGAGGACATTATGGAAACTTCTTCGACACTACGGAGTTCCTGAGAAGATTGTCAACATTATCCGGAACTCATACGACGGACTACAGTGCAAAGTAGTGCATGGAGGACAGCTGACAGATGCATTCCAAGTAAGGACTGGAGTCAGACAAGGCTGTTTACTCTCTCCCTTCCTCTTTCTTCTGGTGGTCGACTGGATTATGAAGACCTCAACATCTGAAGGAAAACACGGAATACAATGGACAGCTCAGAATCAATTAGACGATTTGGACTTCGCAGACGACCTAGCCCTCCTATCACGTACACACGAACAGATGCAGATGAAGACAGCCAGTGTAGCAGCAGTCTCTGCATCAGTAGGCCTCAGCATACACAAAGGGAAAACCAAGGTCCTCAAATTCAAGCGGAGAACAGCAATCCAATCACTCTTGATGGCGAAACTCTGGAAGATGTAGAGTCCTTCACATACCTGGAAGCATCATCGATGAACAAGGAGGTTCAGATGCAGACGTAAAGGCGAGGATCGGCAAAGCAAGGGTCGCATTCCTACAATTGAAGAACATATGGAACTCAAAACAACTTTCAACCAATATCAAAGTGAGAATCTTCAATACGAACGTCAAGGCAGTTCTACTGTATGGAGCTGAAACTTGGAGAACTACAACAACCACAATCAAGAAAGTACAAGTATTTATAAATAGCTGCCTACGCAAGATACTCAACATCCACTGGCCGGATACCATCAGCAATAGCCTTCTGTGGGAGAGAACAAACCAACTTCCAGCTGAAGAAGAAATTAGGAAAAGACGATGGAAATGGATAGGACATACATTACGCAAATCGTCAAACTGCATCACGAGGCAAGCCCTAACTTGGAACCCTGAAGGGAAGCGAAAAAGAGGAAGGCCAAAGAACACATTGCGTCGGATAATAGAAGCAGATATGAAAAGGATGAATTACAACTGGACGGAGCTAGAAAGGATTGCCCAGGACAGGGTTGGATGGAGAATGCTGGTGAGTGGCCTATGCTCCTTCACGAGGAGTAACAGGCGTAAGTAAGTAAGGAAGTAAGTATCAGGATATTCCTATACTCAGCATATACACAGATATTTCTAATAAGTAGATGAACGCAGGAAACATAAACATAGCTAAATGGTATCGAATGATATATCTTGCATACAAAAACATGCTGTACATGATGATTTTTATATAATTTATGACGAATGTTGATGGATTATGACTTAATTTTGAAGGGATTTAGTAAGAGTCTTTTGGAAATTGAGTTATATTCGGGGGCCTGACGGTTGAGGCGCTCGACTTTCAACCACCAAGTCCCGAATTCGAATCCATCTCCGTCCAATTCGGTTTCAGAGACCGGGTAGCATCATCAGCCCTCAAAATCAGATGATGGTTGGTGCACAAGCACTTGGTGAGTGAGCTCATCAATTATGTTAATAATCAAATTGATTGAAACTGAAATTGTACCACTGAAAGCCAATCTTGTGGCTCTATTTGTGAAGTGGTCTCTGAGAGATTCGCAAGTGCTGCGTTCGACCCCCAGGTGAAGTTTAAATTGTATAGTGTGAAATTCCAATGCTGAAACAAAACAGCTACTCAATGTTATCTGATTTTTACCGGCACGTCAACTTGGATCAACTTTTGCCGAATACTCTACAAAATACATATTCTGAACGTGTCAAGACTTATATGTTTTACGAGAAAAGATTTCATTTTCAGTTATGAAGGTCATTTTTGAAATGTTGAATATATATTCGACAATAATATTTTACAAAATATAAATACTTGTTGAGAAAAAGCCTAAATAATATACTTTCTAACATGGAATATTTGGCAAACAAACAGTAGGGGCTAATAAAAAAAGGCATTTACTCAACAGGAAAATAATAGTGGTGAGATGTTAATTAAACTATCCAGGAACCTAACAAAAAATATTTGATAAATTCTTTACCATGTGTTTAAAGTGGATAGAACCGTTAATAAACAAATAAGAGGATAGGAGTACATGTAAAATGAGATGTGTGTGGATCGATAAAAGTGTAATTACATCAAGATGATGCGAGGAACAAAGCAAAAACAACAATCCAGGCAGAATAATGTAACGGAAAAAATTAAAATAACAAAAATTGTCAGTAATAACTAGATGTACAACTATGGGTGAGGTCATTGGAAGACGGAATTCAGTAACATATAAGGGTGAGATAGTGATTCTATGTAAGTTTTAAAAACTAAGTATATGAAAAACACACGTGAATGAAATTGTTAGCGTGGATGAAATAACGATCGGCTTAGAGAAGATGTAATAACAAATAAACACAATGAAATAATAATTATAGACTTCTGTCTACCACTGACCTCACCCATGGTTGTACATATAGTTATAACTGACAGCCTTTGTTATTTCATTTTTTCTATTACCGATTTCTATAAATTCATATTACATTACACCAATGTTATACTTTTATACAGATATGATTGTAAACAGCTGAAGAGAAACAACGAAATAAAGTGAATTTATATTAGTTTGCCTCAGTTTTTGTTTTTAGATGTATAAAGGGAACCAATTGTATGAAGTTATTTATTTTATAATTACTTTATGAAATATTTCAATGTAGTCACCTTCACGACATCATTGCATAAATTGCTTTTAATTAATTAACAATACCAACAATAAAATACAATTATTAAACTGAATTTGAAACAAATGAAACACGGAGTAACGTAAAAGTTATAAGATATAGGCTGTTATGCTATAAATTCCTAATACGAAAGTACTGTAAAGATTTGTCAGCAGATATACTGAAAATATTGATATATTTGACCTTTCCGGCAGGGACAATATTTTTTTTCATAACTAAGCATAACTTTTAACCACACTCTGTATTCAATGGAATAAATATTAGTGGTTTTGGCCACTTATATCCATCAACTAAACTACCCGTATAAATGAAAGAAAATCGATGTTAAGTAATGTTAACATTTCAGGAAACATACTTGTTTGGTAGAAGTATGGCATTTAGATCAATCTGCAATCGACAACTGGATCTACATAAATACACTGTATCAATTTATGAAGAAAAGTTCAACCAATCACACGTTTAGTGGTCTACTAAAAGGAACAATCAACCGGGACACATTAAGGTAACAAATAACATTGTGAAAACCAGTAGAAAAACAAGGTCGTTAAGACAGGTTGGCTTAATAGCTGTGTAATAATCAAAACGTGCACTTTTACATGAAGTACCTGCTGATGTTGTCAAGAGGGATAAAAAATAGTTTTACATTTAAACTGTCTAACTCGTAAAATATAAAATTATCGAAAACATTTATTTAAACTGAAAATCTTCATCGTTTCGACATATTTAAAATGCACACATTGTATATTACTTACAGTTCATGTGAACGGCATTCATTAAGCAATTCAATATCGGTTTCTTCATCTAAAGTAACATGTCGAATACTCCGTAATAGTTTCACTGAAAACAAAGCCTATTTTAACATAATAAAAAATTATTGAAAATAAAAAGAACATTATCATGTATGTACTTAAGAATTATTGATTATTTGTAAACTAACTTTCATTAGTAATAGTGATTATTTCTTGGTCAAATGGTATGCATTCTTTTTTTTTTTAATTAATCAACAGTAATCTAAGACACTTAGAGAAATATATAGGTTTCCAGATAACCAATTATCTAAGAGGAACACAGTTAAGTATTTGATATAAATACTTTGTAGTTTGCCAATCCGAATTGTTTAACTTTCACTGTTTACTTTAATACGATCATAATGCAACGGCTCATATAATAGTGTAAACTACAAAATTATCGAGTATCTTCTTTTTTCTCAGACAATTACTGTGAAATTTCATACACATAGTTCCCTTGATCATTTTGAAAAGAGCTCTTTTCAAAATTACTGTGAAGTTTGAACTCCAACTTTGAAGATTTGTAATTCAGTAATACTTTACATGTTTTCACATCAGACTTTAAAGAAGATGTTTTTATTAGACTTATTTTCATTTGAAAGATGAGATATTTAAATAACTAAGTAGAATGGCCTTTTATGACACAATTGCTTCAGTACTAACTGATCTTCAGAGGACAGTTAATATCAAATTATTCAAACGTTATTGGGGAAAGAATCTCACTAACCAAAATCTTTTAAGCGAAATTCGAGGCTGTGTGGTTCAGTATTAAACTGAACAGTAACGCGTATTCATTAGTTGAGCAAATCACCTAGATGACTTGGTACATTTGCGGTATAAAACTCTTGTCAATTGATAATACCAATTAAATTTAATTGAATATTCATAACTTAAAACATTGAAAAATAGGCTAATACAAATGTTAAATAAAAACTTTCACATACATACGCGAGTAAGATTTCAAGTTACCTGGTTTGTTGTCAATAAATGATAGTTTTTATGTGTAAAAATAAATGTGATAATATTACTTCTATTCATGTTCCCTCAATGTCATTTACAGCTATTCGATTGATCGCTCTTGCTTTTAGTTCGCTACTTTTGTTGTCTGTCGCTAAACATATAATATTGTTCCTCTAAGGTTTTAACTTCTCAAATATCGGAGCTTTTTCTCAAACTCTATTTTCAGACGTATTGAGGGTTCCTGTTGAAGTGTTGTGTGCCAATTACCTAATCTATCGATTTTACATAGATCCAGTTTTGTATTACAAAAATATCCCAGTCGCTCTCAATTAGGAATAACAGTAGGTCAAAAGAAAATATAACTATATATCTACTAAACTTTAGGACATTGACAGTTACTGGATCGCATGAGGTCACATTCTTAATTACAGTACACGAAACTTCATTATATTGAAAAGTAATCTTAAGCTTTTAATAAAAAAACTTTACACTTGATATTTCGTTGGACATTATGTAATCAATCGAATTTCAACTAATACTATAGTCAATACAACCTAGCTGATTTATTGAAGGTAAAAATCCACTAAATATATAAGAAAAACAATAGTACTGATTAGAACACTTGCTTTAGCAACGGATTCTTCTCCAGCTAAAACTAAGAATTTAGCCATATCTAAACGTCGAGTTAACAATGTCCATTGTAATAATTCAGTGTAGGGATAACGAAAATATCGGTTTGATTGATTAATATCATTTGATGAAGTTGAATATGGTACATGTTGTTGTGAAGTATGTTGTCGATTGATAATATTTGTTGTGTGTTGTGTAACTAATTCTTTTGAAGTGATTAGATTAGATATTGATCCAGGGTTTAATGTGCAAGGTGGAATCGATTTATCTGATGCATTGTTTAGAATATTACTTGAACGGGAAGTTTTACTATCCACTGGTTCCTATTGTAAAGAATATGAAGAGATTAGTGAAAATAAAACAAGAATATAACAAAGTTATAACTTATTTCACATAACAGTCGAAAAACATTCGTTTTCATACCAAACAATATTGAATTTAGGAACTCAGGCTTCATTGTGTACGCCTAATCTTCACAAACTCTATTTAATGACGTTAGGAGTTTTCTGAAAGCCACCACGAACCATCAAAAGTCAGAACAAAATACACGTAGATTCATGTTACAAAGACTAGGGGCCACATTACAAAGCGGTCGATATAGTTATATTAACGTTAAGGACTTGAGAAATATACTGTTAGTTACTAATCGGTAATTGTAAGCATCTCAGTTTTGCAAGAGCTAGATTGAGATTAGCTTAGAAATGTGATAGTCTCAGGTTGAGGTTAGATAGCGTCTGTTTTACTCTATATTGCGAGTACGACTTGTCGACTGGTGACGGCCAGTATGAAACGTGGTTTCAGGGTTTCTTGCTAACTACGAGAAACCACCTAAATTGCAAATAAAAAGATTGCTTGACTTATTTTGTTGGTCCACTGTTCGAGGATTAGAAAAAATATTTAATTATTCAATTAAATTTAGAGAACATAATTGTAACTTACCGAAACTGTTGAACCGTGCTTATTTGCAAATGTGACATTAACATTCGGTAGCCAACCATTACCATGATTAGGTGATCCCATTAAATCTGCTGTGGATGGTTTACTACAATAGGAATGCTGATAACCACCACCGACCAAATTCTCAATTAATTGTCCAACTGATCGTAATGTAATTTTCTGTAAATTAAACATGATATTTCAAAAGTGTATGGTATTAATATAAATCATGTGAATTGACAAAAATAATAACGATTATTATTAAAATGTAACATGAGTATTCCTATTAGATATCTATTTACTGCGAAGTAGCAGCAGCGATAGAAATGATTCAAACATGAAGTTGATGCGCTTTTAATATTAACAAATGCGTTGTAAAAGGAAACAATATTAATGTTAAAGTCAACATTATGCAATGAGCACACTAAATTCAATTTTTTTAAGTAATCCGCACCATGAGAAGCGATAACAAAAACATAAACAACGTAAAACTGTTATACGCGACGATGACATAATGGCACTGGTAATTCAAATACATAGTTGGACAAGTCAGTAATGACTTATATGGTGTTTAAATTAGGTTTGTGAGACCCCCCCCCAGAAAAAAATATGGGTGATCATTGTGATAACTTGCGGCCAATTAAAGAACAGTGATTTATCGACAGGACCAATGACGCACTTATCGGTCCTGCTTCCCGGTAAGTTCAGAACACCAATCTCAGCCTCACCGATATGAATCATTTATTTCAAACATACTGGGTTTATATACCAAATCAGACAGACCACATCGTACCATAAAATGGAAAATAACATTTGTACAAGATTTAGCCAAATGTGGCTGTGAATATAGAAGGTAGTGATTAATAGACAGGAAATAATTCAAGAATGGAAAATCGTATAATTACAGTTCATAGGTTAAAATAAAGTTTATGATAAGAGAGAAATGTATATGAATAGCTTAGTTAATTAACAATTATACGATAAAAGTATACGCATAGTATTGGTCCACGAATGGATCCCAAAAAATTACCACTCATTATTCTTATTGGGACATAACACTCAGAAAATAAGATCCAGACAGAGAACTTATCACTGAATCATTTCTATTTAACAATGATAGATACTTTGAAATTATATTCTAAAATCTCTCTGACTATTACTTCGTTTATTTCCTTATTCAAAAACTGTAGAACTTGGCACATGTAGGACCTAGTTCAAGTAACCACCCTACAATAGAACAGCGAGATGAAATTATGAAAATAAATGCCAGTGATAAGATTCGTACTAGGATCAAAGGTAGTACAAACAATTAGGCACAGACAATATAATTAGATGAGAAAGATTTATCTCGGGTAGTGAAGTAGCAAAGAATGATCGAATTTGAGTCATTGAGATCGTGTTTGAGCAATAATACGCAACCTCTCCAGCCTTTAAGTACGATAACCGTGAGGACCATATTTAAAGAATCTACATTTACTTACTCCACTGAGTTCAAAAGTCAGTGGCTTTGTGAAATGTCACGTTTTGGCTTGTTCGCTCATAACCTTCTTACAACCTATTCCTTCCTACCCCATCAAATATTGATTGTCTATTCACATGTGGTCCAGAATACATAATACGTCTCCCAGCCACTCCAGCAGATAAAGACTGACTACCTCGTCAAACAATTGCTCATCTTTACTTAGAAATCTTTATTCAACAGCAGCTGTATCATATCCTCATATGTGATGTATTTTTACTACCATTGAAGTAACTGCTTCTATGAATTCGGTGTCCATCTTGTGCAAATGAAGTCTAGCAACTTGGATTGCTGCATATATGTGGCTGATCCTACGTTGTAGGTGATTGACTGACTTGTCTCTTATTGATTTCTACTCCGGACTCACTAAGAGTGACTACTTGTAATTGTGTTGAATAAAGTGTTGTCTAGTCTATACTCTGGTACTCTTTTCAGGGTCATAAATCCTGAATTTGATGTAACCTGATTAGTCTTATTATCATTTCAACGTATTATCGTAGTATAGTTGAAAGTGAGAAGCATATTTTAAACATCCGCTATAGCACGAAGAGAACATATATATATATATATAATTCGGTAATTCTATGTGAAGTCACACTAACTTTTATTATTGTCTGTCAGTTATAGTCTTGAAAAAAATAAGTTATTGTAGTATGCCCTCTAAATATTTTTATTTTGACCTTGTATACAAAACTGACGTACATTAATACGATGTGTAAAATATTTTTGTATTATTGACTTTGTTATGAGATAAAACTGTGTTCAACTTTAAAAAAAAATCATAACATTCAGATATCATCAATAGTTTATTATTTTTAAAGTTTTCTTATATGTTTATTTCTAGGTAACTTACAGTAGGGATTAATATAAGTTAAGGTATTGATGAAAACTAAACTATACAGCTATTTTATCGTTACATGTTAAAAAAAATCCCACCATGGATTGAGTAAGAAACCTTCATGTCTTGTGACTAACATTTAACGCTTAGAACTAATGAGTTAAAATCTAATTAACTTGCGTTTATATTTGCTTGGAGTCCTGGTAAAATTATTGTTTTCAAAGTTTCATATACACTGAATATCATATTATTCAGATAAGAAGGAAGGTAAAATTCAAGCTGACTTATATTTCATTTTTATTAATCCTGTTGGCAAATAAAACGACAAATAAAAGACGATTCGTAAATTATGTTTAATTATTTAAGACCTGAATCTTCAAAATCGAATATGTAAGGTTTCATTGGTACAGGAGAATAGTAATGAGTTACCAAGACAGTGTAAAGGCAAACTGATTAATTGACTGTGTAAAATATTCAATAAATGGAAAAAAATTAAACAAATTTTTACTTTTAAACAACAGTATAATTGTGCTTATAACATCTTAGCATGTATCATTGTTCAAAACTAGAAGGATGAAATATAACAATAGAATGTTTACAAATATAAGATTTAAAAAAAGGACAATTTATTAAAACAACATGTATTGTATTCACTTTAAAGTTACTGTTTACCTGTTTTGTTCCTAGAACTTTTGCAAATAATTTATGAAAAGATTGGTTATTCACATCAACATTATATAATTCTTCCAAACGTTCACGAGTTAAAAATCGTTGAATTCTCAATCCTTTAGTAAGTAATAACTGCACAAATTCCAACCGATCATTTAATAAAGCATCAGCCATAGCATTTTCAAGTGTCGTTTTCTGTAGTTTAGTTTTAAAAAAATAATGACACAAAAAGTCAGTTGACTATCAATTAAAAAAGATGCTACATCTTTGTTGAGAATAGGACACAGTGAAAAAGGGAGCAATTTGAACACCTGATAATCTATTTTACTGAAGATACATATTCTTTGGGGACATAACAGTATGTTCTGACTAGTATAAAACGTAGGTACAAAGGTTGTTGATCGATTAGCTCCAAGAACCGAGCAATTAAATAGTCAAGTACTATGTGAGTGTGAATGAGGCATAAAAATATTTCAGTTTTTCAAAGTACTATATACGATGATAAACTTTACCATTTTATAATCTAAATTAATCTATAACTATTTTCATTGATGAACTCTGAACAGTGAGAAATGCATAAATTATATCAAATTATGATAGTCATGGACCGTGTGAATGATATAATACGCTAGATAATGTTGTTTTTTATATTATCAAGTAAATCCTCGTTACAAATTTAAAGAGAAAATCCTTACTAGAATTTAATTAAAGTTAACCTTTTTTGAAATTCAATATTAATGAGTTGAAAGATTAATATTTAATCGAATTTTTAAGCTAATTTCATTCTTGTTTATTGAAAGTAGATACTTAATGAATCTTAGATCAATTAAAAATTTATATTGAAATGAATAAAAAACGAATTTTGTTTGAAAATGAAAAAATTTGTTAGATAATAAACGAAAACACAACTGGACGTAACTAGTATATTATTTCATGCAAAATTATAGAGTATCTTGTTAAAATATAAGAATCATAAATAAAATACTTTATTTGAAAATATTCCATCAACTGTTCTTTACATTCTGTATGATCCTTCCAATTTTTTAATATTTTCCATTCTGTTTTCATTAATTCTATCTTCTTAGCTTTCTGCTGAGATGCATTTTACTTGTGATTGATGTTATATACTACTTATGTTTGTTGACATAGCTAGCATACACCACAAGTATTTAGTAAATTACGCTATTAAAAGCGATTTGCCAATTGATCGCTAAATTATACATTGACTGACTAAATATTTTGTACCTTTTTAGCATATTCTCCCGCAACAGTTGACATACAAAGGAACTGAGTAATATTTTCAATTTTTTTCAAAATTTTACGTATAGAGTCTATATACATATTAGAGTTTAAGTGTCAATAAACCTATCAAGCAGTATTTTCGTTGTGGTTAACTGAAGTCCAGGAAAATGGATAGTAATCATCTGCTCACCAGTGACTGACTTCAAGAGATACTCCTGGAGTTCCAGTGAAAAGTCGTTACCAGTGGAGTTCAACCAGTTCTGTTGTGAGATATCAACTCACTGAAGACAATGGTGTACGGTAACGCAACTTCGTGGATTGATTGAAGTTAGACATTAACACCGTTGGATGCTGGCTCAGTGGTCTAGTTTGTTAAGCGCCTGGAGCGAGGCTGACACGTCCTGGGTTCTAATCTCGCGAGGCGGGATCGTGGATGCTCACTGCTGAGGAGTTCCATACTAGGACAAAATGGCCGTTCAGTGCTTCCAGGTTTTTTATGGTGGTCTAGCTTCAATTGATCCATGATTTCAATCAGTGAAGTAAATTATTAGTTTGAAAATTGTTAATGTTCAATGTTTTAACTGTTTGAGCAAATTAATTACAGCTACTTTAGTACATTTACCTAAGGTGAATCGTGGTAACGGTATTGTTACTTAAATTTCAAATTTGTGAAACGGAATATCCATTCGATTTCAGTATCCTTCAGTACTAACACTTAACGAAGTAAAAAGTTACGACTTTAAGTTGGGTGATATATGCACCAATTAAACATCTCTAGTATCATATTGAATAATAGCAGTGATCTATTTTTAAATAAACACCAAATAAATTCTAGAATGGATATTTAAAACTTACAGACCAATTGTTGAATTTGCAAATACTTTAGAACGTGCTATATCTGGCCTATTCCATGCCATAGTTAGTGATAATTGTTCAGCTGGTGTTAGATTTTGACCTGAAACTATAAAAAAGACAAGATATTTATAGGTGTTAAGTAAGTGAAATAACTGCGAAAGTAGGAGCCAGGATTCTCTAAAACAGTGAACAGTGTTACGAGCTTCTATTTCACTGAGAAATATATCTATGCAAAGCATGAAATAAACAGAAAAATGAAAGAGCTGAATTCATACCATAGAAGAATCCTATAGTTTTCTTTTGCATTACAAAAGATTATTTAATAAATGATTCATCTGTTTATCGGTATTCTCACAGAGGAAGGTAAAAATTTTGGCATTGCACCTGACCGATTTAGATGGTCTTAGCATGAGCCTCCTTGGAAATAAGCATCCACGATTCGACAACAGATCAAAGCCATAGCCATCAGACCTGGAGATGAGCAACTAATTATCAGATAAATGAGTTGGCATCCAGTAGTCCACATTTATAACTTCAGTTTATTAGGTAGACCTCAGCATTGATTAACATTAATGGGTTCTTCCTAAAGTTTCAGAAAGAAGCTCTGACTGGTGGAGTTCAAGTATTTAGTATGCAAGACGAATATCATCACTGGCAAAGGATAGTGGTCAAGTAACAATGTGAATTGGTTGGAGTTAGACATATAAACCACTGGATACTAACTTGGAGGTCTAAGGGGTTACAGCAAGGATGAAACAGGTGTACAGTGATTACTGTTTGTCATTTATTGTGTAGATAGAACCAGTCTGTGATGTTAACGAGCATGACACTTATTTTAATATAAGAGCCTACAGCCAAATGACCGAGAAGCTCAAATCTATTGAACGTATTGTTTTTATAACATATGATGTATCAATAAGGTTATTAAAATGCAGCCTTCACCGATTTAACAAGATTGTACAAATATTTTTGTAGATCACTGATTTTGCGTCAATCAATTAGTTTACTTGATGAAGTGATGTTCAGACATGTAAACGCAATATTAATTCAAGAAATAACTGATTGCTGAACAGAGTCGTTTGTTAGGATGTAAACATTCTGGTTTTAGTTAATACAGTGAACGCAGATATCATATAGAATGCTTCAAAATTAGTCACCGTTGTGCAGCTGGATAACTTCCATATTTTCATTCCAATCGTGAACTTGCTGTCACATTACATGACCACTTATTCCCTTTGAATAAACATATATAATTCTTGTACTAGATTATATATAATTATTTTTCGTGCTCTACTCCCCACTTGTCTATGATTCTAAAATGTAGTAACTTGACTCGATGCACATTTTTACCGAGTACTTAAATTGGTTTATTTAAGATTTGGGGATGTTTTAATGTTTACATTCAATCTAATGGATTCCGCCAAAAGAAAAACGTTATCTATCAGTTAAGGTTTATGCACTAACAAAATTATAAATTAATCTATGCCATCTTTGACTTAACTGTTTTTAATGTAATAGTACGGTGATACAAGACGTTCTAACGTGACTTTGAACATCATTAAGAAAGAAATTCAAATACTGTTATTATTAGTAAAATAACGATATATTTGTAATATTCCTGTAGGTAGAAATCTGGATTTGTGACGTTTCGTGACTTTAATCAAGGATATCACAAATATCAAGATGTGGATTTGTAGAGGTTGTAGTAACTTTAACAGTTGGATTCATGAGTCGATCTCAGCTATACCACTATTGAAAACCTAGAAGCACTGTACGATTGGTTCGTCTTAGTATGGGACTCCCCAGCAGTGCGCGTCCACGATTCCACACGTGGGACTCGAACCAAGGGCCTTCAGTATCGCACGCCAACACTTAACCTCTAAGCCGCTGAGCCGGTATCTAACGGTGTTGGTGTTCAATTTCAATCGGCCCGTGATTTTGTGCAACCCTTCATCGACTGTCTAAGGTGGGTAACTGTTTCCGCCCGACACAGATCCCATGTACAGGATGGTAGATGCTCACTGCTAAGGAGTCCCACACTAGGGTAAAGTAGCAGTCCATTGCTTTTAGGTTTTCAATAGTGATCTTGCTGAAACCGGCTCATGAATTTAACAGTTAAAATTATTCCGAATATATTAACTTTTTTATCACAAACTTCCTATCCAATGCTTAATTTATTTGAAATCATCAAGTAAAACCTCGATACGGATATCTATTGTTATTATTAATAAAAATTGGAATAAATTTACAAAATCACCGACATTCAAAAGAAAAAAAGATGAAATCATTAAACACACAGACGCTATCTTAATCGAAACTAATTAATTCATTTAATTAAATTATCAAGACATGGGAAAATTTGAATAGATTTTGAAAAGAACATACACATAAAGAACTGATAAAAAATGTAATGAATTTCAAGACAAAACAATAATGAGTTAATTGAAGCTCGAACACCATGGAAAACCTGAAAGCACTGGACGGCCGTTTCGTCCTAGTACGGGACTCTTCAGCAGCGTGCATCCACGATCCCTCCTCGCGAGATTCGAACCTATGACTTATCGGTCTCGCGCGTGGGGGTCTAACCACTAGACTACTGAGCCGGCATCTAACGGTGTTTAATGCCTAACTTCAACCAATCCATGAAATTGAGTGACACATCCACCGTTGTTATCAGTGAGTTGCTATCTTAAAACAGACCCGGTTAAAATCCGCTAGTCATGGTTTTTCACTAGAACTCCAGGAAATATCTCTTGAAGACCATCTCTAGTGAGCATATGATGATTATTATCAGAAGTGGGTTTTGTGGAGATCTTTAGAAATTTAATAATTGAATTAGTAAGGTAATTGAAGCCATACTACAATGGAAAACCTGAAAACACTGGACAACTCATGAATTCAACCATTAAATTAATATAATATGCACAAAAACCCCTTTCTGATGATAATAAACTATTTGTTTAATAATCTATCTTATACATTGACTTCTTAACAATAATCACAACAATGTAATTCATTAAGAATTAGAATAGAAATAAACTAAAGTTTTTGGTAGAGTTAGACAACAAAAGAAAACATTTCTAAATGTATATTAGTCAAGTGATATAAGAATTTTATTTTATATTTTGAGTGAGAATATCTTTTTTTTTCAAAAATAAAAACAAAATTAAGAAAATTAGATTCAATGATTTTTCTACTTGAAAGTATATTCAACAGAATTAACTTGATGAATTATTGTTGGCTTGGTTTATTGTCATTATTAACTATATTATGAAATAAACCAAACTAGTTCATACAAACTAATCTATTTAATGAGTTGTTGTATGTTATGTTATAATTAGTTAACTTATAAATTCTAAAAGACTTCATAAATCAATAAAATGTTTTGTTAATTTTTATGACAAAAAGAGATAAGATCGGTGGTTATCATGAGGTTCAGAAAATGGTTATATACACACACCAATTACTACTGGGTATTCTGAAATATTCAGTTAAATAGCTTTAGGAAAAAGTAAGAAATCATTCCAAAAGATTTTGTTACAACTTAATAACAATGGAATGCATTAATATTTTATTCTCATTAATGTTGTTGAATAAATCTGTCAGGTAGATTAGTGAACAGTTTTGCATATTTTGAAGATATGATTGCACACGAAGTAAAATCAAGGACATTCACTTTTCGTGATACACGTAATGGCTAACGAATATTCAGTTGAAATATAACGAGTTATTCCCAACTTCAGTTTATTTACAACATAACGCAATCTTCATCCAATGTAAAGAAACATTTAGTCTTTTACCTCAAAAGTGGTTAAACTTTACAGATCATAAATTCAAGTTGAAACTTAGGAAAATCCATCTGGATCGGGTAAGTTATTAAATTCTTCCTGGATTTCCATAGTTCTGTCTGTGATATTTATTTATAAAGATAAATAATTTTAAACGCATTTTTCTCACCAAACTTTATTTACAATAAACGTTTCTCACCTTGTAAAAGAGCAGTTAATATGGTTATATCAATTTCATCACTGTCTCCTTCACCCATACGAAAAACACTAATCTATTTGGGGAAATAGAAAAGTGAAAGAAGACAATTAGGATTAAACATAGGGTAGAAAATCGATGAAACCACCATATAATCAAACATAAAAACCTGGAATCATTATTCTTATTTATTATATCATTTGGCGAAGTGTTGCACAACCTGAGACTTTGTGCATGTTATGATTAATCTTTTATTTTGAGGTTCGAGTATGTTACATTTTTATATGACAGAATTTTACAGTCATCATCACATTTTATAGTTTCTAAACATAATTTACCAATTATAAAATGCGTAAACTTATTATTATTAAGAATGGCTTTATCCAATACTATATTTTCAGCACAGTCCAGAAGTCTCAGTACCTGGTATTCCAACATGTTTCTTTTACAAAAAAAAAAAAGAAAATGTGAAAGAAACTGATAACTGCATACATATATGCATAAGTTGAGTAGATAAACTACTTGGAAGTAAATGAAATGCTTTTTAAGGAGATTTGAACCTGTACAATTTTTTATTTAAAAATACTTTATGAGAACAAGCAATTGATTGGCTCAACTTTAGCAATCTGTTCGTCACAGAGTATATATGCCAGATAAAGTATTTTAGATTACTTTATACCTTTGCTTGCATGCATAGATTTTAATGTATTTACGTCTCGTTCTACCAGAAATATACAAGGAGAAAGATGAGAGCGAAGGGGATGGTTTGTATCTGATAAGATAACAACTGCCAGGAGTTCGCAAGACTATAGATGTCTATCCACAACCATATTATTAATGACCTAAAAAGATTCACCACACACACTGATAACTGCCTTCAGCACTCTCCACAATACAGCAAAGTCTTTTCTCAAAAGACCGGAAAAGAGTAATGGAGAACAGTAAAGAATAACAGATAATATGCCAGAATTGACAAATTGTAAAGGTAGGTGTCCAGTAATCTGAAAACCATGCAGCCTCCTTCTGTAGTTAGTGAGACGGAAAACGCTCTTCGATAACAGCAAAATATGAGAAAACTAAGAGGGATCAGAGGAAAAGCTAACATCAAGATAACTGACCTTCAAAACTGCGTTTACTAAAGAGACCCCAATGGCACAAACATTACGGGATCCCAACGTGGTTTTAGGTTGCTGTTCATGTCTCAGGCAAGAGTTAACAGCTTGACATTCAGATGGATTAAGTGTGAAACCATTAACAACAGACCACCATTCAATTAGAGACAAAAACGCATTCATTTCTATGGGATGTAAAGAGGTATAAATCGGCATACACACAGTGAGATGGTCCGCATATTCAACAGAGGTGTTTTTTTGTGGAAGATGGCAGATCGGGCAAAAAAACGAGGAAAGAAAAGGGGAAGAAAAGTTCTTTGTGTTACACTTTCATAAGACAATGAAGATGTCGAGCACTTTCCTCCAAACACAGTGTACTGTTCTGTTCTAGATAGGTAGAAACATAGGCACTACGTTATGAAGCTGTCAGTGTCAACACTGGTTTACTTGTCAAGCGAAAGATTTCCTTGGAATCGAGTTAAAGGCAAAAGTATAGTCCAGAAAGTGCATCGAACATACTTCTTACACTTTTCCAAGCTCAATAATATATTATGATGCAGAACAACAGCATCTGAAATGTTGTTTAGCATTTGTAAGCAAACTGATACGGATCAATGTGCTCTTTTAGTGAAGGTTGAAGTGGGAGTATCAACAATTTTTCGATTGATTTGAGGAAAGACGAAGTTATTGCTATGCGTTTGAATTTCACATTCTTATTGCCAGACTTTCTTAGGTATCGGCGTTATCTTTATCTTTCTCCACATTTTCAGTATGAGATTAGTTGAGAAGGATCTGTTAAAGATGCTTGTGAATGGCTAGCACAGAACGTCAGCATGTTTTTAAAAAAGGAGGTTTAGGATTTTATCAGGTCCTAAACATCATGATGAATTAAGTGACTGGAAGCATTTTCGAACATCAGTTTCAGTGGAAGTAGGAACACAACTATTCTTTAAACCTGTGGTTATAGGGAGCATGACATCAGATGACTGATTATAAGATATTATCTTAGTAATATGCTAGTGGTATGATAAGGTTGCATCAGAGTAGTTCTTCAAAAAAAGCACAATAGCAGTTTAGTATAAGGGTGTATTCATCAAGATTTCAAGTCAAATATTTTTTTTCTAATTTAGATGGGAAAATAAAGGATTTATTTGAATGAATGAAATGACCCAGTAAATAATTTAGTTTCTTTTGATGAGTTTCACATAAAAATTGCCCAAAGATACAAATAAACAAATTAGCGCAACCTTATCTATCCTCCTATAGACATATATTTTCCATATAACCATATATATATATACGAATATACAGCTTAAGTAAAAAGAAATTTTCTTCACTGAATTCTCTTTTTCTTGGATTATAGATATTTGTTTTTATTTATTTGTTTGTTTGTATATAGTTGAATAAATATTGTAAGATATGAAATACAAAATCGACTGACATTTATTATGAAGGATGTGGATCAGTTCGGCATTGATAAAAACTCAGGGTCAGAATTAAGTTCACTGATTAATCAGATAAAACTATTTAACATGGCAAATTGTTATGGAATTGGTTTATTTTTACCATTAAATCAGTGTGAAATATTATCTTTTGATTTAGATAATAAAGATTCACATGAGGCTTTATCTATACTAATTTATTATTATTAATAATAGTGAATAATTAGAATTAAGATTTAAAGCATTAGAAAGATGTGATAAAATCAAATTACTGTATAAGAAAATTTAGTGTTATAAAATAATTTATATTAGGCATGTGAAAAAGATCAGCGATAGAAATATACGATGATTATAAAGTATCACTAATCGACGAAAGTTAAAAATGTAACGCACTATATACAAACTTCATGAATTGTATGAGCTAAGTGCTGGCTACAAGGTCTAAACGTTCTTACTTCGATCAGTGGTGGTGGGAAGAGGATGCCCTCTACTGAGGTGTTATATAACAGGACGAAAAAATTACCGAATGCTTTCTAGTTTTCAACGGTTGTGTTGTAAAAGTCAGTCTGCGATACAAAACTACATATATATTTATAAACATTTTAAATTTTCTATTTACTATGTTGTAAATTAACTGCAGAAATTATTTGAAGCGGATAACAGAATAACAATAACCGTTTGATGTTGACGAAAAATCAAAGTGCTATGATATTATAGTCTACTAAGTTGAGATGAAAGAAATCGATTTATCTATCACACGTTTCTACCACATATGTGTCTATAAATCTCGAAGAATACTAGTCAGTGCATAGAAGAAAGCCATACGAGAAGCGAAGTAATTTCACTGTTTATTTTTCACACAATGTCGTGAGTATCACTGATCTTATCATTTACTTAAGTGACACACTTACTTCATATTAATGAGTACTTTTCTAGCTTATTTATTCAACACGTAACCCACATGTTCTTGTTATTAATTACTAGTACTATTCAAACGACTAACTGATTGAAGGGAGTGTGCAATTCAACATATTTAACTAAATCCTGTTAAATCAAATTCAACCTCACAGGTAGATATTAATGAAGCAACTGTAAAACTAAGAAACGTTAAAAGAAAAAAAGTTAGTAAGTCTTTTTGTTTTCTTTTTAAACTTAATTTTATTACTTATGTCACAACTTAACTGTAGTTAGATGAATTCTATTATTTGAAAAAAAATCTATCTGAATGTGAATTAACATTGTGAAAATGTAATTACATTTCGTTAAAATTCATGAAGATAAAAATTGTGTACGGTAAGAAAACTAAACAAATAACCAAACGAAACCATAATGATATTCGAAGTTATTCAGTCAGATCAATTTATTGATTAAAATACACTATAAAGTTAAATCAATAGGTTCATTAAAGAAAATAAAAACATATAATAGATCGATTTCATATCCGATTTTGTTATCTGTATGTGGTCAAGGTCGTTAAATTGTTCTATAATCCCTATCATGTGAATGGTAATAATTATTCTTCATGACTCTTCCGGAATGATCGGATAAACTACACTACACTTCTAGACCTATAGTTCCTCAGGACTTCAAAAAATTAGGAATAGATAAATACAGAAGATATAATGGTTTGTTTTTTAGAATATGTGATTTGGAAAAAGAAAATATCAAACAGTTGTGACAAATATTATTCGAAACAACATATCTCTTTGGTAATTAATGACAATATGTAACATTTGATTATTAATTACAAATCGTACTATATTTACTTTATATGTCTGAATATCTACTAAGTGGATAGAGTTTGATCTTTGTATGGGTGCAAAAATAGTTCAAATAGATCAGTAATTATGTTATTATTATTATAAAGAATAATAAACACTCGTTCACAGTTGTTTATTCAATTAAATACAAGCATAAACAAACAAGTAGGTGATTTTTACAGAAACAAAATACAGGGTTTGATTGTGCTGGCATCAAATACAGAAAACAATTTTTTTCTCATTTATCTTTGTAAAACATATGAATGTTTATTTGCAGTGATAATAAAATATTGTCGAAATTCGCTTATCAAGTACCTAGACCTTTTAGATAAATAACATAGGACTTGGTACAAACGTGTGTCGTTTCAACGTACTACAATTCGATATCAGTAAATCCAGAGAACATATTAAAGTAAGGCAGATTATTGTAATAATGATATAAGTAGTGAAAGACCAAACATTAAGAATTCTGTTTTAAGGAAATACATGAAATTAAGGAATGTGAAGTAGAAAATGATTCTTAAACTCAAAATTTAAAAGGAGACTAAGAATTAACGCAGATGCGTGACTGAGAATAATTGTGAATTACAACACTTATGTTTTCGATCGCAGGTTACAATTTTGTAATAAAATTCAATCTAATGATCAGTGACTTCGTAGACTGATACTATCACTTGATCTGACTAGTCCTAATCATTTTGGAACCAACTCATAAGCTGAGCACTACAACCCATTTAGCACTATTACATAGTACCCTATACTTAATGATATCCAATGGTTTGGTCAAATTCAGGCAATGGTTTGAAGGTATCTACAGTGCTGTACTAGCAATCCGTGTATGTCTCTTGGATCTATAGGAAGTACATCACAGGACGAACTGTAGTGTAGTACATTCATGTTTAGATAGGCGTAATATATGACTCAGCTGGCTCTCAATCACATCGTATTGAGTTAGTTGACAGTACTAATAAATTCATAAATTCTGAGTTGTACATAAAAAACAGTGGTGTGATAAAACAAAAAGGACAGGGAATTTGTGGAGACTACAAAACTCTCACAGTTTAAATCACGAACTGGACGAGGATCGTGCGATATCATGGATTGATTGAAGTTAGACACTAGCACCGTTATATATCGACTGAGTGGTCTAGAGGTTAAGCATTGCCGGTTGTGATCAGATGTCGTTTGTTGAATTCCTGGATGAGCGATCGTGAATGCACACTTCCAAAATAGAACTAGAACAAAACGGCCATCCAGTCCTTTCAGTTTTTTAATGGTAATCTAGCTAAGTTCAATCCGTGATTTAAACTGTGAAAATAAATAGTGCTTCCAAAATTGACCCATTAATTAAAGATAGATTACAAAAGGACTACATAGTCATTATTAAAGCGTTTAAAATACTTAGTCAAGCAATCAGATGGATGAATAAGTTAGTTAACTAACTAAGGAAGATTGGAATGATATAATAACTTACTGTTATAATGCTCGGTTTTACTTTGTCTAATGCTATAGCGGTTGAGTTTCCACGTTTACATGTATGGGACGTTAATTTACTTTAGACGAATATCTACACTAAATTCCCCCCCCAGTATCTATTCTACAGGACTTCAACATAACTCAGATCAAGAACACGTGATTAGCCTGACCACAACATAAATATATTTCCGCACCAAAACCCGACACAACCCAACAGTAATGAATAGTCAGTAATAAGTGAGTAGTAATAATAGGGATAAGAGGATATATAACTCATCTGACACCTGTCAGACTATCTACATGTCTGACTAAGCAGACAACCAATCATAATCATTCTCGCTCACACATCATTTGCATAACATTAAGTAATAAATGGAGATTATAGCAATTTATACCAAGTTGACTGGTTGCAAACATGTATCACTGAGATCCCAGACAAGTGCTTGATCTGAGTGGTCTATAATAAGACCCTAACGAGGATGTGTATCATCAAAGTCACACACTAGTATGAAAAAAATGTCCGGGAATAATTTATTCTCAATGGTTCATTAGTTAATCTCAGTCAATGGCAAAACTATCATCAAAATTAATTACTGTATGGGCTTACTGATTTTGATAATAATAACTAGTAGAAGAGCTAACTTTTTACGTAACAGATGACAACACTAATGGAATAGGGAAGTTTATCTACCATATTAGGTTTGATATAGTGAGAGGTACGAATGAATGCAAAACATATAACTGTGATATTTTACGGCATATCATAAATGTATCGGCTTTATTCATTGACTATAAAGTGAATTTAATGAATGGAAATGTATAAATGATTGATTGACTCACTATTAGGTTGTTGTTTTTTTATGCAATAATGTAATCTCTAAATGAATTAATTCATTGACAATATCTACACATACATTCTGAATAAGCATGTGAACAAATTGTTTATTTAAAGTGACATTTTAAACAAATTTACATTGATAATATACGCTCAAATATATTTAAATAATTTAGAGAAAGAAAAAATAAATAAATTAAAGCTTGAAATAAATGAAATTCATAAAGTAAGTAAGTGAATTGTTTTGTAATACATTTAAAAGATAGTTTTCACAATAAGCTGACATATAGCTGGCGAAACATTGAGTACTTATAGTTCAACATGGAATTGAACTAAATAAAATATTTTCAGGTAGTAACATTATGTAATTAGTAAATTTCAAGCGATGAAATTGTAATCTACGGACTTAAAGTTTTACAATTTTAATTAATCAAAGAATAATATCGAATGATTCAACATTTGTGGTTATGCATAAACTGAGGTTATTCATAATCAATAACATGTGTTATATCTATCACTTTCGGTAATTTTTTTTTTATAAAATTGGTTTAGTGAATAGTTGCTGCATATAAGATGAACAGATCTAAGTAAATCACCTAGTTTTATTTGAATAATAAAATGAAAAGATATTTGCGAAGAGATGTTAAAGAAATCGGTCAAGATTTTATTGCTTTATTAACATTTGTTTACATATACAATGTATTCATTCTATTCATTTTTATTATCTAGTCATTTCTCTGATATAGATTAGTGTACTTAGCTTTAAACCATATTGTTAGTTATAGGACTGGTGATACTAACCAGTTGTTTAAACTAAAGTAGATAGAACAAGGTTTGATTCCATCGCCTAGTGATTGTAAATTGAAAGACTTAACTTAATTCATAAATATTCAGATATTTTTTTTTAAATTTTATTTTGTTCACTAAAACAAATTAATAATAAGATTAACTTACAGATTAAAAAAAATTTACGTCACTCATTATTATTCTGATTTTTATGGATTTTTTAAATTTTTTTTAAAACTTTTTATTAATTAATTCGAAAAAAAAGTCAAAATAAATTTACGGTATTGATTAAAAATTGACAAAATTTACATGTAGTGCATGTTACTTATGTTGACAGATATAAGTAGTATGTAACACCAATCACAAGTGTAATGCATTCTTAGCAGAAGATTGAGATTGAATTGAAGAGAACAGAATTATAAACAGAGAGTAATTGTAATAACAACAAGAATGAAGGAATGATAAAGTTTGTAAGAGACAATTCATGAATGATGTGTAAATGATGTATTTAATGTATGGGTTTTTTTTGTAATTGATGAAGATATTCTGTAATATTGCATTAAACAATAAATTGATTCTTCCTACTTAAGTCTTTGTTTACTGTATACTAATTAAATACAGTTTAATTGTACAAATAATCACTAATCATGTTTTATTTGTTTTGTTTTGTTCATGATGATGATGATAATGAGATAAATTTACAAATAATAACAATAACAAATGTTTATAATTGATTAACGAATTTATCCTTTTTTTCAAAGTACATTTTATGAAATTATGATCGAATAGTGACATATTTTTTCATTTTATTCTAATTTTACACACAAAAAAAACAAAGGTACTTTTAAACGGATTATGAATTTATGAAAATTAAATGTAATGTTGTAATAAATAAGTACCCTCACCCTATGTATTATTACTGCATGTGGGAAGATAATGATACTATCTGACAGAACATCTAACATAATATGGGTAAAACTGAGGTTGAAAATTATAATTATGTCGTTAGAAGTCGAATGTTTTAAATGTTAAAACAATAGCATTTCAAATTTTATCTTTACAATGACACATATAATTTAATGATCTTTTTGTGGTGTATGCTACTTATATGAATAGACGTAAGTAGTATGCAACACTAATCGGAAGTGGAAAACCCGACAGCAGAAGGCTAAGAAAACTGAGTTGAAGAGAACAAATGGAGAAAAAATTGTGGACTGGAAAAATCATACAGAATGTAAACGACTAATAATGCAAATTTGCACATGAAATGTTTAGTGTATGATTCTTATATTTTAAGGAAAGATTCCCCATATGTGATCTTGGTTACAACATTATATCTGATTATCAAGTGGAGTAAATGGTTTATGTGGAAAAGAGAGGACAGACAAACAATAACTATTATTTTTACTGTTCGCGAAATGATTGTGTAATGAGAAAACGGGGATTCTTCTAAAACGTTTTCAGAAGCTAGGAAAGGTCTGTAAACCATAGCATCCGATAGGCATCTAACGGAGGGTTGCATTATCAGACTTGATCGGATAATTATTTAGTCTGTTATTAAGTCTGATGTGTTTCTAGAAGGTTACCCAGACCATTCATACACTTATAAACATTCTTGTTTTCTGAACATAAATAAACATTGAAACAAAACTTCTGTTATTACTTCAGACTTCCCATCATCCGCAGCTCAAGTGCAGAAGAATCATGGGGAAACTAGTAGTTGGTTAGGAAGTTACTGTCCTGCTACATATCAGTCAGACTAATAAGTGATCCATTGTTCACCGGTTTTTTCCGATAGATTTTTAAATTTGTTGGATAACTACTCCAGTTGATATTTTCACAACTGATTATTGAAAAAAAGATTATCATATACCGTTTTTGGCTTATGATGGCAAATCATAATTGAAAACATTAAACAAACTCATTCATCTCGGTTGGATACACACTAATTATGAGTTTTTTAAACATGAATTTAGTCGTTTATAAGCAGAGATGGATGGTGGCTAGCAGTGAAATGAAGAAGGTGCGTTTCGTCCTATTCGAGACTCGTAAGCTGAATGTACCATGATTCCAGAGTTGATGTTCGCTCCAGGACTTGAACGCAGTACCGCTCGCTTCAAAAGATATCGGATAATTTACTTAACCACTGAGTCCAGGAAACTACAATCAATACAAATGAATCTGTTGTTTAGTTATAATATCTAACTAAACTTGGTAAAGGACTAATTAGTTGCTTGCCTATGTAAGAATGCACAATTTGATTCGATGTCTTTAACAGCAAAAGATACAACTACGTTAAAATGAGTTACCTCAATAATTTTATCGAGACTCGCAAGATATCTGTGTTTATAATGTCTGACTATTCACAATAATTAAGTTTGGTTAGTTATGAAGAATACTTCTGAATAATGTTGGAGAAAAAAAACTAAATATGAAAATCCATCCTGTAATCAAAATTGATTATTCAAATAAGACAGCATATACCGGAAACTAATCAAGATGTAATGTCAATAACTTTGACATAAACAATGTAAGTGGATCAAGTCTATTTATCACTATTATACATCAGCACACTACGGTGACATTAACTCGATGAGTTAATATGATGTGGAAACATATGACAGTTCAAAAGGGATAAATAATACATGTAAAATGAAAAGTATGATATATTATTGAAACTCAAGAAATATTCGATTATAAAATAATGAATATAGTTGCACCATCGTAATACATCTGCTCCTGAATTTTCATAGACTATAATTTATAGCCGTGAAATAATAAAAAACAAACTGTTCATCTTCGAATTTATCTAAGAATTTTTTACTGATTCAACATACAAATTTCTTACCTTTTTTTAATACAAAGATTTATGTAACAAAGAAATAATTATGCATATTTCATAGGTTCTAATTATTTCAACCAATGAGAATTAAATTTATTTGGAAATTTATTTTCCATAGGGAAATAATACAACTTTTATCATAGCAAGAATAAAATAGATTAAAGGACAGCAACAAAAATATATAAACAACATTAAAGATAGATATTAAATTAACTTACTAAATGTCTACGTTTCATGCATAATTTCAGTTCACTATACAATCCTTCAGCTTCGAAACGTCTAATTTGAAAAGCTCTAGATATATTTGCTACCATTTGATCACGCAATTGTGTACTAAGATCTCTGGATTGGACAATGGAAAAAAAAATACAAAAAATAATGATTAAGATTTAGGCATATTATCAAATTTAAAGTGAGGTTTACTGAAAAACTAACATAAAAATAAGAAAATAATTGAAAACAAAGAAGCACTGAATAAAGCAGCAGTTTACTACTTCATCTTTTAAATATTGAAATTGTGATATACATTTTGATAATTAATAAACTCTAATGAAGTATTCAAAAACAAAGAATATTTAAGCGAACAACTGTTTTCAATAACTACATTATTAGGCTCTATACTTGTAAGATCATAATTATTCTGTTATTTTACAAATGCTAGGATACAGTATGGTAATCAATGAGACAGTGGTATGTATTAAAAAATGATAAACGTTTGCATTTGTTACTGTATAAATACTTTCAACATATCATTTGTAAATTCGGTAATTTATAAAATATTAGAATGTTTCATTGTAAGATGTCAAATTATGATCAATATAATAATAATAATAATAAAGTAAATCATGCGAATAAAACAGAAAAGTTGTGATAAGAGACAAATTTTATTAGGGCATTTATGATAAGAAATTCATGTGAATTGGGAAAGATAAATGTGTAAATTAGGATTAGGGTAGAGCAGATAAAAAATTAACGAATTCCGAGTAGAAGCAAGGTGTTTTAGGATGTCTAGTTTAGGTACTATGATGATCCAACCGTCGACGAAGGTGAACACAAGAACTGAGCATAGTCAACAGAAATAAAGGTTTATGATTTTTTAACACAACGACTTTCCATTTGGAGATCCGGAAAACTAGTGATGAATCATATTTTTGAAAATCATCTACGAATATGATTCTAGGAAATTTTGAAGCGACATGGAAACTAACAAATCTTGGAGTCTGTAGGTTTCAAAGGAGCTTTAAAATAACAAAAACGAGGATAATATAAGTGTGTAAAAAAAGGAAGTATTTTGTTGGAAGTGAGACTGGTGGGCTCTAAGTTCTGTAAAATCATGTACTTGCAGCCTGATTTAGAGCACTTAAATTAGGAAACTAAGTACATGCAGTTTGACAGTATGTAGTAATGGTCCCACATAACATTTGATTATAATAGCAAGATGATTTATATCAACGCGGTAAAACATATATCTTGGATAAAAAAAATACGAGAGTGGGTTAGCAACATTGAACATAGCATTGTATAGTAATAAATGTTATCTTCAGTGCAACAGATTTATATTAGTTAAACAATCATCGAAACTATCAAACACTAAACAACTGTTTCCTTCTACTACCAAACTCATCAATAGTACACATCCATCACATCACAAGTCTCACACTCGACCCATTTGTATCATACATGTCACCGTTTCTCACTACAACTCTAAGAGGTACTTCTCGAAACGAGTCGCTTGTACGTGCATAATTTTTATTAGTGATATTGCTGAGTCCTATACAAGGATAAAACATCTGTCAATTGGCCCATGGTTCTCAATTGTTGTCTAACTAGGGACAGGCCGTGATGTGAGCTATGAAATTCAATAGTCCCATAAGCCCCTATACCTTACGTTTTTCGGTTGTTAAAATCTGAGGTGATTCAGTTGTATCACTATATCCATCTAATCAATTTTTTTGAATAGTTATTCACATTTAACTTGGTGTGTTTAATAGAAATGAAAGAAAGTGAAGTTTAGATTACCCATCTTCGTTTGCATAACGATGCATAAATGCTAAAAGATCTGCCGCACGACCGCTACCATCACAAACAACAATTGGCACTGGATTTCGACCTGTTACTAACTCAAATACAGTACGAAATGTTTGTGTTCCACCTTCCAATAGTACACCAACAATTGGAACACGAGACTTGGATCCACCTATTTCAAGAGAAACATGGTATATAGATAAACATGAGTAACTTTTATCGAAATTAAAAAAATACACAAGATGAACTGAGCAAGAAAAAAAACTGTGTACAAGAATCACTACACGATTATGGATGAGAAAATTACAAAAAGAATTTATGAAACAAAAGTTGTGTGTATAGATACAAATAAAATTGCTCTCACCAAAATCAAAGCGAAGATGAATACAAATATAACATCGAATAGATTTGTTTTAATTCAATAAAAACATGTAAATGTAACTTATGCTGTGAAGTTGAATTCATAATTAAATAATAATTTTAGGCTGCATCATTATTTTCAAAGGAAACTTCATCAAACAAACAAGTGTTCATATTCGCTTCGAACACTGACTTGAATACTAATAATCACAAATTACAGGGTCATTACTAAAAATAAATTGCTATATTTTTTAGATTCTGAAAAAAAAAATTCAATCCGTCTTAGTTTTTTATGAAACGCGAAATCCTCCAAAACAGTTCACATTGGACACTGGTGTAGAGTTGTAGGAAATACAATAATCCACATAGGTTCATTCAAATTCAAAGCCATGAAAAAGATTCTTGGTGGTTGACTTTCAAGCTTATTCACGGACCTCAAAATGCTACTTCATCTAGCTAGGGTCAATAACTAGACAATCTTTTGTATTTAAAATTGAATAATCATTATTTTAAGGAGGGAGAGTGAAGGCAACTGATCAACCTGTGAAATAAATTATAAAGTGCAACAATCTCCACAAACAACTTACAGTAATTATGTACCTACTGGTGACTCGTTTCGAGAAGTACCTCTCAGAGTTGTAGTGAGAAACGGTGTGACAGTCACCCATCAATATCAGTGGAAGATGGTTGTAGAACATCATGAATTGATTGGAACTAGACATATAAATGATTGGATGTCTATTCAGTAGTCTAAGGATTGAGAGATTGCTGCAAGTCGTACAGGTCATGAGTTCGACTTGTGGTGATGTGATGGATGTGTACTATTGATGAGTTTGGTAGTAGAAAGAAACAGTTGTTTAGTGTTTGATAGTTTCGATGATTGTTTAACTAAGATAAGTCAGTGATGTGTACTATAAACAAGTACTCACAGATTTTATGTAACTAAACAGGTATCGAATTAACACATGTTATTAATTTTTTTAAACAAAATATCATTGAATAGGAAATTTGGAGAAATAAACATTAATTTTACGAAAAGTATGATATTAATCCATTTGAAGGATTTACATAAGACTGATATTTCAGAAGAATTATTATTGGTTAAATTGTGAATTACATACTAGGTAATATATTGGGTGTACGTGTGTGTGTTGTTTTGTGTAATGTAAAAAAAAATTTATCGAAAGATAGTTTGCCGGTAGACGCTTTTTTCCCCAACAGATTGAAGATTTTTTGTCAATATTATACATGCACTCAACTGTTGTTTTTTTGTGTGATACAAACACCTGATTGAATCTTGAGCAGTTAAAAGAATTGATGACTTTGTTTTTAATGAAGTTAATTGTAATTTTTTTTAGTTTTACCGACAATACGACGAAACATTACTCTTAAAATTTACAACTTGCCATCAAATCTTAGTTTGAATTTAATGAAGATAAACATTCAGGAAACTGAATCTATATTAACAATCATGTTTAAGTTCAAGTTGTAATATAATAAAACAAATCAAGAAAAAAAAGGCAATCATCAAACAATCAGGATTATAATTTGTCTAATGAAAATGTTACATGGACTATAACTAGGGAAATGGATAGTTTTGAAATATTAGGCGTTTTCAAAGAACGTAAAGCGAATTGAATGTATCCACATCATACCTTCATTGATTAATTTGTTTGTTTTTTGTTGAAAATGTAATATAACTTTAGAGTTACTCACTCGATAGTTTTAAATTTGACCAAATTCTATTTAAAATATCTGTAATTAGAGTTCATCTCCCATCTTGATGGATTATGTATCAAAGTCCAGTGGTACCAATTAATGGATTGTCAGATTCCAGAAAAAAAATTTAAGAAAACTGAAGATATCCAAAGGTAGGATAAAATTAATTGTCTATTAAAAAAAACAGTCACTACTGCAAAAACGTGTAACGTAGTATTCTAAAAGATGAAAAGTGTACAGAATTTGCTTAAAACTGAGGGTGAGAAGCAAATGATTTGAGAAGTAGAATAAGTGAAGGACTATTAATTGCTTTATGAGCAAATTATTAGTTTTAGCTACTTTAATTATTTCTATATCTTTATCAAACTAATGGTGCTTTAATAACACTAAGTATTATCAAGTAATCTTAGACGATGTAGATACAAACATGGAACAGCAAAAGTAAAGGGGAAATTGTGAATGTAGGTTGCATTCATCATGAATTAGTATTAGTTGAGACTATTGAAAATCTGGGAACACTAAATAGATGTTTTGTCTCAGTAACGAATAAGAACCTCTTCAACTGGACTATAACACTCAGTTCGCCAGTAACATACTTAAAGATGTTCTTGAGGTTCTAGTGATTTAAGACTGCTACAATTGAGAAATTTCGGTGAGGAAACGGTAATCATCAGTGGCATTGGATAATCATCGTGTTCGATCACAAACTTATTGAAGTTAGAATTATACTATTGGACGATGATCCAATGTCTTTAATTGTTGTGTTCGCCGCTAGACCTGAAGTTCTTGACTTTGATTGAAAACGAGGTTCTCAGCGCACAGTATTGAGGAGTTTCGTGCTGACATAAAGTAATTATTCAGGCAGTATTATCCTAACTGAAATCAATTTGTAACAAATAGGACATACAAGTTACAAATGCTAATATATTTGTAACAAAAGTAAGATTTAATTAAACAACATTCTGTGTTTCATGTTTTTCCTTATCTCAAGTTTTCGGAAAAGGGAAACGTGGAAAGCGAAATGCATTAATTTAGTGTACAAGAATTGAGAAATTTCAAAATGAAAATACAGTATTTAGTGGAATGGAATGATATTTAGTGTTGGCTTTAAAAATAACAAACTACAACGAGATTGCATAAACAATAATAGTAATCGGTTTCGTAAAATAACTTTTGCTTTGAATATTTCAATAAATTTCAAGCGAATAAATCATTTTAAAGTGAGAATCTACAGAAGTATATATATTGATTTGGCTTCAGAAATCACTACAAAGGGAAATATCCTTAAGTTACTTACTTTCTCATGATTTAAAAAAAAGCTTGGCTAAAGATAGTTGGTAAAGTACACAGTGTGCAAAATTATGGTCATTAAAGCCAGATTTTTCATAAAACAGCTTAATAAGTCCTTTGAAAATTACCTTCTTTAACAGCAAACTCTTTAACCATGTTTTGAATCGGTAATCGAATTGTAGAATTTGTATTAACAGTGATTAGCAGTTAATTAACTGATGATCATCAGAACTTAAAAGCCTATTTCATAGTGAGATAGTGCTTAAAAGGCTAAGCGGACAATTTAACACTTGGCAGAAATATACGTAACACTCAATAGAGTGACATAGTACTTAAATAATAAAAAGAATTGTCATCGACTGTACTGTAAGTGACAATCTAGTTTAACTGAAATTATTTGATATAACATATGAAATGATCATATATTGTTTAGTAGCCAAGTATGGTTTTGTATTTTATCTTTGAACTGCACTATCATTACTACGGGGGGGATGGTGATACTACCCTTTTGACTCAGTCTAAGTGGGCGTAAGGGGGTTCGAACTCATAACTTATGCGTTAGAAGTCAGTAAAACAGTAATAGTACATCATGTCACAGAAAAAGTGTGTGAAAGGTAGGTTATCATAGGAAAAACTTATAAAGTTAGTCACATTTCTTTATTTTTCTATAAATAACTCAATCAGATAGTTTCAAATTTATCAACTTGTAAATTAGGAACTTTATCCAGTCCCTGAATGATTACCACTGTAAAATTAATGTAAATTGTAATTTACGAAATCTCACTAATTAAAAGATCAAAAACAATGAAATAAAATTATGTCAAGTGAATAGAGGTTACAAGAACGACAAACTTATTTAGAAACTGTGAATAGGTGATGTGAATATGAAAAGTTTTTTTGTGATAAGATAGTGCCTAATCTAAGCAAACTTAAGGATTGTGATTAAGTGCTTAAAGTGAAAGAAATAGGATACGTTTAAATCTATCACAGTTAAGATACTTGCCCTGTAGAAGATGTCGAAAACGATTTTTTACCATTCCTGTATATCCATGATCAATAAAACGCGTTTTTATATCAGTAACTTCACCTGTTTCATCTACATTCAATGTACGTGCTCGTATCAGTCCTCCTGAAGCAAAATAATTTAATGGAGTAATATAAACAAAAAAAGAAAGGATTACAAAGAATTCATTTCAAAGCGGAAGTATTAATTTTTAAGATTTTGTTTCGATAAAATTAATCAATGAGTATTAGATATTACCATATCATTAAACAACATATCCTGAAAGTTTCGCTTAACTAGAAGTGTGAAAATCAGCGCATTTTTAAATCGGGAGTTATCACTTAACATAATGTTCAAAATAATATGTTTAACTTCATACAATGCAAGTAAACTTACCATAACGTCGCATATCAATTGGTTGTTGAGCGAGGTACTGTTCTAGACGTCGACGAAGACCCAGCTCCCCACCAAATTTTCCAGATGTTCCATTATCTGCTAATAAAAAGTAGTTATGATCAGGATTAAGTGGGGCTTCTTGACGGCCAGGTCTCCATCCTTGTGAATAATAGGAACAAGTATTCTGAACAAAGAGTCAGAGAGAAGAAGTTGAAAAAAGCTTGTAAAAAGGTGAATCAATGTCAGTGTTAAACTATTGAGGTATAATTTAAGACAGATACAAAAGATATAAATCGAATGCAGTGGCATCGTATTTTGTGCTAGTGTCAAGTGAGATTGACAAATGGCAGGAATGTTTGGCTTAAAATTTATCATACTTTAAGAAAGTATTTGTGACTTCATAATAACGGACACTACATATTTCTACGAGATCCAGACTACTGAAACGAAATAAGTTAGGTATGGAGAAATGCTTTATGTTTCGAAAGTTGAAGCCACACCAGCTTAAAATGATAGTTATTTTAAATTTTCGGGCAGAGCGTATAGCTGGACTTGTCACTCTGAAACTTGTGTCTCAGGTGGCTCATTTTCAAGGATGCACTAAATCATAGTTTATGAATACTTTAGTGTTCGCCAGTGTTGTATGGGAGATTGGAGTATTAGTAATAATTTTACATTCATCGATCTATTAAACTACTGAATAATAAGACACTAGATATTGGAGGCATATTGCGAATTCGGCTGAAGTTATTTGGGTAATTTCAATCAATAACGTGCCGTTATTTCCAATAGAATAATTGAGACAATTTCAAACGATTAGAACACTGAAGATGCCAGAAAACATATTAATAGATACTCAATGAATGATTATTAAGAAATGTACAGAGAGGAACAGTGTATTAAAGTTTGATGGTGACGTGGGTTTTGGGTTTCAAAATAAATGCATATCGGTAGGTTATGTACGATATGATTGACTGATGCCTGGTATCCAGATCGGGCTGATATCATGAAATGATTCAGTGTCAAAAGGGTTTACAAGATGAGTTTTGTAGATCACTTACTCTCTAATGGATTATGACCACAATTTTAAGTGCAATTATTGCTCCCATGCCACCAAGTTAGAGTTCTATCTTTCGTTACACACCACAAGTGCTTATGGAAAAATCAGAGCCAATTCCCTAAATTATGAAGTAAATAGAGCTTTTGTGCGTACAAGTAATAAAAGGAATAAAGCAGTAATCTTTTGTTGTTTCACTAACTGTTTCAAATTTATTGTTGTAGAAAATTTGCTGTCGCAAACCTACCACATTAAATAAAATCACTTTTATGGATCACGTAAAAAGAATAACAAGAAGTAGATCTTAGAATATGAGTGTATATTGAGTGGAATCTCCTAAATTCCAAAAACCAGAAAGTTTCCTACTGACTCAAAACAGTACGATCATAATCTTTCCAGTGTCAAGTTGAATGCATTTCAGTCAGAGGCCTTTAAATACAGAGGTGCAATTTAGGTATTTTTTCCAAACGTCAGTCTTGGTCACAAGCTTACTTCATGTATTAGATAGGCCGATAGCTGAGGACAATACAAAAATAGTGAATATGATGCCAACTGTCCACTAATCTAACAAAAATTGGATGCTACAAAAACGTTTAGAGAATATAACACGGCGGTCCTTAGCAAGCTAGACAAAAGAGAACAGTTATTTTTAATGAAGAAAACAGATTATAGTGATAAAACAAGAATTTTGAACAATCCTACTAAATTGCAAGAACCTAGTTACAATAAAGACATAACTGTAAAAACAGAAAAGCCACTGACTAATTCTCCTGAGGAATTGAAACACAATAGGATAATTACTCAACCATTTATAGTTGGCTTAAATCTGCTAGATCCAATGTACCTCAAGTCTATGGTCCACCTGAAATCCACAAGTAATGGCATCTTCTTCACATAGTTTTATGGTATTTATGTATAGATCTTCATACCACAGAACTGCGAATTGCCTTAACCTAATTTCGTGACTTCCAGGCAAACTAGTCGTTAGTAAAAGCGTTCCAATGTTTCCAGTTTCATTTCGAAGTTGGATTATTTTAATATAGATGGGATAAATTTGACATCTCTAGGCGTCGCTTCCTTCTTCATTAATGTACTATTAAGTGGAACAACTGACATTTCACGTTAATGACTGTCAGACAGACAATCTAATTTTGTGATTTCCGAGGTTGTTCCTAAAGATTTACACTTAAGATGTGCAACGGATCTCTATTTGGTCTTTATTACAATCTAATTGATAGAATAGCAATCAATTTATCGTCAAACCCTACCTTAGTTGATTTTGCATTACATTAGAAATTGAACTACTCAGGGAGGTTTGTGATAAACTTAAGTTATACTGCCGTTACATTGATAACACATTAATTGTTGCTAATCAAAATATTCGGAAAACTCCTAGAGCAGTTTAACGGATTATATCTGGCAACTCGATTGAATTGTGAGGGGGAGCTTGACAACAACTGAAAATGGATATAGTTTCAAGCAAGCCTGAACTTGGAACTTACAGATTTACAGTTAACCAGATCAACTTAAACCACAGATTTGGAATCTCATAGTTTATATTTTCACCTCTCATGAAGTCATGCTATGGCGTAATCAAATTTTAAAATCATCAGTATGTCATTTATCTCGGTCTTGATGCTTCTTGACTTCATGAGTGATGGCTTTCAACGATATGTTAGAAAAATCTGTCTTGGAGTTAGTCACTAGAAATTACGCAAATATTATTAACTAGGGTTTTATTTAATATTTAAGGGAAACGAATAAACACATACATCTAAACCAATCAGTGTTTCACGATGTTGTACATAACCCCATGGTGCTATACCAAGTGCAACAATATTAGAACCACGAATATGCACTTCATCTTTTAATGCTTCACCAATATGTCGAGTTACACCTGCAATTGAAGGTAAAAATGAAACAGGAAATATGACGATATTAACTCGATGAATTCACCAAAAAAACTATGTAAAGTCATTATTTAGTATCAGAATAATAATAAATTGGAAACCTATGACTCATAAATATGCAAATGGAAAGAACTGAAAAAAAGAATGTTTGAAAGTGATTGGGTTTCCTGAAAGTAGAAACAAAGAGTAAAAAAGCAGTACTGCTACTACTAATATGAATCTACATACCACTTGGAAGTAACTTCTAAATAAATTGTCTGAATAATCGAACCAGGAACTCAAATCAATAAGTCCTAACTTGCAGATATAAATGTTATTTAAGGACTACAATATAGAGCTAAATAGAGACTTATGTTATCAACGTAAATATTTTAAAGATCTTAATTCATCTTCTGCCGGTATAGGATAATGACAGTTTCCGGTTTGAAATCTTCAACATACAATCAGTAAAATCAATCAATGAAAGGTTAAAACTTCATCGGATTGAAAAATTTGGAAAATTTTGTTTTATTCAACATCCTTCACATCCTTTAAAAACACAAAAAGTATTACTGTAACCACAATTATAGGGAACTATTTTAAGGTTTTTCATTTCTTGTTAAATTATTGAAAACTGGGTCCTCTTACTCGTAGAATCAATCCAGAGTGAACTGTTTACAGTACACGTGTAGGTAAGAGCATAAGAAGCTATTTCTCACACAACGATATGTATTTTAGGTGGAGTTGTGTTAACTGAGTTGAATGGTTTGACTGAGAAGCTTTTAGTATTATGATATTAGGTGAATGAAGGTAGTCAGAAGGAAACGCTGGATATATGTTTCATTTCAGTTGCCGCTGGTCAACAAAGTGTATCCACAACGATAAGGGAACTGGTGCTCCCTGATGGATTTAGATCCAGCTCACTCGGTTTCAGATGTTACTTATAAGCGATACGAGCCTCGACTGATCTTCTGTGTTCCTAAGCAAACATAATTATCTCCTACTTTGAATAAAAATGAGCTTTTTAGTCTTGTTCCACATATGCAAAATTAGTATATTTCGATGAACTTATTTGTCACCGATTGTATTCGCTAGCCTTGTTATCTTCATGTGTTTTTGAATCCTCGCTGGAAGCTTTTCTTGGATAACCTCTGGATATGCGGATAATTGCAGATTTCCACGATGAATGGTAGATAGAATCTGTTTTCAATTGTCTAATGATTACGGGTTAGTTTAAATATCAAGGTTCTTGGAATTCTATAGCATTAGTAGAGTATTTTTCTAGCCGGAATTCTGGCATTTTGCCAGTTAAATTGGTATTATTATTTGTCTTCATGCACTGACATTTCATTTCGTTCTACTGTTAGTTTGTGTGTCATAAGCATAAATGGATTTTTTAGTTGTTAACGATCACTAGCATTAGGACTGATAATTTTCGCTACTCAATGGATTACATCATGAAGTATATCAGAAGATAATATTTATATCTGTCCAACTCCTTGAAAAATGAAAACTATAAAATATCATCCATAACAGTTATCGATATTTTTCATAAAATCTACAAGCTATATGTGAAATCAATTGTATTCTGTTGATTTGGTACAATTAACATAAAAAAATTGGCTGTGCTTCATGCGAAACTAATTAAGCGGTACTGAGGAACTGAAAATGATTTATTTTTTTAATGGACTGACATCGTCTGAAGGACGATTGAAATCAAACTAGAATGTATAGATGTTTCATCTTAGTTTATCGATTTGTCAGAAATGTATAATTCATAACTTCACATGTGACTAAATTCAAGACTTTCATGTTTAGCATAAAACCTTAAGACCATTACTAATGAATCAGTATTAAGTTGTGATATAGTCAAAACACTAGAAATTATTCTATCAATCATAGCAATTACAATATTAGTTATATAAATTAGATAAATAAAAATATCACGAAAATCAAGATGTGAAATAATATAGTGAGAGATAAATAGGTAGAGATATTGAGCTTATCAACTTTTAGAAAGTGTGATGTTATACGACTTTTTGACCACTATTATTATGTCATGAGTATTTGTCCTATATATGTTTGTCTGAAGTAATTAAAATTTACTCGTGATAATTTCTGTACATATTTGTCACTAAAATGATTGATAGATTAATCATTTGTATTAACTGACAGTAACTAAGTTAATAAAATGAAATAGACGTGGGTAATTACTCAATTATCAAATAGATATCAAGTAAATATTCTGTATTCTGAAAAACACACGTGATAATCTCTAATTTAAAATAAGTAAACTTCATTTGGTTATAACTCGTTTGACTCAATAATTCCAGATAAATAAGTTAAATTGTTATTTGTATTATGTAATTAGATGTAAGTGATAATAGTATTGGTTGTGAGACGTACTTCTTTCTTTTCCGTAAGCAAAAAAAATATGAGTTTACATTTCAAACCATACAAGATTGCAACTCAAAGAGTTATGAGAAAAATGGAACGTGATATATTAATAAGCAAAATACATAAGACTTATTTTATTAAAACATTTTGATAAAGAATTTAGAAAGACACAAAGAGAATAAATTATTCTAAACTTAACTGATTATTGTTTTATTTACTTTTAAAACTACAAAACACTATACACATGTTACGTGTATAGCAGAAGAATGTCAGCTTCCATAAAACATAGATCAAAGCTTCCAACCAAATGGCTTTTCATCACCTAGTTCACTACGATGTTGGGTAGATTAGAGTAGCGTGTAAATTACAACTTGATCCGCACAATTCAGTTAGCTAAACGGAAAATTGTTGCTAATAAGTGATCAATTATTGCAGTTAGGCAGTAGAATAGTTTCCCAACACGTGAATAGACCAAGAAAAGAAAGACGATAATTAAGATTTCTATCATATTTTCAGCATATGTGAATTCCACCGGCCACAGCTTTTAAGTAACCGGTTAGAGCTAGTCAATAATGAACACAAGATGATTAGTAACATGGGACTTTGTTGAAGGTTGCTCACTACATATCAACACTCACTATTTTAAAAGCTATTGAGTGATCCCTAATTTTCAATTAATGTCTAGCTAAAGTTAGTCGATAATATGAATTCGCATAAATGTGAGTAATTTCCGCCAACAGCCTATCATGTATTCATGAGTGAATTACTTTGAACGGAATCTTAGTGAGGCCGTGATCAGTGGTGTTCACTTATGAAGATTGTCTTGCATAATATTTCGTAGTGTTAATAAGTCAGTGGTTTATCACTTTTGCAATGCTAAGTTTATATATTAAAAATAACAAACAGTACTAATTAGTTAATGACACAAAATAAACAATATGGATATAAGTAACAATATGATCAACTGTTTATTTTCTTTTAATTATAATTTACTGTCTAAAACATGTTGGCTTTTGGGGGGGGGATCTGCATATGTCAAATAGAATTGTGGTGAAAAAACCACTTCCTGGAGTGCTAAAGCTTCATTTCTCTTATATTCCTTCATTTATTCATATAGATGATTTATTTAATAGTGTGTATTATTTAATGTAACTTTAAAAAAACATTGAGGGACCTGTTTTATGAATTTGGATGAGAAAATATACACAATTTTATCTTCTCCAACCAAATAATTAATGAGTGCTAGGTTTACAGTATAAGCAAATTAGTTTTACGAAATCGAAATAGTCCTAAATCCATACATTAGCAATAACTTGAGAAGATACTTACTTACTTACTTACGCCTGTTACTCCTCGTGAAGGAGCATAGGCCACTCACCAGCATTCTCCATCCAACCCTGTCCTGGGCAATCCTTTCTAGCTCCGTCCAGTTGTAATTCATCCTTTTCATATCTGCTTCTATAATCCGACGCAATGTGTTCTTTGGCCTTCCTCTTTTTCGCCTCCCTTCAGGGTTCCAAGTTAGGGCTTGCCTCGTGATGCAGTTTGACGGTTTGCGTAATGTATGTCCTATCCATTTCCATCGTCTTTTCCTAATTTCTTCTTCAGCTGGAAGTTGCTTTGTTCTCTCCCACAGAAGGCTATTGCTGATGGTATCCGGCCAGTGGATGTTGAGTATCTTGCGTAGGCAGCTATTTATAAATACTTGTACCTTCTTGATGGTGGTTGTTGTAGTTCTCCAAGTTTCAGCTCCATACAGTAGAACTGCCTTGACGTTCGTATTGAAGATTCTCACTTTGATATTGGTTGAAAGTTGTTTTGAGTTCCATATGTTCTTCAATTGTAGGAATGCGACCCTTGCTTTGCCGATCCTCGCCTTTACGTCTGCATCTGAACCTCCTTGTTCATCGATGATGCTTCCTAGGTATGTGAAGGACTCTACATCTTCCAGAGTTTCGCCATCAAGAGTGATTTGATTGCTGTTCTCCGGCTTGAATTTGAGGACCTTGGTTTTCCCTTTGTGTATGCTGAGGCCTACTGATGCAGAGACTGCTGCTACACTGGCTGTCTTCATCTGCATCTGTTCGTGTGTACGTGATAGGAGGGCTAGGTCGTCTGCGAAGTCCAAATCGTCTAATTGATTCTGAGTTGTCCATTGTATGCCGTGTTTTCCTTCAGATATTGAGGTCTTCATAATCCAGTCGACCACCAGAAGAAAGAGGAAGGGAGAGAGTAAACAGCCTTGTCTGACTCCAGTCCTTACTTGGAATGCATCTGTCAGCTGTCCTCCATGCACTACTTTGCACTGTAGTCCGTCGTATGAGTTCCGGATAATGTTGACAATCTTCTCAGGAACTCCGTAGTGTCGAAGAAGTTTCCATAATGTCCTCCTATCTACACTGTCGAATGCCTTTTCATAATCAATGAAGTTGATGTATAGTGATGAGTTCCACTCCACTGATTGTTCGACGATGGTCCGTAGTGTTGCAATTTGGTCTGTGCACGACCGATCCTTACGGAATCCAGCTTGTTGATCTCGAAGTTGGGCGTCTACTGCATCCTTCATACGGTTCAGCAACACTCTGTTGAAGACTTTCCCTGGTATTGACAGTAGTGTAATGCCTCTGTAGTTTTCACATTTGCTCAGATCTCCTTTCTTTGGAATCTTGACGAGGTGTCCTTCTTTCCAGTCCATTGGCACTTGTTCCTCCTCCCAAATCTTTTTGAATAGAAGGTACAGCATGCTTGTGGTTGCTTCGATGTCTGATTTCAGTGCTTCAGCTGGTATGTTGTCGGGTCCTGCTGCTTTCCCGTTCTTGATTTGTCTGACGGCCATTCTAATTTCTTCCGTCGTTGGTGGGTTGACATCTATAGGAAGATCTATGTGTGCTGCTTAACTTGAGAAGATACAAACATGAAAAGATAGTATTTTAACAAGCGACTAGAAAAAAATTCACCTACCAATATCTAATCCATTTGTAACAATCCAAGCACCAGTTGTTTTAGCTGCTCTCAATATACCATGTTTTACAACTTGTTGTAATTTTGCTTGTAATGGAGCGTTGGCTAATCCACCGACAATTGAAATGACTAAATTCGGCACACGTATTTTCCATTCATGAAGTAATAAATGCAGTACTAGCTCAGGACAAGTTTCATAATGTAATCTCACATACTGCATATACATATGTATGTAGACATTTATATGAAGGATACAAAATGAAAAAGAGGAATTATTGTGAGAATCATATGTAGTTTGATCAATCATATACATACTCAAAATTAATTAATATTACAATTGTAATTTTCATATAGTCTTTAGACATGACCAAATACTATCAAGCATATTATAATGTGATATTTCAGCCTAGGTAACTGGACATCGCGATGCACTTTTGTTCCATATTAGGTGGTTGAAGGTGATCGACAAGTAACCATAACATTCAATACAAATAATAGTAAATTCGACTTAGAAACAGTAGGTAAATCTGTAAAATGTTGCAGTAAAATGAAAATCGACATATAGGAAAGATGTTAATTTCCCTGCTAATATTGAAGAAGTCGATTTAATAAACCTTATTCAGATTTTGTTTCATACTGAAAGACATTTTAATTTAGAATAACTGACTAACACGATAGAGCTAGATGTTTGCAAAGTTTCACTGTCATTATGTTTATTGACAATTTGTAATTCTAAAATAATAGCAGACAAGAAATTCGATTACCAAATAGCTTTATTTTCTTGGAACTGATCCAAAACACAGTAATCACAAGAAATCATCAAATAATCCAAATATAACTGGTTATCAGTAGCCCTCTATCTGTGATGTAACGTTTTTATAAAGTAATTTGTTGAACATGTACACATTTCTGCACTGTTCTCTTCTAGAGAGGTAGAAACATAGGCACTACGTTATGAAGCTGTCAGTGTCAACGCTGATTTACTTGTCAAGTGAAAGTCGAGTCAAAGGCAGAAGTATAGTCCAGAAAGTGCATCGAACATACTTCTTACACTTTTCCAAGCTCAATAATATATTATGATGCAGAACAACAGCATCTGAAATGTTGTTTAGCATTTGTAAGCAAACTGATACGGATCAATGTGCTCTTTTAGTGAAGGTTGAAGTGGGAGTATCAACAATTTTTCGATTGATTTGAGGAAAGACGAAGTTATTGCTATGCGTTTGAATTTCACATTCTTATTGCCAGACTTTCTTAGGTATCGGCGTTATCTTTATCTTTCTCCACATTTTCAGTATGAGATTAGTTGAGAAGGATCTGTTAAAGATGCTTGTGAATGGCTAGCACAGAACGTCAGCATGTTTTTAAAAAAGGAGGTTTAGGATTTTATCAGGTCCTAAACATCATGATGAATTAAGTGACTGGAAGCATTTTCGAACATCAGTTTCAGTGGAAGTAGGAACACAACTATTCTTTAATCCTGTGGATATAGGGAGCATGACAATAGATGACTGATGTACAAAAGGCTTACTTAAGTCGCAAACAACCAGCTGGTTATCGCTTCTAATATGCCAGTCACCTGTAAGTTCTTTAAAGGGTTTCCACACACTTGAGAAGTTTTTTATGAGATAGGAGTTTCTGAGTGAACATAGAGTCGAGAGGTATAATAGTCTTTCTCCTTGTACATTCTTTCTTTTACCCTCCGTGTTCGTTTTAGTTGTGTAGATGTAAGTCGATCAAAACTTAGAAAAATAGTTTCAGTGGAACAACAAATATCAAAACAGAATTTCAGATAACAAGTGATAACATCAGTAGCGTTTCGAGTGAGCCATCTGTAAATAATTCCCAGTTAGTCATACCAAACATGTTTCTCAGATTTTGGATATTTTCTTTTGAGTAATCCTTATATTTGACTTTCCCAATTTGATGTAAGTGTACTCTTTCCATGCTTTCCATATACTTTAGGTAGAACACGAATTATACAGTGATCCATGCTAGACAATTGAGCATGTTTACTAGTCACATACGTACCCACGTCATTAATGAAAACGAAGTCTAAATAGGAAAATCTACATTTTGGTAACCTAGTGATCATATGATTCGAAATTGAGTTACATGGCATGAATACCTTCAGTTTTTTAATCTAGTCTCTAATCATTATATTACTTTCTTAAGTGTCTGTTTTATCCTTGTACGTCACACAATATAGATAATTCTAAGTTAAATATAATCAATTTAATGTTCAACCTAGAATATAAGAAACTAATTGATACGCTGGGCCAATCAGATATAGGTCAATTAATAAATAAGAGATACTCATGGGAGCACTCTACTTATCAAGATTTGAGTTCACTTCCCAAAGAAACAGAGATATTCTATTAGTTAAAAACCTGGCTTTATTTTCTGGGGGAAAAGATATATATTTATGAATGAGTTGTAAATATATTCCATATTTGAACAAATAATAAAAATCTTTCTACTCATTCTTGGTTTTCTCACTTAAATAGCTTGTAAGGCTCACGTATAGGAAGCTTTTGTGTCAGTAGCAGACTCCGATGACCACTAAACATAATATTAACCATCTCTCTTTGCAAACTATTTTGGTTAATTTTACATAATTTGTCCAGAAAATATGTACAAAGTCTATTAAATTAATATGAAGTCAGTCAGTAATAAAAATAAGGGGACTAGAACAATTGTCCATCAGTTGAATTTCACATATTGCATAGCAGTTCAACGCTTGAACATTGACGATATAATAAACTAAAAAGTGAAGGTAGATGGCATTTGTGTAAAGTCACACGTTGTCAAAAAAAAACAAAAAAAACCACTGGAGACAGCTATTCGCGAGCATATATTCTCAGGACACATAAATTCGCATGACTATCAAACAAAAAAGTACTGGTATATTTTTCTTTGAAAAAGAATTCACCGCATAATTTATAAAAATGTGGAAACATAATGAAGAATACCTAGTCCTTGATCGGTGCCATTCGATCAGCAATTAAAGGACTAGACAAACATGAAATTGGTCAATACCGACTGATTGATGAATTGTAAATACCTTTGTCCAACAGTAGGGCAGTCTTGGCCCGAAAAGTTGAGTGAGGCGGTTCAAAGCTCGTATGGGAAATCATTTTTCTAACGATTACGGGTACACCTTTCTGATGAGTGGCAAATAGCTCAAAGCCTAAATTCCAAGGTATCATGGCGACTACCCCCAAGAAAGTAAAAGTAAATACACGCCCAAGCTACCTGATGAATTGAATTACTTTAACTTGAGATTGATTTACAGCCTACTCGAAGTCTGAACAATTTATTTTCAAATTCTTTCCTATAAAATTAAGCTAAATATATAATTGAGAATAGAAAACAGTTAAAAAAAATTTGGTCATTAGGTCAGGTATGTTTTAATCAGTGTCTAGTACGGGAATTCAGGGATGCCTGTCTCATCAACTGAATCGTTCTACATAATTTTTACAAATATGAGGGAAATTGTAAAGCATTATGTACCACAACAGATCAAACCCAATCCTAATTCGATCTTAATAACGTTAAGCCAGCCGTTTCAAGAACTTTACGCACAATTTATAAGAATTTACCAAGTCCAATTATATGAGAAAAAATCGGCAATTTATACCGGTGGAATAAACAATGTGAAACAAGATGAAATAATAAAACATGTCGACAGAAGTAAAAATAATGTTATAAAGTTAAATCACTCCAAGTCTTTAGAAATACGCCTTATTTTTATTCATATAAAATTAATATATTCGTTTACTGTAAGTGTTTCGTAGTTTTGAATTTGTATTATTTTTGAGTGACATCTTTATCTGTGAAATAGTGATTTAGGAGTTAATGCAATCAAGTTAAAGAGATTAGGTGGAAGGCTCGAACCTCTCTCAATCAATTTCGGTTTGGTCAATCATGTAGTATCACTAAATATGAATCATAATGTGTTGTTCGAAGCTGGGTTCACTGAATACGACAACACAGTATTAATCTATAGTGATTGAGTCTGTTACATAATCAGAATCGAAAACGTTTAGTCTTACTAGGGATATATAAGCCATAAATGATGAAAATCAATGATTTATACGCTTTGCCAAGAAATAATCACTCACTGAGAAATTAACAAAACAGAGTACAAGCTCGATATATTAAAGTCAGCTGAGTAACATCATTAAATATATATAACATTGAAGGCACTTAAATACTTAACAACGAAAATCTGTTTTTCAGCAAAAAAATCCCGGACAGTTATACATATACACTAACCCGAGCTTTCGTTGGGTGTGGACCGCCTTGAAATTCCACCGTACCATAAGCATTTGTTTGCATTTCTTGAGTGTGGGTTTTAACATGCCAGCGTTCATTATTAGTTGGTTTTAAATGATAACCACTATTGGTGGAAATATCAGGTTGTAAATTTAAATTCTGTTGTGTTAAAGCCTCTATTTGTACATTGGATGGATGTTCACTGAATGTAAGACCGCAACTGCAACATGGACTGAATAAACAAAAAATAGAAACACTATTAGACTGGATGGTTAAACGGCTTCTGTGTTCGGTAGCTTTAGATATCGTGATAAAAGATATAGTTTTAATTAGTCTGTTATAATTTGTTATGGAAAAACATAAGGGGTTTGTTAAATTAATAAATGAAATGCGCCGATTTATTGACAATACGTAACGATACAATATGTTTGAGTTATGGTTGCTCACATGACTGAATAATTAGTGTAAAACCCCGGATGATTTGAGATAAAAGATGAGACTACTTGCTAGAGGAATAGACCGCTTATATACAAAACGCTAGCAAATAAGATAGCATATTTAGATGTCATAGGTAGTTAATTTTGTTATTTGCCCTTTTTCCAGTGTATGAAAGTTCGTTAGGCTTCGCCATCACATAAGATATGTCTTAAGATAATAATATTCATTAATATTCACTTTGGTTTATCTAGAATTCTGGATTGGGGTCATTGTGGTGGGATAACTTAAGTGAAACGATATCAATTAAGCATTATAGGTTAAGTAGTTATCAAGTCAATTGATATACAGAAGTAAATTAGTCATTAGAAACAGGGATGTATCAGAAAATAGACGATGATCCTAAATCTTTTGACCGACAGCACAAATCGCGAATTGTACATATTAGATGATTTGATTTAGATTTACTACTGAGTTGTTACACATTTTTATTAAAGTTTGACATGCATTTAGTATGACTTTCTCTTAACAACCATTGAAAGCTAGAAAGGATTGAATGACAGTCTCGTCTTAATACGAAATCCATCGACAGTGGGCACCGATGACCCCGATCAAACTCAGATGTGAAGGTAAAAATGGATGCGGTCTAATGAAGGAGATAGAATTGAACACATTAACTAGATTGAAATAGGAAAATACCTACAGTTGTTGTGTTTTTGCTACTAGATAAATTTTTGGAAGGTGTAAAGAATGAATAGTATTCTGAAATACTGACAAAACAACAACAAAGAGTTTATGAATGCCATCACACATAAATTTAAAAAGTTATATGCCTGCAAATTATTTCAAGAATATTATCACATATAAATGTGTACTTTTTGGAGATACAAATAAATCATACAAAACTCCCAGCTTCTGATAATAAAATCGTTTATAGTTGACAAATAGTATTATGTAGAAAAAGTTGTACATGTCTGTGCTGGTTTATGATTATCATTCAATAAGTGTAGTCATTCTGCATACTTTTTATGCATATTAAACATAACATTTCACAGGAATTAATGTTTGATTGGTGAGAACTAAAAGAAAATATTATTTTAATGCATTCAACTACGAAATAAAGTGTTAAGCTGGTATTTATTGATGGATTAGGTTGACTGTAGAAAAGGAGATCATGAAAATCAATGAATCAAAGTGTCTGGAACATAAAGAGTGTAATTATGTCAGGTTTGACTTTTTATAAAATCACTGCGTGTAGTGAAATCAATAAATATGTCCTTTACCTTATGTTATCTTCTCTTCTTATAATGGTCTCTTGAAGTTAACTATTTCACTTAAAAGTGATTATTTTCCTTGTTCTACTGAGCTTGTTTCTTGACATATAAGATAAAGTGGAACGTTGGAAAGATTAAATCTGGCCAGATTATTACACCGTTTAACCCAAATGAGAATAAGGTATCACAGTAAACCGAAAGAACAGCGTTAGGTAGGTTATGCATTTCGATTAATAACGTCAGTCAGTCAGTTATAAACAACGTAAAACTTGGGACATACTTGGGTCCATTCAGGCTGTTAAATCATATTAGTATAGGGAGATGAAAATATTGAAACAAATATCGTAGTATTAGAAGTATCACTAATAGAAACGATCAAAGATAGATATGTTTAGAGAAGAAATGAATTCTTGGAACTAAAGGTTTAAAAAACTTTTCAAACTCAGAATCTAATGGAAAAAATAGTGAATGTGTCTGCGCTAATGTTAACAGTCCTAAGCTATGTCACCCAATATCTCCAACCACTGGTTACATAATCGCGTTGTCTCCAACCACGTAATGTGAACCTATCAATATGTATCAGTCTAATAGTCAATGACTTCATGAACTGATGTCATGATTAAAACAAGAGAAAGATTTTTATTTATTTATTATTATTATCATCATCATAATTAGGTTACCAAAAAACAAATTTAACATGATCGTTAAGTCATAGGCTCAAACTCCACTGCATTTACATCGGTTTGAATCCCTAAATAATATCACTAATTTTCACAAATTAATTAGACTTTAAACCGTCCATGTAAACATGCATCTATTGAATGAATTAAGTTAAGAAATTTATTCGAAAAAAAATTGAGAACCATTTTGACAAAAAAAATGAAATGAAAGAAAGTAAGTAAAAATTATTTCGTTTTTATGGAAAAAAGCCAAAAATAAAAGAGAAAACAATCGTATGATGAGAATGTTTTTTGTTTTTTTTTTCTTTGACGAAAATCATCATCAGATGATATCAGATGAATTAAAAAATACAAATTAAAATAATACGAAATAAAACAGGATATTAATATTTGATTAAATGAATAATCTGTAAGTGATAAATTTCAATGTGTTACTACTACTACTTAAATTGTAATATTCATTTATTTCTCATTAACATAAATGATAAACGATAATGATTTAATTTTATGAATTTTAAAATTAGGTGAATGAAACTAGTTTTTTATTTAGATTATACATAACATAAAATCGGTATTTGTTTTATGAAATCTTACTCTGTAGGTGATATGTAATTGTAATAAAAGCTAATTTAGAATCGGGAATATTGTGAAAGGATTCAATAAATGATATGTAAACATTAATGGATATTGTTATGAAGGTTATTTCCTATGAAAGTTAAGGGGCTTTGAAGAGTCCAGAGAAGAATAAGAGAGATATATATATGAGACGTATGGAAAACGGCACAAAATTATTTTAATTTCAACCCTAAAAGTGTTAACTATGGGTCCGATTCTACTAATTTTGGCTTCAGTAGTCTGGTAGTACCACTAGCCTCTACACAAAAGCCATATTGCCTAAAGTTAAGCACATAAAGTTGTCCTTCGTATGTGATATACTGATATAATTTCAGATACTTTAAATCATCTACCCACGAACTCTTGTTCAACAGTTTAATTAAGGGCACAATATCAATTAGAAAAAGTACATGACACGTACATGGAAGGGTAGGAACTCATTTACGATATGAAATTTAACGAAAAACCTACTTAACATTTTCCACCAAAGTTACTTAGTTTTTTATTTACCAGTCACGTAAAATGCTCCAACTCAATTTTTCTTGGTTCTTTTTTGTGTTGTCAGCTGACTATCATACTATTGACCTTGAACAAACTATCTTATGGACATAATAGTGAAGTTTATTAAAATATGTCTAACCATGTGATTTCTACAGTTTTTTTATCTCATTCTGTGATAGCCTTGACTACTTGATCATAAAAGTGTGAATTACGCTCATGTGAGTGACTCTAGTTACTACAAGGAGGTCACTTACACATTTGATTTATAGTCGTTTTATGAAGATGTTGCAATAAGAAACACATTTCATTCAATTTGCTTATTCTTTAGAAATCGATTTAAGCGCTCGACGTCACTTACATCGTCTTTACTGTATGTTCAGAAGTCGTTTATGTTCTATTTTTTTTCTCGCGGAAATACCTTAACTATCCTCATTTTGGTAGTGAACATCCATGTGGTATATTAAACTTACATAATTTGAGAAAATAAAATCATCTGAAAACAACAATATAAAAGACTGAGGTTATCCACAACATATTTAATGTTACATGGAGTGTATCCAGCACTTTCGGTCAACTTCAAGATCATTTGCTGGGTAAGTGTTGTACATTGGAGTATAATTTTCACTAAAGATTTCGTTTCAAGCGATTGGAATTATCCGCAACTATCTACTAAGAACAAGTTTGTGTAGCGTACATCTCAACTTGCTGGATAAAAAATATAGCCCATATTAGGACTTAAAATAAAACCTCTCATGAAAACTGCACTCACACGCTCGATGAACGGATTAACGGCCGAAAGTGATTGATAAAACGCAAATATGTTGATGATGATAAATGAAGGAGATTCAACCAAGGACACTCAATTTAATTATCAATGACTAAGCATTGTCAGCAGAATAAATTTAGGATAACCGGTATTACATTAAAGTTGGGTACATTATTTATGAAATAGTATGATTAATTATATAATTTGCACAACAGTACAGTTCACGTTGTAAATTTCCATAACTAAACAAATATTCAAACTTTCCACTACATTTTCGTGCGTTTTCTGTTGAGAACTGACTGAGTGACTTCACAAGTTGTGATATCGGATTGAAACGTTTTCATGAACGATTAGTGTAGCTGGTTTGTATTAGTACATATCGTTTTATAATTGAATGCAGCTCAGCATTCCTGATTCGATCGATGTAAAGTCAACAGTGATTATTATTGCAGTGATGAAACAATTGACTCGGAATTACTGACGTAGTCAACTGATCATTTGCTCATAGGAATTAGCTCTAAAATTCTAAATGAGTAAAATGTAAAAGACATAATCACCTGCTAAATGATTACATAATTGAAGTTGTTATTTGTCGGTGACATACTCACTTAACAAGTCAAATAATCAAGTATGAAAAGGAATAATTGAGTTAATATTCTTGTAAATTATCTCAACTCATATATAATGATCATTTTGAAGAACATATTACTATTTTATTTATTGAATATAATGTGTTTTTGAAGTGTGATTTACTTGGAAAGACTGGATAGATGTGATACATTCATATAATAAACTAACTGAATACATTAGTTTTTTTAAAACATAAGTTGTTTAAATAAAAAAACATTTATGTTTTAGTTGTCAATCCGCAATACATTTGTTGAGATAATTATGAACAGTAATTATTGGGTGTTTTTTCGAAACGGTAAAAACTATGTTGTCAAGTTATTTCATTAATTTCTCATCACAGTGTTTTTTCTCCTATTGTAGTGTTTAGTTAAGAAGAAAACAACTGTTACATTTTTATTTAACAATGAATCAAATGTTTTACTGATCTCTAAGTAACTGTAAGGATATGTTTTAGACTGCCGACATAAGATCAATTATATGAAGAAGTTTAGCTAATGAAACAAATCTAACGTGTTTCATAGGCTAAACAAAAAAGGCTTTCGTTGTCAACGTTGATTATTGAAAATACTGAGTAGGTTTTTCAGTCAAGACCGGGGTATAATGTAGTGCACAGTTGATCTTTAAACAAGACTGTCACTCATCTCAGGATAGCAAAAAGCATTTATAAAAGATTAACCTAGATTCAAAAGTGTATTAATAGTAGAATAAAACTGTATATAGGATATATAGTTCAAAAGGAACAAATGGCATCCATAGCACGGAAAGTGTAAAGTAGTACTTGAAATTAAAATTTACAAGAGGATAAAAATAAAGGTCATAGGCTCCTTAGCCATAAATCTTATCAATATTAATCAAACTAATCACCTAAATATTACCCTAATGTTGCAGATTTCAATTTCAAAATTTGTACCATAAACACGGGTTAAACCGACAATTAATGACTTCATGGACTGTAGCTAAGCGATTGTTTCGCCGGCTCTTGCTTACTTTCAAGTTCACCTATATGCTTATAATATAACTCAATGTAGGGAATGACTAGACACTTCCTAAACATTAAAATGGGATCCTAACAAATAGTAATGATAAATTAATGAATTAACTGACTCATAAAAGATGTTTTATACACAAAACCGTCGGAAACAATTTTTTATTTCTGGTATTTACAAAATAGATGGGTCAGAAAATAAGTAAACGGGTTTTTCGGCGTGTTGTTTAGGAAATGTTAAACTAGTATGGAGGAAGTTACAATGTATCTGTATTGATAACAGCAGTGCGATTACCAATACACGACCAAGATTATACATAGCACCTTACTCAAGCCTTTCAGGTTTTGTTTATATCATGATGACTTTAGATCACTGAGTTGGATCAGTGGGATCCTGACCGGATAGTGAACAAAAGTTTCAGAACTTGTAACAAAACAACCATACATAGCTCCTTGATTTTCGCTGGTTTTCTGGATGACGTTGATTCTCGATGAGAATCACTTACATAATAAAAATAACCTTATGCCACAAAAATAAGGCGGAATTCTTTTGAGTTATTATGACAGTTTAATAGAACGTACGGTGATTCTTATTTTTCAATCAATAAAGATATTTACGCCATTCAACTTTAACAAAATTAAGAACAATAAAAATTGCGTGTAATATGGACTGCCTTAGTAACATGAAGATTTCACAGACTATTTGTTATATTCACTCATCACAGCAACGATGTGTTACGTCCCTCAGAATTAAGTGATATAATTGTAAAGTTTTGTATATCATTTTGGATAAGATCGTCAGAGCCTATTTTGTATGCTTGGAGTAGAATGCAATACCACAATAAGTATCTGTATGAACTATGAGTTTCTTCATCATCATTTCACATTTAATCACTTTGTTTAATGCCGAATGTATAAAGCAAGCGAATATTTAGTTTCGACACAGGAGTTCCATTTAGCCACATTTTCTTCAGATTAGACTCCATAGTCATTTATTTCCAAGGCTTCTCAAAAGACTACCAAAACAGACTGAGTTCGAAATTAGCTGGTTAGAAGTAACCAACAGAAACCATAAATAGCTTATAATGAGTGTATCTGATGGTGATTTTATGTAATGACATTTCGAAAAATATAAGAACCATTAATTTCTGTAAAAATGAGTCGCAAGTAACATAAAATCTAGTTTCATGGCTTACTTTGTCGATTAACTTTTAAATACTTAACAGCAAGGAAAGTGTACTTGGTCGAGGGAATTTTACCATTGTTAAAAATTGAACAAAATAACATTGGTTACTATTCATTAACTGCTTAAGGTTGACTGAATAAGCATGAATAGGCAATAAATTCCTTTAAGAAATCAAAATAAACTAGATATAAATTCTAAATAGTTATTGAAATGAGAATTTTAATTTATTAATTACTCACTTGGATTTTGAATGACGAGCAAAAACAAATTTAGCACATTCCAAGCATACAATATTTTGTTCAATCCATGGTATCTAATTCAATAAAACAAAATCAGTAGAATTTATATTTTATTAAAATTTCTTTTTTAATTTAAGTATTAGATGTTAAAAGTGATGTTGAATTGATTTGCATTTTACAAAACTAAAAAAATATCAAGTTATAACCAACTTTATCTATTGCAGAAACAAATAATTGACACTGAAGAGTATTGAATAGGAGAAAGTGAATATCGAGAAATTATGTAACATAATGATATTATTTTTGAATGCATAAAGGGGGTTTCAATTTCCGTATAGCCAAGGCTTCAATAAACCTTAGTATACGTCCTTATGTACGTTATTATTGAAAAGATAAGGTCTATTTTTCACCAAAAGCCCAAACAGCACTTAAGCGATTGTGTCACATCCCATTGTGTCTATCAATTTACATGTATGTGCGGAAACACGTACATAGGGAGGATAAATCGTGATTTGTAATTAAGAGTGGGTGAACACATACCAAAATGGCTGCAGAAACAAATGGATTCCAATGATCAAATAAGATCACAGGATAAACAGACATTCTCCTCTATTGCGAAACATTTGATTGAGACTGGCCATAAAGTTGACATCAAGTTAGCATTTGTAGTGTTATAATGAAATTAAACAATTATTAAGAATAAACAAACGAAAATAAACATATTATTAATAAATTGAGATCCAAGTTTTTTCTAGGTTACAGAAAAAAAAATTTATTTCCTATTATTTGATGTTTATTATTATTTACAATCTATCAAGGAGATGAAATGTTTATTTTATCTTCCTCTTGATTTTAACTTCATATATTTCACTATGCAATAGTCTTTTGATATTTCTTTACAAACCATATTTTTAATGTTTAGTTTTTTCTATGATCATTGCTACGATATTATTTAGACAGGTTTATTAGTAACTTGGTTAATTTCATCGTTTCGTGCTAATATTGTACAGCAACGTTTGCTAAAGCACACTTGTGCCGGACTCTATAGTGATTATGGATAATTGATGAATGGTGAGTGGGAGTCTGTTTTTTTACTGCTTTACGACCATCTCCATCACTTACTAATTCAAAATTAAAATGTTATTTAGTATAAGGGTATATTAAAATGAAGCTAGGTATAACCATACTGAGATATAAGCCATAACCAGGGGTGTAAGCTTCGTAGTTGGGGTCCACCGCATAATCATAATTCATGGTTCAAGAAAGTCAGTGACATGGCTCAAGGTTAGTGACTGGTGAAGATCTATTAACCTTCCATATTTTCCTAAATCTTGTATTTAGATATTATTTCATGTTTTTCGTCACCTCTTAAATTTATTCATTTTGAACTATATTTCCTGAGAACGGTTTTCCACTACAAGACATACTATTCTAACTTCTATACCTTTCATTTCTTCGATTTCTTACCACTTTACTGACATGAAATATGGCTAATTTTCTCAATATAAAATCGTGCTTGGTACTTTATCAATTATCACCGACTTCATTTGAATAGAAATTAACTAGAAGAATGCTTTCATCACGAAATTGGCATCACTATAATAGTAAAGCAGATTTAATGAATAAAATAATCAACAGTTCAAAAATCCGCCATATTGATCTTTTGACGTCATTAATTTAGAATAGATGTTCTCAATCTATCGCCTTATATATATATATATATATATATATATATATATATATATATACAAAACGAAAATACTTTTGGAAAAAGTGATGAATGCTTAAAGTAGAAAATATTTATCATGCATATTATGTAGATGGATCAATTGTAAGTTGCATTTTTAGATAAGATAAATGAAATTGGTTTCACGGTAAGGTGGATGATGTATGATAATTTTCACACCATCAGTATTATATCATCCATAATAATAATGATAATAATAATAATACCTATCTAAGTCACATAACAAATAAGATATATTTGTTGTAAAGCTGAAAGTTAGTTAAATTACTCTACTTAGACCATGGTTGTTATCATTTTTCAAATGTTAGCCAAAAGTTCAAAAGTTATGTATGTATGTATGTATGTATGTATGTATGTATGTATGTATGTATGTATGTATGTATGTACGTATATGGATTTCATCATAATAGTTTGTATGCTGTATCATTTTCATGTAAAAACTAAGAGAAAAACTTTGGCTTCAAAACCGAAGTACAGAAATATGAAGTCATTTTACAACTGATCACCAAATGTATGATCAAAGTCAGTGACAAAAATTAATTAAAAACATCTCCACGAGTCACTTAACGTGGCAGCAATATAGTCTGACAAATCACCATTAATTGTTTCCTAATCATCATATGATTTGCTAATATCCAGAAAAAATACAGATAAATGCGTGGAATTAATTTTTATAGCCGGATTAGAATGATTGATTCAGGATCTCAACATAACACGTCAAGATTTATGCAACGTATACAGCCCGAATATAAGCTATTTTCTTAATGTGAGTGATGTTAATGTCCACCTCAGATAATGGATGAAGGGTCGCACGAGATCATGGATCGATTGTATTTGAACATTAACATCATTGAATGCACGGTCAGTGGTCTAGACGTTGAGCCTTTGTGTGTGAGACCGAAGGTCCTTGGTCCATGTACAACATGAGGAATCGTGGATGCGCACTGCTGAGAAGTTTCATAATAGGACGAAACGGCTGTCCACTACTTTCAGGTTTTCACTGGTGGTCTAGCTGAAATTGACTCGTGAATTCAACTGTAGAAATAATTTATTCACAAAACATCTGGAGGAAAAATATGGTAGATTAAACACAACTCACGGGCTTTATACTAGATTTTGATGAAGACGAAGAAGAGGAAGAAGAAGTGCCTGAGGACCGAGACGACTTATCTGACCTATTTCGGAACACGCTGCCAACAGTATGCCTCTTGCGGCCCATAGTTATTTGATGCGTTGAATCATAAACTCCCAAAAGCTTTATACGGTGGATATGTGGTTATAATCCTATAATCACAACGTCCTAAGAACAACTCAGTCAAGTATTCTAGCGTTTATCCAGAGGGTGAAAAATACATCTGGTCCACTTCAGGACTATTGCCAACAGGAATCCGACGTATGCAGACCAAGGTATGGGCGATAGAAAAAGTAAGATATCCCATCTAACGTGAATAGTTGTATTACGAGTCGCTTTTTGAATAATTTTTGTCCTGTAGATCACAAACTGTTCTTTCGGGGAAACAGCTGTCCTGCAGGAAAAGTTAAAACCACGAGAGTAAATACACATAGGATACATCAAAATAAAATGTTAAACAAAACAAAGCGCTAGTTAGAAGTGCATTTCAACTAACGTAAAGTGGGAATTTGTGAACACCAGATGTTACCATTATTTTAACAATTAACCAAACTAAGTGTACAAAAGAAATCCATTTTATTCTACTTTGCAGTATTCTCCAAGTATTATCCTAGCAATGGAACTTATAAGCCTCCATTTTTAAAGGTATATCAACATTCAAATTTAATAAGCTTGGATTAAACAGCTGATATTTTTAACACATCTAGTTCACAACATGGGGCAGCATATCCTAGGTATTTCTGTAAATAACTTAAGTTATGAAGTTGTTGGCTGACCTGCAGTTATTATGGCTTATCATAAGAATCTGGAGTTATTTTCTTGATAAATGTCACTATTAAGCGCAGAGAATGCATTTTTAGAACAAAAAAGTGTTTGTGACTTTCCGATGGCATTTAAGTGTCATAAATACAGGATCAACCCTTTCACATGATTCAAATCAAACCAATTTTCCTGAAATATTTAGGAACTAATATTTTCTTGAAATATTACTCCGACTAACAGTGTTTCATTACGAGACCATTTTTTACGTAACGAAATGGCATAAAGTAATTATATAAAGCCGTGAACAATATGTACGATTGAAAATCAATGATTCGACAGGGAAAGCCTTATTTCTTAAGTGATAGTGATGATCATAATAATCATGTAACGGAGACTGACTTACACAACTTTATGTAAATACCGATTTGTTTTTAGTTAGCATCAATTTCCGATACATTCATTTGAGAAGAGTTACGGGAATTTTCTTCCGTTTCCAGGGAAAAAGGTAAGTGTTCACTAATCAAAAACTAGTTCAAATCACAGTTCTGTTTTATGTGAGGCATCGAATCTTGAAACTAACAGATGAACCGACTTTAACATCATCGACTGGCTTATAAAGAAAGACTGTGGAGATATAATGCTAACAGAAAATTCAAATATGAAATTATAACGCGTAAGTAATAACCTAAAAAACAAGACTGGATCAGTAATACATCGTTATTATACTGTCCAGCACACCCACAGAATAGACAGACATGGAACGCTCACTTTGAGCTGGTCCAGCGTATTTTTAAAACTGGAAATTACTCAAAAATTGTTGTCCGCAAAACAGTTATTCTATATGGACGTTGTTCCCCAAGTCATGTTGCAAAGTGAAATATACATAAAATGTGTAATAAACTACACGAAATCCAGGTCATAATTGACATAAAATATAAATCAGGCATGTAGCTTGCAGTTTATGGAAAGAACATACTAAATGAAAATATGTAAGCCTTTGAAATTCTGTTGATTAAAGGATTTTGTAAGGAATTCAAGTACAGATACCTAACAACGAAATGAGTAGACAAAAGCCTATAGCCCACATGATTTATAAATGAGAATAATCAAATACGAGGACGGGCTTATTAGAATAAAAGTCTTACAATCAACAGGTTCCTGACGGCGCGTCAGATGTTAATTGGTTTGAAGTTGCTGCAAGGTGAGTATCACTTACTGACATGTTAAAACACATAAACGGTATTTCGTCCAAGTTGGAAGGTCAATGAACGGTTCATTCTTAGTTAAATATCTACGAAGTCATGTATTCTTGAACGCCCTTTTTATATTTATTTTAGGTAGCTCGGGATTTTTTACTCTACTTTAAGAACATAAGAATTTTCGTTCCGAAGCCCCTCTTAAAATAAGAATCATCGTTCCCTTATTTTCACAGTTCACCTGACGGAGAACAGCCTCAAAGTTAAAATGAATAATACGTATATAAACGGTGGATACAACTGTCTATTGTGTAGTTCTGTATAGTCATGATCGATTTCAAATCTACCACTTAGTTTGCTTTTTTATTATTTGTTACGGTATTGCAATAACACTGGTTTTTAGCCACATGATTCTTGAAGTTGAACACAATAACTGAGTTTTGGATTGGCTACCGAACACTTCTAAAAGGCCAATAACACTTAACTGAGACGGCATGACTCGGTTGTACATGCATGAGCTCTCTATACAACTTTTCAGTTTTAGCGTTAAAGCCATTATTCTATCGTCAACTCAGTTGTTTTCTTCCACGATAGGACGAGTAGTTATTGATATTGATGTGACTTTGACGTATGATCTGGGAGACTATGGAGTCAGATCACTGCCAGTCTACTGTAATGGACTGGGTCTGATGATTTATTAGCATACATAAATGAAACAATTCTGACGTAGAATTAAATCCCATGTATTCATAGGTGTTCTTGCCAATACCAGTCCTAACCAGCTTTTAATAATTCGTTAATGGATCTAACTGCCATGTCAACATTGATAGGCGATATTTACTTTACTTCGCATATTTGCTGAAAGATGATCTAATAATGCTTTGTTTGACACCAGATGATATTTTTTGAGAATAACTCACCCTGAATCTGCAATATTTTGTATTGCCCCATCTCCCACTCATGGTTTTCACAGTGGCGTAAAAAGATTACTATCAATGATATCCAGGCCTGAATAACTAGTTTTCGACAATAGTTTAGGCATAACGCCTAGTAGGTGCGCAATGTTACTCCTTTCCGAGCATCGTGATATTCCTAAATGAAACTTGTGGAAGCTAACTTATATGTTTCTGTATTGAATTTCCTTCAAATTTTACTACTATTCAGTCTAAAGATTGCCGTAGTCTGATGAACACAAATTCACGACTGCGCAACTGTCAACGGGGATGCTATGTTCAACTTGGCTTGTTTGATTAGTTATGTGCTTGTTTTCTCACGTAAATTGTCTACGTAATGATTTCGCCCTTATTCGGATGGTCGAAATCTGAAAACATCTGGTAGGCTCAAGCCATACAATAGTACGGAACCGATAACGTCAAGTCGTAAATGGCTGAACATTGAGCATTTGTGGCAGATCTTTTATTTATCGACATAGCAATCGGGTATTAAGTACGAACAAGTTAGTAATCCAATCATATGTAGTATTTTTAAAAAGAAATTTGTGGCTTAATAAGATAGGTGGCGTGGTTTTTCAAATAAATGATCCACAAAAAAAACGTAATATATAGAATACCATATGGAGATGAAGACTGTAGAAGACCAGATAATCGCATAGTGAAAGTTTACAGACTTTGTTTGAACCTACCATGCTACAGTGGAATGAGTTATGCACATTAAGAATTACTAGCACTCCTCGTATCACTCACTGGGATATTTTCAAGAAGTTATGCCTTTTCTAACACTACCAATAGTTTATACTGGTTGTAAGATCCATTTTGAATGTTTTCTGTATGAAAACCCCTCCATGTATACACTTGCAATTTGTTTCTATTGACTCCTTTGGTTGTAAATTGTTAGTCTTTTTGATTCCATCTGAATTGTGAATATTTGTATTTTATTACAAATTTTATTTTTCTTACGCCTTAACTAAGTTTCCGTGTTTCTTCCTGAACTGCATTTATGATGTTTTACTTGGTACTTAGTCTTGGAGGCAGACATATTAATTTGTTCCTCCTTTTGATTGTGTTGCTTGTATTGACTGGAATTGTGCATTTTTTGATTGTGAATTGAAGAACCCTTCCAGATTTGGAATTGTTATAAAGCAACCAAATATTAACTTCTGAACGAACCTTTGCGTGCTCTATGCAGACAGGTTAGAACAACGTTTATTTGTAGTGATTGTTATTGTAATTTAGATTTGATTATTGGTTGAGTAGCTGGGTTGTCAGTAGTGAACCCCTGGTTACATGGAAGTCAAAAATAATCTAGTTATAAGTTTAGCGTTATCGTTAGTAGAGATAGCGGGTTATTGAACATATCAAATAAATAGGTATTTATAAAATTTAGTTAGACGACGCTTCAAGTAATCATTCTGTAGCGGTAAATAAATCCTCAAAATAAATAGCTTTGTAAGTTTTCGACATTAGATGCTGACCACAGTAGTTTTAATGGACTCACCTAGCTGAAGGCGCTCGGTCATGCATCCGCACCAGATCACGAGTGGGAACGTCGTGTTCAACATCTACTGCAATCGCTAGCCAGAATAAATCAGACGATTCTCGATATACTGATAGTCCATCAAATATATCTTCGAACTTCATCGCTTCTCTTTTTTGATTTCGCTTGGTGGGTACGCTTCATATGAGGTGTTACTGGTTAAAGCGTTGTCCAACTCTGAATACCTGTGGCATCTTCATTGGCGAGCTTCACGTGATCTGGTACACCAAATTGTAAAATGTGACTCTGTTCCTTTCTGGGATTTTATATATCATTGCCACCTTTTAATTTTTTATACATTTTGACATTTTTTCGTGTTTTTCGATATATATATATATATTTTTCCCTCATTCATTCTTGTACTTCATATTTCATCATGACTGAACAGACACCCAAAGTACTTAAACTTGAGACTTTGTCCCCGCCTTCGTTTCAACTGATGCTCTTCTGGCCAGACAACATAGAAGCCTGGTTATGCCATACAGAAGCCGACTTTTCCGAGCACGGCGTGATCGACACACGTGCACAATTCCTCGCAGTGTTGATAAAATTAAGATATACCATAGTATGAGTTCATCGCATGTCATAATTCACACCATTTCGTGAAAGCAGTGATATGAAACTTGACAAACAGTTCGACTATCATACCAAATGAGTGTACCTTTTCATCTCTTACGAATTTAGATCATAATGACCACAAAAGTTTTATTAATTTTTAAGATAACTGGCAACAGCCATGAGCTTTGAGATATAATCCTATAGGAATAACCGTTGTTTGCGAATTCCGTTTCATTAGTAGAATAAAATAGGATGGGTTGACCTACATCACAATTTATATCCAGTTCACCTTTACTTTACACCACACCAAAACTCACCTAGCCGTAATGTAATGTAAATGTGATATGGAGCTAATAGTTTCGTTCATAACAGTCTGAAATAGGCTAATTTGTGCACAAGCATTACTAATCATGAATGAATAAATACTTTCTGTAAAGCTGACTACGGCGAACTGAATAGAAGTTATGATGTATGTCAACCCAACCTATTTTATCTCATGTCATTGTGCATCTAAGCCCAATTTTGGGGCAATGTCATTTTTGTTCAGTATATCTTACTCTTCTGCCGTAAACAAGATACCCGGTCTCATAGACTTGATGTAATATTAGGAAAACTTCGAAATCACGCGATAGTGATCAGCAGGCACAGGGACGGAACCACACATTATGCACAACAATATGCTAACGATCGGCCAGAATTTTTAGTGATTAGCTGCTACGTTACGCAGACACCTCATAATGTCCACTCGTGTCAGCTGCTGGATGGGAGATGTGTATTGGACATTCCGCAGAACGTCACCGCCATACAAGTATTCAGCATATTATATCAAACGTTTTTTATGTGGGCTTATGCTCCTTATATTCTCGTTATATTGCACGGTGCACGCTATCAAATCCCTACACAGTGACTGCATTTCGAGCCGGAAGCAGCGGTAACATTCCATGAATTTCATGCGGACGGCATACTTTTCAGTACAATCTCGTATTGAAGAGGCATTTCATGAAAAAACTAATGATGTGTTAGGTGGAGTTGTGCACATGATTTCTGATTGGTTGACATGCACGTGGACATTCACGTCTTCGTATGTACAATGTGTCATGAGTGCTACGAATAACAACCTTCTCAGAGAACTACTTGACCAATTCGTAATACCTTGTCTGTAAGCAGTGTCTATTTCTCAGAAACAAGTTAACTGGACAACATTGAGTAGGGTCTTCATGTTAGTCTTCTTGTTAAACACCACAACTCATTGTGCTTTATTACTACATTCTCTTATATGTAGCCTCTGACTTCATTTTATTCTTACAAGAGTTAATATGAATTTAATTTAGTTTGTTTTACCTCTGTCTGTTCTACTTCAAAGTTCTAAGCAACGTTTGGCGTTCATATCTAAGTGCCTTGATGATCTTCTATTTCTCTTTCTTCTTTCTTCAGAGTCTTGTTCTGAGGGCAAAGCTATGGAACTTCTGACGTCTGGAACAAAATTGACGTAAGTGTCTCCTCAAAGTTATAGTTTGCAGCAAGCGCTCTACGAGACTACTTTATAACAACTATAAACTTAATAAGTTGGGAAGCATTTTGTGAGCCAACAAATTTTTCAGTTTGTAGATCATGCCTGCACATGCAGAAATATAATATTATTATGTGGCTTCTACAACACTCGTGCTGCTCTGTAGTAATAGTAGCAGTAGTGGTAGTAGAACGCGTTGCCTGAATGTCAGGGTCTGTTTTTCTTTTTTTATCAAAAATTTCTCAAGATAACTTAAAAAAGTAGGATTTTCATGTTCAACCCGACCGGAGTACAAATGTGATCTAAAAACAATATTAATGGAACAGATACATCCTTTTTCAATCAACTGTCGTAACACGGCCTTCAGAAACAGTTGAAACTTACTGGGCGACACATTCTAAAAAAATAATGGTTAAATAATATGTTGCCCGCTGTCGAATGTCCTGTAAAATGTGAACTCTGAATGAAATATTGTTGGGACACTATAAGTTTGTACATGAAGCATTGTTGATGTTAAGGCTGTCGTCCATAATGAAACTTTCGGGTATAATACTAGCACGAAAAGAAGCTAGAACTCTCTAATAGTGTTAGATGTCTCGAGCTGCAAATCCAAAGGCTTCTGGGACCGCCTTCGCAGATTCATCCAATGCCGTCTGCCCCTGTAATGTCTTTAAAATCAACAAGCTATGTTCTTTTGATCCCGTTCATAGAAAAAATAGCACTGCAGCTGACATCTACGTCACGCTGAGTCCATGTTTGCTCCCCAGATGGACTACTTATGAAGTCAAAACTGGGAAAATTGTTAGACAAACCTGAGAGTTTTAACTACTTAGACTCATAGTGACACATGCAGCAGACAACCTTGGCTGTCATTCGCTTGCAACAGGCTTTGCAAACGAAACCGATTACAATAAGGGTTGGAGCTCTTGAGAAGAGCAAGAGCCAAATGCTCTTCATTTAATCTTCTGTTAAACGATGGAACCATGGGCTTCCCTCATGTACAAAACGTAGTAAATCATGGTTACAAAACTGTGTCATTTAGATTTTTACGGCGCTGATCCCTTGAAGTTAAAAGTTTTTATCCTTATAAAAGCAGAATTACTTTTAAGCGACTAGAACTATGTTTTGATTAGTCTATGTGTGGAAAACAAGGGTTTTGGAAAATATAATGTTACATCTTAAAAAAATTTAATTTTTAGAATTTATTAATCTAACTTCGCTGGTGTGCACGGATATCAGGATAAATTTGATCAGATTTCACTATAGCTTATCGAATGGCTTACACGTCTACGGTAGAAATCCGAGATCTCATGGTCTACACACCAGTTAAAGGCCACATGGAAGTGCTTAAACCCATAAAAATCATAACACTTGCATGTAGTCCAACCTAGAGTACCGAAATAATCAGGTCTTCTCTGAAGCTCTCTTCAGTTGTTAGTTGTCTACAGGAGCTGGTGAGGTTTAACCTCTGTGCAGTAGTGAAAGGACATCTTATTGTATTTTATCAGTTTACTATCTAACATCAAGTCCTAGACTAGACTAAACGGGGTTGGTCCTAAAATTTAGGTGGAAATGAAAGGATTTGCGAATAACTCTTATCTTCAAGAAGACCTGAATAGAGAAGAGACATCAGAATCAGTAATGTGTTTCTACTCGACATCAGTATACAAAGTATACTAGTAGTGGGTGGTGGTGATACGTCTACCCTGTAATTCCTGCGAGATCATAGTATCGCAGTTTTTCATAATGTTTTAGAACCATATCAATCACAGGCTGTTGTGAGGCTTTTATTCGAATTTTAGGTAGCCGGATATGCAAACTATTCAAAGAAGCTTTCAGTGTTTACTGGAAACTTCGTCAACAAAGCAAGTTAACGCAAAAGTAAATAGATCTTCAGTACATCTATTTCTGTGAATCGGTTTTAATCAATTTCGTACAGCAGCAAAATGAATTTCAAATATCACAATTAAAAATTACCGAAATGATGATCCAAAAGTCTTCAGATTAAGAAAATTCATCCAAGTCATCCTAGTGAAGAGGGTAAGCTATTGAATCACTGAAAAGTTCATTAGGCGCGTTTCAAATTGATCCTGATGCAAGTGTCACAAGCAATGTAAAAATACTTGTAACGTGGTTCATTTCGCACAATATGGCTCTTCAAAGATGAGGATTCTGCTTCGTAAACTTGGAGCAGCCGAACATAAAATGTACTCAGATCAATGATAATGACCGTACTATCAGTCTGCAGTTGAGCACTGCTTCCTAAACTCCTTTAATTTCCCGCAAAACGTGCCGCAAACTTAGTTGACCAAGCATTCATCCTACCACCGAAATCATCACAAATAAAATTTCTGAAGTTGCCAAATACACTGTTAAATTTTGATGGTCTAATAATCAAATCCAGGTGTTATATCACCAATAAATCTTTCAACCCATCGCGCTTGGACTGTATCATAGAATTAAAAATATTCCGACGGCCATTTTATTCTATTTGATCTTAAGCATCCTATTCAATTCCTTGGCATTCAACAAACTGGGACAGAAATTTTCCAGTATTTTTCAGAATGATCTATGTTGTTGTACGAAGGTCGAATCTAAATCATGTTTGAAACCATATGCAAAATCTTGTTTCTGACCAAAACGCTCAGTGTCTAATGTATCACACCTTGTAGCTGACAACAAATTAGACAGTTTTGAAGTTCGGGGTGTTCATGAACCGTTTAACTGGTCCACATGGGCACCACCGATGATTCAATTCCAGTGTGTGTTGATTTTTTAGAAAGACTAAACCATTCCCTAGAAACACACTAATGCCTACTTCCCACGCCAGATGATCTCTCTGCAAAACGGGACGGAGGCAGGTTTTGTGCAAAGACTGACCTTGCAGATGCATATTAACAGACAGATACAGATGAAATATCTATAGTATTAGTTATCATTATTACACATCTAGGTCTCTATCAATATACTCGCCTATCGTTTGGAATCAAGCCATTCCCAGCCTTATTTCAGCACATTATGGACGCATACCGGAGATCATTACCTCATAATTGCAGCGTCGACTGAAGCGAAAGTAAAACGTGTTAGTGCTGATACGACCGAGGCCTTGCCAGTAACGGCGAATGTGGATGCTACGCTATCAAGCTATGAACTCCAGCAGGTCTCGAGTGATGTGCGTGACGGTTAGCCAAACAAAGCTGATAATGATTAAGTGGAATATTTCCGACGACTTCTGACATTGTCTATCGCTACCAACGTCTGCTGTATGGTGGACGCCAAGTTATTCTAAACACCCTCAGGTATCGAGAATTCAAACAACTCCGCCCGTGTCACCATGGTGTGCAACGTTTAAAGCTTAGACACCAACCCAAACTACATGCGGATGCGGCAAAAAACTTAGCTCTTCACTTTGTGCGAAAAAACCTTACAGCTGCTTTTAACTTTCTTTCAAACGTACGCACAACTCCACTTCAAAATGTACAATTTTGTTGCTCCTTCTCGCTTCAAAAGAGACGAAGTACCTAGACCAAGCACGGAGAGAGAGAACTAAGTGGGTGATAGAAATAAAACACAAATTTTACCTGGATAGACTCCAATGCTTGAGATTATTCTCTCTGAGCCACAGGATATCTTGGACACCGTAGAAACAAGAGAATCGAGCGTAAAGAAATCAATTGGTTTGTGCAAGCTAATGACAAAGATATTGGGTATTGGAAAGTAATATTTATCGGTTGTCTATTGGTCATCTCCATGACCCAAATAGAGTGCATTTTTGTTATTATTTGCATTTTTTTCATCAATTCTCTTAATTTGTGCAATTACCTTAACTGGTTGTAAAATTGCTGTTTAAATAATGATAACTTGACCTTTGACATCCCGTCCTGGTTCGTGAACACACATAGCATGACCCATTGGTTATCGTTCATAAATACACTGACGCACGCATGTGTTTTCAAGTTTTCGGACATTTTGACCTTTTCACTTATTGGCTTATTAACCTTGACTGTTTTTATATGACGTATGTATGTTGATTGCTCACCCTACTCATCATATGTCGATAACTTATTTTTGGTCTGTATATCAATACTGAGTAACTTTTGATTAAATTGAGTTGGATTACTCGCCTTTTCCACTACGTTTCATTTCGTTCCTCTGATTTCCAGTTCAAATCAATGAGTGCATGAAATATGCGTATTCAGATTCCAATCTCATATTTGGCTTATTTAATTCCGTTGTTTACTAACATGGATTAGGTTGATAAAATATATACAAGGGAAGCGGGGATGTATATTTCAATAATAATCAGCAAACGATCTAAATGGAGTCAAATAAAGGGTCCATTCAATACTAGTATTATTAATAAATGCTTTTAGCATTTCAGATAATTAAAATAACCCATAGTGTCACTGAATAAGAGAAAGAGAATTCAGCGAGGAAGATTTTCTTTTCGACGAAATCATTTACTTAAGCTGTACATTCGTATATATAGGTATATGGAAAATGTATGTCTATAAAAGGATAGAAAAAATTGAATCACCAAAATGGATTCGAGGATAAATATCAAATGAGGTTACGCACTAATTTTATTTTCTCAGGGGGTTAAAATAGGAATCATTCTTCTCTGCAATCGAAAACTTTAACCTGTTACAAATAACTACTGCGAGCCAGTGGTTTTCGGCCACAGCGCGTTGTTGAATAACGACAGTGGTATTTTTCCTTTGAGTATATTTCATAGTATTGATCGACTACCGTTTTATTTTTAGTTGAATTTATCTCAGTTAAAGTAATCCCCAAGAGTATTGTTTCTTTTCTATGGAACTTTATCATCCGTACTTTTCTTGTAAAGATACAAAATAAATAAGGGCACTGGTTTTTATTCCTTTTAGTTGAGTCTATCTTTCAGTATTGTTTGTATCCATAGGTGTTAAGGTCTCTTTATAACTTTTGAAGTCGGATTATTTGTTGTTGCTACGTGCAGTTTTACGTAAACCCTTGTTTTTGTATTCCGTGCCTATCACCTGTCAAGCCTCAAAAGACACTTTATCCCTTGGTTAGTTTCCGCTCCGAGATCACAAAACAAATTTGTGACACAAGTAAAACTTTATTGTGGCAGGCTTGAATGCTGTTTCCCCATAGCTGATGGGATGCATTGTGAGAAGTGCAAAAATTGATATCACAATGTGTGCACCGGACTCACACCGGCTGCATATAGAAGGTTCTGCAAGCCATTGTCTCGTTGGATGTGCAAATCAGGTTTTTCTACAAAGTCTCTGCGATTGAGCTGCTGAACATAGCTAAAAAATGGCTTTCAGATAAACAGGCTGCAGTAAATTAGCAGAACTCCGCTTCTGAGGAAATAGAGAGCGTTATCATGAGCCAAGCTCTGGATTTGAATGAAATCATGAAGGTGGACTGAATCAGTGAAGCAGGTAACAAGCATACCGGTGTATTGAGCGAATCTGAAGTAAGAGGATGATCAGAAAAAAGCAGAGGCTACTGCAAAATATATTAGGGCCGTTTGTTACTCAGGATCCTCTTCTAGGCGAAGAATTACACCTGAATACAAAGTTAAAAGACCGTCTGCTCACCGTGGACTTTGGTCGAGACGATGTGATTAATGCTCTTAGCACCTTAGACATGGAAAAGTGAACAAGACCGGGTGAACCAGACTCGGAAATCCTGAGACAATTTGCACGATATATTGCAGCCCCCACTGACTGTGATATTCAATATGTCTCTTGACCATGATGTGTTACTCATGGACTGGAAGGATGCAATCGTCACATAAAATGGGACCAAGACAACTTCCAGCAAACTACAGATCTGTCAGCCTCACCAGTGTCGCTGTTTAAGTGCTTGAAAGAATAGTCAAAAGAACCATAATGACATTTGTGGAAACCAACAACTCGTTAAACAACGAACAACATGGTTTCAGAAATTCTTTTATCTTGCATAACAAACCTCCTTACAGCAAGATAACAATGGATAAAGGCTATAGACAACGGAAAACCAGTGGATGTTGTCTATATAGACTTTAACAAAGCGTTTGACAACGTGTCAATAAATATACTGCTGTTGAAGCTAGAAAATCTTGGTATTGCCAGACCTCTTCTAAAATGGCTCAAGAATTTCCCATTAGGTCGTAGACAGAAAATAAGAATAAATTGGAAGTGCTTCACCTGGAGACCAGTACTTAGTGGAGTACCTCAAAGTTCTATCCTGGGTTCTTTACTTTTTATACTGTACGTAACTGATCGCCAATGTAGACCCCAATGTTATTATACACTGACGATGTAAATATCTGGCGAGAAATAACGGTAGACACAGATGCATGCGCACTTCAGGCTGACCTAAATACAGTGATTAACTGGTCTAAGGAGTGGCTGATGCCTATAAACGCGGCAAAGCGTGACTACATGCACTATGGTGGATACAAAGGTAAATAGGTACAGCATAGAGGAAGTGCCTGTACCCGAAGTCTGGTCTCACAAGGACCTTGTGGTGGCAGTGAGTCATGATTCTAAAATCACGGCCCACTGCCGGGAGGGCGCAGCTAAAGGGTTTAGAACCCTCTGCGCTTTAAGACGGACATTCGCGAAGTTAAATACTACCATGATCATCACATTATACACAACCTTAGTGAAAACTAAGCTTGAGTACTGCGTTCAGTCTGCAAGCCCCTGTTTAAAAGGTGACTCGAATATCTTAAAAGAAGTACAGACGGCAGCTACCCGTGAAATCCCAGAACTACGAAGTTTGTCATACAAAAAGCGGCTTGAAAATCTAGATCTCTTTACTCTGTCCTATCGCAGACTAAGAGTTGATCTGATTTTGATGTATGGAATACTAAGAAATAATTTTGGTCCTAATATATCTTTTTTTCCTACCAGATAGGAGCATCTCAGAGGATATAGCAGGCGAGTAGAAAAGCCAAGAACGAGTAAAATACTCGTGGGATACAGGCTTTCACACCGAGTCATCAATTCTTGGAACCTGTTACTCAAAGCAGTGGTGTTTGGACCTTCAGTTGACTCTTTCAAGAGAAGACTGAACACTCACAGAGGCATACTAGAAAAGGAATAACATAGGCCATAAGCCTCCTGTCCTTACTACACAAATCTGTGTGCTTCCAGCGGCTGTTTTATGTATTGACGGTACCTGTGTTCTAATTGTAAAGTAAAGGGTTGACAGTATAGTTTTTATCCTGAAACAAGTTCGTTGCTAATTCATATGCATATGTTATTCATATTTTCACAAAATTTCCCCTATCCACTGTAAAACCTAAACTCTTGTTATATGTCTAGCTTCTGTTAGATTCATAACTTTAGTTTCCAGTATATATATTCTTTAAATTACTCTATATGTGCGTTGAAAACAAACAATGCTTCCGGCCACTACACAAAGATTAGTCTTAATACCACTTTAGGCCATTAAATATTTTGTTGTTGGAGGATTATTTGTAGACCTTCGGTTAGCCTCTTAGCATCTAAAATACTAGCCTCGATAATTAACGCACGCCTAAATAAGACTCGTGAACTGCAAACATGAGAGAACCGATCTGGCTTCAGACCCAGTCGTGGCTGCATCGACCACATATCCAACACTCGTCAGATTTTTGAACACAAACATGCTTATCGGCATCCGACAGTGGTGGTCTTCCTTGACTTATAGGCAGTATTTGACTATGTAGACCGGGAGGTCCTATGATAGTGTCTGTCATTGAAGGGCGTACCTCAGAAATACATAAATCTTCTGAAGGCTCTTTACTTGAACACTACTAGTCGAGTCAGAGCTTATGGCGAATTGTCATCTGCTTTTGCAACCTCAAGTGGTGTCCGTCAAGGCTGTCCACTAACTCCATTTTTGTTTAACTTCATCAGAGACCAACATTCTCGTCGACTGAATTCTCGGGTATTGATCTACCAGGAGGTCCACTTATCGACTTAGAGTACGCAGATGACAGTCCTGTTTTGTGAAGACGCTGATGAAATGCAGTCTTTTGGTAGCACTGAGCAAAAATACCAGGTTGTTTGGGGTGTGTTTTCCCTCTCCAAATGCAAGTTTTAGCTTCAGGACTGACCTGCGTCGACACCTGAACTAAGGATAGGGAGTGAAGTAGTCGAACGCGTTGACAACTTCACTTATCTTGGAAGTCTGATCAACCCTAATGGGTTGGTGTCTGACGAACTGTGCGACAGTTCGTTCTGTTTCACTTTACGTCTGTGAAACGTGGCCATTAAGAGTAGACGTGCTTTTAGAGATGACACTTTCTTCCTCTAAATTTCCAGGAGTTGAACTTCTACCAGGATATTCACTTGTTGACTTAGAATATGTCGATGACATAGTTCTATTTGGTGAAGACGCTGACAAAATGCAGTCTTCTGATCACTATGAGCAACAATGCAAGCATGTTCGAGATGCGATTCTCCCCCTCAAAATGCGAAATGTTGCTTCAGGATTGGGTGGCATCGACACTCGAACTAATGATAGGGGGTGAAACAGTTGAGCTTTTCGACCGCTCCACTTATCTTGGGAGTCTCATCAGCCCTTGTGGTCTGGTGTGTGACAAAATCTCAGCACGGATACAGAAGGCCCGACTAGCTTTTACCAACTTGCGTCATTTATGGCGTAGGCGAGATATTCGTCTGCCAACCAAAGGACGTGTTTACTGTGCAGCAGTTCGTTCCGTCCTACTTCATGGCAATGAACCATGGCCGGTAAGAGTAGAGGATATTCGTAGGTTACTAGTATTCGATCAAAGGTGTCTTCGAAGCATTGCTCGTATATCCTGGGACCATCGAGTAAGCAATGCAGTTGTTAGGAAACGGGTACTAGGTAAGGATGGCAAATCAATTGATGAAATAGTGAAACCTCATCATTTGAGATGGCTGGGACATGTGTTACATATGCCCAACCACTGACTTCCCCCAGGTGCGATGTTTTATGGTGTAGGAGTAGGTTGGAAGAAAGCTAGGGGCGTCCAGACCAAAACATGGCACAAGTCCATGAAGTTACTGACAAGTGGACTGAGCTATGTTGGTAGGTGTAGACTATCTGATTGGGATCCGCTAGACGGTAGCAACCTATGGTTAGAGATCTTGAATGACATGACCCAAAATTGTTTACTATGGTGCAGGTGCGTCCACTCTTTTTGTTTTCCCAAATTCTAATCTTTTGAATTCTTTATGTCCCTTTCTTTCTACTCTTTCCAAATTTATTTCACCGGATTGTACTGCTTGAATAACATCTTCGAACCCTAATGTTTCCGATTACTGATTATACTTTTACTACCTCGACCACTACGGGATTTGAACCGACAACTGCATCTCTGTGCTTATGTGGTATGGCAACTCGAACTGATGTATGTACGTATGAAGTTCTACGTTGTCACCGACTGACTGAGAAGATACTCGTAAGCTACTAGTATTTGATCACATGTCTTAGAAATATTGCTCGTATCTAGTGGGTAAGTAATAGTGAGGTTAAACTCAGGATATTAGGGAATGATGGTCAATTAGTTGATGAGGTTGTAAATCTTCATCGACTAAGGTGGTTGGGCCACGTGTTAGGGATGGTTGGAAGAAAGTTAGGGGCGGCCAAACTAAGACGTGGCACAGGTCCTTGAAGTCACTAACTTCTGGTCCTAGCCATGATGATAGATGCACACTACTTTGTTGGGTTTCGCGTGACTATCGTAACCAAATGTTTGGAGACTGGGTGACATGGCTCAGAATCTGTCACAATGGAGTAGGTGTATACACTCTTTGTCTTCCCCTAAACTGAGATTAGAATTGCTTCATATGTTTCTTTCTACGAACTAATTCTTTCTTCCTGTACACAATCTTTCATACAGTAGTACCATGGAAGTGATTACTTTTGTAGATTTGGTGTTCATCTTGTGCTAATGAGGTGTGGCGAATTAGACCGATACATATACATGCCTGGTCCTACGATGCAGCTGACTGACTGAGGAGATCGAAGGGAAAAGGTTGATTGGTGTAGAGACGAAGGAACAATAAAGTCTGAGACAATTGGTTGAGATTTTTAAAATGAAATATTCATTGTATGGTTTTCGGATCTTACTAAGAGACTCTGTGATTTTGTGTTTAAATACATTTGGTTGTCCTCACTGATATTCTCGTTCACTACAATGGTTCATTTAAAGGGACTAAATTAACGCCATTCAGTAACGATAAACATGTTTAGTTAGACACTGAAATCCATTTACAAGACTTTATTTCTTTGTGGAGTCGATTGGAATACAATGTTGTAAGCACTTTTACATCATTTTCTGCAATTCAACTTTATGAGATTTACTATAAGTTTAGGTGAAAACTATGTGATCTGGTAGATTCCCCATTTTTGATCATTATCTACATGTAAGTGACGTCTTATAATTCTGAAATGGGCTAAGTTGCTTCAGTTTTGCTTTATTTCAAATTTTCTAAAGTCCCCAACGTTTTACTAAACTTAATTTTACACCAGTCTATAGAATGTTTCAAAGACTCCTTTATTTTATGAAATGTCAGGGTTCTTCCTTATTAGCCTTCACTAGAGTATGCTGACCATGTACTAAAACAAACTATGCTCTTCACACGCCTTTTCGAAGCTACAGGTTAGTGTGTTTACCTAAAATCCTCGGAAATCGATTCTTCATGGGTGTTGTTAATTTATTGATTAAAATAATCGTTTCGTAGTACTTACAGAATCTTTTTCTGTATTGTATGTAATTGTAACCCTACTTGGTAAATAGTAAGTTTACCTTAGTCCCTAGTCATATGGACCACAGTCGTCAAATGTGTACTTTCTGTGATTGGTTTAAAACAGTTGATAAACTTCAAATTAGTGTCATGTGTTTATCTGACTTTTCTGAGAATTCCCCAAAGGCGTCATCCCTCACATTGGAGTCGAGTATAATTGATAATCTAAATACTTCGATTTGTAACTCGTTTATAAACTTCATAATTTCGACATTATTTACCTAATAATCTCACGGATCTTTCCGCTCTCTTTTTGGACCATATTCTCAGTACCTAGTCCTCCTAATTATCATTGCTGCAACATTATTTCGGCTTCTTTTGCTATTAATTTTGTTAGTTTCATTTGGTATTGGTAATATAGTATGGCACCTTTGGCCAAGCAAATTCATGCCAAGCTCGACGTTGATGATGACTAACTGACTGACTAGTCCGACTAAATGTGATGGTTGTATGCTTCAGTTTTTTAATTTTTAAAGTACTTTACGTTACCTTTTAGCGACTTTTTAGTCCGAATGGTACTGTGAAACTTAGCTGAGTTTCCCCTTACAAACATATTGGACGTATCAACCAGGTGTTAATATGACTACCAGAGCAGTTGTAGTAATCGATTCACTCATCTGTTATACTTTAAATTGATTGAACATATATATATGACAGTACTAATGCTCCTAGCACTTACAAAATTCGCTAAAAATCTTTAAGGTTAGTTGAAGACAGTAAGAGGCTTTAATTAGTAATTTTTAGTACTCTAAAACTGTAGTGTTCCTTTAATAATTTCATCAAAGTTCCCTGATACGTGTTCTAGTAGTTCATTATCTGTTACATCCACCTATTTTTTTGTCGGAGTCGTGTCGCGTTATTGATAGTAAACAGTGTTTTTATTTTTAGTTACTGAATCGTTGTCATAATGCGAAATTTCTGTTTTTCATAAATATTCTAAAGTGTTAGTTGACAAATTCCTACAATTAATTCTTTGTATAAACTTTTAGGTCTATTTTTACCATCAGTGAATTTCTTCAAAAAATGCCAAAAACAAAGAAGCGATCCGTTGATAGTTCAAATGTTCGTATCTATTCTCCTGTTAATGATTATTATGTAGGTTCTCTGTTCTCGTGATGTGTCGAAGATTCGCAAACTAATGCGAGAAAATATTGATGAAGAAAAGTTTGCACAACAATTCTAATTTTTATTATTTCTTAGACTAGTTGTTTCAAAATCCCTAACCGATGAAGCTGCAATTATAGAGTCAGAGTCTGATAATGAGGAATCTGAAATGGAAGAAGGATTCCAACTTGATCTTCCTGATTTCGTACGTGATTATATATACATTCTCAGATTACTCCTCATCTATCCATAGGATTCATGTGGTGGTGACGTTTTAGAAGATGATGAAGATTGGAAGAAGTTTTTCAAATCGACCAGCGACAACAAGGAACTGGTGACAGAACTTAAAAAAAATTTGACTGAATCAAAATTGAAGGTAAATTAAGGGTTGATAATATGAATGGCATGTTTGTATGGTAATGGCCAACTTCCGCTTCCTGTGTATGAATAAGATGGATTGTTTTGTTTCTTTTGTGAAGATTTTGCAGGAATACTTAACCGTCATTAGTTTTATCTTCTACATTAGAGTTACTCAGCACAGTAAACAGAGATAAGTACAAACCATCACAAATTTAATCATCATTTCGTCCTCATTTTAAGGAAAGTTTAGTATTCTATATTCGTAGCTGAGCTGTATCTTTCACTATAGAAGAAAGGAAATATGTCTTCTTAACTGAACAAAAAGATTAGTTAGACTGCTTGTTATTAGTCTGGTTATAGCTGTCAATATTTGAAGTAAGTTGTTAGTATATTGTTCTACACAAAATTGCTATTCAGTTGAACAAGATCATATCGATAGATGATTTTTTTATTATTCAGGCACTCATCGGTTTTCTTTTAACCTGTCTTGTTTGTGATATGTCTTAATTAGGGCACGTTTTGTTCTGCCATACTAACCTATCCTTACCACACCAAAACCCCTCAACGAGAGGGGTCACCACCATGTAGCCTGAAAGTGTAAAATAACGTCTTAAATTCAATCACCTGCAGATGAAGTGTGCGAAGTCATCCATAAGTATACTTACTCCGAGGAGCCTCAAGTACCTCCAAAGACCATGTGTAAATTAAATAATCAGCTTGGTGAGAATGAAAACATGAATGTTTATAGCGCTGACACTAGTCTTCTCACAATCAAAATAATAAGCGTAGATGGATTCCTCCGGTAAATTAAGTTTTAGATGTTTATAGTCTGACTAGGAAGTCGTTGTGGAATGCATATTTCATTCAGGTGGTATAGTTTGCGCTACTGTCGCGATAGCGTAGATAAATAGTCTTAGTAAGCCAAAGTAGTCACGCGTCTGAGCGAAGAATCAGGAAAAATTAGTGTTGTCGGATGATGCAAACCGTCCTGTATAATACATTTCTTGGTACCTTATTTCACTAAGCGGTCTTTTATATATCAATTAACAAGAATTTAACCTCATGAAAATAAGGTGACCCAAGCTGTTTTCCTCCAGAATTCAGTTTTAAATCGTCTGACTAAACTCGGTCCGATAAATAAAAAATATGGGTGTTTTCAGTCAGTAACTTATTGTGAAAATAACAAAGTATCCACACTATATTATCGAATTTCTTATTTGATATGGAACTGCATTAATGAATGACCGAAAGCGTTTTTTCTACTTTGGGGACATGTTCAAAGAAGCAAACAGTTAACAGTCACCTGTCCATTTTTGTACCATTTATCTTTTGGCGACTACATGCAAATACATTTAGATAAAAAATGACGGTAACTGATGTTAAATGCGTATTCACTTTGATGAAACTAATTTAAGGAACTCGATTACGGAATAGCATCTTTTTAAAAAATATAGCTATAAAGTTAAATTCACAACAAAATATTATTATTCAAAAAATTAAGTACGAAACTGTTATTGATCATTGTTGTTTCTGTTCATTCATTGTTCTAGATTTCTGAAGATATGTCTCAGTACACTGGTAGTATTATTGGTGATTTGGATGAAGTAAGAGGATTCGAAAGTTTAAATGAACTTCCTGAAGAACTACGGGATCACTTAAATCTTTTAATTGATGTACTGAGAAGTTACAGAAGTGGACCATTACCAAAAACAATCAAAATGTTACCACATTTAGAGGGATGGGATAGTCTGTTAGAGATGTTAAAACCATTAGAATGGTCAGTTCATGTATATCCACGTATTGTTAAAGTGTTTGCATCTAAAGGTCATGAACCAGCAAATCAGTAAGATTTTGTAAATTTTTATCGGTATAATTTGTTAAGTAATTGTTTGTTCATATTCTTTAAATAGTTGTTTTTCTACCTAATTAAATTGTTAATTAATGTCTATATTTTGATTAAATCAAGTCTGTTTTAAAATTTTTCTATGAAAACACTATAGTGTGTTTAATAATGATATATTTATAAATATACTAATGAGTAAACAGTTAAATTTTATGACTTTTCATCAATCATTAAAAAGAAATGGTTTACATTGAGCCACAAAGCTTTGGAAAATCTAATTATTTACTCATTAGTATATTCACAAACATACCATTATTTTTCATTATTAACAAAATCAACTGTGGAATGCAGGTAAATCACATCCAGCTGACGAGTCACAAATAGGACGAAACTCGCGTCCTGAATTCCGCTGATAGCCACCATCCATCATTGCTTATAAATTTACCTAATATTCAATTTATTTGAAATTTCAAACGAAACCTTGTATATGATCCTTTTAAAAAGAATTTGTTCAAACATTCATAAATAGCATTTTTATACTTATGCCATTTTAAAAACTAATTCAACATTTCTAATAATATGACTCATTTGTCAACCTCAGACATTTTTAAACCTCATTATTTGTAAGAATTAGCAATACTACCTTAGTGATCAAACCAAACCAGGTGAATTGAAGTTCTAATATATGCCTTTACTGAAAGATTTCTGCATCACTAATGTTTATTCAATTGATCTATTTTTATGTAAATGATTAATGTAGAGAAATACATTCTCATTTGCTTACTAAAAATGTTTTCCGAAATTTGGAAGGAATGAGCAAATGAGATGTTTTTAATATATTTAAAACTATATACATTCATTTTCTTGTGACGAGGTTCAAAAATATCCTTTTTCTTCATAGCATCTACTTATTTGTATTGATATATTTTTAAATGGAAGTTATTGTATTCATTCTAAAGGAAAACATCTGTTATGACTAGTAATACTTGGCTATTAGTGTGAGAATTCAATAGCTTTATTAATCAAGATTATTCAATGGTTATGAAGTTATAGGGATAGAAAATATTTTGATAGGATACTTTTCTTAATTTATGTATAGTTAGTAATTACGAATTTGTTAGTAAACCTTCTCTATTTTTAACCGATCACTTCTTAAATTCAGTTCGAATTAGTTAAGCTTGATTAAATCGTATTCTGTAGGGTATTTACGTAATCTGGGGTATACTACTTCTATCGTATACCATGTATATCCTTTTCTGGCTACGGACAAAAACAAATCTATATTTCGTTCATTGACCATTGATGTCAAGTACTTAGGTTGTCCTTTGAATAGGACTTACTAGACGACTCGCCAAACCTTTTCTCGATGCGAATAAAGGAAAATGTGTACATTGTTATTTAGTTCTATGGTGGGAGTGACTAGCTTTGCATTACTTTCCTGAATTATCAATATAAGGTCATGGAGATTGAGTTTTTATCTATATCGCGTACCGATCAGTGTTAAACCACCAGTGAAAACCTGGGAGCACTGGACGACCTCTTCATCTTAGTGTAGTGAACAGAACACGGGTGGGGACAATCGAATGTATTTAGCACAGAAATTACAGACTATCTCAATAAAATCAGAAAAACCATATAATAAGTCGTCAATTTGCAAAATATCAATCCATCATATCAAACTGGCCTGTTCCTGTTTCAAACATCAATCCATTGTCTCCCATTCCATTGTTCATCCGTTTTCATACAAATTGCATAATGTTATCGCCCTTCGTTTCTTGATCTTCTTCCATCTTCTGCTGCCAGACAGTACGTTTTTAACTCGCGTCATATACTACTTACATCAATATAAGTAGCACGCACCACACTAGTATGGGACTCGACAGCAGTGCAGATACACGATCCCGCACGCGAGTACCAAACCCAGGACCTTTGGACTTGCGAGACCACTAAGCCAGTATCCAACGGTGTTAATGTCTAACTTCAATCGATCCATGATACTACGTGACTAGTGGAGTTCAACTGTGTCGGGTATGAGGCAGTTACCCACCGAAGACAACAGATGGTTGCTCAATATTGTGATCAGTATCATGATCTCAACAAAAACTTTCTTCGATATTCAGTCTGTAAATCATTGATATAAATCTAAGCTTGTCTGTCTGATTATTAGTTGTACATTTTAGGAATCTGTATATTAATCATAATAACATCCAGAGTAGCTGAAGTTTTCAAGGATGTATAGATATTTATTGAGTGTTAGTCTATGAAATGTTTATACTCTGTACACATGTTAAAAGTTCCCACTGTATTATTAAGATATGAATTGGGCCAATTCTAGCTGTCGATATCTATGATACAATGTTTGTTAAAACTACAAGAAATGAACTTCAAAATTCAATCCTAACACTGTTGCATAGTCATTTAAACTGAAGTTCTCCCTCTTATGACTTTTCTCCCTTTCAGCTTTTTTGAATCTTATTTATTACCTAAAGTAAAACAAGATATTGAAGAAAACAAACGTTTATGTGTTCATTTATATGAAGCACTAATTGCATCTATGTTTCGACCAGAAGAGTTCGTTTCCGGTGTCTATCTACCTTGGGTTCAGGTAAATTTTGTCTCATGATGTTTCTTATTTTTTTTTAAAAAAGAAAGAACTCAAAGTTGATGCTGTTATTCAATGAAACAGATACTTCGGCGATTACAGTTTGTTCATAGATGTTAGTTTTTTTATTATTTACACGTTCTGAGAAGCAGTAGCGTTAATACATTCACTTTTTATCTCCTCTAGATCCTGAATTACATTATTCGTTTTTACATACCTACTTCATACTGTTTTTTTCCAGCCATATTCTCTGTGTTTATTCTCATTATTACTGCTGATACATTATTCTGATTCCTTTGCTAATTTCATCTCTTAGTGCCAACTTTATGTAGCAACTTGTGTTGCTTCATATATACACCAAACTTTAGATTGATAGTCCTAAGCATAGATGAATGGTAACTAGCAGCGGGATCCAGGGCGCGCGTTTCGTCAGGACTCCGTAACTATGTGGATAACAGGATGGTATTTGAAGTGAACGATACTTGGTTCGATTCCTGGAGTGAATATCAACTTTGGTATGCAGGCACATGACATCCAGCTGACAAGTCCCAAATAGAACGAAACGCGCGTCCTGGATTCCACTGATAACCACTATCCATTTAGCTTAGAATGCTTGTGGCAATATCGAGGCAATCCGTACAGGGTGCACATATACCAATAAGGGACTGATCAATTACAGTCCTAAACATCAATGGGAAGGTTCAAATTAACAATACAAAATAAATTTTATGGTAACTGAACTCCTATTTCTTACTCGCTTCAAAATCTTTCATAGAAATTCGGAAATACATTTCTGAAACTACGTACAACATTTATTGCAATCTAGTAATCGAGTCCAGATTCATGTACTGAAATCTGATCTATAATTAACACGAAGTTGTTGAAAATTCTCATTTCTACAGAACGGCATCACTGAGAATATTATTCTATTCTGTTTTGAATCACCATCTATAGTCTTTTCTAATAAATCTTCACTATTTCAGAAGAAAATGTGCTTTTTAAAATGAACTTAATCACAAGTAAATGTTAATCAGGCAAGTTGTAGAAACTAAGGGTAACTAATGAATATTTTCCATTTTACAGTTTGTCTGTAGGACTTGTTTTCAGGTGCCATCAAGCCTCTAGAATACGTAGTTACGTATTGAACATATCAACTAGTGAAGGTTTCGATTTTGTCTTGTAGTGAAGGGGACAAGACTCCTCCTGACGAGGACAGCGTATTCTTCAAAATAATTGCTAGCATTTGGTATCAGAAGTTATTGATTTGAAATTAAATTTTAGAAAATAACAGATTACTTGATAACATACTTTAATGACTGAAACATTTCTCAAGTCACTGTTTAACATCGTCTAGAACAGTTTGTATTCAGTTTTCGGTTACACTGCATTAACTAACTTCGAATATCTCTATTATAGACTATTAAATATATCTGTTGTATTGCAGTTTATTAGTTCGTGTTATAGGTTCTCATTGTATTTAACCTATTTCGATCCGGACACTCACTAGACTTCAAATAATATTTGTGTTTGCATATACAACTCATAACTGGTCGCTGAAATCTTTCATACCTGAATTTACTAAATTTATCTAACCACGTTAGATACGCTCTCATATCAAGTGTATCTCGTTAGGCATATTACTTTCAGCGCAACAAGACAATTAACTTCAATCACAAGCTATCGTTGCTTTCGAAGAATCTTTTTATGTAACTAATTATAAAACTGCTTATTAAAATCTATTCTGTTCTATTAAAACTGTTTTACTTATCAACAATTGGATCGATTCTTATCACAAAACTTATTATTTTTGTGAACCGATATACATTTTCTTTTTATTAATTCTTCAATTATCAATCATTTCCTCCTTGTATATCTGCTATTTATTTAGTCGGAGATTTCCAAAACTGAAGGTGTAATCCTGTCCAATCTAATTAAAAGGGCGACATTAAAATCACGTTTTGCTGCAGTCGCTCTTGCTCTTACATTAGAAGAAGATTTCAGCATTCCTCGATCAATGGTTATTGAGACATTTTTAACCAAAAAGTATCACTTACCAGAAGCCGCTGTTCAAAGAATTATCGATTATTTCATTAGGTAAGCCGTTTAATTTTTAGTATATATACATACTTTTCTCATCTATAATGTGTTTTACTTTCGTAAATTTTGTGAAATAAAATAATTTTTCACTCTTATCGAATAATAACATAAAATGTTAATGCTTCCCTCGTAGTCAGTGGACTTTTCGATATTTTGAATTTATTGAGTGGCAAAGTATATGATTACCTAAAAGTTAAGCGCTCATTATCAGACCCAGTTTCGATCCCTGTTTACATCATTGTTAGATATCCTTACTAGAACGAAACAGCTATCTACTACACTTTAGTTTCTGGTGTTATCCTAGCAGATAACAATCTGTGATAAAAACCGCCTGTAAATTTAAAGATTTGTTTTATAATTTATACTTGTGTTCATTAGGATTTATGACTCGTGAGAGTTCAGAATTTTCCTAGCATAATAATGACTATAATCGTATTATTTCAGTAATATGAATTTTGGTGCGGTAAAGAATTCTTAGCAAAAGTTGTGCAACATTTCACCAAATATCTACCAATTAATATCTCCGAGTATTTATCACATTATCTGCCTTATTTTCTGATTGTTTTGTTAAACAGCCACAATCGTTTTCATAAACTTTTAGATTTTTAATACTGTTATCTGACACAACACTACTTGGCTGGTCTATTTTCTTATGATTATTAAGCATATACGTATTGGCTTAAAGCCATGACAAAAATACTAATTGAAAAGGAATATTTCTTCGCTTTATTTGTCTTTTTACTTGGTGTTTAAATGGGAATTTTCATTGTACCATCTCCTTATAGATTCAAATTGTAATTTTCAAAACATTTTAAAAATATTTTAAAAACCCACTACTTTCCACCTGCATTAAATCATTAAAGTTTTGTACCAGTTAAATAATACCACAATTATTTTTCCAACCATCATTTATATGAATTATTTCAACTTCGATATTTTTGTCTATTCCTTTTGTCAAAGGAATAGACAAAACGAAAAATGTACTGTGAATTGGTGTTTTTTTTGTGTGAATTTTCCAGTATTTACTATCATGAAAACCCTTTTCTCATAGCAAAGAAGTGCATACAATTAACATTCATAATATTTTCAAATATAAAACAATTAGTTTAATCGCAATATTTTTACAGTTTTGAAAATAGACATCAGGTAGCCAGGTTGATCTTTTCGTGTTTACAATAGTTCTTGTTTTATGATGATGGTGAGTTATAGCCATTTATTAAGTTACTTCAAGATTGAAATAAGTGAACAAATATAACTTTTTGTCAAAAGTGCAATTAGTTTTGTTCGCCGACGATAATCTCACGATAATTTCTTATCCTAAATAGTGATTTAATTATTGGATTAAATAAAATGATCACCTTTTTTTATTTCTAGACTGGTTGTACGAATGTTTGAATTTTACCTTTGATTATATTCGTATAGTCTTGGGAGAGTAGTGCTACTTGATAGTCGTTAGTTTCAGTGTACATTTTTTCAAACTGTTAATGTTCTTGCATACTGCAATGAATCTTACTGTTACGTTGTTACTTCAAATTTCGACAAATTTAATAATCAAACAAAAGCTACTTTTATGATTCCACTAGTATTCACCACCATTATTAGTATTAAAAAAAACTCAACTAATAATTATACTTTGATACATGTTAACGTATGAATATTTCAGTACATATTTATAAGAAATTAATTTAAAAATTTGTATAAACTTTTTATTCAGTCGTGGTTGGTGAAGGGATATAAAGTGAAAGTTTTTCTATACTGTAGTGCGAAGGAAAGCGACAGAGGACTAGTATCACTGTTGTAAAAATCGCTTGACCTTGGAATACATAGATGGTTATCTAGTTATAACCATGTAGGTCGTTTGCGGATCCTTTTCCCCTCTTAGTTTATAGTAAATTATTGGCTCAAAGGATTTTACCTTAATGTTCGGTTTATGTTTTTAGTGGTGATATGAATGTTCATTATTTTATATGTATAGTTAAAATGAGGTAAAACATTGTTTGATCACTACCCGTTACAAAAATGTGTTGTTGTAATGATCCCTAAATTGCACTTGCTTTTATGCATATCTTCAGTATTATCAATGAATTGTCATATCGGTTTTATAACCTAAATTACTTTTATACCTTTTCCATTTTAGTTTTGATAAAGATTGCACTGTTTACTTCACCGATGAGAAGCGTATGCCGTTGACCTGGTTCAAAAGCTTATTGGTATTTTTGGAGTTTTATAGGCATTGTGTTAACCCGTCTCAGCGTGAAAAGTTACTTAAATTATGTCGCCGTCATGAACATCCACAAATAACACCAGAAATTAGAAGCTTGCTGGGAACTATTTCACCTAACTAACATAATTTTTAACATCAAATTGTTTTGTAAATACACTTAATTTGATAAAATATTAACAGATTCTGTTCTAGTAGTCTGTTGTCTTTACCTCTCTAGCTGTCTTCAAGATTCATCTTACAATACAGGTTAATTTAGGTGTTTCTACAAAGTTTGACTGTTTAGTATGTTTTTCTAACTGCAAAGTTTATCTTTATGCAATCTACAATGACATAAGTTGGCCCATTTTGATTTTTATACTTATCTATATTGCTTCAAAGTAATGTATTTATAAGCTAGAAGCCGGTTAGGTCACCATTGTGGTTCATTGCTTCGAATACACGAGACAGCTCATTACAGACCTAAAATTAATTGGATGGTTGTGCAATTGTTTGACAGCAACACAGCATAAAGTCAATATTCCAGCATTAATTACTTACTGTTTGATCAGATCTGTGTATTTTGGGCTGAAAAAGTCCAGAGTTGACCAAAAACACAGTTTAAACTATACATTGTCTACCCAAGTTAACATTATACTTTAAATACTCTTCATATTGTCTTACAAGTGTAACCGTGCTAAGATCAATAAATGCACTACTATAAAAGGCGGGTGCATGGTTTTAGTCGGCTAATTATTCCCTACTGAATGCTACAAGCCGAATCAATTCTCACATGACTATATCGGACGTGCGCATGTGATGTGGCTGTAGGTTAAACTTTTTGTTGAGATCCGTCTACGTGAATTACCCATGGACAACATTTCCGTAAATGCTTCCGCAAAGTTAGTCTGTAATTACTACCTGAAAGGTGCTTATGGGTATCAACTAGAACATTGAGTAAGAATATCCTTGGATTTAACAGGCTCCTAATGTTTGTGGTTATTTAGTATAAGTAGTTCGCTCCACATTTATATCCTGATACTTAAGAATTACTTCATGTTCTCTATTAAAATTACTTCAAATGATCAATTCCACCAGTCTTGCCTAATTTAGGAGTTGGTGATAACACTTCTGGCCAGTAATTACACTTGTCAAATGATATTCAATCCGTCTATTAAAGGCTGTAAGGTAGGCATAAAAGTGGGTAAAGATCATTATAATTGGGAACTAGAATGAAATACATAGATGTGTTGGGTATATCTGATTCTCCCTGGCATATGATCATGTTCTTTTTCTGCAGAAGATTAAGGTGACGATTTATGTAGGCTACATTGAAGCAGTGAATTCTGAATAAGTAGGTGGTCGTTCGTCTTCTGGAATACAGGGAGATATATCTGGGGGTTGAACTCAACCGTTATTTTTCGTGTTTTTGCAGTCACACTGGGTAGTTCTGAGGTTCTTTTGTGTCCTCTTTAAGTTGAACGACTGTCAAGTCTGATCACAAAAGCAGTGGAAGGCTTATATCTCTGAAGGTTCAACATTTTGTGACTTTGGAACTGATATTAACATGTGCTTTCAATAGATGAACTTATGGGCGTCGATAAAAAGTTTGTTTGTGTCGTTTGGATAGCAATTGAAACCCTTTATGATTAGAAAGATTGCCCAGCTGTAGTAACATTACGTCGAGCTCGTGTGGTTTCCCGACTTGGTAGTCGTACTGCCTTGCTTTCTTAGCAACTTCGGGGAACAACAAATGTTGACGGAATAATGTTTACTTATGAAAAATAAAACCAGCGACAAGGCTGCTAAACTCATGAGTTCGAATAATCTATCTATGTTGGTTATACTTGATATTGATTAGACTGAATTAACATGTAGTGCCAATAAATTGTTATTTAGTTCTAGCCAAATCAATCAGACAGATCAATGGATATTGAGTTGTTTGTTGAACCTATCAAGGTCAACTAATTAACTGCATACCATGGACCGGTTCATGTGGCAGCGGGTCGAATATGTGCTTCTTCAATACTTTCCTATGATACTTTGTTTTTTGGCAAAACTGCTTTTTTCTATGCAGTCTCAGTATGTGGATACTAAGACAGTATAATCTGGGTTATATGTGTCAACCATGAAGTGTAACTTTGAGATAAGCGAGGATACACCATTTTCGTTCTAACCCACTAAAACCTGACCATCCATGACTGCTACCTAAACTAGTGATCTGCACTGGTTACATACTAACTACTTATCACAGAGTGGTAACTCTCTAATGTGAATAAAGTTACATTTATTTCGACAGATTATTTGGCTAGGGTTCGGTTTTACTTAACTAGGTCAGTATACTTAAGAAAAGATGTGGTGTTTGAATGGACTAATGATATCTTTGTAGTTGTTGAGTGCTCGATTTCGAATTCCAAATACATTACATTCGCTTGTGCTTGTGTCTTACTTCTTAATTCAATTGCGTTATTTCTGGGACTCTTAGTTCGTGCTATAATTCAAATAATTCAAAACATTATAAAAAATCAATGGAATGCCGCACATTATCTTAAAGGCTTTCTTAACAAATAGGAAAAGTACTCATAGTAGTTGGATCCATTATGGCTTTTGTAAATTTCTCGAATTCGTTTGAATCCAATGACTTTGTATTTCTTTGCGCTCCCTCATTTTTTCTGCACGATACCATGTATTTGGTTGTGTTCAGTGAGTCTGATAATGGCCGTCCACTCAATTGAAACTCAAATGTTTTGCGTGGTAGCTTAAACAATCTCATGTCGGAGTCATGCCATAAAATGATTGTTTAGCCTGTTCTAGCCTGACTTGATGGACAGGCTAACCTGTTTCCATAGCGCATTATAAATAAGGACAAGACATAACATTGAGAATAGAGAGAACGAACTTATCGATTTACTAATCTATCAGCCTACTGATGTCTTCGATATACCGATCTACTGAATCGTAAGTTATTCGTCTTTTGAGTAATATATTTGCTGATCTGTTCGTTATGTTAAGGATTCGAGTTTTTTTAAGTAGGTTATTTTGCGTGTGTGAGCTTTCGTTGGTGCTGAGACGGTGCCACCAAATTTAAAGAATAACCAGACCTATGGACAGTTTTATATTGTGCAATTACTTACTACTTGTTTTTGCATCAGCAGTTGTGTACCTAGTCCTGCATTTCCGTCCAAAATTTAGGGTTTTCTGTAATCTTCTGTGCAAATTTCATAGCTCATATGTTATCTGTCAACGAAACTCCCGTAAACTGAAGGACAACAGTTTGGTTACTAGGTGTTACTATGGGAACATAAAAATGCCTATTAAGTATACACATTTTACAGATATCTGACTATTTACGAGACCACTCACCTTACATTTAGGTTTATGCCTATCGTTGTCTAGAAGGGACAGGAGAAACCACAATTAGGAGTAAAAACGTTATTTATCATCAACATTCACTTGAAGATTTTCCGATCTCGATCCTCAATAGACGGTATAAAGCCCAAATCCCCGGAGTATCAGATACACATATCAGAGGCTTTAACTGTCGCCTAGGAAAAGAGCTTATCAACAATAGCTCGGACGTCATGGCGGGGTTCACTGTTTCTGAAACCAAAATCTCACCAATGGGTATCCAAGAGGTCGACTTATATGATCTTGTAAACCTAAGCGTATTGAACACCTACACAGGCAGACCTAACACAAAGCAAAATACATGAGACACATCGGCACATCAGTTGGTCACGTGATAGATATTATACAAACTGCAATTAAGGTTAAACTCCCATTATTTGACATATACTAGTTCATCTACAGAAAGAATTTCAGACCATCATATGGTAACATCCATAATCAAGTTCAGTAGATTTACAAACTATAGTTACCCGTGGACCTAAGACAGTATACCTCGAGGTCCATACAATTGAACTAGAAAAGCTGACCTGCAACACATGGAAACTGCCCTTCTACAAGACTGAACTTCAGTCAACAACCAGTGCTTTACTAAACCTAGCCTCTGGAGTAATTCTCAAGCCAACGACAGGCCAAATAACAATTGGTCCGGAACTAATAGATGAAAGCACTGTAAAATGGAATTTATCCCACGTGGAATATGTCCGTGAATAAGGCTTAATTACCACTACTGGAGCAAACGCAGGGCTACGTTGCCTTCAACTTCACATGAAGGAGCTATGTATGCAAATTACCCTATGAAAAAACAAAGACAATAATAATTAATAAAGAAGTTGACAATCTTAAAACAGTCATAGACAACCACAAACTTTAGGAAGTCACCTCTTTCAACTACAGTCAATGATGGTAAACGACGGAATTGTTACAGAAAGAACTGAAAGTGTTTGACTGAATATTAACTGATATACTGAACACTGTTAGTCTCCATGTGTTCTTGATTCGTTTGTTGTACTCAAATTATGAACTTGTTTGCATATAACCTTGACCTCAGATATTTAGACTTTCACTCTGCTTTGTTTTGTTACTTTGGAAGTTTTGTCCCGTAAACCTAAGACTTGAGAGTTTGTTGTGCGTCTGTTATAATAATTAATAAAATAATACACTTGGGATGAGTTATTGTAATAAATTATTAAACTTTGATACATGTACTGGAATCTAGTCATCTTGTTATTTGGGTCGTAAATCAATTGAACGTGCTTCAACAACTCGCTAGAGTTGATCACAGCACCAAAATAATAGTAATATGACACATTACATCTGAATGCACTGACAGTAATTTCAAGAGAATATTGGGGCCATTGAAGAAGTGAATAAACATTTCATAAGTGATAGAAAACAAAAAGACCAATTTTGAACTTACAATGATGCCACAAATATATCTTCGCGGAATTTACAGAACATCGGGATGGCCCAAAAATATACCTTTTCATCCCATCCCCATATAACATAAGTTTCGTCCAACACCTAACCATAGACACTAGACGTAGGCACAAGTCAAACAACCGAAAGAGCTTAGACACAATCAGTGCCAGCAATGACCTACAGAAGTGCCTACATGTCGGCTGTTAGAAGGACAATGAATAACTGCCATGTGGTACATAGATGGTAGATCATAACATGACAGGAAACAAGACAAAAATCGCCAGACCAAACTCTTGTCCATTAGAGCCAACCGGCCTTACCAGCTACTTCGGCTGGAAAGGGAGCCGGAAGGAATTACTTTTGATGTGAAGTGAATAAAACGGTGGCCAAGCTACCACATAATCCATTTCTGCTGCATGTACCAATAAATCTGCATTAGCTATTCCTGATTTCGGTGAAACTTGGGTCATAATTTATCCAGCGGTGAATCCGTTGTATCGTTGTCTAGGTTAGTATTACTGACGTCTACGCCGGTAAACTAATGCACCGGATCAAAAATGAAGGAGTTGTCATGATTGGACTACCTGATATATCAGACCTTACGTGCGAATCACATAAATATGTTTGCTGACTAGTCTTATTGTGACAGTCAGTGATTGCTGAGAAGAAATATTGAAGAAAATATGTTGGATGGGATTGTAACATGAGGTTACATAGGGCTGTAGAATTATGGTCTACTGCGTTATTCATGCTGCTCTAGTAATGAACCTAATTCTGAAATTTTAGATCTGTCATGATGTAACCGCCTAATCTATAAGATCTTCGTGAAAGCCAAATCATTGTATACACTGACTCATCGCATCATAACAATTAACAACATGATGTCTGGAGTTTGTAAAGAATACAATTAGGCTATGGATAGAATAATATATTTAATGTGAGTAAAGACAAGCTGTACGGAATCAACACGTCTGCGAGGTTGAGTCATTCCATGCAATTGAATTCATCCTTGCTTACCACCCCCATGGCTGACCTTCTCTTCCTGTCAATTGTTGAATATAAATCTTTTCAGCAATTATATGCTCGGCTTCAAAGGTCATATGGTTAGGGCCAAATGTCACTACAGGGTGACTGCATGCAGATGGTTGAGTCATGCTGTCTCAACTAAACCAATCCGCGTTAGCTATCTCCAACCTACTATAGGTGATCAATGTTCACATTAGGTCTTTTCAGTTATCTTACGTTAGACGCCAATGATTGTGTGGTTGAGAAATAAGGCTACTACAAACTTTCCACTAAATTATGGATATGTTGAGCTTGACACGTAATTTTACTAAAGTTCAGTGATATCCTTTAATCCCACATGACTAAATATGCCACAGATATACAGGGCTTCATAATGCTTTCGTCCGTAACAGATTCCAAGTCAAGAAGTTATAAACCCAGTGAAATCAGAGGTCAAGGATGAAGGAATCTGAAGATTTATTATAAAAGTTATCGATATGTTGATAGGCATTCAATCGAAGCTGGCAAGTTGTTGCAAGTGATGAGTAGTGCGATGTACGCAATGATGATCTGGTGCGGACGCATGACCCGGCTACTTCAGCTTGAGTGTGTCTAGCAAAATCAGTGAGGTCCGTATCAATGTATTAGACTAACGGAATTATTGGTTTTGGGGATTTATTCACTTCTACATACCTAGCAGTTTACTCTCACTTCCTTGCAATACGCCATTTAAATTGCATTTTTTAAAAATAGTTTACTTAGAATATCTATCGTTCGGTAAAGAATTTATTAATTAAATAATCTCCTTCATACTTTTGAGGTTGCCTTTATAACACACTTGAATTTAATTCGAAATACGTCTTCCATTTTTACTTCATAACTATTAGTGGCTTAAACACTTATAGTTCACCTTTCGTCAGATAGTATGAAGAAAGCCTTCACATTATCTTGTAAATATCCCTGACCTAACACGTTATTTATTGTCTCTCTTTTGCGAACGAAAAACATACGATGAGATGTGGAGAATCTTAAAAGCCTTGTGGGGGATATTGTATCGTCAGGTGCTCTTTTAGATTCACATATTCTGTTCAAGCTTCTGGACAAACCGATGTATTCATTTTCCTGAGTCACATTTTGACCTTGTTAATTAGATTCAGATTTTTGTTGTAAGGACAGAAGGCCTACGGCCTATGTTATTCCTCTTCTAGTGTGTTTCTGTAAATGTTCAGTCTTCTCTTGAAAGAGTCAATTAAAGGTGCGGACACCATTGCTTCGGGCAGCAGGTTCCAAGTATTGATAACCAGAAGGGTCCTGGATGTTCATTCTGTGTTTAAAACTCACCTCAACTTTGAATATTGGACCACAAATGACTTTTTGTCGCAATGACTACATCTTGCCTCCATAACGATGATTTTAACCCTCACAATAAATCAATTGTCTGTTATCTGTCAAATCAATTCGTAAAATTACAACATATAGGTTGACTTGCTCACCTGAGCCATAACAAAGAGTTTTAACCTTTGTTGAATATTATGATGCGAGCCCATAACAATCAATCTGTGTTTAGCGTAAAGACCATAAATATGTTGAAGACGGGTAGTCTAGGAATGGCGAATACTCATTTTTGGCACCGCTCATCACGGTGGGATTTTCAAGGTTGACACACGTTCCAATGGTCGTTTTTGGCGGGCTTGTTTTCGCAATCGGCATTCTTTTGTCTGGTGTATTTATTATCTGGAAATTGTATAATAAGTCAGTTAAAAAAGGTAATATTTCTCCCATGCAAAATTCCTGCGAACAGCATTTTAAACGGGATTCTATATTGAGAAGACACAGTGTTATTTGATAACTACGTATATATATATATATATATATATATATATATATATATAGTTATCAGATAACACCATACGTTTTAATATAGTGTCTATATATATCATGTTCTGTTATAGTAGTGGCATTGCTTAATACGCGTTTATTAATATTATCTGTTATATCAAGTGAATTACCATGAGGTGACGTTTCAACACTATTTCTCCATGTCATGTTAATTTGAACGGGGCTAGTGCTATATGAATTCATAATCGAAAACAATATTACTTTTAATAGGCCTGGGTAGTGTCAGGGATTCTTAGGAAGCTTGACCGCTAGTTTGCAAAAATGTGTTGTTTGTTCTTTTGCAAGAAACGGGCCTAACTGCTTGGTAAAATTAGCATTTTCAATATTTACATCTATACAGGTTTTATTTTTGTATGAAATTCCCAAAAAACAGGGAAGATACTGGGGGAACCTCTTGAGAGAAGTCGGTGTAAATGTAGGTGGCAAAGCACTTAACTGTCGCCCTTCTCTATAGACTTTTCTTACATATTTGTCATGAATTAAGGTAAAACTTACAGTGATATTACAGAGAGGTAATGCCTGTGTCTGAAAACCGGGGACTAATTAACAGCCAATTTGTTGCATTATTTTTCCCATTACAACGCTTACTCACTACTTGTCATGTCGGTAAGTAACTATGCGGTATCGTAAACTTTGGCATGATCTTTTTCACGTATATTGAGTGATAATCATTTAGTTGTTAATAAACCTTGTGAATGAGAAACAAAAAGTGTAGTCTTATACTGTTGTGGGATCTAATCTTAGTGATACTCCACTTTGCGGCAATCCCCATCAACGATAACTATATGGCCAAGTGCAGTTTTATTATGTTCGATAACATTAATCTTCTGGACGTTCTCAACTGGTTGTATACCAGCCTGTCTATCACTGCCGTCTAAAATACGAAATTACTCATTTTACTAATGCCTCCAATTCTTCTTCAATTGATAAAGGAAACTGTTAGCTAAATAGCGCATCGCCAAGTTTATTTATTGACTGATGACCAAACATAGGGACAACATTTGCTTTATTCTCCGTCACTTCAGTAGCATTGGCTGACAGTTTAGCTATGCTTACATTTATTTCTGGTAGTCTAAAAGATTGAAAAGTATTTCAAACCAAACTTATCCCAATTTGCTCTGTTACCTCGAGTCGAAGTACCTGATGATGGCAATAACTAACTGCTTGAACTATTCCGTGCAAGTTTGTTGGGATAACAGGTCTATTTGCAATTAGGGAAATCGGGGTTTTTAGCAGCTTATTTCTGGGATATTTCACCTGGCTGTACCCAGCCTGCATTTCTGTTATATCTAAGTCGACAGAATCGTACAAGTAATCCGACTTCCGCTTCACAGAAATAACATATCATTTGGGTTTATCTGTGTGCAATAGCAAGGTGTTTTTATCATGTGAGTTACTACAACTTCCAACCTAAGGGATAGACAACAGGTAATGTCTGTCAGGCTGATTCAAATAATTCTGTTAGTTAACACAAACAACATGCTTTAGTAGTGCTTGAAATGTAGTAACCTCCAGTAGCCACACCATCTCAAGGCTTCTGAACAATCGTAGGCAAATAAAAATCAATTAGTAACTTGTTTAATTCGGAATTAGTGAATTCAAAATCAGTTCCATTAAATTCTTCAACCATAAACGAGCAGGAAAATGTCCCAGTCATCGAGATTGTGAAGGATGGAGGCATTAAAACTAAGAAAGTTGGTTCCACCTTAAATTCATTACGAAAGTACTTTCTGCGCTCGCCTACCAGCTTCAGAAGTATGTTGAGAACGTGTAAAATGTTCAGCCGATGTTTATTAGCAGTGATGTTTACTATCTCATCAGATTACAGACAAATCCACAAAGATGTGTCAAACTATATCCTCAAAGCCTAAATTTTTTTCCATCATCACTAATGCTGTTGCTACCTCTATTACTCTGGGATTTTTCTTGACGATTTCATCTTACCGTGGTAGTAGGGTGTCGCGGCTTTAATTAGTGTACACATGTGACAGGTTCTACGTTGCGTATGACCGATTAATGTTGTTTTCTACTTTCGTCTAATTTCGTTTATCCACGTTTCAAAATCTGGAATTTTAAGTTTCGAAAAATTGTTTTCCATGTTCTCTGTAACAATTGTGTTTATTAAAAATATTCTCTCCTTTAAGGTGGACAGCGCCCACACGTACATCCAGCCGCTGCTGGCAGAGTGCGTCGTCGCATTGGAAATGTAGGTGGACAGCGCCGTTTGGCTGCTCGGATGAGAGATGCTTCAGAATCTGAGGAGGACGACAGGCGTGTTAGAAATGTCATGGAAAATGTAGACATCCAGCCTTCAGATACAGATCATCCAAAAGAAAGTTCAAAGAAAGTTGGCTCCAAAAAAGCTGCCAAGTTAGCTGAAAAGGAACGTCGAAAGGAAGAGCGAGAAGCTGAGGAACGTTACAGGGAGCACCAAAGGAAAATCGAAGACATGGAAATTGAAAAACGTAAGAAAGCAGAAGAAGCAGAAGAAAAAGCTGCAGCAGCTGCAGTAAGTTATTTTCCATGATCGCACATTAACCTTCGTGTCTACTGGCTAGCTTAATTCATTTGTTTATGTGCGATGCAAAATTTAGCTCTCCTTATCATTTTGTTTGCTTAATGTAACATCTGAACATTTCATAAAAAAACTATACTAATTTCAGAAAATATAAATAAATCTGTACTCGACTCTGTAAATAAACAGACAAATTAAAAAGGCATAGGCAATCCGGTTGATCATTATCCACTGTGGTATAATCTATGACCTTGAAGCTGAAAGTTAATTATGCTAAAAATTTAGTTAGAAGTAAATTTATATTGGCCAACTGTTTTATGTTTTCTTAACCCATGTACACAAAACTGTTTTGATTGCTCAATAACAGTCAAGTATGTATTTGTAGAATATATTTTTTCTATTACCATTTATAATTTTGGGCTATTTTTAGTTTTCATCACATTGTGTTGTACTATTTAAGATTCTTACATAAAATTTACTTTTAATTACAGGCTGCTGCTGAAGCCAAACGTCGTGAAGAAGAAGCAGCTCGTGAACAAGCTGAATATGAGCGCTTAAAACAAGAGTTTAGTATTGAGGAAGAAGGAGTAGATGTACAACAACAAGATGACAAAGCAAAAGCAATGATTAATGCACAAATTATTGCAGCTATTGAAGAAGCAAAAATTATTCCAGTCGAACATTTGGCAATCAATTTAAATTTGAAGACGGAGGTATTATTTTCTTCTTACGGAATATCGTTGAAATCGATTTTTTTTTGGAATCGCTCGCTTAGTGGTCGAAACAGTTAGGTTTTACTCTTTAAGTCTTAGGTTTGAACTCTGTTTCTTGTACTTCAGTTAAGCAAACTGTGTAGAATCGTTGAGCTTTACGCTAAAAGTATGGTTTAAAATCAAATACACGGATATGTACTCAATGAATTACACTATTAATAATCGGAAAGTCTTCGTAGTAGAGGACTTAAAATCAGTCATCCCTGTTCGACTTAATTCTAAAAATAACTTAAAATGTCATCAACTGTTCTTTTTTATTCTCTTCTTTCGCGATAAATATGTTGAATATATCTCCACTAAAGTTTATTATTTTATTTGAACACATAAATATTGGTACAAGGGGGCACCAGATATATATTCGCCACACCAAGAATAGTATTTTCAGTAAATATCGTCATTCCATTCTGTTTGTGTGTGGGCTGTGATACTGCCCGGGTGACCAGACCGGAGCAGGTGGTTTTCTTAGGGGGCCACACCTCGAGCCTTTGACCTAAAGGTCTGACCCACAAGGCAGTGGAGCATCGTGAGGAGATGCAGTCTCATGGTAGCCGGTGGCCAACGATTGGTTAATATGCCATTTGTTCCTTCAGGATTCTGGAGCTCATGTGCACGATTGGTTTGGAATCAGGGTTTTCCAACTCCCCTAGATGAACTCACTGTGTCCACCGGCCCGGTTAAAGCGCTGGACTTTCGCTTTTTGTCCTCTCAATTTCATAAACAACACCCCCGCCAAGAGAAGGCAGTGAGTAGGACTTCTCTGGAAGAGGCTATATAAGCGTAGCCGTGTGAGAGCATTTCGAGAGGGCGGGTCCTCCCCACTCTCGGCCATACCAGGGCATTCGGGGGCCCACTAAAGTTGGATTTTGGCTAACAGAGTAATCCAATCTTACCAAAACAATGTGGCAATCGGCTAGTGATGGATATCTGCCAATAAAGCCTGATCTATCATAGTCCTAAATATAAAGGATACGAAAATGTAAACCCTTAAAACAATGTCTTTAGATGCGAATAAAACAAAGATTTCATTCAGTTAATATATGCATTTTATTGTATAAAAAAATTGGTGAAAAATTAAAGTAAGATCGCCACAGATCTTTATTCTGAGAAACGTTTGATTATATCTAGAGCTCCAGGTTGAATAATCCTTAAGACCAGTAAACGGTAATCTAGTTCATTTATGCTTAGTTTTACAAACTGATCACCTATTTTCTAAAACTTATCCTCAGCATGAGAAAACAATGAGGGGTTTATGAGACGCTAGAACGACACAGTAAACAGAACAAAACCACCGTTATTTACGTTTGAGGCTAGTAATACTTGCTGATTAATGGATACTGATCTACAATACGCGTTACGGGAAGTCGGAATCACTTGGTATTGAATAGAAGCTATCATTTCGAGATAGTGATGATCAGATATAAAAAGTTGTCGGACATCAGCTCAGTGAATTTATCTTTCATTAGGATTATCAACCTAATCTTTCATAGCCTCACTAACGGTGAGAAGTTTCCAGATTAGAATAAGCTTCTCCGGTTTTCATTGTATGTAAATTAGTCTCTTTTAGCTCACTGTCATCAACTACTTTGATATATGAAGTCATCAACTGTTCCCAACAGCTCACCACAAAGAGAAAGTTCTAGCATAGATTTTTGCCACTTTTGTAGAAGTAAAAGCACAATTCACATTTTAAACGATCTGACCATTCACCAAACCATTTTATTTGAGAAAATATATTAACGATCGAAAATGAGGTTGGGAAAATCAAGAGATTTTGAAGTTTTTCAGTTTTGTAATTGTGTCCCTAACACTGTTTTTCAAAACCTTGTTATCCTTAATTTTATTCTCTCAGTTTCGTCTTTCTGTTCTTTTAACAGTCGTCTTGTCATTTCACACTTTTTATATTTTGTCCTAATGTTTTAGTATTATATATGACAATCAGTATTTATCTTTGCTGGGTGTTACGTAACTATTGTCTGTTATAAACTGTGGAGTTTAAACTCCATTATTTTCTATTACAAAATGTTATATAATAAAATTTAACTTTCATAAGCTTACTACCTGTGTTTTCAGGTATATGCGCAATACAGACAAATAATCATAGGAAGAGCTTGTCTTATTTTATCCATTAAGGCTTAAAATTATATGCTGTGTACTGTTGCCTAACATTCCACTTGTTGGTTAATATAATAGTGAAATGGTTTTCATATAGTCACAGTAGTCTGTCTAAGTTTCACTATATATCATGACATGTTGTTCGAATATTTATTTAATCCTCGAATGGTTATATTTTATTACCTTTGTCGTGTGTTTTGAGTAGTTAAGCTATTGTAAGTAGATATTTATAATTTTTAAAGTTCTCTTGATACTTTGTTAGCTAAATGATTATATTTTAAACGATAAGTTTTATTGTAATAGCTTAAGCTCGCTAGTCATGCATAATGAAGCCGGTAGCAGTTTTACATGAATGTATAAATCCCGGTCACTGTAAGTGTCATTAACATACAGCTAAATAATCATGAACCTTTTAGGAATTCGGCATTAGTTTTTGTCATTCCGTAATTTTATTTTCTTATAAAGGTTTGTATAGAAAAAGTCAAAGCACTTATGTCTTCTGGTCGGTTAACTGGGGTATTGGATGATCGAGGCAAAGTTATTCATATTACAAATGATGAATATGAAGCCGTTGCTCAGTATATTGAAAAATGTGGTCGTGTCACTTTATCAGAATTAGTTGAGAATGGGCATAAGCTAATTAGAACTGGACCAAATACTTCAAGAGGATAACTTTATTCTAATAAATAATGTAAACTTGTTTATTTTAGTCTTTTTTCACTCCCTACTTTGGTTACTATTGTTTATGTACAGTTGTTTCCTTACCAATTTTACAATATAATATATTACTTAATACTATTGTTAATAGTACTAGTGGTAATCATATGTGATAACGGTTTTCAATGCTATTGTTTGTGTTGCAAAAAATACCTTTTCAACTTCGAGATTATTATAAAGTGGTATATGTTATTTTGAGGTTATGTTTTATTCACTTTATTTGACGAATTCTTAATTTACAAACAATGTAATTATTCCAATGCAAATATATGCACCTTGAATATGACCGATGACTATTGTGTATTGTTTTTCTTTCAAGGTAGTCAAGTAAAGTGCTGTACGAAATAAGAGAAGATACAGTAGATTTCACTTTTCAAATCATGCGCTTTTCCCTCATTTTCATACGACATTCTACTGAGTCATAGAAACCACAACAAATGATAATATATGACCTTTGATTGCAAAGAGAACTTTATTTAATGATTAAACGATGCCTTTCGTCTTTTTATTCCCAGAAAATGTGGGATGATGGTTTAGGGAATAAATCATTCTACTCTCAAGCAATAGGTTGCATGTTTGAAACCTAACCTTGCTTACTTTGGTTTTGACAACTGGATAGTATCACTACCCTTCATATACAAACAGTATGGACCAAAGTTGATAAATAAATCTATATTTTTACACTTCAGCCACCACATTACAGAATGTAAATAGTTTGTGAAAAACTGAACAAGCCACTTTTAGCACTAACATAATATTTCGCTGATTGCAATTGTTTTTTTTTGACCTATGTTTCTAAGCTTCAGAAAACAAGTAATATTTCAGAATCTGCATTGTCCATTTATCTATGACTGATAATTGGGTTCTCTTAGTATTATTGAATATTTGGTAACTAAACACCGTAACTAGCTTTAATCAAATTGACGATCAGAGATAGGAATAAGTATGTATATTTAACTCCGTTCATACACTAAATATCCTATCACTATTATATGACTCCATTGCTTGTCAGACGACAAAAGAATTATCGAGATAAATCGTAATTCTTCATACCGGTCTGTAGTAAAACAAACAGTTAACATTCTATATGAGTCATATTAACATTAACAATTTTATTGTATTTTGTTTATCACAATCCTAAATTCACATGCTCTAAACGATGTACTTTACCCTTAACTTGGCCATTTTTCGGATTAATAATTTGGATATATAACTGTAGAACCTGAAGAGAATTTATCGAAAAGAATATTCTTCGTTCAAATATTAGTCTTTTAATATGACGGGGATCTTTAAACGATTAAAATGTTGTGAACAACCCATTGCGTTGAAGGTGCTCAATGAGTTCCTGAAGTATAACGTAAAGTTCACTGAAACGAGAACTACTATTGAATTTATCAATAGATGCATCGAATCAGGTCATTATCCTAAATTGTACTACACGTCACTTCGACGAAACGGGGTTTATCCCAATAGAAAAACACTGAAACGCCACGCCCTAAACCAGATTTACACCTTGTATTCAGGCATAAACGATATGAAGATGAATGTTTTTCGCAGAAAGTATGCAGTAAATGACTTAACTGATGATTTGAAAATACCTTTTATGGACTATATTACAAACCTTATGGATCAAAGATCAGAGAATAAACTCATCCAGCTACTGAAAGGTCTGGAAAATCAAACGGCCGAAAGCGAATTTTCGACTGACTGTAAAAGGTATTTACATAATTTATCAAGTGTCGAACTAGATAAAGAAAAACTAGAGGTATTATCCTTAGGTCTAAAATTTTGTGATACTCGTAATAACTGTAACCACATCGATACAGATATACAGTTCGAGAATCTTTATAGTCAGACACGTGATTTAGTTGTGAATTCTGATCTGCAATTAGAACATTTTAAATCAACTCTTGTAGACTGCTGTTACCAATATAAGAACAATAAATTTAGTTACAAAAGCATTCTCACAAAGAAGCACAAGGAAGCTATTAACCTACTTCTTAAGAATGAGACGTTACTGATTACAAAACCTGACAAAGGTTCAGGTGTCGTTCTGCTTAATAAAAGTGATTATATTGAAAAAATGTGTACAATCTTAAATGACAAATCAAAGTTTCAAAAAACAACTGACCAGAAAGATTTGAATAATAAGATAGAGAATGAGCTTACCAGATCTTTGAAGAAGCTCAGGGACCAACAGGCTATCCCATCGGGTTTATATGAAATGATTAAACCAGTGGGAACCCATCTGCCGAGATTGTATGGATTGCCAAAGGTGCACAAAACGGGGGTCCCATTAAGACCTATTTTAGATATGTATAACTCTCCTTACCATACTATAGCTAAATGGCTGGTAACTGTATTGAAACCTCTACACGAAAAGCTTGTAAAATATAGTGTTAAGGATGTTTTCCAATTTGTTGATAAAATCAAAAACGCAAATACGTTGGGACTGAAGATGATGTCATTGGATGTAACATCGTTATTCACAAACGTCCCACTCATAGAGACTGTAGAATATATAGGTGAACAGCTGATAGAAAATGAAATTGAAACTACTGTCCCTATTAGCGTCGTGAAAGAGTTATTACTCAAATGCACCATGAATGTAAATTTCAAGTTCAACGGGGAAATATATAGACAAACTGATGGTGTTGCAATGGGTTCACCACTGGGCCCTATACTAGCTGATATTTTTCTAGCCAAACTAGAAAATGGTCCACTAAAAAAGATTATTGACAACTTCACATTTTACTGTAGATACGTGGATGACACGTTCATCCTCTGTAAAGATAATACATCGCCCCAAGAGGTTCTTAGACGATTTAATGAAGTGCATCCAGCCATTCAGTTTACATCTGAAGAAGAGAGTGATGGCCGAATAGCCTTTTTGGACGTTCTCTTGACTAAGAGAGCGGATGGATCGTTAAAAAGGAATATAAACAGAAAAAGTACTTGGACTGGGCAGTATACGAATTTCCTGAGCTTTGTACCTCTACAGTACAAACGAAATTTGATCAAAAACCTTAGCTACCGTATTCGCACTATATGTTCTGCTGATATAGTCGAACAAGAGCTTACCACCTTGCATAATACTCTCAGGGAGAACGGCTACCCTAGAAAGTTTATAATTAAATATATGGTCACGAAGGCGAAAGTAGGCGAAATACAAACAGTGAAGAAGAAATCCTTGTTCATGCGTCTACAATTCAGAGGGGATGCGGCTAGCGAAATACTAACTCAGAGACTACGTAGGACAATACAAAAGTCTTTTAACGCCGGAGAACTGCGATTAGTATTTTCTACGCGCCCAATGGTTACACCGAAGCTAAAAGATGAATTACCTAGAATGACCACCTCATTTTGTATTTATCAGTTCAACTGCTCCTGTGGAGCGAGTTATATTGGTCGAAGTTCTAGGAATTTACATTTTCGTGCTCGTGAACACCTTCCGGCGTGGTTAAACAAAGGTTTGATGAAGAAGGTGAACAGCTCAATATTGGCCCATTTAGTACAAACCGGTCATAGTGCCAGTATAAACCAATCTTTTTCAATTATTTATAAGGTCAGTAATTTTTTGCCAAAACTGGTCAGACTGAAAGTCCTTCAAACGGCTGAAGCAGTAGCCATCCGAATGAAGAAACCGGAGCTATGCGTACAGAAGAAATATATTCAGCCACTCCTCCTCCCCTGGCCAACATCAAGGCCAATTAATCAATCGTAATCTTAACTATTGAATGACCCAATTTGACTATGACCTTTCGTAGTCAATTGTAATTGTCCCTGTTATCTTTATTCATAAATCTTTGTATTATTATTATTATTATTATTATTCGTACTATTGGTTAAATATCATTAATCTCCCCTTTACATGATTCATTCACTTCGCATTCATTCCTCCGTATTACGTCTTACTTATTTGATCGAATTGTAATTGCACTATTATTTCTCTCTCACCCTATTTGACCCATATTTATTCTGATCATGGATCTTAAAATTTCATTTAACATATACGCAGATTCAAGTTAACATTCTATATGAGTCATATTAACATTAACAATTTTATTGTATTTTGTTTATCACAATCCTAAATTCACATGCTCTAAACGATGTACTTTACCCTTAACTTGGCCATTTTTCGGATTAATAATTTGGATATATAACTGTAGAACCTGAAGAGAATTTATCGAAAAGAATATTCTTCGTTCAAATATTAGTCTTTTAAACAGAATATACTCACTTTCTAGTGAAAATAAATATACCAACAAGGTCAGTATAATTATTGAAACCATGTGCAGTAAAAATCTACCATTTATGCTGGATACATATGTATGTAGAAAATAATTCAATGTTTGGGATTAACATTCCATCAGAATGTAAACATATAACTGACTGGAGATCTAAGTGATCAGAAATAAAATTGAAGTGGGAATGTAAAGCAATTCTAATATTACGTTTTCTTATAAACCATCACATGATATATTCAGAAAAAAGAGGTAAGTACATACAGAATTATCAAAATTTTAGTATGGTCACCCAATCGTTAGTGAGGAATGAATAGGTAACAAAAAATGAGTAGTATGTGAATTCCTAGTTTTGATTAATAGTGGTAGGGTTAGGGATTATCGTAAGTCTAAGTATCAGGGAAAAGTCAAATGGACCGAACACTTGTGTAACATCTATGCAATTATCTAGTACATTAGATAGTATATATTATCCAACGTGAGTATAATTGGCATGCATATTTGAGATAGACATGCTATTGGAATTGGAATCTGAAATGGAAAACAAACAGTGAGTAGGTAGTTTTACGGTTGGCAAAACTAGGTGCTAATTATAATGAACTGTCGTAAGTTGGAAGATTGCTGAAAATCGAGGAGTAATCGACCGCTAATTTTAGTCTATACCCCTTCGATATCGACGATTATACATAACGTGGGTGCTAGGGTTTCAGGTATTGGGATGTGCGTCATCCTATTTCTCACTTTAATGGCTGTCAGATTTCGACTGATCGAATCGTATTTGTAATAACATTTAGTCTTGGATTCAATTATGTATAGTATCGAGTGGAATCTTCAAATAAGATGAGACAGTAGGTTAGTGCTTTCTAGCTCTCGGTGGTTCTCCAACTCTTATTGGTAACATCAATTCTTGATGGAAAGAACCTAGAAATACAAGCCTACAAAATTACTCAACTTTAAATAGAGTATTTACTATGTAATATCCATTTGGAGATATAAAATATTTAGCTAAGATATTAAGGATCTAATTCTGACGCTATATATTTACTGTCAATATTATTCACTTGATCATAGGTTAATGTAGCATCACAATCAATAGGATAATTAAATAAATACAATTAAGCTTTTGTCAAGCAGCTGGGAAACGCCCATAAGATGGACTGATTTCGTATTTGTGAGACTAGTTTAAAATGTTCTGTTCTTTCAACGGCAGATAAGATTTATCAGTGATGAAAATTTTACGATTTAACCATATACGTAAGATAATTCAATATTACAAAATATAGCAATTTAATCAATTGTGGCTATTCTGCTCAATTTCCTACACTATGTGAGAAAAATAGTGTGTTGCTGAGCTATATATACACATATATATAACAATAAACCACTAGGAAGCTTCAATTATCATAAAATAATATAAACAATAAAAAATTAAAGTGGGATAAAAAGTTTTTATTACTTTTAACGGTTGCCGATTGTTCCAAGTGAAAATTTATTATCATTGTGCGGATTTATGGAGATCGCAATATATTCACAATGGAATTCATGAGTCGATTAAAGCTAGACCACCATTGTAAACCTGGAAGCACTGAACGGCCGTTTCGTCTCAGTATGGGACTCCTCAGCAATGTGCATTTACGATTCCACACATAGGATGTGGAACCATGAACTTCGGTCTCACGTGTGAACGCTTAATCTTTAGACCACTGTGTCGGCATCCAATGGTGTTAATATCTAACTTCAACTAATCCACGAAATTGCACCACCGTCCACTATTGTCTTCAGTGAGTTATTGCCTCATAACCGACACGGTTGAATTCTTCTGATCACGAATTCTCATTAGAATTCCAGGAAATGCCTCTTGAAGTCAGTCACTAGTGAGCACAATTTCGTGGATTAGTTGAAGTTGGACAATAACACCGTTGGATACCGAGTTACTGGTCTACAGGTTAAGCGTTCGCACGTGGGACCGAAGTTCATGGTTCCACATCCTATGTGTGGAATCGTAGATGCACATTGCTGAGGAGTCCCATACTGAGACGAAACGGTCGTTCAGTGCCTCCAGGTTTTCAATGGTGGTTTAGCTTTAATCGACTAATGAATTCAACTATTAGACATTTGTTTTGTTGAATGATTTATGAAGACTTGTTTAATTTGAAGATGATTTTATTATGTAATCACTTCAACATCAAAATACTTAAAATAAGGATGGAATAGGATCGGCAAGTTATATGTCTGATCCTGTTAAAAGTCAATGTAGATGGGCATTACTGTGTAGATCTCTACACCAACACAAACCAACTACCTTGTGTTTCATGACTTTTATTGATTCTGTAGCTGATAACTATTCACAGAAAACTTATTTTCATATTTTTTTTAGTTAATATATTTTCAAACAAAATATCATAGAATTATGAGTAAAAATGGTTGCTATGCGATTTGTATTTTAACACAACTAAATATCAGATAATTATGTGAATAACAATACATATATCATTAGCATTATTATTATTATATCCTACATGACAATTACACATTTATTCGTTCATTGAACTATTAGTTAAGTTCATAGAGATGATTTTATTTTCTGATTCACTCATTCAAATATATAATTCTCAAAAATGTTTAATTCATGTTATATAATGAATATCTTAGTAATCATTTTAAATTTGATTAGACCAGTGAATGTTTAACTAAAATATATATCATTAAGGTTCAGTATTTAAATCACAATTCATATGAATGAAGAATATTCTTTTCAATGAATTTCTTATCAGCTTCTACAATTATCTCATATCCATATTAATAATCCATAAAATTGACCAGATTTAAGACAGAGTACATCATTTGGAAATTGTAATATGTGAATCATGGATTGTTGTTTGTCATATATCAAATCAAATTAAATCTTTCATGTTGGAGCTGATTGGTATGAAGTTTCAATGGTTGAGATCATGGGTCAATTGAAGCTAGACCACCATGGGAAAGCTGGAAGTACTGGACGGCTGTTTCGTTCTATTGTTGATGACTTGAGTCAGTTTATAAGTGAAATGAAATTGTGAGATAAAGAATCATCAGAATAAATATGGTCAACATGGAGTGAGAAAGAGAATAATGGAATAAAAATCACAAGTTACGTAATATGTAGAATAATATGAATTAGGTCAGTTGTAGTAGCCACCTCTTTCTGTATCTATCAATTCAACTGCTCCTGTGGAGCAAGTTATATTGGCTGATGTTCTACAAATTTATATATTCAGGCTTGTGAGCACCTCCCAGTGTGGTTAAGCAAAGGTGTAGTTAAAACGGTTAATAACTCCATTTTACAGTATTTAATTCAGACGGGACATACAGCCAACATGGAGCAATCTTTCGCAATAATATATCGTGTTAACAGCAGTTTACCTAATTCCGTCAGACAGAGAATCCTGCAGACGGCTGAAGCAATTGCTATTCGGATCAAAAAGTCAGAGCTTTGCATCCAAAAGAAATATGTTCACCTGCTCCTTTTACCATGGCCAAATTCGAGGTCAACTAGTTAATAATCAAATTTTATAATATTATTATCTTATTATTATTATCTTTACCATTATTATTATTATTACACTTGATAACCTTTTTGAGAGATTTATTCAGTATCCACCCCTATCTACTATATCTGACCTCATTCATAATATTCTACATATTGCGTAATTTCTGATTTTTATTCCATTATTCTCTTTCTCTCTTACCCCATGTTGACCATATTTATTCTGATCATTATTTATCCCACAATTTCATTTCATTTATAAACTTATTCAAGTCAGCAACTTCATATTAGTCAGCTACAACATGAACGATTTGATTTGATTTGATATATGACAAACAACAATCCATGATTCATATATTACAATTTCCAAATGCTGTACTCTGTCTTAAATCTGGTCAATTTTATGGATTGTTAATATGGATATGAGATAATTGTAGAAGCTGATAAGAAATTCATTGAAAGGAGTATTCTTTGTTCAATATTTATTTGTTTTGAAATTTGAATAGTACTATACAAGGATCTCGTGAAAATATTTTGTTTATTTCTTTCAAACAAAAGAAAAATTAGGTACAACTTACCAAGTTTTACTATGATTGACAAATTCTTTGATTAATTTTTGAATTTTCTAATTTTGAAAAGAAAAAGTTTTTCGTTGAATGAAATAACTTTCACTTACTTGATTTCCAACAGATTCACTTAGTACTAATGCACTATGTCCATTCTACAATTACAAATACAAATGGCAAAACAATAATCACACGATTTGAAGGAATCGGTTTGCGAATTCGGGTTTAAAAACTACGATTTAGTTAAATTGACTTACTGAAAAATAATGAGTAATATTTGCTTTAGCTTACACTGAAATGCTTAGTGACAGAAACCAATGCTAACTGGAAGAGGTAATTATTGATAGAATATAAGTCTAAATAATTCAGTAACCTTTTTAATAGTTCACTTCATGAGTCAATTAAAGCTAAACCACCATGGGAAACGTGGAAGCACTGAACAACAGTTTCGTCCCAGTATGGGACTCCTCAGCCGTGCGCATCCATGACGCTGTTTGGGGGATTCGGACCCAGGATCTATCGGACTTGTGCGCGAATGCCTAACCTGTAGACCAGTGAGTCAGCATCCTACGGTGTTAATGTTTAACTTCAATCAGTCCACGAATATATTTGAGTCTATTTTAGATAGTTTCCTTAATTTAAACAAAGGATAGCATAATGTGTTCAATATATTGGATTTATTAAATCTTTTTGCCTTCTCTAAAATCGGAATTCTCTTCAATGAATATTAATATACACGCGAGAATAGAATCTTCTCTAGCTAAAATCTTCAATTTGTGATCGTAGGTAAGAAAAATGAGAAAAGGCATTACTGTTTTATTTCATTCCCATTGGGAAGGTGGTTCTACTTTAACCACTAAAAATTGATCATTTTGATTTTGTTTATTGTATTTATTTGGGGTTAGGCATTTTAGCAAGTTGTCCGTCATGTCTCTTGTATGTTGATATCCTAGATTATGTTCGATAAGCAAGCAGGCATCCTGTTGTTTTAGTGAGTCTACTATTGAATGTAATTTTGTACTTTTGTTTGTGTTCTTATAGCGTCATTAGGGTTACTGGTTCCACCGTGTGAAATGTGCTTCCAAGCGTTACTGTAAGTTCTGTATCAGTCTTCCTCTCACTTCGCTCACTACTCAACATCAGTCGGGAGAATATGAGGTTTTCTTCATTTAAGTCCTATCTACAGTATTTTTCGTCATATTTAATTAGGAAAAAATTCTTGTGTTTTCTGTTTGATTCGAATTCTTCTGCCTAGTACAAGATATTTAAAGCCATGTGAATAAAAGCTGCAAAAGTCAAGATAAGGTCCACTCCCAACTTCTTTCTCATATATACATATATATGCACATACTTCTTCAGTAGCTTAACTACTTAAACGAATTAGTTGATGAAAAGTCGTCATTTTTAAAATAAATCCCTTTTTCACATTAATAATAGTATTGGTCAGCTAAATTGTCTTTCTAAGTAATTTTATTGTGGTTAGCTAGATCTCTACTAGCGTATTGAGTCACTGTATACGAAAAATAATCAATGGATAGTTTGACGACATTTAGCATTCATTAACTTATTCTCTGAGTACACATAATGCGTTTAGATAATCACGATATGTCAGTTCATAATACACAACCTTCCAATAAAGTTACTGTGGTGTTTGAATGAACTAATGATTCCTTTGTACTTGCTGAATGCTCGATTTTGAATTCTAAATACAGTACACTCGTTTGTGCTTATCTAGTACTTCTTGATCCGATTACGTTATTTCTGGGATTCTTAGTTCATACTATAATTCGAATACTCCTAATCATTATAGTTACCTAAATAAATAACATCGTATGTTTGTTGATGACCCAACAATGAAACAAAATACTCAAGGCTTTTCAAAAAGTTTACTTACATTTGTTTTTAAATTCACATTGGCATTATTTTCTAACAGAAACCGGCATAAATCATAGTGTCCATGTAGAATACAATTATGTAGTGCAGTTTTACCATCTCGATCTTGTGCATCAATATTAGCATTCAGTTTAATTAATTCTCTGGCTACCTCTACATTTCCATTATTTTTTAAAGCGGCTATTATTATGTAGGAAAAATAAAAGTAAAACCATTTTAATGCAGTTTGAGTAACATCTATAAATTTTTAAACTAGAATTTTCGGATAACACTTATTATATGTACATTGACATGATTGTATAACTAATTGTATTATTAGAGAAGGAATTATGATATTTTGGCGAGAAAATCGCATCATATTGTCCTATTTGGGTTTCGTCAGTGAAGATTAGTTTACATTCCAGGTTTTTCATATTGAACTTGATTATCTTATACTTTAAAGGTTTTGCATACTATTGACTTGATGTGATGTGATGTAATCAAATTGTTAGTTTTTACTTTCTTGTTGTTGATATTCAGAAGTGATATGATATTCCGATGCGTTATAAATAAAGCGTCAACTCTAGATTCCATGGATAACTCTTATCAAAGTTGTTATTTGCTCAAAAATTCAACCAGGTCAGTTGTGAGGTAGTAATTCACTGAAGACAACGGTGGATGTGTCGCTCAATTTCGTGGATTAGTTGAAGTTAGACATTAACAACGTTGGTACCCGGCTCAGTGGTCTAGTTGCTTAAGCGTCTGGAACGAGACTGACATGTCCTGGGTTCGAATCCCACGAGACGGGGTCGTGGATGCGCACTGCTGAAGAGTCCCACAATAGGACGAAACGGTCGTCCAGTGCTTACAGGTTTTCCATAGTGGTCTAGCTTCAATTGACTCATGATCTCAACTGTTGAAATTACTACAATCTTCACAAAACCCATTCTGATACTAATTCATTATATATTAAGAGGTTTTCTTGAAGATTTTATGTTCTTACGTAGATTGATCAGTTCAGATATCATGATAGTCTGATTTCGCAGAAACATTTCACCTTTTTATGAGTATCATAGTGAAGCATAATGTTGTGATGTGTACTAAGTGGACGAAATATAAGATATGAAGTGATAAAAGATGTTTCTACTATGAGAGCGGATCGAATGTAACATAATATATTGACTAAATAATATAAAATAACACAAACTATAATAGTAACACATAGGTAAAATGGAAGTAGGTGAAACTTTGTGTGAGGGTTATTTTTCTTTAGAAAGATAATCAAACTAGTCAAAATTATGGGACATACAATATTCTATAAAACACAGTGATTAGTATCAGTCTGCATCAGTTATGTGGCATAATCATATTACAATATTATCAAGCGGAGGAAATTCACAATAACATTTGTTACTGTGTCCAACTCAACAGATCATAGTATTGATTTGGATCAACATCTAATATTACTAAAGTCGACAGAACGCAGAATCGTTTTTTTTTTCAATCTAACATTTTATACCAGTAACCTTATAGGTAATAAAAAAAACCAAGAACATCGTTATGAGAACATTTTACAGAAAATCATCAAAGCTTGTAAGTTTTACGTGAACAATGCATACACTGAATGCGACGTTCATGATAAACTAATATCAACTGAAAAATTTCAGCTATTGGAGTTAAAATAGATCAAACATCTGTCCTAAGCTTCTTTCAGGAACAAAAGAAGCCTTGGTCAGACCGTCGAGCAAAATGGTGGGTTTATTTTAATTTCAACTACTGCGATTTTTAAAAATATAATTTCTTTTTTAAAACAAGATATCATTATCTAATAAATTTACCACAACGTAATAAAGGTGTCCATCCAAGATTGTTATCCTTAGCTTCTAAATTAGAACATGATTTAACCAATAGTCTGATTGCTCTCGGTTGCTCTCCATCTACAGCCATGTGTAAAGCGGTCAAACCATTTTTATCTGAGTGATTCACATTAGCTCCATATTCAAGTAGTAATTCCATACATTCAATGTTTCCCTAAATATGAAAACAAAACATTATTTTAGATAGAGATGAATAGTTGCTAGCAGTGGAATCCAGGATTAGCGTTTTGTTCTACTAGAAACCCGTCATCTGGATGTACCTGCATACCAGAGTTGATATTCATCTTAGGAATACAACCCAGTAAGGTTTGCAGGTAAATCCAGCCGACGAGTCTCAAATATGACGCGACGCGCGTTCAAGTTGAATTATTTTATTTTTATTCATTAAATCTAATATAAATTATTGAAGCTTCTTTTGTAAATTATGCTTCGATTTACTAGCTGAATAAATACAAACATTTCTAAGACCTGATATAAATATGTAGTGGGCTCAAGCTCTCAGATGTTTTCATATCAGTATGATAAGAGAAATTGACGAAAGAGGATTCGAATAAGTAAAAATAAAGGTAAACTAGAGGCAAAAAAAAACAAATTAAGAACTGTATTTAATTCTGGTGGAAAGGTTTGAAATAAAATATCATTCAAGAATTCTAGGAGAGTAATAAACAAAAATTGTAACTATAATATAATGCCTATTTAACACTGTAACATGAAGATATGAATCTTTTTGGTTGGCTTTGATGAACAATGTAATTGTTTGTTAGTTAACTTATTTTATGCAATGATATAGCTCGTGAGTCTGATTGTGATATATGTATCATCTGTTGTGAGCAGATTTCAGGAAACCATAACAGAAGTGAGTGTGTTTTATCCGTTCATTGAAGCAGCTGCATGTAATGTAGACTTTGGGAGTATTATTTTGATAAACTCTACGACTACTGTGGTGTTTGAATGAACTAATGATATCATTGTACTTGTTGAATGCTTGATTTCCAAATGCAATACATTCATTTGTGGTTGTGTCGCACCTCTTGATTCAATTGCGTTAATTCTGGGATTCCTAGTTCATACGATAATCCAAATACTTTCAAACATTATACTGGCGTCGCGATGGAGCCTACGATGTAAAAGTTAGATATTCATTCAACTTCTGAAGTTTCTGAGGATTATTTTGAAAGGTTCGAAATTTGGGCTATGACCAAGGAACGTGATGAGGATGTGAATATTGTGGCACATTGCCTCACACTCATCGGAAAAGAAGCATATAGCTTATTAAAAACTCTGGCTTTACCGGAAAAGCCCATTTCGCTTTCTTATACAACCTTCAAGGATCTACTGCTAGACTATGTTCAGTATACAAATCCCGAATGTCGTAAAGGGGGAAGATTTTGCAAAATGATGCATGAAGATATAAAGAATTCCACTGCATTACGTCATCCCAATCCAGTGCATACTGGAGATTATGCAGACAATTCATTGAGGAGTTGCGATGCAGTTCATGAAGATGGGCACAAATTTGGTTCATGTTTGTCCTGTAGCAAGTTCCACTCTTTTAATTCATGTAAATTTCGTAATTCTAAGTGCTTTAAATGTGGTGATATTGGGCATATTCAGTCATTTTGTAATACTACTGTTCATCTTGCTGCAACTAATATTAAGTCTTGTAATTCTGATTCTATTTAGTCCAATGTTCCTAATGATCATTTATTCTTATCAACGATTTCAAAATACAGTGTAGAGTCATATAGCAGTTCAGAGTTAAGTGAAACTCAGAATTCTTGCGAGACAACAGTTTCTAATCAATCGACTTATCAGATTTCTCATGTTATTATACCAGATATGTTTTTTCCTAATGATACACTTATTTCTGACGAAATTCCTTGCAAATCTGAGGAAAATATGTTGAATGAACCTAGTCATGATCGAAAACCTGATGTAGTTTTGATAGATGCTGATTTTTCTAATAATCCTTTACTCTGCAATGACATTCTTAATAAATTCAAGGAAACTGTTTCAGAAGAGTCAAATCTTGAAGTCATACCAAATATTATTTGTCCTCATAATGCACTTGTTTCTTGTGGGAAACTTGTTCAATGCGAAGCACAATTACTAAATGGGCTCGATTTTGAGTACAATGCGAATGATTTCATATCAACTGCTGTTTATCCTTATTACAAAAACACTTCTAATGTTTACTCTAACCAATGTGAGAAATCTGTTTTAAATGAAGCCACATCATTCATATCTTGGGGATGTAAAGATCCAACATTATTTCGTGGAGGAGGACAGTCTAGGTCTATGGTTCAAATTCTAGGTAGCAGCGGTTTCAGTACATAACCGGCATGCTGATTGCACAATCCTAGGAAGCAGGTGAGTTTGTTCCGATTTCGGTTGTTTATTCTAATACTAATGATCACATTCTAGATGATACAGAGTCTTTATCCAATACAATATCGGACAGACACAGGATGAAATTAAGAAGAAGACGTACAATCGATTACAGACACTTGGACTTCAAATTGAGCTGTGGCGGATGTGGTGTTTGAATGAACTAATGATTCCTTTGTACTTGTTGAATACTTGATTTCGAATTCCAAATACAATACTTTCGTTCGTGCTTCTCTAGTACTTCTTGATCCGGTTACGTTATTTCTGGGATTCTTAATCATACTATAATTCATAACTACCTACTGTATGAATGATAAACATTGAATGATAGGTTTATGCACACAAATAAACCTGTGTAAACCATATATAAAATACATTGTAAATAATAGATCCATAGTCCTGATCTAGCTAGTCGTTTAGAAGTGATCTAAAATCACATACATATGTATATTAGTTCAGATTTTAACGTCATACATCAAACATTGAGGCAGATTAATTTGATGACGTTCAATGAGTTGTAAATGTTTTTATTATCGTTATGATAACAGAATAAACAAGCAAACAAATGAAGAATAGTTTGAGAATAACGGATAAACCTGGGCAATAGAATTTATGAAATAATAAACTCAAGATTTTGATAAACAAAACTGTGAAAGATTTTGAATCATTCTTGCAAAGGTCTCCTCAACTATAGGACTGTATACCTTTTGACCAAATCTAATCTTACAGTTGTTGATTCTATGTAGTTTATTCCTCTTTTTGGCTGAGGTTCTACTAAATTCCTTTCAATATGCTTCAAAAATACAATTACAATATGGAGTAATTACATGAAATGAAGTTAGTAACTTAATGAAAACAGTTTAATAATTGAATTGAAGCTAGAACACCATGGAAAACATGGGAGCACCGGATGGCCGTTTCATTCTACTATGGGAGTCCTCCGTTAGTCATAAATATTTTCATGTTATTTCTCTTAACTACTAAAGTTTAATCAGTAGCTTCAAAAGTGAGGTATGGATTTCGATTTTTTACTTACGCCGATCTCACCCGAGGCATAAAGGAAATACCTAAGTTGAAATAACGTAGAACTCAGGATCAACTGATCACAAAACAGGTATAAGCAGTTGGACAAATAGTGACAAATTTCATAGACTACTGAACGAATTTCTGTGAACAAAGCCCATCGTTGTGTGGGGAGTGTTAGTTAGTTTTGATTGAAACATATCTTGTAGCGTACATTATCAAATCATCTCAGCTATAAAATTACCTTTTTGCCTCTACTCCTTGAAAATTACTTTTTAATAAATGATCTGTTATCTCAAGTAAGTTGATGGTAATCAGAGAAATTAACTGTAAGTTTTCATTTAAAACAAAACTACTAACTTTGAAAGCAGCAAACATAATCGCAGTTTTTCCTGTACTAGATTCTGTTTCTGTATTTGCATTGGCTTCAAGTAAGATTGATATCATGCTATAGAAGATATGAAGGAAGTATTTAGTTACTAGACGGACACTGTAGACAATGTGGATGTAACAAATATTTTCTAGTATACATATTTTATTATGCATAGTTGTTAGTAATGGCTGGGAAGTATTTTGAAATACAAATCTCTCGATTAGATAGTATCGATAGTCTCCACTTTCAAAAATCACATCAAGAGAGCATTAAACTACGTGACAACATTTAATAACTGCATATAATAAAAAGTTCTGGATCTAAAGAATATTAATCCATAATGTCACTGAATTTTAGACCAACTGAAGAACGAATAACAAACACAAATACTGGATAGTTCCTATGATTATTAGATTCCAAATTTTTTAAGAGGCATTTCAAAAGCACTTCAATAAGTTGAACTATATTTAAGTTACTTCATCCACTAGTTATCCCGACCCTCCATTTTGTTAACCTAGATAACCGCAAGGTTCTTTCAGAGTTGTTTAAATGATAAATATATTGATCAGTGTAAATTGGTGTTTACTCAATCTGCAAGTACTGGTTACCGGTCCAATCAAATCTTTCTGTCCACAAACGTCGCTAGACACTGAAGAATCGAGCACTAAATTTAAAACCAATTTTTATACAAAAAAATTACATTTTGCATGATTAGTGTGTCCAAATATAAAGCTAATCTGTGATGTTGTTATAAATTTCCAAAACATCCTGAATATACTTAGTGAAACAGATACACCTTCCCGATAAATTCAAAGGAATTAGAAGCCTATATTTATGTTTTACTGTAGCTTATCTTCGAATTTTCAAAAGCAACAGCGATCACTACAAATTTTTCTCCTTGACACGAGATCTCTACATGATAAAGTTGTTCTTTAACAATTATTTATAATAAGTGTACAACTTTGACAAAACAACAGTTTAATACTTTTCAGTTGGCAAACTCCTTTCAACAGAGATCTATTAATGATCCTCTTAAACTTTCAGCTGGCATATCGTAGAAACTACACGTTCTTTCACAATAGACAGTTGCAAACCTCGCCAAATTTTGTAGTTTTGTATTACAGAGTGATCTTACTTAGACAGTAACAGTTCATTAAATTGCAATTGTCTTTTGTTGGTTGTCTGACTAAAATCAGTCCATGATGGATATTTGCACATCTTTTGAGCTTTTAAGATACCAAATGTAACGAATTTAATAATTGTGAGCTTACTAACATCAATATATTCCCAAAATTATGAGTCCCATTCGATCAAAAAGTGATCAATAATCGATCAATCTTTTTTTTCTGATGCAAAGTTTTATGTATACACAATGTAATACATTTATAGAACAAAATTATTTATAGCGTTCATTTTGGTGGTTAAGAATTCATAATCAAATTTAATTTCAACAGACTTACTCCGAAAGATTTCTCTGGGCGCAATACATAAGAGCAGTAAATCCTAACTCATCTATTGCTTCAATGGATGCTTGTCTAAGGACAAAAATTCGAAATAAATATCGTTTAAAAGTAACTAATATACGACTTACTATGAAAATCAAAATAATGAATAATAGGAAGCCTCTGTATTTCAGATGAGAATATACGTTTAAAATATTCCAGTTAATAACTCAAAAAAAGTAAGTGCTTCACGCTAAAATGTCAAATTATCGGTTAACAAGAGACAAAACAACTGGATAATTAAAAGTTTTTGTCTGAGCAGAATAACATATTTATAGATAGAATGCTTAACACCAACATAAATATGATCAAAAGTCATTCAAAAAAAAACACATATGATCTAGGTTCTTGTAAAGACTAGAAAAGATCTTTAATGTCACATTACTGTAATGATTTAGGATTTTAACTGTTCTCATCAAACAATAAAATTATCTGTTTCTCAATAATTCATAAAGTTGGTTAATATTTCATTAAGAATAAGACTATAATAAAGTTATCACTTTTTAAGGGATTCAGCTACCTGTCGCCTAGTTATAATGAAATTCTTGTTGAATTTATCAAATAGTTAAGTGTCTATAAATATTAGTAATTCAAATAACTTACTCTTTTTCAAGTAACTCGCGTAAACGTAAGACATTTTCCTGTCTTATAGCAACATGTATTTCATGACCAGTTACAGGAAGTTCTAATAAAAGAAATACATTGTATAGAAATTCATTATTTTTTTTAAAAATATCAACATAATAAGCTTACGGTTTGTTTGAACATGTACCACATCACTCCAACTTTCAAATTCTTTTAAATTTTTAAAGCGCATTCGAAAATAATATGATGTATCAGGTTCTAAGTTTTTGCATGTACATTGATGATCGTAGCCACTTAAGAATTGAAAAAAGAAAAAAGAAACATTTTTGTTGGAGATTTTTTGAATAACAAATTACATATATCCACTTTCCCAATCTTCAGAAGAATCTTTCTTGAAAATTACTTCAGCTAATGGATTGATTTTATCAGATTGGGCATTCATTTTTTCATGAATTTTATTCAAGTAGTCTTTCCAATCCAAATCTACACTCACATAAGTTACACCAGTGATATTTGGTGGGGATGGTTTCCCTTGAATTTTATCATCTTTCGAGTAAGTTTTATTCATTTCGGTATCCTAATAAAAATAATGTTATATGTTATGTCATGATGAAATACTAGTAATACAGAAATTGTAAACAAAAATACTTAATTATTTTAAAATACTAAACAGGTATGTCATGACAATTATGAGATTTATAGATTAAACTGTACAACATAGCTGTTTAACTCGTCTATATGGTAACAAATACATTCACATTGCGATAGATATGAGGTGCAAAGAACTTTCCTTACGAAAAGTCCTTTCAAACTTCACTACATTCGCATAAAAACCACGCTAATCTAAATGTATGAAATGATGAAGTCTGGTTACCTATTTATTATTTTTCTCATTGAATACAGTTTAACCATGTCTAAAATGTAGAATACATACGATTGCTAATAAGTTATTTTCACAAACTAGCTTTAGATGAAACTGGTTGTTTTTTCTGAATAAACTATCAGCAACATAACTAATTGAGTGTATATAAAATCCAGCCAACTGAGAATACATATATGTATAATCAATTACTACTTATTATTTCCAATCGGTTAAATCTCATATGAACCCAGTTAGTTATATTACCGACAGCCCGTTATTAAAGCCGTTGTGTTTAACCGTATCGCTATTAGTATACATGTTACTCTGCTATCAAATTGTACCATATACTTGTTTTTACTGACTATGCTTGGTTGTGAAACCTATTTCATTGGTTTCATTGATTGGTTTCATACGTACATATAAGTATGATGATGAAGATATAGACGAAAAAATATTAGCATTTTGTGTTATTTTAATTTTTCATATTATTATTTTAAAGTTTTAAAGATGCCATACATTTCTGCGACGGAGCAACAGCAAAATCATTTGGTTCCAGAAATAATAATTGTTTCTCAAGGAAACAAAATTTATTTTTCTGTTTATTATTTCACCTAGACTGGTGAGGTAAAGATCTGACTTTTCAATGTAATGAATGGGGAAATCTATAGATTTTCATCATTGTACAGGTGGTCAGGTGCTGAACGGTTCGTGAAAATACTGTGAAATTTAGAAAATTCGTAAAAGAAATCGCCTAAACATTTACTTGTGTTGGCGTATTTATCATTATTCTATTAAAACGTATTATAAGTATGTCAAATTTACGTGATGAAATACGTTTAAAAATAATAAAAAATTGTTTTACAGCTCCTGCCATAGGTTGCTGTAAGGCGCTAAATACTTAGTTTGATGATAAGTAAACACCACCAGAATAAAACTGAGTGTACATAAAGATTTCTTTCAAATTTTGAACAACTAATGGAGTAAAATGTTTTTATTTAGATAGATTGCAAGTTCATCAGTAATTATCAAATCTTGGCTGTTTTCTTGTTCAATTAAAGTCCGATTTTGCGTTAATCAGGAGCTTGATGAGCAATTATATGGTGGTTTAAAGTAGTTGAAGTATTAATATCAGGGAACATCTGTATTTCCTTAACTAATAAGCGCTTGGAATTTGCGTAGATTTAAGATTAACTTAAAGTTGTTGTTTTGTGAATAGGCTTTTGCACATCTTAACACCTGCTACCAATCTTTCATGAAGTATGTTTGATTTTGTTTGGTCAATAAGGGGTTTGGGCCACGTATTTAATGGATGAAATTCTATAGAAAATCATCCATTAAACCCAAGGATGGAAAATTAACGTTGCATTGTTAACGATAAATATTAAAAATGTTGTTTTGTGTTTTTTGTTATTATATTATTTCTATTATTCTTTGAATTAATTTTTTAGTTGCTTACGGTACTAATTGTCTCGGTGCTGTGGAGTAATTTGTGCAGGAAAAAGTAAAACAAAAGTTGCCAAGGGAAGAATTCTTGCTTAGTTATCTCCTTGACATAAAATATTCTAGGTTTATGAGGCAAATTAAAAAACTAACTCTGCGCTAGTGATGGATCATTTGAGAAGAATTCCAGGCTTAAATATAATAAAAGTACTTTTGATAGATAATTTTCTAAACCCGCATCACACTGGACATATGTACATTATCTAAGTGAAAACAGGCTTCCAGACTGTACATCAGCATTATAAAGTTTGGGAAAAAGAAATACAATGACCTTAGTCTTAACTTTCATAGTACAGAGTTCATTTAAACTTGAGATTACTTAACATCTGTGGCTTTTAAATTTCATCATCTGACATTTATAGATGGAAATTTAAATAGCAAACCCTTCATACAAGCATAATTCATGAGATTTTAGTTTTTAAAACAGAAAAATAATAGATCATTTTGTTTTTCCAGAATACTTTGAGTAGGGAAAATATTGTATTTGGTGTCTGCGCCTTAACCCTTTAAGAAGTGGTGAATTTTTCCTAGCAGTGCATTAGGAATATGTTTCAAACGTAGGACAGGACAACGATGGTAGAATAAATGAGCATTTACTTATCGTATTTGAAGGTGTACAGACATTTTGTATAATACAGTTGAACGTAATTGAGTTAATGGTAGCCAAACAAAGTGATTTTCACGTTAATCACTAATAATATAAAGAACGTTCATCACATGAATACCCTTTGTTAGTTTTATATCATTAAGTTTTCGGGATTACCAACGATTATTGTAATAAATACCGTAAACGTTCGGCTGTACGTTTAAACAACACCTTCGGATTTATAGGATTTTAGTGGCATGATATAAACATGGTACCAAAATCATACTATAAATTACTGGTTAATATTTCAAGTATTAGTTTCGTTGGCCCATACTAACCGCTTCAGTTTATTTGTATATCCGTATAGTTAACATTTTCAAATAACAAACATTCATGTTTGTGTTGGTTTTTCTGGCCTTTTATCGCTCTTTTCGCAATCATAGATGTGTTAGGTGTATTTATCTATCAAGTTAGTTGAATACAATCATAGGTCAAAATAGGTTGGTTAGCTTTTCTACCGAAATATACATATACTGTTGAGTCAGTTATAAGCCTAAAGTGCCGTCAAGCTCAGTGATTCTGTAACAAGTGGTGAACCCAGATGTCGGATTATTTAAATTTCCATCCAACTAACTTTTTGCTAATTTGGTGTCCATATTTGTAAACCCGAATGACCTCCTTAGGTTATCATAGTACTAACTACTCAAAAAATCAAATATTTTCACATATCCAGTAATCGTAAGCCATTCTACCATGATATTGCATCATTATTATACCCTTTTTCCTGAAAACCTTTTATAATTGATCGAGTACTGAGTTGGCAGCTTTCTGAAGATAATATGACTGTACCATATGTGTCTCCACACTTTGAAATTCAATATTCTCCACCGAGAGGGCATGCTATTTTCAGTAGAAAAACGGAAACCACCGGATTGATCTGATGAAAAATAACGTAAGATGTCAACATGATGCACGTTTTTGGAATACTAGCTTTAGTTGTACATACTCTGAATCGAGTCAGAGTATGTGATTACATGATATACAGACCCACAAATAACTACCACCCTTTGACTAGAATTAATGCAATCCAAATCAAATGGTTTGAACGGTTATGGAAGAAATAGAAGCGTTTGCTCAACAGACTTCCTTATCTAGTAGCAGTGGATCACCGATGCCTCGAGGTAAGTACCTGAATATGGAAAGTGGATATACTTTTCAAAAGTTTAGCTACACGTGTAGCTAAATAGGGAGTTTTGTGTGTATTTAGGCAAAAAGTAAAAAATTAAGCGTATAAGTAGGCGATTCTGCGAAAATTTAGGCTAGAAGTAGACAATTCGGCGGACATTTAGGCGAAGAGTAGACAATTCTGCGGATATTTAGGCGAAAAGTCGGTTATTTATCGACAAAGCGGCTATGAGGGAGAAATCCGCATTATTTCCCCCGGACAGGCAAAAAAGGCGACATTCTGGCGCGTTTTTCCCTTTATTTCTCTTTTCGCTACCAAAGAATTTACCCCTTTATTTCCCCTCTGTTCGCCTTTATTTCCCCTTCTTTGTTTGTCTGGGACAAGTATTGGATGTTAATCTGAAAGCATCTTGAATAACGTTTGATATTCAGCCGGAAAAGTGAATAGTGAGAAGAACGCTTCATTTTATCAGGTTTTAGAGGTACCCAGGCAGCAAAAAAACCACTTCATAATGTGAAGCGGATTCGAAACAACGATCGGTTTATTATTTTTGTGCACCAGCTCGAAATATTAAAAATTTCAAACCCTGAAAATCGGACCAATTTGTTAAGTTCAATGATTGAAAAAGGCTGTAGACGTAAGTATCTTACAACGATAAAGTCAATATAGTATTGAAGGGAAGGATGAAAATATTATATGACAACATTTATATTTATTACATCCAAACTATTCGAAAACCCACAAACTTAAGTGACCCTGGTATCAAATGTATATACAATATCCAATATCTTCGTGTCGAGCTTGCTTAAACTGACCGATTCCTCTATGCAGTTACAAATCTTTGTCATGACTAATCAGTGGTAATCTGGTCTTGTCAATAAGCTCAAAAGAATAAGTATTCAGCCAACACTAATTGGTTGGCTTACTTCATATCTAAATAATCGGCTTCTTAGGGTCATGGTAAACTTCACTTTTTTCAGGCTACAGAATGTCCAAATATGGTCCGTCAGGATCAGCAATAGGATCTTTTTTAATTTACATAGATTACCTTCCTCAGAAGTATAGTTTTATTAATTTTCGCTGAAGATGTTGAAATTCGTTGAAATTTGGTGAGCTGGTATTTCATGAGAGTCCAACACTACTCCAAAGTTTTGCGGATAACGGCGGGCTTACTTTCAACACTTTACCGTGTTAGGTAGTTCACGCGAAACATCTTTCAGACTACCCCCTTCTACAGGTATCGAAGTTGAGAAAGGTCTGAGAATGTTGATGTCCTATGATATAAAAACTTGCGCCAGATGCGATAAAGATGCTTTTCGAGGAAACCTTGCGCTGGTAGCGTTGTACAGCATTTTTGATCGACTTGACGATAGAAGATTCCACCTAATCTTTAACACTTGCTAGACCCCACTTAGATTATGGAAATATGATAAAGAAACATTGGAACGTATCCAACGGCTAGCCACAAAATCAGTGTCGGAACTCAAATCCAAGCTACATGGAGAACGCCCCAAATCTCTAAGCCTTTACCCACTAGAGTACAGGCGTCTTAGACTTGAACTTCCGATAACTTGCAGCATTCTAAACACTTCTCATTATCCTCTCAAATTCCTGCTTAAGCTCAGCTACAACACTAACCTTGAGGTAACACATAGAAACTGGGGCGCAACACAGCAGAATGAACTGTAGGCACACTGTCTATTGTTTACGAGTAGTCAAACGCTGGAATTCATTGCCGGCTGATTTAGTACAACTGACTTCCCTGGAGTCCTTGAAGAGGAAACTTGTCATATTCTTATGGACTGAGGACAGTGTTCCTCCATAATCTACTAATATGTTTCATTTACTGTCGTCAGACATACCTGGGTTCTTACCTGGAGGCAACGGTGATCCACTGCTACTAGATAAATAAGTCTGTTAGGCGAACGCTTCCATTTCTTCCGTAACCGTTTGAACCGTTTGAGTTAGATTTTATTAATTCTAGTCAAAGGGTGGGTTTTTACATCATACAATCTGAATGTGTTTTTTTCATGCTAGCAAGATTTCTGTACACTAGCAGGTATCACATCACCATTCGGCAGGACGGCTGATTGCGATGCGAAAAAATAATAAATGAGTATTTGAGTGCTAAGAGAAAACGATTGTTTCAGGAGCCAAATAAATAATTTCAAACGCTTCAGATGAATGCAAATGAAACAAAAGTTCTTGCTTAACAAGCTTCTCTATGTTGTATATGTGGTTCACTGATTACTCCATGCAGAAACCTGTGTTGTGCAGTATATTTTACAAGTGGAAAAGTAATATTAGTAAGGCCCATCATTCATTGGCGCATTTGTGCTGCGTGTAATTGTTCGAACTGCCTATATGTTCTGTCGTCACTAATTCATCTGTATTCCGCCCGGTAGTTCCCTCTAAGTCTTGTCATTGAACGAGTCCGTGTCCTAATGACAGTAGGTTGGTTGTTTCTTTCGGGGACCGCATATGGGATACACTGGCTTGTAGCGCTCAAGATAATATGCATTAATAAATCCCAGTGACAGTCCACATCAAGTTGAGGCTAAGCATCTCCGTCCACCTGACGTAGATCATCCTCTATGTCCAAGCCATCCAACCGTTTGAATCTACGACGCCCGTTGTATGTAGGATGCTTAAGCTCAGTTTTGCCAACGCGATTAAAGAATATGGCGACGTGGTGGCTTTTTACTGGGACAACCAGTGTTACGAAGTTGCAAATTAGGAATTCTTCGTTTGAAAATATGTAGTCTACGAGTGACGGCATCTGAATGTTTCTCTAATGGGTTGCTGAGTTCGCGTTTTTAAATGGTCACAAATCTCCAGTGAGGTTGAGGAACTGGGTTTCGGTGGGTTGTTACTTTTACCAAACGTGTGTCCAGTGAAGTTGGTTTCAGGAAGATTGAATCCTCTCATAATAAGGAAATGTGCTTATCTAAAGTGAATATGACGGAATGAATCCTTCACCGCACAATTGTCGTACTCTGTGTCATCAGTGATTTTTCGGAAGATTTCTCTAACTCGATGTTTTCTAGTGTTAGACGGGCTTACAGCACGTAAAAATTCATCAAAGCCGATAAACTATTATGTACACACTTGACCTTCTACCAAGCCGTATCGTATGTACTTACCTGCCTAAACCCCCATTTAACTTATTTCACCGTTTGAAAACAAAGAAATTTTGATACTATCAGCTCCTGGTTCTTAGTTTGAGATTGCCATGTTTCGGATGTCTACTAAGAGTAGTAGTAGTAATAATAGAAATTGTGATGATAGCAATGATGGAATCCTAAAAAAGACCTACTCCTAATTGGAAAAATTGTGATCATGCCTGATTACTGCCGCTTTAGCTCTTGATTCTCCCCAGGTTATCTCGTGAAATGCGGTGCTGGAGTTCGGGTTGGAGGGTTACCTAGAATGTTGTGCCTACTTATGTCATGTAATCAGCCAAGCACAATCCTAGGAAGCGAAGATGCCTTTCGGATATGGTTCTGAATAGACTGATTCCTAACTCTTGCCTCATCATACAATAATTCAGGTCATCGAAAACGGCAAACGACTGTAATCTATATACCCAATGTACTCGTTTGAAGTGATTTTGTAATGTCCCAATGAGTAGAAAAATAATATTTCTAAATTTTCTGAAATTTCGTGATTCAGTATAATGCATTTCTTTAGAGAACAAATAAACAAATAAAATAAACTCAAGCGGAAACGGTATAAAATAACCAACTGCCAAATATTTATGCTATGTTCTTTTGTACAATTTAAACTTGGGTTAGCTATGGAGAACTACTACAACCATCATCAAAAAGATATAAATATTTATGAGTAATTGTATACGCAAGATGCTCGTTGTCCCTTGACGGCATACCATCAATAACAGCCTGTGGGGGAGAAAAAAACAGATTCCAGATGAAGAGGGGTTCAGGAATAGATTTTGAAGGTCGTGAGAGCATACGTTTCAGAACTCGGCAAGCTATATCGCGAAACAAGCACTACCGTGGAATCCTGGCGCAAAACGGAAATGAGAAAGACCAAGGAACACATTACAGGTATAAAAAGAGTAGCAGCTGGAAACAATTGGAAACGACTGTCAAGGACAGAGTTTACTTGAGAATGCTGGTTGGCTGCCTCTGCCCCTGTGCGAAGGGTAATACGCGTAAGTAAGTGGTTAAACTTAAGTCAATTTTATTTGTTTGCTTATCCTCTGTAGAGGTGGATTATATTGAGTCGCAAAACGTCAGAAACTTTAAAAATTAGTTTCCCTACTCGTTGCGTTTTTAAAAATGTGTTATTTTTATTAATAACAGCCTTTCCAATATACAGTTTTTTGAAGTCGCCAAGTCAAACTTTCATAGCAACACCTAGATCTTATCACTCAGGACTTGATGTAAAGTTCATTATGATGTCCCCGTGCAAGTATGGGGGAAACTTCTTCAATTTATGTTTTCCTTGACGAATATTCCTATTTCGTCTCGTTGTCTGTCTTATGGAATCTAATTTTGTTGGTATTTTCGTGTGTCTGTTTTCCTTCTAGTCTTCTTCCTATTATAAATACAATACCTACAAATCCTGGAACGTAACTAACTCCATGATGTTGTTCAACTTAGTTACTCTTACCGTCAGGTCCATGTTTCTGGCTCTGGGACGATTAAGAGACTACAGATTCACGAAAATGGATCAGGTAACGCCAATACCAAAGGAATACGGTAACTAAATATGAAGCTTATGTACATAATTATTATTTATCAAAGGAATTTCCTTGAGTATCAAAGTCTCCTGAAGTCTGCAAACTGTTAGGAAACAGTGCTACTGAAAGTTCAACGTTAAGATTGCCCACACATAAAGCTGGAAGATTCACGATACCAGATATACCAAACTTCAATTAAACGAAGGAAACCTCACAGAGGTGGTGTATTATAAGTAAATACTACATGCTGCTGCCGTAACACTTGAATAAAAGAATATTAGTTATTTTCATAGACGAGTGATTTCTCTATCCTATTCCAGAAAGAATCGACATCACAAGAAGTCAACCTTCAACAGCGATTTCACAACTGTAATTATGAATAAGCATCAGGACTGACAACATTATTCTTAGGGACCTTATCAATCTAGCGTTATCACAATCCAGAAGATACCTTCATTTAAAGTCCGCTGGTAGAATTCCTTCTTCTGACCTCAAATTCATCCGTTTTGTTAACTCGTGGACGCTAGAAACTACTACCTGAAGGTTATCTAAAGTATGTGTACTTTCATTTCTCATTTCTGCTAGTTGATGAATGGGACATGGTTCGAAATCAGTAGTTAATCAACAACCTTTATGATTTTTCTGGAACTTCAGGCAATTCCTCTATGCCTTAGCACCACTGAACTTCATACCCTGTTATTAAAGTCTGTTTAGTTCCCCCAGGAAAGTATATGTACATGGATCTACCATAGCACAACTATGGAATGTCGGAACTCCGTCAAATATAAACGCTCCAAACTGACCATCATCATTTCTGTGTAAAATCCCTTACCTTCGTTTCGAGTCTGATTGGTTTAATCATTTACTGAACTGCTTAAAGGATGAGTTGAGTTGTTCTAGACATCATAGTGTTAGGAAGTGGGGATACACTCAACAAAATGATTTAGTTGATCACAGCCAGTTCCGGTAAGCTGCGCTTAAAGACAATAGGACCTCCGTTAGTATTCCATAATAAACCTTAGGTACTACCAACGGAAAGCATTTTCAGGTCAGTTGACTTTAAAACAAAAACTCATTAGTTTGGTGAAATTAACTGTATTTCCTACAAGGATTTACTTATCCACCGGGTACGTTTATGACCATTATTTCTGAGGTCCCAGGTGAGGTTTTTTGCCTACTCTTCTGGGCTACATAGAGTGTCGATGGGGGCTTACAATCATCGACACTTTTTCGTCTAAAACTTCTTGGATATCGTTAATTAACTCACCACCGAACGTATACACGGTCTTCCTGGAAGTGAAGTTTGTACAAAGCAGGGAAGTAACTTATCGAAGTGGATAAACTTTTCTTGCTTGTGGGCACCCCTCGTCCTGTTGATGAAAAACACCAGACTAGTTGTGAATATTTCTTTATTTTTATATCTTGAACTGTGATGCCTAGCACGGGATTATCTTTTCAGACACAACGTCTTTGAACATTCAATATAAGACAATAGGAAATCTTATCCCCATACAAAATAAGGAAGTGAACAAATACTTGGGCATTAACATTTTTGCATTTACTTAGATGTTTGTCGTCAGGTCTTAACCAATCAACCTAAATTCCTACAAAATTCCAAACGACATATCTTAGCTTTCTATCCTAGTTCACTACTACCACAAAAAACAGGACGTTCTTTCGTTTTGTTTTCGGATATTTGCCTAAAGAAACATTCCTTTATTATCGGAGGTCAATGTTAACTTAATACGAATCCTAGAAGAAAACTAGTTAAATCGTTGACAGTGTTTAGATTTCGTGAACATTGGTCGTTAAGAAGCGAACTCAGGTGAACAATGACTTAACCATAAACAATTAACGACGTTCTTGATCTTTCAGCGTCGATTACAAGGTGATGTAAAATGTTCTAAGAAACAACTTTAGAGTCAAGCCAACTTCACGCTTTACTCCTGAGTCATACGCTCTCTTCAGGTGACTCTTTCTCAGACACAGATAACAGAGATGAAGTTTCCTTGTCCAAAATCTCCTTTTCGTAACATTCATCTAGAATATCATTGCACATTCTGTCAACTTGCGAACGCATTCACAAAACGTGAAACTTACAGGTTTCGTTAACTTACTTAACACTTGACTGACTAAGTCAGAAATGAATTCCATCTTACTCGATGTTCTTTATATACCTCACTCTTATTATCATATAAACGCAGACATCATAAAATGCTAGTTTCTCTAGGGACGTCACGTCTCAACTCTATGTTCTTTGCTGTCCCTTGCATCGTGTTCTCCTGAACAGTCTTGTCCCATTCTACGGTTGGTGTTGTGTATGTTCGAAGTTAATCTCTTCACAAAAAAAACGTGTTAAAAGTGAGACGAAACACGAATATTCAACCAAACCAAATAATTTTAGAAATTTGGCATATTACAAAAGCGTTTATTTAGTTAGTAAAATCCAAAAAATTAAACAGACTACGGAGAACCTCGATTCTGTGTCTGCATTTTCAGACTTTGTGATTATTGAAATGCGAGCATCCAGCAGACTGGGGACACCAATCCTAACAGATTGACGTTAATACAACTCACTCCTCCTTAGTGAGGTTGTGATTACTCTAAGATGTGGATAGCCGGAAAACTAAACCCAACGAGTTTGTCGTTGGTAACCACTCTTCTGGTAGCTCACTATGTTTATCAGCTTCTGGTCAACTTACCATAGTCAGGTGAACCATGTTGTATTCCGCTTTAAGACGAGGAACTGTAAAGGGTCCTTCATATACAGTTTTGAGGGGTCGTTGTATGCTTCAGTATGTCCAATGTTAACTCGCACAGCGTTGCGAATAGCGAGTAACACAATTAGAAGAGCGCTACGCACGCTGTGATACGTTTGCAAGTGTGTCTTACGGCCATCTGGAGAAGAATACTAAAGGTTGCCATGTGTTGTTTATTCATTGTTGTAAGGCTCCTAAGCTTTTCGAATCAGATGCGCCTACTGCGATACTAATGGGGGCATTGATGTTCTGGTGTGCGAGCAGAGTTTTCCTGGTGATAATTTCACTAACTGGGGAGAATGCTCTTCTCGTACTGCCATCCATATTGATGAGTCTCGCATTTCCATGGAGTTGTTCTGTCGCGGGGATCATGAGAGACGCGCGATTTGGCATGAACCGCCGATAAACGTTAGCCGGACCGTTGAACGTACGCAATTGAATGGCGGTGCTGGGTAGTCAAGAGCGGCCGCCAATTTACTTTTCAGAAGGTGAATACCTTGGGAATCAATAATGTGTCCGAGAAAATCTAGGGATTAGGTTCCAGTTTGAGATTCTTCAGTGTTTGTAGAGTTACAATATTTTAGAATTGTTTAAAACAAGGCCCATATGCTGGAGATAAGAGTTTCCGTCCGGATTTGCCATCAAGTGGCTATTTACCCGAGTTTGTATTAAGTTGAAACTCCCAAGGGCGTAATCGCTGAATCTTCGAAAATTATGTGCAGCATTTTGTAAACCAAAAGGGCTGCGCCGAGATACGTGGAGTTCGAAAAAAGTAGTGATAGTGGTTTTAAAAAAGGTGTTGGCAACCATAGGAATTAGGTTTCATGCTTTGAACCGATCGATTTTGAAAAAAAAAGTTATTTCCTTTAAATTGGCTGTCAAGTAGTCGATGTGCGGCAGACGGTAAATATCAGGAAAGATTTTTGCATCCAGTCGCCAAGAATCTCCAGTTGGACGTAGTAATAATAATATATATTTCTGCAAGGGTAAGTACACGCCATTTTTACAAGCATGATCTACAAATTACAACATTTATTGGTTCACAGTATGCATCCCAAGCAGGGTTGTTAAATAAATATGATCTATAAAAGTGAATATCAGTTCATTCGTTCATATATACGGAGTAGTCTTCAAAATATTCTCCAAAGTGGCATCTCGTCCACGTTGCACACCAGGTCCAATCTCGGCATAATTGTGTTAGGATTTTGGTTGTGCTAAGTACTTATGTGATGCAACTTTTTAGGTTTATAGTTGTAATGAAGTAGACTTGTAGAGCGCTTGGTGTGAACTATGAATTTAGGGAAGCGCGTACGTCGAGTTTGTTTCAGATGTCAGAAGTTCCATATATGTGGTCTCGGAGAAGGATTCTGACAAAAAAGAAGACGAGGAGCGGCAAGGATCTTGGATATGAACGATAAACAGTACTTAACATTTCGTAATGGAACAGAGAGAGGTATGGTAAATTATTGGATTAAATTCATTCTAGCTCTTGTAGCTAGAGTGGGATGTGATCAGAGGCTGCAGATGAGAAAACGCATTAATAGAGAACACTGAGTTGTGATATTTACCAAGGTAGAGTAAGTTCAAATGAAGGAAGGGAAGTCAGGGTTGGAATTTGGAGGGTTGTTTATTAGAACAGAAGGTGCATATAGGGAGTGATGTGTTAAGAATACCAATAACTATGTCTTTTATTGACTGACTTTTTTTCATCCGTAGTCTGTCACATAGTCATAATGTAAAAGTCTGAGATAGCAGGTTTAGGTTCTCTTAGTAGAATAGCTAATCCAGCATAAAATTGGAAACATGAGTCTGAGTGGTCAGCGTAGGAGAACAACCTCAATACCGCAGACTGATTGACTTGCCCTCAAACATAGAGAGCCTGATACGAACAACAGTCATTGCTGTCGTTCCTAGGAATTATATACAGTGAAGATGCCAATGGGCTTTTTCACTTACCGGATAATATCCAAGTCCATCATTCACCATAATTCGTTTTTGGCGGACCTTAGCTTTTCGGGAGCTGGTCGTCAAGATTTCGAAAATACAAGTGGTCCTGTAGCCGTGATGTGGCTTTTGACATTTGCCGGTTACACATATTAACTTCGGCCGCATTTGGTAAAGTTCAGTGCACTTGTCGAGCATCCGTTGATAGCATGGGTCGATTATGTGGTTAACAGTGTCAGGGGATGATCTGTAGTGGTATTGGTTCCTAACTGCACGATCTATGAAGCCGAGCATATAATTGCCGAGAAGATTTACATTTGAAACTTAACACTTAGAGGCCAGGATTGGCGAACGCGGGAGCAGTTATTTGATATGGCATGGCTCAGGCTTGAAGGTGCAATCATTCTGTGTAACTCATACCCTTCCGTACTCAATTATTATTTTATTCAGAGTTGATATAATCCATACTCCGATGGTCATAATAAGACGACTTGGTGTAGGCAATGATGTAACTTCCGCGTAAGTTCTTATAGATTAGGAAGTCACATCATGATCAGTCTACAGTTTAAAGACCAGGTCTCTTATCATAGTAATAGAGATAAATGTGCCTATACCGAATTACACCAGCATTCCGAAAACCTACAACATGAAAATGAAGTTCTGCTAACCTCCGTTCGTCCGGGTGGATGAGAAGATTGTGGTGCGGGATCGGATCTACACCAATGACCAAAAAGAAATATCAGGAAACGCGGAAACCCAGTGAAAGAGTTTGAGTAAACTCACATTAAGACAAACATATTACTTACCGTATTTAGCGATGTTGGACAGCTGTGTCTTCATGCTACGGTTATCGCTAACGCGTGCCGACGGGGAAGTTTCTCGAGAGGTTTCTCGTGACTGATGGTTTGGAAATTGAAAAACCCAAGGGGCTCATACAGGTTCCAAAAGACTTAGAATGATTTATGTGGTATAAATACTAGTCAGAATTACCTGTCTCTCGTGGTTTAGAGACAGACCTTTTCTATAATGGATTACCTAGCACAGTTTGTGAACGTTTGTGGCTATGACGAATACTAGGATTACGAGTGAGAGTATGACAGAATTATGTAATGTCATTTCTTGCAATTTGAGGCTGTGTTTCCTTCACTACCGCTAGGAATTGTGCATGCGGGTCTGTCATACTGTGCTTGTGGATGTTAGCTTTTGTTTAGCAGAACCAGGCTTCGATATTGTTGATTCAGAATGGCACGAGTTGATGTGTGAGAGGCCGAAGAGTCTTAATTCAAGATAGCTTAAGTGTCTGTTCCGTCATGATCAATATTTGATATTCAAATAGGGGAAAAAATATCCGGGAACTTGAAAAGAATATCACAGTATGTAAAAATCAAAATCAAAACTTAATATCTTGTGTTCCAACGAGGAACGGATTCGTAGTGGCATTAAGTGCTAAGCACACAATCCTCAAAACTGAACATGAAATAACTGGAAAAATAGATATTCAACATTTAACGTGGATAGAAGACCAGCCTAAGTGTGTTCTCGATCATATTTTGGTGATGCGACTTCCACATAAGATCTTATGGATCAGGCAAATCTACAATTTTAGGATTAGGTTTATTGTTAGAGCTGTACTAATGACGAAACGGACCATAATTATTTAGATTCACAGTTTATTGTTTGGTGTATCAAGTTACGTTGAGCGTTTGGTCTAAGCTGACTACTAGTTGCAAAGGATGCCCAGCGCTGCGTACCTACTTGTTTTTTGTGCTGATACGTGACGGGTTGCTTTCAGCTACGGTTTGTCAAATAAAACTAATGAGGTCAGAAGCTATGTCAAAGACTTTCAGAACCAATTATTTTGGTGATTTGTAGATCACTGACTTGCATGATCTATGCTGAAAGGTTGGGGCCTACGCGAGTTAGACGGGAAAGATGTGACAAACCAGCTTACCTCAAAGTCTACCTCGCGATCAGCATCTAATTTGGACTACCCCTTCAACGTATCAAAGTACTATAGCTGCTTTGAATTCCGTACAACTCAGAGAACTCGAAGAAGAATTACAGAGAAGCTAGTGAGACCACCACTGCATGGACTAGTCTACGGCATACGACTAGCTGGTGTGTGTTGGTTATCCATGACTTTTACAGGGATCGACGATCTGTTCGATATTCAGTGACCCAACTACTGGATGATGACTAGGGCTCAGTGACGTTTCACTGTCCCTACAGATATATTTACCTCTATAAAACTCTAGTGTTTGAGTTGATCCTTCCGTGCGACAGCGGTAGACTTAGCAGATTCACTTAAATTTCAGAGAGTGGCCTTTGGATGAATAATCAAGCTGAATAATTGATGCTGTCACATTTTATTGTTGCAACGAAATAAAATATTTGATACAGATACACAAAGCTTCACTCTTGTCCAGTCTTGAAACTATGATAACCGGTTACTACCTAACTGAGCTTGTTTGCAGGCAACTTCCAATAGATTTTACATCACGTATAGAAAGTTTGCTTATCTTTGTTTATATCGTTCTAACGTTCCAGAGGAGACAAAGGTCACTGGTGGCAATACAAATTTCAAAGATATCGTGATGTTCGAGGCTCGGCTTACGCAGGCTGATGTATGGAAGAAAGTCATTGATGCAATAAAAGACCTCGTACAAGAAGCAACTCTTGATTGTACAGAAAATGGTATCAGTTTACAAGCTATGGATAATGCCCATGTGAGCTTGGTGTCTTTGCTTCTGCGGAGTGATGGCTTTGAGACATACAGATGTGATAGGAATCTTTCATTAGGCCTGAACATCACAAGGTATTTGTATACATAATACACATTAGTCCCAGTGCGTCTAAAATTCTACGATGTGCTAGTGGGAACGATGCAATTACTCTTAAGGCTGGAGATAAAGCGGATACACTGACATTTGTTTTTGAGTCGAAATGTAAGTTTCTCACTGTTGTTTAATGTTTTAAGCCCAAGATCGGTCATCGGAATTTGAGATCAAATTAATGGATTTAGATGTTGACCACCTGGGTATTCCCGTAAGTTGTTTTGCTCAAACAATATTTTCCCCAGGATACTGATTATAAGTGCATCATACGAATGCCTTCTGCACAGTTACAAAGGATATGTCGAGACCTAAGCCAAATAGGAGATTCCGTCGTAATATCGGTTGCTAAAGATGGTGTTTCGTTCAGCTCAAACGGTGATTTAGGTACTGGAAATGTCAGGCTTTGTCAGTCCGCTAACGCTGACAAGCCCGAGGAGTCTGTTTCAATAGAAATGCACGAGCCTGTTTGCATGACTTATTCCTTGCACTATTTCAACATATTCACTAAAGCCGCTCCACTCTCTAGCCAAGTTGTATTATCTCTGACTGAGAACGTCCCTGCAGGTAATTTCACATCTAACTTAACTTATCTCGTAGTTGTGGAGTTTGAAATTGAAGACCTAGGTTATATCCGATACTATTTAGCACCGAAAATTGAAGACGATGCCGATTAGGATAACTAAAGAAAACTCAACAGACTATTTTTCTACTTACTGTGCATCACAATAAATGTAAGATTTCTTAAACATGATCCCGTGTATTTTGAATTTGTTCCATGCCATCTCAAGAAGTAGTATTCAGCACCCGTACTTTGTATTGTAGCTATCACTGTTTTCTAAATCTCGCTTGACATTTTCACCAATTTATATTACTTCAAACCTTGTATTCTGTGTCGAATCTTTGCTAATACCATTAATGTTACTACCTTTACTACTCTAGTATTTGATTTAACAATTTCGTTCCACTGTGCGAATGAGGCATGACAATTTGAACGTAAATAAACACGTTCCAGGTTCTACGTTGCATTTGACCGACTAATTATGATCTTACTATTGTCTAGCCATGTGCTTGCTGGTGTTACGTTCTCACAGATTCTCACTGACTTGTTTCTATTAAAATACGTGTACTTGTAGGTAGTAATTGCAACTCGCGTGTTTGTAAATGGTCTACTTGGTGTTTATAAACTAAGCTATTGGTGGCTCAGACATTAAATCCTATCGTTCATTTCCTTTGTAGCTGTCTTATCAGATATAGTTCTTAACTATTAAGTCACATAACTGTTTATTTTGTGGTCGCCGGATCTTGATTATATCCGTCTGTCCACTGAAGGCTTAACATTAAGAATGCGCGATAAAGCTCTTCCGTCGTTGTTAACCTACATTTGGCTCTTTAAGTTACTGGCAGCTTGTTGCTGATTGCAAGTAACTAATAAATTCATTTTGATGATGGCGTGCACTAACACATGGAGGGACACAGTGTTCGTTTATTCCACGGACGACATAGTGTACCCACTAGTATTTTACCACAGATGCCTTGAAAATATTGCTCGCATCTGCTGGGATCACCGGGTAAGTAATAGTGAGGTTAGACGGACAGGGTATTAAGGAATGGTGGTAAATCAGTTGATGAGGTTGTGAATCTTCATCGACTGAGATGGTTGGACCACGTGTTACGTATGCCCGAACATCGATTACCACGACGTGCAATGCCAACCGGTGTAGGGGATGGTTGGAAGAAAGTTAGGGCGGTCAAACAAAACCTGGCATCAGTTCTTGAAGACACTAACATCTGGTCTGAGTCATTTTGGTAGATGCAGACTACTTGTTTGGGGTCCGCGTGACTATCGTAACCAATGGTTGGAGACTCTCAATGACATGGATCAGGATCGATCACAATGGCGTAGGTGTATACACTGTCTTCCCTTGAACTAAAAGATTGAAATCGCTTCATATCTTTCTTTCTACGAACTAATTCTTTCTTACTGTACTATATCCTTATATGCAATTTTTCTTTTATATATTACCACCTCTGAATTAACTACTTTTATGAATCCGGTGTCCATCTTGTTGTGTTAATGAGGTATAGCAACTTGGACCGATGCATATATGTGCCTAGTCCTACGTTGTAGCTGACTAGTGTACCCACCGAAAGAAACAGGATTGTGTCTAGGGAGATTAAATGTTAGTAGTTTGCATTTACTAATATTTGGTAGTAACTAACTCCTGTTACCTAGTAGACTATCTTTAGGTGTGGTATTTACTTGGATTTTTATTATCTTCACTGTCTTTTATATTTAGGTTTGCTTTGTTTTCGTAGTTATTGCTTGAATAAAAGTGTCAGAGTCGGTACGTCAATTCGTTGCACGTTGTTGTGACGTGATTCTGCTTGGATTATTCACGTGTAAGGATAGGGACATCAATGCAATAGTTATTAAAAATGTCTCAGTGAAATTGAACAAGGGAAGTTAAAATAATCAGAATAAATGGAACGAAATCGCAGTTATTGATAGTTACTGCTCCACCAAAACCAGTCAGCTCTTTCGGAAAGTAAATATTGTTTATGGAAAGTTAGATAACTACAGCAAGGTCGATGAGGAATTCTTTTATGAATCATGTCTAATAACTTAGGACAACCTCTTGAACTTTGCCTACAGAGTGATGATAAACTAGCGAACTTCAGTCCAATGGACCTGGTATTGTACGACTGTCATAAATTAGATATAAAAGCTTCCGAGACGATAGTTAGGCTAACATATGCATGATGATGCAATGTATGTTGTGCCTTATCACACATATTGCAATGATACTCAGATTTAATCTATGCGAAAATACGAATTTGGTGTTTTTTCATTATAAGTAGTAATACCCGATAACTACAGTAATCCTAACATTTCATACTGGTTTGGCAATTATTCTGTTCTTTGTTATAGGTTTGCTAATCCAGACGTGCGTTTTAGGTCTACTGTTATATAAGTATTCCAGACTTATACTGTTAATTTATTTCATCGAGGATATTTCCATCTGGTCCACACAGGTTTGTTTACATCCCCTTAAGCCTCGGATACACACTGGTGGGATTTTGATCTTGAACCTCCTCTACGTTATTTTTCCTCAATAACTGATATTAACAAAAAACAAATCACGGCTAACCTATGAAAAGTTGTCTGCAGGTATATTTTTGAGTTTACAGGATCGAATGTTGCGTTGAATGGAGCAATCAGTCATAGTAATCAAAGCCTACATTCTGGGTTATATGGATATGTTAAACAAATCGTAACCACGTTATTCGAGTATGAGGTTCAAGTCAAGTTAGTTTAAACATGTACTGTTCATATTCTCGGTGTACTGTACTTGCTGTTGTAGGGGTGGGTCAAAAAACCAAACAACCAAACCGGAACAGTATCAACTTAGAATTTCTAGCTATTTGTTTGACCTGTTTGATTGGTATCTTCGAGATCATCTGTGCTTATGTCTGAAAATTAGTATGACTGGGAATCAGTCTCTAGCCCAAAGGGGGTAAGTAGTTCATTCCTAGTTTGTCTACCTATACTAGGTCTCAGCTTATCATTTGTCTATTTTGCTCTTATCTTCCCTATTGGTCTTCACCATGTCTCAGCTAGAATCAGCAGACATTTTTTGCATTTTTCCTATCACGGAGACCAGATGAATAGTCTTCACATTTATGGCTATATTTATTATTTATTTCAACACATAGATATTGATACAAAGAGGCACCAAATACACATGCGCCACACAAATCTCATTCGATATGTGTGAGGGCTGTGATACTGCCCGGGTGCCCAAACCGAAGCAGGATTTATTGCTAAATAAGATATCTAGCTAAACTCTAAACACCACGTGGCAGATTTCTCAATTACAATGATCGGTTTTGTAATTGATGGACATAAATCATGTAGGCATCTGGTAACAGCTGCGGCTAATTGCAAAAATCTTCACTGTGTTTAATTAAATTGCGAGATCTGGTTTATTATGCATCGTGTCAACCTATGAAAAGGGGTAATCTACACTGAAGTGAGTAGTTTATTTTACCAACAGTATATAATTGTTCTATAGTTATCATGTCTGAAATAAAAAAATTTAGCAAAGCATTTTGGTATGTGATATTTAGGGGAGAAATATATTGAATATTTATACTCCTGGATCTTAAAGACTTATATAGTCAAGCCACTTGCTTTTATTTCCTTATAACTTCTTAGCGTAAAAGATGAATCTAAAGAAGTAATTCGTGTAAACTGATTGTAATGATTCGAAAAGGTATCGTTTTTCCAATTTGTGCAACTTAGCCGAGTTAGCACAGATTCAGTTAGTCATGATTTAGTGTTGCCATTTTTAGAACACAATAAAATCGTTTCCTTTCATTGGTTTCACATCACTTGGATACAGTTATTAAGTATTTAAATTATCATTGAGTGAATATAGTTTACATACGAGTTTTATAGTTCTACATTTTGAAAACGAAGTATCTATATCAAGTTAGATGCAATGAGATTTATGCATTTTGTATGTAGGAAGATAAATCTTAAGCAATTATATGAAGAAATTTAGCTAAATATAGAGTTGTAATGCTGGAAGCTACAGGCACACATTAGGATAAATAACCAGTAAATGAATTCTGTGATAAGTAGGATGTTTGGACATGTAAAGGAAATAACAGTAGGAGATTTGATGTACGGGTGAACTTGAACTCGTTTGGAAAGTCAGGTGATGCACTCTTATTTATTTATTTGAACACATAAATATTGGTGCAAGAGGGCACTAAATATATATGCGCCACACAAAACAATGGGAATTATAAGTGAAGAAAGGAAAAAAGAAAGGTAAAGAGCGTTAAAAAAAGAACAATAGCGAACAGATTAGTGTACGGTAGTGTAATAATAATAAAAATGGGGGAAGCAGGAACGTACAATCAGAAGAGATCTTTCAGTTAAGGAAGAAGCAACCACTTTTTATGAAGAAAGTAAAAGAAGGTTACAGCAGGATCGCTACCGGCTCCTATTCTGAGCCATATCTGATGACGTCTCTAGCCACTGTGTTGCACCATCTCTCGGACCCCAGCCAGGGAGTCGTGAAGGACCAACACAAGCCGGCCGTTAGCAGCTTTCTTTCATGCCACGACACCATGTCATACACTGACCACCCCTCCGCTTCTTCCAAGCAGTCCCAGCGTCGGCAAATAATGCACGACGTGGAATTCTCTGGGACGACATTCGGAGAACATGTCCAAGCCACCGAAGTCGGTGTTTCAAGATGGTAACACCAATTGAATTATCATCTCTGTGCCCGAACACACGATGCCGAGCCTCTGCATTACTGACATGGTGTTGCCACTGAATGTCAGCAATCCTTCGGAGACAGCGATGATCGGACACAGAGAGTTGTCTAACGTCCTCAATTCGGAGAGGCCAGTCTTCACAAGCATAGAGCAAAACTGCTCTCATCGACGTGTTGTAGATCTGACCTCTTACAGCCAGACTAACATCACGAAGGCGCCAAAGATGGCCCAGATTGGCATGAGCCGCTCTGGATTTCACTATTCGTGCATTGATCTCATCACTCACCCCCCACCAACACTTATGCAGCTACCTAGATACACGAACTTCTCGACTACTTCTATCTTCTCACCATCCAGGGTGAGTGCAGGATTAGAATACTGCCAGTCTTGTAGAAGTACTTTGCACTTCGGAGGTGCAAAGCACATACCGTACCTACGGACACTGATTGCCAAGTGATTAAGTACGGATTGCATGGCTTGGGCACTGTCGCACAGTAAGACAATATCGTCCGCATACTCAAGGTCGAGAAGCCTTTCTCCAGGCGAAAGATCCACACCACCATTACTTACATCCAAAAGAGCTGTTTCCAGAATGTCATTGATGGCAAAGTTGAAGAGGAATGGTGAGTTTGGGCAACCCTGCCCAACTCCACTGCTTAAATGGAACAATGGAGAGAGGTGGTTGTATGCCCTCACTCTGTCTGAGATGTTTGTATATAGGGCCTTTAGATTGTTAATAAACTTCTCAGGCACACCCTTCTTCAATAGACAAACCTTGCTTCGATTAACAATCAAATATGTTGCACTCGAACAAAACTATTCAGTTAGTCTGCTGGTCAAGTAAAATGTACCAAATTTCTTTTTTCAGAATCGGTTAGTTCTGATTCAGTCGATGAAATGAAGTCCCGAGGAAATCCCAGTATTAGTAAACTACAAGACGTTGCAGCTGAAAGGCCTAACCTTTGCTACCTCAGGGCTGTTGAGTATATTGTAGTCATGTAAATTAATGGTTTGTTTAATAGATTGTTATTGATAATGTCCTCAATATCTGACTCCAAATAATAATATCCCGTAACTGAGTATTTTAGCTAGGCTTAATCTCCTAGTAGAATTGCGAATTTACTCGAGATTATTAAAAAGCCTGAACACCAGTTATAGAGATAGTTTATTGTTAATGAATAATAATAATCCACAAGCGCACGATGAGCAAGCACACGATGAAACAGAGAGAGTGTGTGTGAGTGAGTTAAAAATCCATATATATTTGAGAGTTAATCGGGTGTGGATAAATTATCGATTATCTGCACATTGCAACCAATAGGAGAATAGCTTAAGAGTTAATGTACAGACATGCATTCGATCATACACACCGAAATTAACATAGTGAATTGAGTCTGAGTTACAATGACTAGACAAATGATACAGTAGCCAAAAGGGCTTGCTACATAAGCTCCCATCCAGAACATTGATGTTTTTATGTACCAAAAAAAAAAAAATTCGATTAACATCTATGTTCGACAAAGAGATAAAGAACGGAACTGTTTTTAAAATAAAAGTACAACTCAATATGATGAGTAAGCGTAAAATTGTAATAACAGCTTGTGTGTTGAAACGTTTCATATCATGTATATACAAGTGTAAATTTAACATTAATGAATTGTATAAAGTTAAAATGTAAGCATAATGGTGATCCGTGGGGCCAATAAAAAAAATAGTAATCAATATAAAGTAGGATTTTTATGTGTTATAAGAGTAGTCTCAGGATTTGGTCTAGATAAATATAGTGGTTGCTACATACCTATCTGGCCAATGTACTCTTCTTCCTGATCTTGTTGTAGTTTGTGCTGCTGCTGAATTTTGATTTGAAATGTTGCTTGTTGCAGGTAGTTTGAATGGTGCTTGCTCTGCTGCGGGTTTAGACGGTTTTACAGTTGCCTGTTTTTCAGTGTTCTCTAAAAATGCTGGTTTTACTCTATCGATGCTAACTGTATCATGTTTACCTGCTCTTTCCACTGTAACCGTTTTAGTGTCCTTTCGGATGATTTTAAAAGGGCCGTCGTAAGGAGTCTGTAACGGCTGTCGTACTCTATCATTTCTGACGAATACATGTGAGCATTTGTCTAGTTCGTTGGGTACGAATGATTTCACCTTTTGGGTTCGTGGTTTAACGGACCTAATGGATTCCATCTGCTGTTTTAATTGTTGTACGTAGTTGGTTATATCTGCTGGAATATCTGTTGCACGGTCAAAAAATTCACCAGGCAAACGTAATGTTGTTCCATAAACCAACTCAGCAGCACAACAACCGAGGTCTTGTTTGATGGTTGAGCGAATACCTAATAGTATCAAAGGGAGCTTGATATCCCATTTGTAATCTCCTCGTGCGGCCGTCAAAGAGGCTTTTAACTGTCTATGGAATCTCTCTATCATTCCATTAGCAGACGGATGATAAGCAGTGGTTCTAATTCTCTTTATACCGAAAGTATCTGTAAGTTGCTGAAATAGTTTGCTTTCGAATTGCGTTCCACGGTCGGTCGTAATTGTTGTAGGGACACCGAAGTTTGTAATCCAGTGTTTCACCAGCTTCTTCGCCACTGTTGATGCTGACGTGTCTTTTAACGGAACAGCTATGGGCCATCTCGTAAATCTATCTATACATGTTAGTATATGCGTGTAACCATTAGAAATCGGTAACGGCCCAACAATGTCGATATGAATATGGTCGAACCTAGCGCTAGCGGCGGGAAAAATTCCGGTAGGAGATATGATGTGCCTATGTACTTTTGACTTTTGGCATTGGACGCATTCCCGTGACCATTTTCTTACGTCTTTGTTTATTTTTGGCCATACAAATCTATCTGTGACAAGCTTTACAGTGGCTTTTATACCTGGATGAGATATATTGTGTAATTTCTCAAAAATATTTCGTCTCATACCGAAGGGTACAAAAGGGCGAGTTTTACCTGTTGAGGTATCACAAGCTAAGGTGTCCTTGTTGTTAATGGGGATGTTTTGGAATAATAATTTCGTTTCCTTAGACTGCAAAAGCTTTTGTAGCTCCGTATCGAGCTTTTGATGCTTTGCCATTTCTTGATAGTCTATATCAGGGGTCGAGAAGGTATTGATATTTAATCTCGATAGTGCATCTGCTGCCTCATTTGCATTGCCTTTAATATAGCGTATATCAGCTGCAAATTGTGAAATGAATTCTAGTTGACGAATTTCGCGCGGACTGTATTTATCATGATTGTGCATCAAGGACTTAGTTAGAGGTTTGTGATCAGTATATATCGTGAAAGAATTGCCTTCTAACATATAGCGAAAGTGTTTGATGGCTAAGTAGATAGCTAACAGTTCTCTACCGAATGTGCTATATTTTGTTTGCGTTGCGTTGAGCTTTTTTGAGAAAAATGCAAGGGGTTGCCATTGTTCATTGACACGTTGCTGAAGTACAGCACCTACTGCTACGTTAGAAGCGTCGGTCATTATTGCTAAAGGTGCATCAACCTTTCGTCGTGCGAGTAATGCCTCTGTGCTTAAAGCGCTTTTCAACTGATCAAATGCTTGAATTGCTTGCGGTGTCATTGCTAATGATTTAGCTCGTCCCCTTAATAAATCAGTTAGTGGTTTTGCTAAGTCTGCACATTTAGGGATAAAACGTCTGTAAAAGTTGATCATCCCAAGGAAACGTCGTAGTTTCTTGAATGAATCAGGCAAAGGATAATTTTTGATAGCTTGTGTTTCCTCAGGAACTGGTTTAATGCCTTGCTTATCAAGTACGTGACCTAAAAAGGTGAGGGATTGTTTTCCGAACTCACATTTGTCAGGATTGACCGCTAACCCATACTCGTTTAGCTTCTCAAAAAGCATTTTCAAATGCGTTAGATGTTCATTTTCATCTTTGCTTGCTATAAGTAGGTCATCTATGTAAGCATACACAAACGGTAAGCCCCGTACCACTTGGTCGATAAAACGCTGGAAACTTTGTGCAGCATTCCTTAATCCGAAAGGCATGCGGACGAATTCGTATAGTCCAAAGGGGGTAGTAATGGCTGTTTTAGGAACATCGTCCGGATGAATTGGAATGTGATGGTAAGCACGGACGAGATCAACTTTTGAAAAGATCGACACGTCAGATAGGCTATGAGTGAAGTCATGCAGATGTGGGAGAGGATATCTATCTGGTACGGTCCGGCTGTTGAGAGCTCTATAGTCACCGCACGGTCTAACTTCGGAAGAGTTTTTCTTAGGTACCATATGAAGCGGTGATGCCCACGGACTATCGGAGGGGCGTATGATGCCCAACTCAATCATTTTGTTGAATTCGTTCTTTGCGATAGCCAGACGAGAGGGATCAAGGCGTCTTGGACGTGCGAACACTGGTGGACCCTCTGTCTTTATGTGGTGTACGACGGTATGCGTCGGTTTGTCGTGTTTGAAACTCGGTCGTAATAAATCTGGAAACTGATTAAGTAAATTGACGTATTTGTCGTTCTCTTGATGAGGTTTAACTAATAAATGTATGGAAGTCTCATTTGATATAATTCCTCTAATTTCTTTACTTTGTTCGGCAAGGACAAGTTTCCTATTTCTGACGTCTACCAGTATTTTGTGGAATTGCAGAAAATCAATGCCGATTATAGGAACGAGGACGTCCGCTATGATGAAACTCCAGGAAAAATTAGATTTAGGACCGAAATTTAATTGCAACCGCCTTTTGCCGTACGTCTTGATGTCAGACCTGTTTGCAGCTTGTAATTTTAGTTTGGGGTCAGGTGTGTTTTTCTCGAGTGCAGTAGGTGGTACTACACTAACCTCTGCCCCAGTGTCGACTAAAAACTGTGTGCCGGTTCTTTTGTCTGTAACATATAATAGACGACTGTCTTGAAGTTTGTGGTCAGTGAGTGCAGTCGTCATTAACCTGCGGTCTTGACGTCCCTTTTTCTGTGTGCTTGCAAAGTTACAAGGCGGAATACATTTTCTAGCTTGTTTGCCATATGTTCTATGGTACCAGCAAATGTTGTGTCTAGTAGTGCTTGGACTACGTCGTCTACGGCTTGTGGATGTTCTTCTACGCTTGCTGTGGGAGGCATTCAATAATTGGATGTGAGCTATCTGTTTCGTAAGGATATCAACTGATCGTCGTAACTCGGCGATCTCGTCAGCTGAACTTGATTGGATTTGAGATACAAGGTGAGTCTTGGACCGTTCGTAAATTCTGTCGGCTATGTCTGCTAGCCTATCAAAATCAACGTCTTCGTCTCCCATTGCTAGTATCTGTTGAATGTTTTGAGGAAGACGTCTGAGCCACAATTGATATAGTAGACGTTTGTCTACTGTACGACTTCCTAATAAGTTTGTCATGTGGCGTTTTAACTGTGACGGTGTATTGTCACCTAGCTCGACGTTGGCTAAAAGTTGATCGATTGTCTGTTGGTCAGTGAGAGATGTGACACGAATGACCTCTCTTTTTAGACAATCGAATGGTGAGTCAGGATCCGGCTTAAAAATGACATCCGGCACTTGTTCAATGACGTCATCTGGCAGCAGTGAATTTGCATAACTAAATTTCGTACTCTGGTTTGTGATTTTGTTTGCTACAAAAAAGCTTTCTAAACGAGCGAACCAGAGTTCAGCCTTTCGTGAATTAAAAGTAGGTAAAGGTACAGAGATGGCACCCACGGAAATAGATTTAGATGAAAGGCTTAGCGAATTATCAAGTGCCATGATACGAAGAAGCAATAGTAATAATAAGCCGAGGATTGTAATATACAATATGAAGAGAAATCAAAAATAACAACAAGAAATATATATAAGACTCACCGAAAAGAAAAACTGTCACTTTTGGTTTAAATATGCGAATATACAGCAATAATTCCAAAGGAACAATGCTATGGATGGATTTATTATGACTGTTAATGAATTGTTAATAATTGTAATAGTAATTCCAATGTGAAGTTCTTTAAGATACGCTTGGAGAGTATGCAGCAGAATTCGTAGAGGAATGGTGTGTGTTCTAAAAGCGGTTCACCAATATGTTATGGATAATGTCCTCAATATCTGACTCCAAATAATAATATCCCGTAACTGAGTATTTTAGCTAGGCTTAATCTCCTAGTAGAATTGCGAATTTACTCGAGATTATTAAAAAGCCTGAACACCAGTTATAGAGATAGTTTATTGTTAATGAATAATAATAATCCACAAGCGCACGATGAGCAAGCACACGATGAAACAGAGAGAGTGTGTGTGAGTGAGTTAAAAATCCATATATATTTGAGAGTTAATCGGGTGTGGATAAATTATCGATTATCTGCACATTGCAACCAATAGGAGAATAGCTTAAGAGTTAATGTACAGACATGCATTCGATCATACACACCGAAATTAACATAGTGAATTGAGTCTGAGTTACAATGACTAGACAAATGATACAGTAGCCAAAAGGGCTTGCTACAAGATACAAGGAACCGAATGTGTTCAACCTAACTAGCTACCATTATTTTACCGGTTTTCCGAAACGAATTATAGGATGTAGACAAGGATTATATGCATATATGATTGTTAAAGTTTGTCATCAAAGTATTATGTCCAATCATTCAGCGTAGCTTGTATAAAAATAGACAAAACTGATTTGATGAGCAGTTTGAGTTTTGTTGAGGCTGCAGTTGAATTGACTGTGTCTTTACTATTAGCTAGGTGTATAGAAAGTTGATATCCTGTAAATTTGAGAACTTTGCACACGATATCTCGGTAGTTTCTATGCCAGGCACTCATTATTGACGATAAATCTTGGCGGAAGAGACAGCATTAGTCACCTTTGAATACATGAATGGAATGAATATTCTTAATAATATGTTAGTACTCGTTAGCTTAACACTACTGATTGTTTGAAATCTTATGGATCCTATCTTCAGTCATTGTTGGGAATGACTTAATTGAAATCAGTAGCATCCTAACTGTAATAATCCACTGTTCATTAGTCATATGCTTGGAGATTTATATTTAAAGTTCTAGTCGTCAGCTCCTACTTTTCAAATTTGAGACTCAGTAATCATGCCAGCATATGACTTTTGTTTTGATTGTTTAGGTTTTCGTGATAACCATTTGGGGTTTTGGACACAAATCACTTTCTGTAGTAGTTATTAGCACATTATCTGTTGCATTATTTTGCTTCAGGAATTCAAGGAAGTTCATCAGTCTCCTTTATTATAATGCCAATACAATTGAATTATCCACAACCGGTGTTGTGTCTTCGTTACTGTTCGCATTCAATCGACCAAGTTTATAATGCTTTCTTAACAACTACACGATAGCTGTATTCATGTTCAGAGAGTTTGATGTTTGTAGAGTTGAGTAGCAGAAGTCAGCAGTGTGAATCAGAAAATCGTTGTAGCACTGTCACAGACAGCTACGTTCCCTAGCGCTTAATGGTAGAGTTTACTTCACATTTAATTTTTTTCCGTGATAAAATTCCATCCTATTATTCACTGATATAATAAATCAGGGTCCTGTGGCAGAAAAATACTATAGATAATTAATTCAGAAGTCTGGTTTTTAACGTTTTCCAACTCTAATCTATCCATGATATGACTTGATAAGCACCCAATACAATTGGTGGGTAAGTCTCTTTCAGTGTGTTTGAACTCTACCAACCATGATTTCTTTCTTAATCTTTAGGCATCATCTACAACCGAGTCATTAGTAAGGGCACATATATGATTTGATTACGTAGTTGGTGGAGTTTAGTTCCGTTTGAAGATAGTTTCTGTCACGGGTTATTATCAGTTAGGTGACGACTGAAAACCAAGGTGCACTAAAGGTTTATATCGTCCTAATCTGGGACATCTGAGTAGTGGTCATCTCCGATCCTGATAGAAATCGGAAACCTTTATTTTCCTACAACTCGAAACTGATGTAAACCAAATGACCAAACATAACTTTCGCGGTAGTTTGGTTTTGTGTTTCAATGACCAGATCTGTCATTCATACACTGTTATCATATATATCGTTATGAGAATGTATCATCTGTTGAAACCATTTAGATGATACATTGCCCCCAAATGCCCTGGTGCGGCCGAGAGTGGGGAGAGTCCGCTCTCCCTCTCGAAACGCTCTCACATGGCCACGCGTATATAGCCTATGTCAGGGGATCCCTACTCACTGCCTTCTCGTGCCGGGGGTGTTGTTTACGAAAATGAGAGGACGAAAAGCGGATGTCCGGCGCTTTAACCGGATCACAAACCAATGGTGCACATGGGCTCCAGTATCCTGCGGGAACAAATGGCGTTCGAACCAATCGTTGCTCACCGGCTTCCATGGGACTGCATCTCCTTACGATGCCCCACTGCCTTGTGGATCAGACCTTCAGGTCGAAGGCTTGGGGAGTGGCCTCCTAAGAAAACCACCTGCTTCGGTTTGGGCACCCGGGCAGTATCACAGCCCTCACACATATCGAATGAGATTTGTGTGGTGCATATGTATTTGGTGCCTCCTTGTACCAATATCTATGTGTTAAAATAAATAAATAAAATAATGTATCATCTGTTGAAACCATTTACAAATGAATCGTGATACTTCGGTGGGTTTTTTGTATAACCTAGTTATACGTAAAATAAAGACTACTTTTTTACCGAGAAATTGAGTCGTTCGCAAATGATATTACATGGCTGTTCCCCAAATTATAAATTGATTGTGTATTTGACATTGATGTAATACCACGTGAAATTTCAACACATCACATTTGATGTAAATTACTTCAGTGTATGCAAATTTAATAAACTGACATATCTCAAATAATTTGTTTACTCAAAACTCTAAGAAATTAATCCAGAAAGCGTTTTAGTACTGAACTATATGTTATAAATGTTAGCACCATAAGGGATCTAACGTTTAATGGGTGTGTGTGGTATTGTACATATGATATTAACTGAAAAACGAAGGTATTCGAAGCATTATTTGAACTGATATCAAGAATAATTATTACTTAAAAGTCATATAGTTACGAAAAACAAAGGCAAGCCTAATATTCTTAAAGAAGATGAAAGTGTAAGTTGTAGGTGAAGATAGGAGAAATCTCATTGGACATCATCTCGCAGATAAACCAATCGTCAACTTTTATACAAACGTCGAAACGAAACATACGGAATGTGTATGGTGGATGATTAAGCATGTCCATTTATTTGTTTGTAGATCAAAGTTCTAACTGCCTTTGTAAAATTATGAAATGATGCAGTTATATATGTGACGAAATAAGGCCGGAGACCAGCTATTTATATACGGTCGCATGAAAACAGGATTTGAATGAGTCCGTTATTGAACTCTGACTTCGTTGTTGATTCCACTCAACTTTCAGAGAAAACAAATGCCTACTAATCATTATTTAAATAGTTTGTAAGTTATATTCAGAAATATAGACATCAGGTTCTTATTGCAAACATTAGAAACACTACTAACATTTTCGTCAGGAATTAAAGCAAAATCTCAACAACATTTTGAGTAGAAACAACAACACTTACTGATCATTCTGTAAACTGTAGTTCTGTTGTACAAAACTTATTTCTTAAGTGACAATGAACTATGTTAATAGTTTAGTTAAATCCTTATAACATCTATTATTAAGGTAAGGGGTTTTGTTCTTTGAAGTTCATTCACTGTAAGTTGGGAGTTCGATTTCTTGAGAAAACTGCCGTCCGACCAATTATATGTTTCCCTACTCGTCAAATTAGTTGATCTGTCATAACAGTTTCTACCTGATTTATATATAATTCCGATTTATTACTTAACTGTAACATTATCAGAGGTTGGACATAAGATCTTTATATCTTGTGATGAACAATACATAGTCTGAAGCTCCGGGTTTCGACAGATAAGTTAACAGGCTGGTGAGTCGCAACTGACTGGAGTAAGTTTGAGGAAATGTAAGAGCAGCCAAACAATGATTTCGACTTGCTTGTCAGTTTCACTTCATCATCACCGTGTGATATGGGAACCTGGGCCAACGAACATTTGTGCCAGGCTGAACATTTGATTATGACTGATTGATGTATGATTATACAGCTTGACAACAGATTCTCTGAAGTGAGATCCCTTCTGTAAATTCGTGTTTCCATATTTCCCCGTGGTTAAGATCATGTCAGTTCTTTTCAACTGACAATTTTCTGACAGTATAATACACCTGTATAGCATAAGGATTGTGTCTTAAATTGTTCATACATATTTTTCCTGTGTATTACTTTCGTAAGAAATACATCAGCGTTACATTACTTATTTGTTTTTTGATTAAAAACCAACTGACGTAAAAGTATACGGCTTAGAAGTGACTCCAATATTAGTCATATGTTATCATAAGACGGTTACCTAATAATTTTGGTTGGTGTCTTAAGCTCTCTGAATTAAGAATTTCAAGCTCAAATGATTGTCTAGTGACTGTCAGTTCTTAATAGATAAGTAAGAATTTTTCCGCATCATTACTTTGAAGATGAAAACAGCATTGCAACTAGATTTTAAAGTATGTCGGTACCTGGAACCATTTCCTGATGACTTTCGAATTGCAGTAACAGTCAAATACATTCTACACGTAAAGACTACCGGTCCCCACGAAATTTAGGAAACCACTCATATCCTGATGTTTTTTATTCGACTACAGACAGTCGAGTTACGCGGAACTAGAGTTCATCACTTGAGTAGTAAAGACTTTCTCAATCCCGAAGAGATTTAACTGTATCAAAATTCTACTGTCTTAAGTAGTCTAAAAAGTAAACTCAGTGTGCGACGTTTTGTTTGCAAGAAATATATGTATATAAAAATCAAGCAAACCAATATGGTAAGTGATGATTCTATTGAAATTTCTTAGAAAGGGTCTTACAAATAATTAATATGCCATGAGTGAAAAAAAATGTTTGCCGAGTAAACTGACTAAAACAGAGGTGAAGTCCATGCGGGAATCCAACAATGTTTCCTGACTTTACCAGGACTTTAGAAGATTCATAATCTAGTTTTCAAAATGTACAATACCGGCTTCGATAATAATAATAATAAAAATAGTAACAATAATAATAATAGCTTTACTAAATGCTATAAGTTTTTGTTGCAATATAGAACTCAATTAGTCAGCTACAACGTAGGACTAGGCACATATATGCATCGGTCCAAGTTGCTATACCTCATTAACACAACAAGATGGACACCGGATTCATAAAGTAGTTAATTCAGAGGTGGTAATATATAAAAGAAAAATTGCATATAAGGATATAGTACAGTAAGAAAGAATTAGTTCGTAGAAAGAAAGATATGAAGCGATTTCAATCTTTTAGTTCAAGGGAAGACAGTGTATACACCTACGCCATTGTGATCGATCCTGATCCATGTCATTGAGAGTCTCCAACCATTGGTTACGATAGTCACGCGGACCCCAAACAAGTAGTCTGCATCTACCAAAATGACTCAGACCAGATGTTAGTGTCTTCAAGAACTGATGCCAGGTTTTGTTTGACCGCCCTAACTTTCTTCCAACCATCCCCTACACCGGTTGGCATTGCACGTCGTGGTAATCGGTGTTCGGGCATACGTAACACGTGGTCCAACCATCTCAGTCGATGAAGATTCACAACCTCATCAACTGATTTACCACCATTCCTTAATACCCTGTCCGTCTAACCTCACTATTACTTACCCGGTGATCCCAGCAGATGCCAGCAATATTTCCAAGGCATCTGTGGTCAAGTACTAGTAGCTTACGAATATCTTCTACTCTTAATGGCCATGTTTCGTTGCCGTAAATTAAAACAGAACGGACTGCCGCGCAGTATACTCGTCTTTTTATTGATAGATGGATATCTCGCCTTCGCCATAGGTGACGTAATTTGGCAAAAACCAAACGAGCTTTTCGAATCCGTGCTGAGATTTCTTCAGACACCAACCCATTAGTGCTGATCAAACTTCCAAGATAAACAAAATTATCAACGCGTTCGACTACTTCACTCCCTATCCTTAGTTCAGGTGTTGACGGAGACCAGTCCTGAAGCAACAACTTGCATTTAGAGGGAGAGAAGAGCATTCCAAACATTCTGGCATTGTTGCTTAGTGCTACCAGAAGACACTGCATTGTATCAGCTTCTTCACCAAACAGGACTATGTCATCTGCGTATTCCAAGTCGATAAGTGGACCTCCTGGAAGTAGATCAATACCCGAGAATTCAGTCGACGAGAATGTTATTTTCATCAGTTGGTCTCTGATGAAGTTAAACAAAAATGGAGTTAGTGGACAGCCTTGACGGACAGCACTTGAGGTTGCAAAAGCAGATGACAGTTCGCCATAAGCTCTGACTCGATTATTAGTGTTCGAGTAGAGAGCCTTCACAAGGTTTATGCACATCTGAGGTACGCCTTCCAATGACAGAAACTGCCACAGAATCTCGCGGTCTATAGAGTCAAATGCTGCTTTTAAGTCAAGAAAGACCATCATTGTTGGTCGCCGATATTCATTTATTATTTATCTCTAAAATACTTACAAATGACAATCATTCAAAGCTTACTCTTAAAACTGCTTCTAACAGTCAATATCTATCACTCGTATTCAATCATTAAAGTTTTCCACCAGTTCACCCGATACAGCTATCTTCACATCCATCATATATTAGGTGTCTGAAATCAAAAAATATTTGACTCCCGTTTCATCAAATGATAGATCAAAACGGAAGATGTGGAGAGAAATCAAGTCTTTTTGTTCTAGTTGTCCAGTATTTGATATCTCAATAATTTGTAACTGTTTTATAATAGTGTATGAATACAGTACGTTTGGTATTCATAGTTATTCAGTTTAAGCAACTCCAAACCAGTTTGTTTATTTGTAGTATTTGAATTGCTAGAAAATAGGTGAACGTTTAATTCAGCTATTAGCTAGACAAACCATAATAAACCAGGAACGACTGGACACCTATTTCGTCCTATTTGTAGCTGTATCTCTATATATTTTGAGTTCATTGAGATTTCTATAGATAACCATAGTTTACTTTACAGAAAGTATAGGTTCATTTAAGTAATAAATCATTTTCAATAAGATTGTGACATTTACAGAAAATTTCAATCGTTGAAATCATGAGTCAATTGAAGCTAGACCACTATGGAAAACCTGGAAGCACTGGAGGCCGTTTCGTTCTAGTATGGGACTCCTTAGCAGTGCACATCCACGATCCCGCCCTCCGCAAGATTCGAACCCACGACCTACCAGTCTCGCGCACGAGCGCTTAACCATTAGACCACTGAACCGGCCGGCATCCAACGGTGTTAATGTCTAACTTCAACCAATCCACGAAGTTGCGTCACCGCACACCGTTGTCTTCAGGGAGTTGATATCTTACAACAGACCTGGTTGAACTATAGTGTTAACGGCTTCTCACTAGAACTCCAGGAGTATCTCTTGAAGTCAGTCACCAGTGAGCAGATGATTATTATTAGAAGGGGTTTTGCGGAGAATTTTAGAAATTTCAATAGTTGAAATCATGAGTCAATTGAAGCTAGACCACAGAAAAGTAAAATCTTTTCTCCGAACGTGGTTTATGGAATGGGATTAATATAAGAATGAGATTGTTAAATCCACGTTTATGTATAGTATTGAAGTATGTATTGGTTAAAAATGTTTTAATTATTTCTTTTAATGACAAACTAATATGCATTTGAAATTTGGTACGACGGACAATATATTCGGATTCTTTCAAGTGGAATAATACACATCAATTAAGCAGGATCTATCAAAGTAACATTAAAATCTAATTGATTGACAGCATTGATATATGATTGTCTCGTACTGATAATGTGAACGGTAACCGATTAATTCATTACAATAGATAAACAACAAGAAATCACATTATCTAGTAACAAAATAAAATACCTGTGCTATAATAGCTGAGTGGCCCAGTAAAATAACTCACTGAAGTTTAAAGCAAACTATCCTGGTCACCAGTCATAATGAAGTAGAAGTTCAATGGTCATATGTTATTACATTAATCTGAATAGGGTTTCACAACATCATGTATATTAGTTGATTATTATTAAAGAATCCTATAGTAGAACAAAATCTCTTTAATATCATTTGTTGATGACAACTACTCATAAATAGTATGGGGTCTTCAGCAAGTCATCTGTCTTCATAATAATAATCATGATAAGCATTTTAAAAAGAATTAGTTACAATTAATCAATAAACAAACTTCTAAAATATTATTCTGACTACTATAAAGTACCACAGTGTATTTCTAAACTAAACACCATCTGTGCATTTTGTATATTTTACTTAGTAAAGATAGTGTAGTGAACAAGAACATGAGGGGGGCCAGCCAAATATATTTAAGCACAAAATCACAGAACATCTCACTAAAATCTGAGAACCATATAGTAAATAGTTAATTTGCATAAAATAAATCAGTTGTCTCAAACTTGACTGTTCCTTTCAAAAATACCAGTCCATGGTTTCGAATTTCATTGTTCATGTATTTTCAACCCAATTTCTTTCCGTTCATGTTCTTTCCCTCTCGATCTTCCACTGAAATACAGCCCGCGTCTGACCATCGTTATATACTACTTATGTGGATATAAGTAACTGTAATATTTGTAAGTATTCGAATTATAGTATGAACTAAGAATCCGAGAAATAACGTAATCGGATCAAGAAGTACTAGATAACAACAAACGAATGAACTGTATTTAGAATTCGAAATAAAGCATTCAACAAGTACAAAGGAATCATTAGTTCATTCAAACACTATAATGACTCACACTTTAATGGTACAGTCCATTTATATTGCTTATGTGTTTAAACTATTCACTAAAGTAGTAGATCAGAGATACTGCAGACTAACTTTTATCTTCATTCAATTAACAAAATGATTCTCAAATGAACTTGACACTAAATGTAACCTATAAATCTTGATAAGCAGATAAAGTTCGAAACTAAACTATTTGAAACCAATCAGACTAAAATTGAAACATTTCCCAATTTATTCAGTAATAAGATATTCAATGATGCATAAAAAATAATGCATATTGTCTTAGAATATTTAACGTTATATTAAGAGTGAATTCTGAATGTTTCATTAATAAAATGTTTGTTATTTGATATATTAGTAACACTCACTTATAGTTTAAAGTGTATATTTCTAATTTCAACATAACTAATGTTAAGCAAAGTTGAGTAGTGGCTAGCAGTGGAAGCCAGAATGAGCGTTTCGTCCTATTTGAGATTTATCAGCTGGGTGTACCTGCATCTCAGAGTTGATGTCCACTCGGGGACTCGAACCCAGCACCGTTCGTTTCAAACGCCATTGCGTTATCCACTCCTAGCCACTATCCATCTTTGCTTAGAATACTTGTGGATTAAGGCAATATGCACAGTGTACACATATGCCAATAAGAGACTGATCAATTGCAGTCGTAAGGATCAATGGAAAGATTTAAGTGAACAATACCAAGTGAATTTAACGAATGTTATGTATGAAGCACATATATTTCATCACAGTAATAAGTGCAAAGAATAGATGATTTCTGACATCGTTAGATTACAGTCTATGACTTGTTACAACTGTATCAACTTATTGACATATTTTTAGTATGTTTGTAATTAATTGTGAGTAAAAAAACACTTCCTTAAAGTTTATGGTTGTTAACAATTATTGTTCAGATCATAGTCGAGTGTGTAAATGTTTATAGGCTAAAGTAATAATTAGACTTTCTATTCCTCACATATTTTACTCATTCAATACAAACACGATTATTTTTTTAATACGTTTAAACACAAAATTTGTCATTTATATACTAGTGAAATACGTGAGTAATTGGAAGCTATTTACATCACACTTCAGTGCTTGTTGTAATTAAGTGACAGTAGTTCTGAACGTCAAAATATTGTCTTCTTCAATACCTAGCTAATCAGTGAGATTCGTCTAAAAAACTACAGAGGCATGAAGTACATAAAACCCTTTGAATTTTAAAGATAGTCCTTAGAATTTCAGCTATATACGTGACTTGAATTCAGCTAAAAATGTAAGTTATTTCATGGGAGTTGCAAATTAACAGAGAATTCTACTATGATAAACACTCTAATAGTATATACACTACTACCAACAATAGCATTCAAAAGTACCTAAACCGTTTGAGAACTCGGACTCAGAAGACATAATGCATAGAACTTTATTCATTGCTCTACACATTTAAGACTTTAATTTCAAGAAGTAAACGAATAAACTCTGCTTATTAACCGAGATAAATAAAAGGGGTTTTTTTTAAATGAAGAAAACATACTTTCAAAAAGGATAAAAGATTGAAGAATTTTTTAATCTAGAATCAATAAACCTAAATATAACAACATCGAAACATGTGTTTACGAGTCCAGCAGTACAAGCGATCGCACTTTGAATAGAAAATGTTAAGCAGAATCAATATCATTATGTGTAACAGTAGTACAAGAAAAGATGAAAGTAAATGACTTAAATAATAGGTTAGAAATATTTTGAGGACTAAATGGACAATTCTATACTACAATCACATAAATTATTCAATGGTACTAATAGTTATCTGTGCTATGAAATTTGGTTGAAATAATAAAGTTTGTGTGTTCAAAAACAGTTTGTTCTAACCTTAAACCTACTCTGGTATTATAAGCTTATTATCTAGAGTGTTGAGGTTCCAAATTGTTTTCATATTATTTGTTTTATTAACCTTCAATCCTTTTACTCTACATTTCTAGTCTAGTTGACCATTTATTACCGTAGATAAATATAATTAACAAGTATATATATAATCAGATTGTTCGAAATGTATTGCGCTAATATATCATGTGGGTTTGATAATATCCGTCTTCTTATTATACATTCGAAATTTAATTATAAGTTTAGGAGAAAGCAAATTATTAATTAATAAGTAAAAACACGTATTTCATAGTTACGTTAGAAAGAATCTAGTGAAAAGAAAATAGAAGGAGGGGATGTATCTTACTATACAATCAGTTAGTTGATTTCTAAAGTCAGTAGTCATCCAAAACAGTCATTAAACCACTTATGAATCCATTAACATCCAAGTATAATTTGTTGGAAGATACTTTCGGATTCACGTTGCTGATGCGACTAAACAGACATGATTTTAAAAAGATGTTCATATTTTCGACGATTACTTGTTGGTGTTGATCGAAGTACAAAACTTTAACGAGCTTCAGTTCACGAACGAGATGAGATTAAATTGTAATAAATGGTAGTAGTCCTATATTTGAAATGTTGCTGAATCGTCTACTATTTGTCTAACTCCATGTAAACTTGCCGATTTTTCATTCTAAATATTCAGCTAATATTATACTGTACGATTACTTATACGCTTACCTATACGATTACTTGTGTACCTTTTACCTGATTCCAAATTGATGAACGACAATATCATCAGAAATATTATGGAGAGGAACTGTAAAAAGGCGCAACGGAAACTCTTGAAAATTTCGAGAGTTCGGAATTTTGGTACTGTTGGTTGGCTTTCTAAAAAGCGCAAATGAGAGAAACAAGTAATTCTGTGTACATACTTCCTGTTATTCTGTGAAAATATCAGTCAACATTTTATTTAATGCCAATCATATGAAATTTCATAGGGCTTGATTGATAATGTTGATTTTACTTTGTCACTCTTCTCTACAAATAATGTTTGAGTGACAAATGGAGGGTTTAATAATATATCACCGTTTTCAGTCGTTGGTGTCTGTCCAATTACTAGATGTAATAAATCGCATGAGGACGTCTTATATAACCAACGTGCATTAACATATACTGGCAAACTGTCCATCGTCTTTAAATGAGTTATTTCAAATGTACAGTCAGACGATTCAACGTTTTGTACATATTTTGAAATACATAACATAAACAACTAAACACACAACGTGTTATGTTTGACCGCACTCTGATTTGTATAGTGCACACACATACTTTTGTGTACTTCCGAACACACTTGCTGTTTTAGCCAAACTATCGAGAAAGCTGACTGCATGAATCGAATTGATTTTCGGATCATGAAGCTCCAACTTCTAATCAAACTCAGCAGTGATATGCAAAGTCGTGCAGTGGGCTGCACGCTTCAAATCGAAATGTGAAGGTTGAGATTAATGTCTGAGAGTCGTCAGGATTCTCAGTAGGAATTTTTTGTGCTCGACAACGTCAAGAAAATAGTCGACGTCACAAATCTGTCTCTTACTATACATGAGACTCACAGAATATAATTAGGCACCTCAGAATCAGTGTACAACTGCTCACCAGCCACAATACATCGAATATCGAACTGATGATTATCTGAAAACAAATGACATCAACAATTTTAGATGTACTTGTGACGTATGCTATGACATTTCAGTTGACTCTGAAGACAAAGTGCATGTCGACGTGCAGCTGATAATCATGCAGTGATCATAAACGTCTGTTCAACACTTGTCAGACATTTGTATTTACCTATGCCTCACATCGTGTTTGACAGTGGAAAATCTGGCATAGTTTCAAACAATTCTACACCACTCTGAAATTTTGACTCGGATTATTATGGTTGTTGTTATCTCAGGAAGTGCTTACAAGTAACATTCATTTCATTACAACCCTTGTCAATATGTTATGTGATATATCATTTCCATGTGAGTGATATTTGTTACCGTTTTTCTTTACTCAGAATCAGACACATCGATTTGTAGTGTTAATGATTTTTGGTATATCATAAGTATAAACGGATATAAATACATCTAGAATAGGTTCATTCACTGGGATCTACAACAAGAAAACTGGATATCCGACATTTTGCGAATAGTTGCAAGACACTTGAAAAGCTCTCCAGTATTTAATCACTAACTCTACTAAATGCTCAGTGTATTTGAAACAATCAAGTCGAACCTTGGTATTTATGTCTCCAAATATATTGTTCATTTCGATAGACAAACTTACTCAACCTCAGTGTCATATAATCCATACCAAACATTCTTTTCCATCCTTCTGTGTATTTCACTGGTCTTATTCGCAGGATTAATGTGGACAGTTCTTCCACAATAATTACTCAATCCATCTCGTTGGTTTCGAGTTCAGATAGATAGCAGGTTGTCTCTCTTTGTTTTCTACATCCATTTTCGTAGGCAGTAGAACTTATCAAAACTCCTTAAACATTGCACGATAATCACACACTTCATGCTGTCCATTTCCGGAATAAGCGTTTTCGAATTCCATCTTCAAACAGTTTCCCACACATCTATATATATATATATTACTGTGGTATTTGTATGAACTAATGACTTCCTCGTACTCGATATCTACCCGATTTTAAATTCTAAATAGAATACGTCCGTTTGTGCTCGCTTAGTTCTATTTGGTCTTATTCGCGTTATTTTGTGGATTACTAGTTCTTATAATAATTCAAATCCTTCCAGTTATCACAAAACTTTAATATAAATCTGCTTGCATATACTTGGTCTTTACTGATAATCGTTGTAATTCCAGTCAGTTTAGTCACGAATGTCCACCACTACATATAAGACCAAGCTAGAAATTACACCTTAACACGTCTAGAATTGTAATCAGGTGGAGAGAAATCGCGAAACAGAATGAGTACACTTTTTTCTTATGAACTACAGAGTTTGGCGTATTCAAACCCGTAAGCGAACGAAATTGTTTACAACAACAGAATCAATCAACACGATTCTCTTGGACACGTCCAATTCCCGTGACTTGTGATGGTTACGTTGGAGAATAAGATGTAATTGATCATTAATCTTAGGAAATTCAACTCACTTTGAATTTCGTCCCTCAATATGCCTCAATGTCAAAGTGAGCATCAAGATAAGTTGTAATAAGTAGTGGAAGAAACGCACATCACGAATGGCTTTTACTGATTTCATGTCTACACTGGTTCTTAATTCTTTACAGATACCTCACACATTTTCAGCGTTTTATATTGCGTGACTAGATTTGCGTTCGTGTTGTATACCAATGATTGGCAAGAGATTGTTTAATGAAAACGTGCGCAGTTCACATTTCAAGCAATCAATAACTACGAACAGCTTAGTATCAGTAAGAAAGAATACACCTCAGAAATTGGTAATAATTTATTTGAATACACTGTGTAAATACATGTGGTTAAGTATGTGGATGTGATAACTAGCCCAAACGAAGCATATGCAGGCTTCGTCGTTCACCTGAAATAAGAACGAAAAAGCATCTTCACATTCTTTCACATTTTCTGTTCTCAACAAATAGCAACACGAAATCAACTTACGTGGCAGTGTCTCATCGGAGTTGCTTCCAAATACCTGAACTAATATTGACAACATCAACACTGCTCGCAATAAACATTGGATGAGACGCGATTTATAGCTGTTTGTCGACATTGTTCTCTTGCTGATTTCTAATGTTATTGTAGAGTATAAATAGATTTCACTGGTCTTGTTACAAACCAATGATCAGTGAGAGAATTATAAGTTAACAACTATTGGCCAACATGTTTAGGTCAGCCAATTAGTTAGGATTTCGCATTTCAGAGTCAGAATCTGTTTGGTGTGACACAAAACAGTTTGTGACCACCTACTAAATTTCTCAGTCACACGCACATACGTAACGCGTTTAAAGAATCACTTACAGGATAACTGGAACGGCCAATGTAGGTTGATTAAAGAATATCTAAAATATTGTTTGTACCATTCCTAAACTGTTAAGAAGCATCTTCGACTAGTCTCATCACCGTCTCGTGGAATTATTCAGTTGTCCACGATTTGGTATTAGGTCCATTTGATGGAATATTGATTTCAATTAACAATATGTGGTCGAAATGTCCACTAGAATCAGAAAACATCAATGTTTGCATGTTGAACATCACGCATACACCGTTCACTTAACAGTGGTGAACTTTGCTTGAGGAACATTGTGTTGAATTTTATCCTGAATGATATCAACCAACATCTGTCTGGGATCATTCACTGATTGATCGTTTCATTCTCGTGAACAAGAGTCGCGTTGAAGGTCATTCATCATAATGGTGTTGTTTTCTTCGGAATAAATTGGACAGACGGTGTCTTCTCTGCTCTCGAGTAGCCTTGACCATCAAAGAGATCGTTGTTTCGGTGTTGTGTTCGGTGGGTTATTGACCAAGGTCAACCGACACTAAGGTGTGATTGATTGGGTGTTTATGGTGTTGCCTCTTTGATTTAGGTGGACATTCACAACATGTGGTGGTACTGCAGATATCGTTTTTCCATCTATATCAAGCATGGATAGCTCAGCCAGGTCGTTTCGGTTTCAGAAGTTCAATGCCATCAGGTGCGGAGACTCAATGGTCGTGATGTGTAGTGGACTAGGTAACTTGAACTTGCCAATCATTGTGGCAATGTGAATATATACGATGTGTGATGGCCAATGCCACTGTTGCATATCGTGTTCTTGAGGTTCATCCCGACCACCTCCTGCTAACTAGGACACTCCAACAACCACCATGCTGATTGTTCTGGGCGTGTTTGCTTATCTTCTGTAGGCATCTCTCACGGTCTACGATTTGTCGTGTCCAACTCGGACTTGAAAGGGTCGATTAACTGATGGTCTTTAGCATATCAGTATGGTACAATTTACCCTCAATGGAGGAGTTTGCCCGTCGATACGTTTCAGCTATTATTCATTTGGCATAGCATGGCTGTAGTGATACATTTACCCAGCATTGTACAGTACTTTTCACACTGTACTCTGTCAATGGCCGCCCTTCTTTTTAATATGCTGTCAGTGTCGGGACACCGGTGCATTAGAAAAAATAAGAGGATGTTATCCAACGACTTCGTCTACCAGTTCCAGTGACATTTGCGCTATACGTTAGCGAATTCCATTTCCGATGCTCACACGCTGCTACTGTGTCAAAGTTGGAAATTTTGTTGATAGATGAGCTGAAGTTGTGGCTTTCTTAGTGACGTGTTAAGCGAATACTGTGTTGATCGAATTCGGTTCACTGTTGGAGATGTCTACCACTTCTCTTTTTGTAAGTTCTGATAGTGAGAGTGTGTGGAATCTTTTCGCTCATTCAGGTTTCGCTCGCTAGTCTTACTAGCTTAGTAGGGAAATGTGTAGCAGCGTGATTCCGGTAACCAAGTTGAAGAAGAACAGAAATCCAATTTTGAACATTTCGAGAAAGTAGTAGATTTTCATTTCGAAAGCCTTCAGCACTGAAACAGATGTGGCCATTGTGACTGTCGATATACTCAGCTGCCGAATTCCTTACTAGTTAACGTACAATGATTACTAGTATCACGAATAGAATATTTCAGTGTCGAGTAAATCTCATTGTAGATTACGCTTAAACCACATTTAGAATAATTGTAGCCGAATTATGTGTAGTTTTGAAGGATGTTTATTCACTGTGTTGTCTATGAGTGGTTGAGGCAAGATAACAAAATCAGTGTAGACATTCAACAAGACCTAGGTTATCTAATCAAAATATGCAGTGATTTGACATTTGCATGTTTTGTAGTTTAGCATGTTGTTATTCGCATCGAAAGATTGTGAATTTTGATGAAGGTGAAGAATGTCAACATATTTTTTATTGATGTACTTCGATTCACAAGTGAACTTGTCAATGTTTATAGTTTTTATTAAACTAACCAATTTAATTCACTCCAATGTTTATCACGCTATATGAGTGTTTTGAAAATGATGAATATTTGAAATTTTCGAAATATGGTTTGAGACAATGAAGATTGGTTTCAATTTAGAAAATGTGGTTGGCACAAACCATGTTATATGATGAGATTTCGAGTTGTTTCTGATAACAACGTTTTTCAGTCAGCTTGCAGTTTTTCGTGATACCGTGTGAAACGTACGCATGGCCCAACCTTGATGTCCACAATGTTGTTGTGCTTGCTCTCTTGAAAATAGATTTGATTCTCTTGAGCCAAGTACAGATACGGCAATCAAGTGAGTGACTGAGTGAAATAAAACTGGACAGCGAAGTGCCCCATCATTTGCGATTATTCTCGCTTTGCTATAGGCGAGTAAGAAAATGTCCAATAATGGCATGCAACATTTGAAGTGTGTCAAGTCTCTGAACTACAAGCGTATTGTCAGAACGTCATCAACACGCTGCTGCAGGCAACCTTGGGAAGTTTGCACATCATACGGTGAAACCCAACTACGCTATCACTTTTTCTCATTTGGAGCTGTCTCCATTCGAGAAGCTCTCCAGGTGAAATCGACCACAGCCCTCACAGTGAATAACTCTATAACAATCAGTTGACCTGATTGATCATTTATTGTCGAAATAATCACCTTCATCCAGCATTCTACTTACCAATTTATTTTATTCACATTGCAGATAACCAAGCTCCGGTTGCTATTCATCCTTTCGATGTCTTCTTCCAATTATCGACACAGTGTGTTCTTTGGTCGTCCACTTTTCCGTTTCCATTCAGGGTTCCAAGTCAGCGCTTGCCTCGTGATGCAATTCGATGAGTTCTGCAATGTGTGTCATATCCACTACCAGCGTCTTTGCATAATTTACTCTTCTACTGGAAGCTAATTTGTTCTCTCACACAGTAGGCTCTTGTTGGTGGTATCTGACCAACGGGTATTCAGTATCTTGCGTAAACAATTGTCTACACACCTCCTTACAACGGATTGAATCTACAACCTCCAGGTCTCAAGATAAACGTTGGGCTATCGAATCTCCGAGTCCTAATACATTGATTGAGATTTCCAGCATCAGTTATTTGGCGATCGTCAAAGTTTAACAATTTCAAAATTGAAACAAATATCATGGACGACGTTGGATGATCGTCGTAAAATGTTGCGATTTGACGGGAGTGAGAGATGTGGATCAACGCATCTCTATGTAGTGTCTCAAAGTTTCGAAGTTGCCATGAGAACTGAAGACTGTATGTTGGTTATTGAGTGAAGTATCAACTTCAAGTTGTCTTATTAAAATTATAAAATTTAGACAACTACCACTGTCTCCAGATGATGTTTCAGTGAGTATTCATCCATGATCGCATAATGATTCCAAAGATTGTCAGTAATAACTTACGCCATAAGTATAAAGATTTGGGGTCAAACATATACATCGCATGAATCTTTGCTGTATAAACATACATTTCACCAATTTAAAATTTCTTTGGGATCACAGTGAATCAACAGTTGATAATTGACTGTCTAAACAAGTAGTTATGGGATTCTTATGAATGGAAGATACTCCCCAGCTGTATATTAAAACAGCCAGTCAACTGTATGGTTCACATTATTTGTCTCATGTTGGTTTGTTGGTGATTTAAGGATTGATTATGAGCTGGAAGAACCTTGGAAACCAGTAAAGAATGAACAGTTGTTTCAGTGTGGTATAATACTGTCCAATAGTGCACACTGAAGATCCGACATAGGATCGAAACTCGTTCGTTTCAGTCTATCAGCGAGCACAGTATCTTTAGACCACCGAGATGCTTGTGATGGAGTTTTATTCTCTGAGCTGGATGGTTCGGTCGTGGAGCTTTCGTCGTTCTTCGAAAGACATCTTCAGCATAAACTTCAGGTAGAAATAGATGGTTCACACTTTCAATATCAATCAATTCTCGATATAGTGTGACCATTACAACTTGTTTTTATTCGACTACTGATCAATTCGTATAATGAACAGTAGTGAAAGTGAATCACATTTAGTGATAATTTCTGTATTCAGATTGTTGGTGGTTTTTAATTTTAAGTTAGATATTATTGCAAATTGAGATTGGTTTAGAGACAAATACTGAAAGTAGAATATATAAACAATGGGAAGATACAAGCAAACAGCACCAAGTGAATTTGATTCCAGATTTGTTTATCGGCACATCACATATCGTCATTAGTCATAGTGACCGTGGTACAACTAATTAAATGGATCGAAATTCACATAGATCATACTTTTCTTTTCATATATGTCCTATTAGTGCATTGAAAATTCTAACAAGAAGTTATCACTTCATTCAACGTTCATTTTAATAATTATAGTAACAATCATAGAATCACATTTTGAATTCTTTCTCACACTTAGTAACTATCTGTCCTTATCAAGACCTTTACCTGGTTAAAACATTTGTATTTTAAACTTCCAGTGATAATAAATCTGAATCATGAAAACAAAACATAAATATTACTGCAATGATTAACCTATATATTATTACATGTGTACTTTTACAAATCGATGGAAGTTGGGCATTAACACCGTTGGGTGCCGGCTCATTGATCTAGAGGTTAGGCGTTTATGCGCGAGACCGAAGATCCTGGGTTGGAATCGCGCGTGCGGGATTGTGGATGTGCACTGATATGTGAGGACGAATCAGCCGTCCAGTGCTTCCATGTTTTCAATGGTGATCTAATACCAATCGATTCATGATCTTGATTTTCCAGATTTATCTGCTACTTATAATGGATACAACAAACTTATGTTGTAAAATAGACTTTAACAAAATAGAAAAGAATATCTTTACTACAGGTCAATGTAAGAGTGCATATATATTTACTTGGTGAATAAGTGTATGTGTGCTGGTGTGTATAATTCCTATCGGTGTGTAATGCATTATAAATGATGTCTATCATTAAGAGTGTTTAATTCGTACATTTTCCAATTGTAATGATCTTGTAATAAAAGAAGATGGAAAAATCTGAGTTGTTTTGTTATTTTCATTATTTCTATCACATTGTGTTGTTGTTATGATGCATTCTGTTCCTGTCAAAAGATATAACACACCTACACAGATAGATCAATCATCTGTGATACTTGTGATTTCCAATTACCATACTCTTTAAACAATCACATACTTGTGTATACATACATCACAAGACAATACACTCACACAAATAGAAGTTTATTCTACTCCTCTTCTTTCTCTCTCCTTGACTAGTCCAGTAACGTCCTCTCTATCAACTTGCTCCTGCTGATTTGTTTCACTCCTCTAGTCGATTTTTGTATACCAACAATGTGTAAACGTGTTTGATCCATTCGTCATTATCACTATCATTATGATTATAAATACTATAACAACAATAATTTAATATATATTTACTAGGATTTGTCGAATCATACTCACTTTATTAGGATGATTAGTTTCCAATGTCATATTCGTCCCAGTTTCCCATGATGGTCTAGCGTCAATGGACCGATGGTCTCAACTATTTAAATTACTATAATATCCGCAAAAATCCCTTCTGATATTCGTATAAGTCTGTTGGTATGTGTCCATATTGGAGTGACATTGTTTATCACTATTTCTGTCACACTTTTTGTATGTAAATATCCATTCATGTGTCAGGTTTACACCAATCAAAGATTTCGAGTAATCGTAAGTAAGTAATCGTCAAGTCCAGAACACAAATCTCAGCCTTTGCGATATGAATCATTTATTACAAACATACCAGGTTTATTTAACAACTCAACACTGACAGACAACATCGTACCATAAAATAGGAAACAACATTTTTACAAGATTTAGCCACGTGTGGCTGTGAATAAGGGAGATAGTAATTGATAGACAGGGCATAACTCAAGAATGGTAAACCGTATAACAACAGTTCATAGGTCAAAATAAAGCGTATGATAAAGGGGAAATGAATATGAATAGTTTAGCTATTAAACAGTTAAACGATAAACGTGTACACATAGTATTGGTCCATAAATGGATCCAAAAAGTTACTATTTAATATTCTTAACGGGTTATATTAGTATCTTACTATACAATCAGTTAGTTGATTTCTAAAGTCAGTAGTCATCCAAAACAGTCATTAAACCACTTATGAATCCATCAACATTCAAATATAATTTATTGGAAGATACTTTCGGATTCACGTTGCTGATGCGACTAAACAGACATGATTTTAAAAAGATGTTCATATTTTCGACGATTACTTGTTGGTGTTGATCGAAGTACAAAACTTTAACGAGCTTCAGTTCACGAACGAGATGAGATTAAATTGTAATAAATGGTAGTAGTCCTATATTTGAAATGTTGCTGAATCGTCTACTATTTGTCTAACTCCATGTAAACTTGCCGATTTTACATTCTAAATATTCAGCTAATATTATACTGTACGATTACTTATACGCTTACCTATACGATTACTTGTGTACCTTTTACCTGATTCCAAATTGATGAACGACAATATCATCAGAAATATTATGGAGAGGAACTGTAAAAAGGCGCAACGGAAACTCTTGAAAATTTCGAGAGTTCGGAATTTTGGTACTGTTGGTTGGCTTTCTAAAAAGCGCAAATGAGAGAAACAAGTAATTCTGTGTACATACTTCCTGTTATTCTGTGAAAATATCAGTCAACATTTTATTTAATGCCAATCATATGAAATTTCATAGGGCTTGATTGATAATGTTGATTTTACTTTGTCACTCTTCTCTACAAATAATGTTTGAGTGACAAATGGAGGGTTTAATAATATATCACCGTTTTCAGTCGTTGGTGTCTGTCCAATTACTAGATGTAATAAATCGCATGAGGACGTCTTATATAACCAACGTGCATTAACATATACTGGCAAACTGTCCATCGTCTTTAAATGAGTTATTTCAAATGTACAGTCAGACGATTCAACGTTTTGTACATATTTTGAAATACATAACATAAACAACTAAACACACAACGTGTTATGTTTGACCGCACTCTGATTTGTATAGTGCACACACATACTTTTGTGTACTTCCGAACACACTTGCTGTTTTAGCCAAACTATCGAGAAAGCTGACTGCATGAATCGAATTGATTTTCGGATCATGAAGCTCCAACTTCTAATCAAACTCAGCAGTGATATGCAAAGTCGTGCAGTGGGCTGCACGCTTCAAATCGAAATGTGAAGGTTGAGATTAATGTCTGAGAGTCGTCAGGATTCTCAGTAGGAATTTTTTGTGCTCGACAACGTCAAGAAAATAGTCGACGTCACAAATCTGTCTCTTACTATACATGAGACTCACAGAATATAATTAGGCACCTCAGAATCAGTGTACAACTGCTCACCAGCCACAATACATCGAATATCGAACTGATGATTATCTGAAAACAAATGACATCAACAATTTTAGATGTACTTGTGACGTATGCTATGACATTTCAGTTGACTCTGAAGACAAAGTGCATGTCGACGTGCAGCTGATAATCATGCAGTGATCATAAACGTCTGTTCAACACTTGTCAGACATTTGTATTTACCTATGCCTCACATCGTGTTTGACAGTGGAAAATCTGGCATAGTTTCAAACAATTCTACACCACTCTGAAATTTTGACTCGGATTATTATGGTTGTTGTTATCTCAGGAAGTGCTTACAAGTAACATTCATTTCATTACAACCCTTGTCAATATGTTATGTGATATATCATTTCCATGTGAGTGATATTTGTTACCGTTTTTCTTTACTCAGAATCAGACACATCGATTTGTAGTGTTAATGATTTTTGGTATATCATAAGTATAAACGGATATAAATACATCTAGAATAGGTTCATTCACTGGGATCTACAACAAGAAAACTGGATATCCGACATTTTGCGAATAGTTGCAAGACACTTGAAAAGCTCTCCAGTATTTAATCACTAACTCTACTAAATGCTCAGTGTATTTGAAACAATCAAGTCGAACCTTGGTATTTATGTCTCCAAATATATTGTTCATTTCGATAGACAAACTTACTCAACCTCAGTGTCATATAATCCATACCAAACATTCTTTTCCATCCTTCTGTGTATTTCACTGGTCTTATTCGCAGGATTAATGTGGACAGTTCTTCCACAATAATTACTCAATCCATCTCGTTGGTTTCGAGTTCAGATAGATAGCAGGTTGTCTCTCTTTGTTTTCTACATCCATTTTCGTAGGCAGTAGAACTTATCAAAACTCCTTAAACATTGCACGATAATCACACACTTCATGCTGTCCATTTCCGGAATAAGCGTTTTCGAATTCCATCTTCAAACAGTTTCCCACACATCTATATATATATATATATATTACTGTGGTATTTGTATGAACTAATGACTTCCTCGTACTCGATATCTACCCGATTTTAAATTCTAAATAGAATACGTCCGTTTGTGCTCGCTTAGTTCTATTTGGTCTTATTCGCGTTATTTTGTGGATTACTAGTTCTTATAATAATTCAAATCCTTCCAGTTATCACAAAACTTTAATATAAATCTGCTTGCATATACTTGGTCTTTACTGATAATCGTTGTAATTCCAGTCAGTTTAGTCACGAATGTCCACCACTACATATAAGACCAAGCTAGAAATTACACCTTAACACGTCTAGAATTGTAATCAGGTGGAGAGAAATCGCGAAACAGAATGAGTACACTTTTTTCTTATGAACTACAGAGTTTGGCGTATTCAAACCCGTAAGCGAACGAAATTGTTTACAACAACAGAATCAATCAACACGATTCTCTTGGACACGTCCAATTCCCGTGACTTGTGATGGTTACGTTGGAGAATAAGATGTAATTGATCATTAATCTTAGGAAATTCAACTCACTTTGAATTTCGTCCCTCAATATGCCTCAATGTCAAAGTGAGCATCAAGATAAGTTGTAATAAGTAGTGGAAGAAACGCACATCACGAATGGCTTTTACTGATTTCATGTCTACACTGGTTCTTAATTCTTTACAGATACCTCACACATTTTCAGCGTTTTATATTGCGTGACTAGATTTGCGTTCGTGTTGTATACCAATGATTGGCAAGAGATTGTTTAATGAAAACGTGCGCAGTTCACATTTCAAGCAATCAATAACTGAGAACAGCTTAGTATCAGTAAGAAAGAATACACCTCAGAAATTGGTAATAATTTATTTGAATACACTGTGTAAATACATGTGGTTAAGTATGTGGATGTGATAACTAGCCCAAACGAAGCATATGCAGGCTTCGTCGTTCACCTGAAATAAGAACGAAAAAGCATCTTCACATTCTTTCACATTTTCTGTTCTCAACAAATAGCAACACGAAATCAACTTACGTGGCAGTGTCTCATCGGAGTTGCTTCCAAATACCTGAACTAATATTGACAACATCAACACTGCTCGCAATAAACATTGGATGAGACGCGATTTATAGCTGTTTGTCGACATTGTTCTCTTGCTGATTTCTAATGTTATTGTAGAGTATAAATAGATTTCACTGGTCTTGTTACAAACCAATGATCAGTGAGAGAATTATAAGTTAACAACTATTGGCCAACATGTTTAGGTCAGCCAATTAGTTAGGATTTCGCATTTCAGAGTCAGAATCTGTTTGGTGTGACACAAAACAGTTTGTGACCACCTACTAAATTTCTCAGTCACACGCACATACGTAACGCGTTTAAAGAATCACTTACAGGATAACTGGAACGGCCAATGTAGGTTGATTAAAGAATATCTAAAATATTGTTTGTACCATTCCTAAACTGTTAAGAAGCATCTTCGACTAGTCTCATCACCGTCTCGTGGAATTATTCAGTTGTCCACGATTTGGTATTAGGTCCATTTGATGGAATATTGATTTCAATTAACAATATGTGGTCGAAATGTCCACTAGAATCAGAAAACATCAATGTTTGCATGTTGAACATCACGCATACACCGTTCACTTAACAGTGGTGAACTTTGCTTGAGGAACATTGTGTTGAATTTTATCCTGAATGATATCAACCAACATCTGTCTGGGATCATTCACTGATTGATCGTTTCATTCTCGTGAACAAGAGTCGCGTTGAAGGTCATTCATCATAATGGTGTTGTTTTCTTCGGAATAAATTGGACAGACGGTGTCTTCTCTGCTCTCGAGTAGCCTTGACCATCAAAGAGATCGTTGTTTCGGTGTTGTGTTCGGTGGGTTATTGACCAAGGTCAACCGACACTAAGGTGTGATTGATTGGGTGTTTATGGTGTTGCCTCTTTGATTTAGGTGGACATTCACAACATGTGGTGGTACTGCAGATATCGTTTTTCCATCTATATCAAGCATGGATAGCTCAGCCAGGTCGTTTCGGTTTCAGAAGTTCAATGCCATCAGGTGCGGAGACTCAATGGTCGTGATGTGTAGTGGACTAGGTAACTTGAACTTGCCAATCATTGTGGCAATGTGAATATATACGATGTGTGATGGCCAATGCCACTGTTGCATATCGTGTTCTTGAGGTTCATCCCGACCACCTCCTGCTAACTAGGACACTCCAACAACCACCATGCTGATTGTTCTGGGCGTGTTTGCTTATCTTCTGTAGGCATCTCTCACGGTCTACGATTTGTCGTGTCCAACTCGGACTTGAAAGGGTCGATTAACTGATGGTCTTTAGCATATCAGTATGGTACAATTTACCCTCAATGGAGGAGTTTGCCCGTCGATACGTTTCAGCTATTATTCATTTGGCATAGCATGGCTGTAGTGATACATTTACCCAGCATTGTACAGTACTTTTCACACTGTACTCTGTCAATGGCCGCCCTTCTTTTTAATATGCTGTCAGTGTCGGGACACCGGTGCATTAGAAAAAATAAGAGGATGTTATCCAACGACTTCGTCTACCAGTTCCAGTGACATTTGCGCTATACGTTAGCGAATTCCATTTCCGATGCTCACACGCTGCTACTGTGTCAAAGTTGGAAATTTTGTTGATAGATGAGCTGAAGTTGTGGCTTTCTTAGTGACGTGTTAAGCGAATACTGTGTTGATCGAATTCGGTTCACTGTTGGAGATGTCTACCACTTCTCTTTTTGTAAGTTCTGATAGTGAGAGTGTGTGGAATCTTTTCGCTCATTCAGGTTTCGCTCGCTAGTCTTACTAGCTTAGTAGGGAAATGTGTAGCAGCGTGATTCCGGTAACCAAGTTGAAGAAGAACAGAAATCCAATTTTGAACATTTCGAGAAAGTAGTAGATTTTCATTTCGAAAGCCTTCAGCACTGAAACAGATGTGGCCATTGTGACTGTCGATATACTCAGCTGCCGAATTCCTTACTAGTTAACGTACAATGATTACTAGTATCACGAATAGAATATTTCAGTGTCGAGTAAATCTCATTGTAGATTACGCTTAAACCACATTTAGAATAATTGTAGCCGAATTATGTGTAGTTTTGAAGGATGTTTATTCACTGTGTTGTCTATGAGTGGTTGAGGCAAGATAACAAAATCAGTGTAGACATTCAACAAGACCTAGGTTATCTAATCAAAATATGCAGTGATTTGACATTTGCATGTTTTGTAGTTTAGCATGTTGTTATTCGCATCGAAAGATTGTGAATTTTGATGAAGGTGAAGAATGTCAACATATTTTTTATTGATGTACTTCGATTCACAAGTGAACTTGTCAATGTTTATAGTTTTTATTAAACTAACCAATTTAATTCACTCCAATGTTTATCACGCTATATGAGTGTTTTGAAAATGATGAATATTTGAAATTTTCGAAATATGGTTTGAGACAATGAAGATTGGTTTCAATTTAGAAAATGTGGTTGGCACAAACCATGTTATATGATGAGATTTCGAGTTGTTTCTGATAACAACGTTTTTCAGTCAGCTTGCAGTTTTTCGTGATACCGTGTGAAACGTACGCATGGCCCAACCTTGATGTCCACAATGTTGTTGTGCTTGCTCTCTTGAAAATAGATTTGATTCTCTTGAGCCAAGTACAGATACGGCAATCAAGTGAGTGACTGAGTGAAATAAAACTGGACAGCGAAGTGCCCCATCATTTGCGATTATTCTCGCTTTGCTATAGGCGAGTAAGAAAATGTCCAATAATGGCATGCAACATTTGAAGTGTGTCAAGTCTCTGAACTACAAGCGTATTGTCAGAACGTCATCAACACGCTGCTGCAGGCAACCTTGGGAAGTTTGCACATCATACGGTGAAACCCAACTACGCTATCACTTTTTCTCATTTGGAGCTGTCTCCATTCGAGAAGCTCTCCAGGTGAAATCGACCACAGCCCTCACAGTGAATAACTCTATAACAATCAGTTGACCTGATTGATCATTTATTGTCGAAATAATCACCTTCATCCAGCATTCTACTTACCAATTTATTTTATTCACATTGCAGATAACCAAGCTCCGGTTGCTATTCATCCTTTCGATGTCTTCTTCCAATTATCGACACAGTGTGTTCTTTGGTCGTCCACTTTTCCGTTTCCATTCAGGGTTCCAAGTCAGCGCTTGCCTCGTGATGCAATTCGATGAGTTCTGCAATGTGTGTCATATCCACTACCAGCGTCTTTGCATAATTTACTCTTCTACTGGAAGCTAATTTGTTCTCTCACACAGTAGGCTCTTGTTGGTGGTATCTGACCAACGGGTATTCAGTATCTTGCGTAAACAATTGTCTACACACCTCCTTACAACGGATTGAATCTACAACCTCCAGGTCTCAAGATAAACGTTGGGCTATCGAATCTCCGAGTCCTAATACATTGATTGAGATTTCCAGCATCAGTTATTTGGCGATCGTCAAAGTTTAACAATTTCAAAATTGAAACAAATATCATGGACGACGTTGGATGATCGTCGTAAAATGTTGCGATTTGACGGGAGTGAGAGATGTGGATCAACGCATCTCTATGTAGTGTCTCAAAGTTTCGAAGTTGCCATGAGAACTGAAGACTGTATGTTGGTTATTGAGTGAAGTATCAACTTCAAGTTGTCTTATTAAAATTATAAAATTTAGACAACTACCACTGTCTCCAGATGATGTTTCAGTGAGTATTCATCCATGATCGCATAATGATTCCAAAGATTGTCAGTAATAACTTACGCCATAAGTATAAAGATTTGGGGTCAAACATATACATCGCATGAATCTTTGCTGTATAAACATACATTTCACCAATTTAAAATTTCTTTGGGATCACAGTGAATCAACAGTTGATAATTGACTGTCTAAACAAGTAGTTATGGGATTCTTATGAATGGAAGATACTCCCCAGCTGTATATTAAAACAGCCAGTCAACTGTATGGTTCACATTATTTGTCTCATGTTGGTTTGTTGGTGATTTAAGGATTGATTATGAGCTGGAAGAACCTTGGAAACCAGTAAAGAATGAACAGTTGTTTCAGTGTGGTATAATACTGTCCAATAGTGCACACTGAAGATCCGACATAGGATCGAAACTCGTTCGTTTCAGTCTATCAGCGAGCACAGTATCTTTAGACCACCGAGATGCTTGTGATGGAGTTTTATTCTCTGAGCTGGATGGTTCGGTCGTGGAGCTTTCGTCGTTCTTCGAAAGACATCTTCAGCATAAACTTCAGGTAGAAATAGATGGTTCACACTTTCAATATCAATCAATTCTCGATATAGTGTGACCATTACAACTTGTTTTTATTCGACTACTGATCAATTCGTATAATGAACAGTAGTGAAAGTGAATCACATTTAGTGATAATTTCTGTATTCAGATTGTTGGTGGTTTTTAATTTTAAGTTAGATATTATTGCAAATTGAGATTGGTTTAGAGACAAATACTGAAAGTAGAATATATAAACAATGGGAAGATACAAGCAAACAGCACCAAGTGAATTTGATTCCAGATTTGTTTATCGGCACATCACATATCGTCATTAGTCATAGTGACCGTGGTACAACTAATTAAATGGATCGAAATTCACATAGATCATACTTTTCTTTTCATATATGTCCTATTAGTGCATTGAAAATTCTAACAAGAAGTTATCACTTCATTCAACGTTCATTTTAATAATTATAGTAACAATCATAGAATCACATTTTGAATTCTTTCTCACACTTAGTAACTATCTGTCCTTATCAAGACCTTTACCTGGTTAAAACATTTGTATTTTAAACTTCCAGTGATAATAAATCTGAATCATGAAAACAAAACATAAATATTACTGCAATGATTAACCTATATATTATTACATGTGTACTTTTACAAATCGATGGAAGTTGGGCATTAACACCGTTGGGTGCCGGCTCATTGATCTAGAGGTTAGGCGTTTATGCGCGAGACCGAAGATCCTGGGTTGGAATCGCGCGTGCGGGATTGTGGATGTGCACTGATATGTGAGGACGAATCAGCCGTCCAGTGCTTCCATGTTTTCAATGGTGATCTAATACCAATCGATTCATGATCTTGATTTTCCAGATTTATCTGCTACTTATAATGGATACAACAAACTTATGTTGTAAAATAGACTTTAACAAAATAGAAAAGAATATCTTTACTACAGGTCAATGTAAGAGTGCATATATATTTACTTGGTGAATAAGTGTATGTGTGCTGGTGTGTATAATTCCTATCGGTGTGTAATGCATTATAAATGATGTCTATCATTAAGAGTGTTTAATTCGTACATTTTCCAATTGTAATGATCTTGTAATAAAAGAAGATGGAAAAATCTGAGTTGTTTTGTTATTTTCATTATTTCTATCACATTGTGTTGTTGTTATGATGCATTCTGTTCCTGTCAAAAGATATAACACACCTACACAGATAGATCAATCATCTGTGATACTTGTGATTTCCAATTACCATACTCTTTAAACAATCACATACTTGTGTATACATACATCACAAGACAATACACTCACACAAATAGAAGTTTATTCTACTCCTCTTCTTTCTCTCTCCTTGACTAGTCCAGTAACGTCCTCTCTATCAACTTGCTCCTGCTGATTTGTTTCACTCCTCTAGTCGATTTTTGTATACCAACAATGTGTAAACGTGTTTGATCCATTCGTCATTATCACTATCATTATGATTATAAATACTATAACAACAATAATTTAATATATATTTACTAGGATTTGTCGAATCATACTCACTTTATTAGGATGATTAGTTTCCAATGTCATATTCGTCCCAGTTTCCCATGATGGTCTAGCGTCAATGGACCGATGGTCTCAACTATTTAAATTACTATAATATCCGCAAAAATCCCTTCTGATATTCGTATAAGTCTGTTGGTATGTGTCCATATTGGAGTGACATTGTTTATCACTATTTCTGTCACACTTTTTGTATGTAAATATCCATTCATGTGTCAGGTTTACACCAATCAAAGATTTCGAGTAATCGTAAGTAAGTAATCGTCAAGTCCAGAACACAAATCTCAGCCTTTGCGATATGAATCATTTATTACAAACATACCAGGTTTATTTAACAACTCAACACTGACAGACAACATCGTACCATAAAATAGGAAACAACATTTTTACAAGATTTAGCCACGTGTGGCTGTGAATAAGGGAGATAGTAATTGATAGACAGGGCATAACTCAAGAATGGTAAACCGTATAACAACAGTTCATAGGTCAAAATAAAGCGTATGATAAAGGGGAAATGAATATGAATAGTTTAGCTATTAAACAGTTAAACGATAAACGTGTACACATAGTATTGGTCCATAAATGGATCCAAAAAGTTACTATTTAATATTCTTAACGGGTTATATTAGTATCTTACTATACAATCAGTTAGTTGATTTCTAAAGTCAGTAGTCATCCAAAACAGTCATTAAACCACTTATGAATCCATCAACATTCAAATATAATTTATTGGAAGATACTTTCGGATTCACGTTGCTGATGCGACTAAACAGACATGATTTTAAAAAGATGTTCATATTTTCGACGATTACTTGTTGGTGTTGATCGAAGTACAAAACTTTAACGAGCTTCAGTTCACGAACGAGATGAGATTAAATTGTAATAAATGGTAGTAGTCCTATATTTGAAATGTTGCTGAATCGTCTACTATTTGTCTAACTCCATGTAAACTTGCCGATTTTACATTCTAAATATTCAGCTAATATTATACTGTACGATTACTTATACGCTTACCTATACGATTACTTGTGTACCTTTTACCTGATTCCAAATTGATGAACGACAATATCATCAGAAATATTATGGAGAGGAACTGTAAAAAGGCGCAACGGAAACTCTTGAAAATTTCGAGAGTTCGGAATTTTGGTACTGTTGGTTGGCTTTCTAAAAAGCGCAAATGAGAGAAACAAGTAATTCTGTGTACATACTTCCTGTTATTCTGTGAAAATATCAGTCAACATTTTATTTAATGCCAATCATATGAAATTTCATAGGGCTTGATTGATAATGTTGATTTTACTTTGTCACTCTTCTCTACAAATAATGTTTGAGTGACAAATGGAGGGTTTAATATTATATCACCGTTTTCAGTCGTTGGTGTCTGTCCAATTACTAGATGTAATAAATCGCATGAGGACGTCTTATATAACCAACGTGCATTAACATATACTGGCAAACTGTCCATCGTCTTTAAATGAGTTATTTCAAATGTACAGTCAGACGATTCAACGTTTTGTACATATTTTGAAATACATAACATAAACAACTAAACACACAACGTGTTATGTTTGACCGCACTCTGATTTGTATAGTGCACACACATACTTTTGTGTACTTCCGAACACACTTGCTGTTTTAGCCAAACTATCGAGAAAGCTGACTGCATGAATCGAATTGATTTTCGGATCATGAAGCTCCAACTTCTAATCAAACTCAGCAGTGATATGCAAAGTCGTGCAGTGGGCTGCACGCTTCAAATCGAAATGTGAAGGTTGAGATTAATGTCTGAGAGTCGTCAGGATTCTCAGTAGGAATTTTTTGTGCTCGACAACGTCAAGAAAATAGTCGACGTCACAAATCTGTCTCTTACTATACATGAGACTCACAGAATATAATTAGGCACCTCAGAATCAGTGTACAACTGCTCACCAGCCACAATACATCGAATATCGAACTGATGATTATCTGAAAACAAATGACATCAACAATTTTAGATGTACTTGTGACGTATGCTATGACATTTCAGTTGACTCTGAAGACAAAGTGCATGTCGACGTGCAGCTGATAATCATGCAGTGATCATAAACGTCTGTTCAACACTTGTCAGACATTTGTATTTACCTATGCCTCACATCGTGTTTGACAGTGGAAAATCTGGCATAGTTTCAAACAATTCTACACCACTCTGAAATTTTGACTCGGATTATTATGGTTGTTGTTATCTCAGGAAGTGCTTACAAGTAACATTCATTTCATTACAACCCTTGTCAATATGTTATGTGATATATCATTTCCATGTGAGTGATATTTGTTACCGTTTTTCTTTACTCAGAATCAGACACATCGATTTGTAGTGTTAATGATTTTTGGTATATCATAAGTATAAACGGATATAAATACATCTAGAATAGGTTCATTCACTGGGATCTACAACAAGAAAACTGGATATCCGACATTTTGCGAATAGTTGCAAGACACTTGAAAAGCTCTCCAGTATTTAATCACTAACTCTACTAAATGCTCAGTGTATTTGAAACAATCAAGTCGAACCTTGGTATTTATGTCTCCAAATATATTGTTCATTTCGATAGACAAACTTACTCAACCTCAGTGTCATATAATCCATACCAAACATTCTTTTCCATCCTTCTGTGTATTTCACTGGTCTTATTCGCAGGATTAATGTGGACAGTTCTTCCACAATAATTACTCAATCCATCTCGTTGGTTTCGAGTTCAGATAGATAGCAGGTTGTCTCTCTTTGTTTTCTACATCCATTTTCGTAGGCAGTAGAACTTATCAAAACTCCTTAAACATTGCACGATAATCACACACTTCATGCTGTCCATTTCCGGAATAAGCGTTTTCGAATTCCATCTTCAAACAGTTTCCCACACATCTGTCTATCTGTCTATATATATATATATATATATATATATATATATATATATATATATCACTGTGGTATTTGTATGAACTAATGACTTCGTCGTACTCGATATCTACCCGATTTTAAATTCTAAATAAAATACGTCCGTTTGTGCTCGCTTAGTTCTATTTGGTCTTATTCGCGTTATTTTGTGGATTACTAGTTCTTATAATACTTCAAATCCTTCCAGTTATCACAAAACTTTAATATAAATCTGCTTGCATGTACTTGGTCTTCACTGATAATCGTTGTAATTCCAGTCAGTTTAGTCACGAATGTCCACCACTACATATTAGACCAGGCTAGAAATTACACTTTAACACGTGTAGAATTGTAATCAGGTGGAGAAAAATCGCGAAACAGAATGAGTACACTTTTTTCTCATGAACTACAGAGTTTGGCGTATTCAAACCCGTAAGCGAACGAAATTGTTTACAACAACAGAATCAATCAACACGATTCTCTTGGACAGGTCAAATTCCCGTGATTTGCGAGGGTTACGTTGAAGAATGAGATGTTATTGATCATTAATCTTAGGAAATTCAACTCACTTTGAATTTCGTCCCTCAATATGCCTCAATGTCAAAGTGAGCATCAAGATAAGTTGTAATAAGTAGTGGAAGAAACGCACATCACGAATGGCTTTTACTGATTTCATGTCTACACTGGTTCTTAATTCTTTACAGATACCTCACACATTTTCAGCGTTTTATATTGCGTGACTAGATTTGCGTTCGTGTTGTATACCAATGATTGGCAAGAGATTGTTTAATGAAAACGTGCGCAGTTCACATTTCAAGCAATCAATAACTGAGAACAGCTTAGTATCAGTAAGAAAGAATGCACCTCAGAAATTGGTAATAATTTATTTGAATACACTGTGTAAATACATATGGTTCAGTATGTAGATGTGATAACTAGCCCAAACGAAGCATATGCAGGCTTCGTCGTTCACCTGAAATAAGAACGAAAAAGCATCTTCACATTCTTTCACATTTTCTGTTCTCAACAAATAGCAACACGAAATCAACTTACGTGGCAGTGTCTCATCGGAGTTGCTTCCAAATACCTGAACTAATATTGACAACATCAACACTGCTCGCAATAAACATTGGATGAGACGCGATTTATAGCTGTTTGTCGACATTGTTCTCTTGCTGATTTCTAATGTTATTGTAGAGTATAAATAGATTTCACTGGTCTTGTTACAAACCAATGATCAGTGAGAGAATTATAAGTTAACAACTATTGGCCAACATGTTTAGGTCAGCCAATTAGTTAGGATTTCGCATTTCAGAGTCAGAATCTGTTTGGTGTGACACAAAACAGTTTGTGATCACCTACTAAATTTCTCAGTCACACGCACATACGTAACACGTTTAAAGAATCACTTACAGGATAACTGCAACGGTCAATGTAGGTTGATTAAAGAATATCTAAAATATTGTTTGTACCATTCCTAAACTGTTGAGAAGCATCTTCGACTAGTCCATCACTGTCGAGTTGATACCACGTCGGTGTGATGGAGTGTTGATTTCAATTCACGATACGTGGTTGAAATGTCCACTAGAATCAGAAAACATCAGCGTTTGCATGTTGAACATCACGCATACACCGTTCACTTAACAGTGGTGAACTTTGCTTGAGGAACATTGTGTTGAATTTTATCCTGAATGATATCCACCAACATCTGTCTGGGATCATTCACTGATTGATCGTTTCATTCTCGTGAACAAGAGTCGCGTTGAAGGTCATTCATCATAATGGTGTTGTTTTCTTCGGAATAAATTGGACAGACGGTGTCTTCTCTGCTCTCGAGTAGCCTTGACCATCAAAGAGATCGTTGTTTCGGTGTTGTGTTCGGTGGGTTATTGACCAAGGTCAACCGACACTAAGGTGTGATTGATTGGGTGTTTATGGTGTTGCCTCTTTGATTTAGGTGGACATTCACAACATGTGGTGGTACTGCAGATATCGTTTTTCCATCTATATCAAGCATGGATAGCTCAGCCAGGTCGTTTCGGTTTCAGAAGTTCAATGCCATCAGGTGCGGAGACTCAATGGTCGTGATGTGTAGAGGACTAGGTAACCTGAACTTGCCAATCATTGTGGCAATGTGAATATATACGATGTGTGATGGCCAATGCCACTGTTGCATATCGTGTTCTTGAGGTTCATCCCGACCACCTCCTGCTAACTAGGACACTCCAACAACCACCATGCTGATTGTTCTGGGCGTGTTTGCTTATCTTCTGTAGGCATCTCTCACGGTCTACGATTTGTCGTGTCCAACTCGGACTTGAAAGGGTCGATTAACTGATGGTCTTTAGCATATCAGTATGGTACAATTTACCCTCAATGGAGGAGTTTGCCCGTCGATACGTTTCAGCTATTATTCATTTGGCATAGCATGGCTGTAGTGATACATTTACCCAGCATTGTACAGTACTTTTCACACTGTACTCTGTCAATGGCCGCCCTTCTTTTTAATATGCTGTCAGTGTCGGGACACCGGTGCATTAGAAAAAATAAGAGGATGTTATCCAACGACTTCGTCTACCAGTTCCAGTGACATTTGCGCTATACGTTAGCGAATTCCATTTCCGATGCTCACACGCTGCTACTGTGTCAAAGTTGGAAATTTTGTTGATAGATGAGCTGAAGTTGTGGCTTTCTTAGTGACGTGTTAAGCGAATACTGTGTTGATCGAATTCGGTTCACTGTTGGAGATGTCTACCACTTCTCTTTTTGTAAGTTCTGATAGTGAGAGTGTGTGGAATCTTTTCGCTCATTCAGGTTTCGCTCGCTAGTCTTACTAGCTTAGTAGGGAAATGTGTAGCAGCGTGATTCCGGTAACCAAGTTGAAGAAGAACAGAAATCCAATTTTGAACATTTCGAGAAAGTAGTAGATTTTCATTTCGAAAGCCTTCAGCACTGAAACAGATGTGGCCATTGTGACTGTCGATATACTCAGCTGCCGAATTCCTTACTAGTTAACGTACAATGATTACTAGTATCACGAATAGAATATTTCAGTGTCGAGTAAATCTCATTGTAGATTACGCTTAAACCACATTTAGAATAATTGTAGCCGAATTATGTGTAGTTTTGAAGGATGTTTATTCACTGTGTTGTCTATGAGTGGTTGAGGCAAGATAACAAAATCAGTGTAGACATTCAACAAGACCTAGGTTATCTAATCAAAATATGCAGTGATTTGACATTTGCATGTTTTGTAGTTTAGCATGTTGTTATTCGCATCGAAAGATTGTGAATTTTGATGAAGGTGAAGAATGTCAACATATTTTTTATTGATGTACTTCGATTCACAAGTGAACTTGTCAATGTTTATAGTTTTTATTAAACTAACCAATTTAATTCACTCCAATGTTTATCACGCTATATGAGTGTTTTGAAAATGATGAATATTTGAAATTTTCGAAATATGGTTTGAGACAATGAAGATTGGTTTCAATTTAGAAAATGTGGTTGGCACAAACCATGTTATATGATGAGATTTCGAGTTGTTTCTGATAACAACGTTTTTCAGTCAGCTTGCAGTTTTTCGTGATACCGTGTGAAACGTACGCATGGCCCAACCTTGATGTCCACAATGTTGTTGTGCTTGCTCTCTTGAAAATAGATTTGATTCTCTTGAGCCAAGTACAGATACGGCAATCAAGTGAGTGACTGAGTGAAATAAAACTGGACAGCGAAGTGCCCCATCATTTGCGATTATTCTCGCTTTGCTATAGGCGAGTAAGAAAATGTCCAATAATGGCATGCAACATTTGAAGTGTGTCAAGTCTCTGAACTACAAGCGTATTGTCAGAACGTCATCAACACGCTGCTGCAGGCAACCTTGGGAAGTTTGCACATCATACGGTGAAACCCAACTACGCTATCACTTTTTCTCATTTGGAGCTGTCTCCATTCGAGAAGCTCTCCAGGTGAAATCGACCACAGCCCTCACAGTGAATAACTCTATAACAATCAGTTGACCTGATTGATCATTTATTGTCGAAATAATCACCTTCATCCAGCATTCTACTTACCAATTTATTTTATTCACATTGCAGATAACCAAGCTCCGGTTGCTATTCATCCTTTCGATGTCTTCTTCCAATTATCGACACAGTGTGTTCTTTGGTCGTCCACTTTTCCGTTTCCATTCAGGGTTCCAAGTCAGCGCTTGCCTCGTGATGCAATTCGATGAGTTCTGCAATGTGTGTCATATCCACTACCAGCGTCTTTGCATAATTTACTCTTCTACTGGAAGCTAATTTGTTCTCTCACACAGTAGGCTCTTGTTGGTGGTATCTGACCAACGGGTATTCAGTATCTTGCGTAAACAATTGTCTACACACCTCCTTACAACGGATTGAATCTACAACCTCCAGGTCTCAAGATAAACGTTGGGCTATCGAATCTCCGAGTCCTAATACATTGATTGAGATTTCCAGCATCAGTTATTTGGCGATCGTCAAAGTTTAACAATTTCAAAATTGAAACAAATATCATGGACGACGTTGGATGATCGTCGTAAAATGTTGCGATTTGACGGGAGTGAGAGATGTGGATCAACGCATCTCTATGTAGTGTCTCAAAGTTTCGAAGTTGCCATGAGAACTGAAGACTGTATGTTGGTTATTGAGTGAAGTATCAACTTCAAGTTGTCTTATTAAAATTATAAAATTTAGACAACTACCACTGTCTCCAGATGATGTTTCAGTGAGTATTCATCCATGATCGCATAATGATTCCAAAGATTGTCAGTAATAACTTACGCCATAAGTATAAAGATTTGGGGTCAAACATATACATCGCATGAATCTTTGCTGTATAAACATACATTTCACCAATTTAAAATTTCTTTGGGATCACAGTGAATCAACAGTTGATAATTGACTGTCTAAACAAGTAGTTATGGGATTCTTATGAATGGAAGATACTCCCCAGCTGTATATTAAAACAGCCAGTCAACTGTATGGTTCACATTATTTGTCTCATGTTGGTTTGTTGGTGATTTAAGGATTGATTATGAGCTGGAAGAACCTTGGAAACCAGTAAAGAATGAACAGTTGTTTCAGTGTGGTATAATACTGTCCAATAGTGCACACTGAAGATCCGACATAGGATCGAAACTCGTTCGTTTCAGTCTATCAGCGAGCACAGTATCTTTAGACCACCGAGATGCTTGTGATGGAGTTTTATTCTCTGAGCTGGATGGTTCGGTCGTGGAGCTTTCGTCGTTCTTCGAAAGACATCTTCAGCATAAACTTCAGGTAGAAATAGATGGTTCACACTTTCAATATCAATCAATTCTCGATATAGTGTGACCATTACAACTTGTTTTTATTCGACTACTGATCAATTCGTATAATGAACAGTAGTGAAAGTGAATCACATTTAGTGATAATTTCTGTATTCAGATTGTTGGTGGTTTTTAATTTTAAGTTAGATATTATTGCAAATTGAGATTGGTTTAGAGACAAATACTGAAAGTAGAATATATAAACAATGGGAAGATACAAGCAAACAGCACCAAGTGAATTTGATTCCAGATTTGTTTATCGGCACATCACATATCGTCATTAGTCATAGTGACCGTGGTACAACTAATTAAATGGATCGAAATTCACATAGATCATACTTTTCTTTTCATATATGTCCTATTAGTGCATTGAAAATTCTAACAAGAAGTTATCACTTCATTCAACGTTCATTTTAATAATTATAGTAACAATCATAGAATCACATTTTGAATTCTTTCTCACACTTAGTAACTATCTGTCCTTATCAAGACCTTTACCTGGTTAAAACATTTGTATTTTAAACTTCCAGTGATAATAAATCTGAATCATGAAAACAAAACATAAATATTACTGCAATGATTAACCTATATATTATTACATGTGTACTTTTACAAATCGATGGAAGTTGGGCATTAACACCGTTGGGTGTTGGCTCATTGATCTAGAGGTTAGGCGTTTATGCGCGAGACCGAAGATCCTGGGTTGGAATCGCGCGTGCGGGATTGTGGATGTGCACTGATGTGTAAGGACGAAACAGCCGTCCAGTGCTTCCATGTTTTCAATGGTGATCTAATACCAATCGATTCATGATCTTGATTTTCCAGATTTATCTGCTACTTATAATGGATACAACAAACTTATGTTGTAAAATAGACTTTAACAAAATAGAAAAGAATATCTTTACTACAGGTCAATGTAAGAGTGCATATATATTTACTTGGTGAATAAGTGTATGTGTGCTGGTGTGTATAATTCCTATCGGTGTGTAATGCATTATAAATGATGTCTATCATTAAGAGTGTTTAATTCGTACATTTTCCAATTGTAATGATCTTGTAATAAAAGAAGATGGAAAAATCTGAGTTGTTTTGTTATTTTCATTATTTCTATCACATTGTGTTGTTGTTATGATGCATTCTGTTCCTGTCAAAAGATATAACACACCTACACAGATAGATCAATCATCTGTGATACTTGTGATTTCCAATTACCATACTCTTTAAACAATCACATACTTGTGTATACATACATCACAAGACAATACACTCACACAAATAGAAGTTTATTCTACTCCTCTTCTTTCTCTCTCCTTGACTAGTCCAGTAACGTCCTCTCTATCAACTTGCTCCTGCTGATTTGTTTCACTCCTCTAGTCGATTTTTGTATACCAACAATGTGTAAACGTGTTTGATCCATTCGTCATTATCACTATCATTATGATTATAAATACTATAACAACAATAATTTAATATATATTTACTAGGATTTGTCGAATCATACTCACTTTATTAGGATGATTAGTTTCCAATGTCATATTCGTCCCAGTTTCCCATGATGGTCTAGCATCAATTGACCGATGGTCTCAACTATTTAAATTACTACATTATCCGCAAAAATCCCTTCTGATATTCGTATAAGTCTGTTGGTATGTGTCCATATTGGAGTGACATTGTTTATCACTATTTCTGTCACACCTTTTGTATGTAAATCTCCATTTATATGTGTCAGGTTTACACCAATCAAAGATTTCGAGTACTGGTAATTAGTGTGATAACAACATGCGAATAGCACAAATGGAGTATTCTTTTGTGATTGCGAATTAATTAACCTTATGTTGAACATAGGTGTGAATTAAGCAATTTAATTTTTATCAGAATGGATTTGTGGAGATTTTAGGAATTTCACAGATTGTAATCATGAGTCAATTGAAGTTAGACCAGCAATACATCCTGGAAGTACTGGACGGACGTTTTGTCCTATTATGGGACTCCTCAGCAGTGCGCATTCACGATCTCGCCCTCGGAATTCGAACCCAGGACCTATCAGTCTCGTCCCAGGCGCAAAACCAACTTGACCACTGAGGCGACATGCAGTGGTGTTAATGTCTAATTTCAACCAAACCACGAAGTTGCGCCACCGTACATCGTTGTCTTCAGTTAGCTGATATCTAAAAACAGACCTGGTTGAACTATAGTGTTAACGGCTTCTCACTAGAAGTCCAGGAGTAACTTTTGAATTCATTCACTAGTGAGCCACTGATTATTATCAGAAGGGGTTCGTGGAGATTTTAATAATTTCGATAGTTGAAATCATGAGTCAATTGAAGCCAGACCACCATGGAAAAACTGAATGCTCTTGACCGACGTTTCGTCTCAGTTTGGGACTCCTCAGCAGTGCTGATCAATGGTAGTCTAGCTTCAATTAAATCATGATCTCAATCTGTGAAATTTAATTGTAGGTTTAGGAGAAATTAAATTATTCTGTATTTTTTCATCACTTAATAAGTATGAACACTTATCTTATAGTTATGATCGAAAGAATGTGGTGAAAAGAAAGTAGAAGTAGTAAATGTATCTGTTATAGTTTGTAGTCTGTGTGCCCTGTTAATGTATAAATGCTTGGTAAATTCAATCAGGTTGACGAAATCTCCAATAATATAATCCAATGTAATGTATGATATATTCCCAATCAGAGTCTATAAATGTAGATAATATTTGATTTAGGCTTCAGTTAACTCAATCGCAAATGAATGTAGAACGAAGTATATAGGTATGCAACAATGTATTTGTCAGCAATCAAAAGTATGTCATGTTATGTAAGTTACACAAAGGAAAGTGTGTTCAATGTCATTCACTTAAACAACACGTACAGTCATTTAATGATAAATGTACATACAGTGAAAAATTGGCAAAATAAATACAAATAACATTAAAAACTATTTACAAAATGAGCTTGTCAGGCCTATCTCCACAACCCCACTGCTGGTGTGGTACAGTGGAGAGAGGTGGTTGTATGCTCTCACTCTGCCTGAGGTGTTTGTATATAGGGCCTTATGGATGTTATAAACTTCTTAGACACACCCTTCTTCAATTAACAGTCTTAGAGAGCAGTCCTGTCCAACGAACCGAAGGTAGCGCTGATGTCAAGAAACACTACGACTGTTGGTCTGTGATAAGTATGGCGGTATTCTGACATTTGGTGGAGGGTGAAGATATGATCTGTACATTCTCGACCAAAGCGAAACTCAACCTGCTCCTCGCGATTCAGTCTTTCTCGGGCTTCTCGGTCCTTACGCAAGATTTGTCCAATTTCATCACGTAACATCCTTCGTTCGTGGTCAAACTCACGGTCACCCGGAGTAGACTGACGGATCTTTATGAGTTGTACGAAGCCTAAAGTAACCAAATGCCTTCAAGCGGGACGATTTGCGAGGCCGCAAGCGACTTTACTGGCCATTTTCTTGGCGTCGTACAAATGCAACCAATGCTCAGGGCATAATCGGAGCCCGGACAGGTACGCAAAAAGGAACAGCATCCTTGAACACAACCACGCCATCGGAAGCTGATCGCGATCTGATCGATCTGAGTCCAGGATTGAGACGCAGAGGAAGAACGCCAGGTGGCACATCTGCAATGACTATACCAGAGGTTAGTGCTGCCCAGAAACAGGTTGTGCACAGTCGCAGTAGGCAGTTCCCTTTGTCTGACCTGCGACAAACAAGTCCCCGTCAGCCACTTGAACGACTCTCTTCTGTGCCTAGACGCCCGACCTGAGCATTCAAGTTTCCGGCTAGTATCACAATACCTGTCGGACGCACGTTCCGAAAAAGAACAGCTAACTGGTGGCAAAATTCATCCTTCATAGCATCCAGGCTGCAATCTGTTGAAGCGTGGCCGAGATGACGAAAAAACATAGTTGCTCACACCGATTTCTTCTTACTTTGATGGAACTTTCTAATCTAACAACACATTACCTACTGTTAATGGGGATCCAGTCGATCAGTGCTGCCTCATCTCTAACGCTTAGTGTGGTACCGACGCCAGAAAAACCGGACGAACATGCCACGGGGTCCCGGATACGCGTGCGTGAAACAAGCCTTCTGAATCGACAGATGGAGAGGGGATTTGTAGTGCATCACCAGAGTCTGGAATACGGGTCTTAGGTAGATAGCAGACGTCCATATTAAGACTTTCTAAAGACAAGGTATGCCCTGGCTGCTGTCCGATCTGTATTAGTATGCGAATGTTGAAGGAATCTAGTTTGAATGACGTACGTTGTTTCAGAAAGACTATCTTAGTATTCGTATTCGGTGGAAGCATTGAACTCTCAACCAGAATGTGACCTGAAGTCGTTAAGATGAAACAGAGTTTCCCTCATGGTCGAGCTGCTGCATAGGCTGAAAAACGTGGATACATGAAGTGAGAATAAAGGTAGATATGTGACGTCGTATATAAAAAAATAGTAATAATAATAAAAATGAGTGTTACCGAGTGAATGTTAATTGTTTGAGTTCTGGCCAGAGCGAGCATAGTATTTCGTGAATTAATTGTCATCTCATTAGATTTTTGTTAGAGCTGTGATACCGCTCGTGTTCAGACCAAAGCAGGTGGTTTTCTCAGGGTGCCACGCTCGAAGCCTTTGACCTAAAGATCTGATCCACAGTGCAGTGGAGCATCGTAAGGGGAGGCAGTCCCGTGGTAGCCCGTCACCAATGATTGGTTCATCCGTGTCCATGATAGCTGCCGGCAGCCCATACTCCTAATTCTTCGAGACAAAGCCGTTTAGTCAATAATAAGATACATATCGGAATTTCAAATGCCCATCGTCAAAATTAATGATCCCACTATTTAAACTAACTACGTGCTGTTACTTTGCACTAACACCGTCCTCGGCAACCTTGACCGCTTTCCAAAGTCATGGATAAATAAAAATAATCATTTTATACACCAAACTTAATAGGATCACATTTACTAATTTTCACATTAGTTGCAGCGGAATGAACTTTAGTATTACAAACTGACTGAACAAGTCCAATCTCACCACATTTGAAGAACTTAGAATTACGAAATGCACATAAGTGAAACTTGCTACAGGACAAACACTGACCAAACTTGTGCTCGTCTTCTTGACCAGCTTCGCAACTTCTCAATGTGTTGTTATCTGAATGACCTTGGTTACGCATCGGGCTGAGACGACCTAGTGAATTAGTGGAATGCCTGATGTCTTGACAAATCATTTTATAGAATTTTCGATGAGACTATTATTTATGGACGACGTTTAAGCAACGCCAGAGTGATTTTAAGAGTCCACTCCCTAACTAGAACTAAATGAGGGATATAAACCAGTGTGAAAAATTAAAATTATGATATGCAGTTGATGGTTAAGGTTAGGAATTAGATTTAGGGTTTTCATCACGAACTGACACCAGCTATAATGTCAAAACTCTGTGTAGCCAAATGGTTGAGTGACATTTCGCGCCAAAATCTAGGACCTGTTATGTTACACCTGATTGGTCCATCCATAAATTAGAGTCTCGCCGCATAAAACAATAATCTTCATAAATTTCATTTCTTATGATATTTTCTTTCAAATATCATATGAATATTTAATCATGGCACTTGGAATAACCTTACGTTATGATAAGGTAAATATTTGTAACGTATGTGTCCATTTTTCACAGACAAATTTTGAAATCACTATCTCATGCTTATATTGTAGTTAAGATTCTTGTAACATTTAGGTGGTAAAATCGTTGAGCTTGTTCACTGATCTTTCACATCTGCATAAATTGTGACATTCTGATTTCCGGCTTTGCTTCTGAGCATTGTGTCGGTTTGTGGTCAACCGATCTTTCAGTCGCAACGTAGAATTTGGTATGTATGTATGTATATAATTAATATAACTAGGAGGTAGTGTAAGGCCCTTTGTTTTGTCGTCATTCAGATGTTGTCGAAAGGGTGTAGCGTGGCGTCGAGTTGAGATTAACTGTGAACACCGCTACCAAGAAACACGTGCCAAATAAATCAGAAGGCGTAAGAAGCTCGTTCCAAATGACTCCATAAAATCCCCGAGAAGCCAAATATCAGAAGGGGATTAATGGACCAAGTCGAGGTTTATTAGCTGGCGATCTCGTGGCATCGAAAGAATACCGAGATCGTGCCAGGATACAACCTTGGTTACAGAAGGTAACCGAATTCGCGCGTAGTTACAATCAAAGTGTAAGTAAAAGAATGGAAGCACAAAATAGCTGTCATTAGCACAGTCAAACAAAAGCACGTTAAAACAAACACTGGTACAGTTGTTTATAATAATAATTGTTTTTATTAAACCAGTCGTGTTCTCGTGATAAACGTGAGTCACTACAAGGGCTTTCCAAATTGGTGTTCCGACATCTGAATCCAAGGAGATTGTAATGACGATTGTTGTTGAAATATATATGTACCCTATCCTCGTATATAATCATCGACTTAAATCGCGTTAGTCAATAACGGAATTAAATAAGTCAAATAACGAGAATGGACTAGTGAATACATATATTTTGTATAGAAAGCGAATGGAATATAGAAAAGAAAAACGACGCGCAGTGGAGATGGTGGGTGAGCCAACTCCCACTTAAGCAAGCGCTAACCAATATTTATAGTTACACAAAAGTAAGTTACAGATATGTGATGAGTAACGGGATAAGAAATGTACACACACCTTGCGTTCATATAAAAACAGTCAAGATTGATAAGCGAATAAATAACAAGGCCAGAATGTGACTCAAGTAGAATGAATAGGTTGAGCTGTATGGTATTCTAATTGTCGTATGAATTAGGAATTCCAGGATTAACGCAATTGAATTAAGAAGACACAGGCACCAACTAATGTATTGTATTTAGAATTGGAAATTGAGCATTCAACAAGTACAAAAGAATCATTAGTTAATTCAAACACCACATCCGCCACAGCTTAAATAGAAGTATAAGTGTTTGTAATCGGTTGTACGTCTTCTTGTTAAGTTCATCCTGAGTCTGTCCGACATTGTATAAGATAAAAACTTTGTAGTATCTAGAAAGTGCTCATTAGTATTGGAATTAACAAACGAAATCGGAACAGACTCACCTGGAATTGTATACAACCAGCATGTCGGTTTTGTAATGAAATCATTAATATCTAGAATTCGAACCATAGATTTTTCAACACTATCCTCCCCCACGAAATAATGTTGGATCTTTATATCCCCAAGTTATGAATAATGTGGCTTCATTTAAAACATATTTCTCACATTGTTTAGAGTAAACATTAGAACTGTTTTTGTGATAAGGGTAAACAGCAGTTGATATGAAATCATCCGAAATGTAATCAAACTCGAGGTCACTTAGTACTCGTGCTTCGCATTGAGCAGGTTTTTCACAAGGATCAAATGCATTATGAGGAGAGGTAATATATGATATGACATCAGGATTTGATTCTTCTGAAATATTCTCATGAAATTCATTAGGACTGTCATTGCAGAGCGTAGGATCGTTAGAAAAACCAGCATCTATCCAAACCACATCAGGTTTCCGATCATGATTAGGTTCATTTAACATATTTTCCTCAATATTGCAAGTAATTTCATTAGAAATATGTGAATCATTAGGAAAAGTCATACCTGGTACAATAGCATGAGAATTCTGATAAATCGGTTGATTAGGAACTGTTGTCTCACAAGAATTCTGGATTTCATCTAACTCTGAACTGTCATATGACTCTGCACTGTCTTTTGAAATCGTTGATAAAGATAAATGATCATTAGAAACATCCGAATTATTTAAATTTAAATTACAAGATTTAGTACAGCTTGAAGCAAAATGGACAGTAGCTTTGCATACTGACTGAATGTGTCCTACCTTACCACATTTAAAACATTTAGCATTACGAAATACACATGGATTGCGAGCATGAAACTTTCCACATGATAAACATTTACCAAACTTCATCTCACCTTTGTGATTTGCTTTGTAATTCCTCGTTGAAATACCTTTCATATTTACACGAGAATAGGAATCACTGTTAAATGAACGCAAGTTTGATTGACCCTGAGATTGTAGTTCATCATGACGACTAAGCAAAGTATTAGAAATCTTCATCGACTGGATATCAAGTTCATTGACTACTTCGTAGTTAATACACGCAGTTCTAGCATCTTGAAAGGAACAGTTTGGCATTCTTAACAGCTCTCTTTCCAAACTCGGTATGTTAATTCCTGCAATTAATCGATCTCTCAGTTGCACATGAAGTTGATCACCGAAATTACACTTGGCAGCTTGTTTCTGTAATTCAAGGATGAATTCCCGAGCCTTTTGGTCATTTTGACGAATCGTCTTATGAAACTTCGCCCTTTCACGGCATTCAAAACTGGTGCATTTTACATGACTTAATAATAGCTCTTTAAGAGTTGCATAAGGGAGTGAGATAAATTTTTCTGGATATGCTAAAGTTTTTAATAAGATGTACGCTTCTCTCCCAATGAATGTGAGGAAGTGTGCCACAATATTAACATCCTCATCATCTTTGGTCATAGCCCAGATTTCGAACCTTTCCAAATAATCCTCAATAGCTTCAGGAGTTGAATGAATATCCAACTTTTCCATTGCAGGCTCCATCGCGACGCCAATATGGTGTTTTAATTGTCGTATGAATTAGGAATTCCAGGATTAACGCAATTGAATTAAGAAGACACAGGCACCAACGAATGTAATGTATTTAGAATTGGAAATCGAGCATTCAACAAGTACAAAAGAATCATTAGTTAATTCAAACACCACAGCTGTCTGATAGCTAGAATAAGGTATATGGGCATAACATAATAACCGAAACTACAGTAGTATCCTACTTAACGAGATCAAAACGTATACCCTCAACTGAGATTGAGAAACAAATGTTAGACATTGAAAATCACAAAAAGAAGTATAAACACTCACTTTAGAAACATTCCCTTGACCATCATTGATAATATCACGGATATCCTTTTGTAATGTGGCCGCCTGACCAGCTATAAAATATACATCATAAAAGAATTAATTTACTCAATTTATGTGTAATGCATGACGAGAAATTTGTGAATAATATGATAACAGTTGTCTTTAAGTAGAGTAGAACTTACTGATTACCAAATCGAATATGAGTTTTCATCACGAACTGCCAAAACTCTATTTATTCAAATGGATGGGTGAATTTCGCGCCAAAATCCAAGACCTGTTACCTTATGCCTGATTGGTTCGTCCATAAATTATAGTCTCTCCGAATTTTCCTTTTTAATCGCGTTCGAAATTTGTATACTTAACATAGTCTAGCAGTATTTTCTTAGCTTATAAAGTAATATACACCTTTCACTGGCTGGTCCTGGTAAGGTGATGGTTAAACTTCATTGATGAAATACAAATTTGTGCTTTTAAACCGGAAAAATCTGTTTTACATTTCGTCACGTCAATCGACTCTCAGACATGAAGCTTGTAAACACCGTTACCATCACTTTCATTCAGATATTCGTTGAGTAATATCTGTAGTCTGTAAGCTTACTATTTTAATTGTTATACCTATGTGAGGTTTGAATTAGTAACATCATAGTATGGACAACATCCTCAAAGCGACTGAAGTGATTTTTATCCTCATGGAAACTTGAATAACAATGAATCTAGACAAAGTTATGTGCCGAATTTCCCTATTTTTCTGGGAAATATATACTTTACGCTTTATTTGATGACAAGTTTTGTGACTTTCATAATAGTTTCAAATTCATCTTGTTTACTTTGTCCAAATCAACTATGAATTTTATTACGGTGTAAGAAACATTAGAAATTTTCTAATCGACATCATTAGTTTCCAATCATTGCCGTATAATAGATCTTGAAAAAGCGGAACTATAATTTTCAGTGTAATCGGCTTCCTTGAGATTCAACAGCAACACATTTGAACGATTTCAATTCGGATTGTTCAGCCGTAATTTGTGTTCTATAGGTATGTGTCGATATTGACGAAAGTAAACAACATAAATTAGGCCAAGGCAGCATTGGCTTAGTAGTTCTCTTCCCTGTCAGATTGCAAATTGTGATGTCTTTTGTTGTTAAGGGATGTTTTGAAGTTCCATTGAAATTGTTTTGTGGTAATTGAGGTTTCATTATTGTGTTTAGCTATGATAAACGTCTTTGGTTTCCGTAAATAATCGCTTAACTGTTATGCAATCTACAGTACATACTGCGAATTTCATGAACTCTACACGTTGTAATATAAAAGAGTACTACGCGGCTGATAAGTGACAAACACACTCACAACACTTTGCAAACTCTGTGAAGCATGAATATGTAGCACGTATATGTAGCGGTAAATAAATCCCCAAAATCAATAGCTCTGTAAGTCTCCAACATTTGATGCTGATCACATTAGTTTTGATTGACTCACTTAGCTGAATGTGCTAGGTGCGTTCGCGTCAAATCACGAGTAGGAACGCCGTGCTCAAATTCTCCTGCAACTACTAGCCGGTTCAGATCAGTCACCTCTCGAGATATTGATAACCTATCAAATATATGTTCGAACCTCCTCGTTTCTGACTTCTGACTTAATAGGGTGGGCACGTTTCAAGGTGTTGTCAAACTACAAATACTTGTGGCATCTTCGTTTATGTGACCGACGTGATCTGGTAAATCAACTCGTGAACTGTGCGTACCGTACAGATCCTCGATCCTTGTCGAGGTCAAGGACAACCAATGCGCATCAGTTAATCGAAAGCCATGAACTGGTTTATGTGGCGGTGGTCTTACTTTCGTTTGTATCTACTTTAAATGATATATTTCTGTAATAACGTTCTTTGTGTTGTACAGTCTTCAAAGCATCTATAGTGCCTTCATACTTCGATGATGCAGTACACGTAAGCTGCTGACAGCAAGGTGTGACCTTGACATTAGCTGGTTTTTCACACCATAACCGTTTACCTCAAGTAGGTCCCCAATCATTCGACAAATTCAACAGGTACGTCACATCCCGCATGTTTACAAGTGATTTGACTGAACCTTATGAAACTCTAAAACGGTCTTCTATGAAACGCGGAAATCTAACCGATCGGTAGAGGTTAAATCAACTCCCAATCAACATCAATCAGCAACATGGTTCAGCAACGTACATTTTGTTGCGAATGAGAGAGGCAATTGGTCACAGGACTTTGGACGATGGCCTGTTTGGACAACTTTTCCTGTTTAAGCTTTTCTCAACAGGTGCAGGTAGCGCTTGTCTCGTTACAAAACAACGCCGTAGACGAGCTGACGGTACCTGCCGATCGCATTCTAGAGATCACCAAAACTTTTAACGCCGAAATTTTCCCAGTCAAAAAAACCTCAAACGACACGAAATGACGTCACGAACTTCCGCCATACTTTAACACATTATCTTCGTATTCGCTATGACCGAACCTTCACGTAGATGAGCTGCCTTTAGACCATGATAGGTAACCTCAACTGGTGATGGTATCATAATCTTTACAGAAATTATTCTTGAAGTCGGTAAAAGCCTTGCAGTTTTCCGAACTCCAAACCGACCGACAAGAAAAAAGTTTAGAGAAACTTCCCGCTGGCACGCGTCAACGGGAACCGAAGCCAGTGAACATGGCCGTCTGTTATATGTCACTGATATGATAACGAAAGTTCATTACCTGAACGACACTGGCGCAGAAGTTACCATTCTTTCAGAGAAATCTAACGACCGACTGCATGAGCCGGTTTTAAACTTACAGGCAGCGAATGGAAAACTGATGGCAAAATGTGGTAAAATGTACATCTATCTGAACGTACGTTTATGCAAACTCATCCACTGGATTTAATGTGTTGCAGATGTTTCTGATGACTGTCTTGGTTTTGCATGCTTTTCTTTTTACAAGTACGCAACTCAAGAGTGTCGACAACTGGAAAACATTCCACAGCTTACTTCAGACATGCAACACACATATGATGCAAACAATGTAGTTGAAGACGCATTGTTTCGTATTACATCATCGAACAATTTCGAAGGGATTGATAGGCATTTGTCAAATATTTAAGATAAACGTAGAGATCTCGGAATGTTCTTCTAAAGGATGATTGAATGGAATGTCTTCGGCTTCCCAGAGCTTCCTCGAGTTCATTCACGTGCCGTCCACATATTAAAGTCAGCCAACACAGTTACATGAGAATCTAGGAACTGAATGATTACATTGGCAAGATAAAGTACGACGCATAAGACCAAGCTTCTAGTTCCTGTAGTTTTTCGTGTGAAAACAGTAAAGAGTCTAGACGTCGGATGCTGACCACGTTCGTGTGATGGAATCTTGGTTTGAAATATCGATTTTCATATATATACGATTGTACAGCTTGATAATAAGTTCGTTGAAAAGTGATCTCTTCGCTGAACTCCGTTGTCTTAATCTTAATGTTTAAATGGAAATTATCTGACAATATCGCCGGGTGACCAAAATATCCATTATAATAAGAGAAAATAACTTTTGCATGCTCAGCAATACGCCTTCAATGTTCATTTAAAAAACGAATTACCTCTTGTACTTCCTAGATATACATGATGGATAATTGGACGTAAACTAAGCACAATATGAAAGAACCACTATCTACCACTTTAGAAACTGATAAGCTAGAAGGCAAAATGTGTCATCTGGACATTTTACTACAATGCGTTCATATAGTTTATCGAAAATGAATCATTTCAATCATTCACGGTTTCCATTACAAATGGGCAATAATTTCGTTGGACTTAATTTGTGTTCAATAACATCCAACATTTATTGAGTAAGCAATTTCGTGTCCAACAAATCCATGGCCATCTAAACAACTGATCTGTATTCCCTAATCGTTGCACTCAAGTACTTGCGATGATGACATTTACCACAGTTTCCATGTGCTTATATTGAGTTTTTAAAGTGTCCTCAATTTCATTCAACCGTACTTGATATGTGGAAACATGTGACAGGATAACGTTCGTAAGAGCAACTAATGTGATTGTCTCTATTCTCTCGAAGACATACGCCACGCATCACTCTTAAGAAAAGATTGCGAACTAAGTTCGTCTATTATGGATAATGGTCGTGCAGTTCGCATGTGTGTAACAAATTTTAAAATCAGGAGAGCCGTTTCACACCTAAGATCACAATGATATCTTCATATGCAAACAATCTTGCATAATACACCACCCTTCATCTACACAATGGCGTAAAGAGATCAAATGAATGAAAACGAAGTGTTCTGCACTTCTGTATCCTGAGCACACTATGTTTCGATGTTGCGATAGTTTAGAGCATCTTGTTGCCTGGTTTTACACTGATGTCGAAAACCCAATCACAGCTAAAAAACGGCTATTGTGATTGCAGTTTAGAAAACAGAACGTCTTAATAACCTTTATTCGAAACATATAGAAGTTAATGTTGGGTATCATCTGGAACTCTACCTAAACAATGTGGAAAATGAGAACAATGGTGGAAACACCATCAACAACAAAGTCTGTACCCCTCGCCTATGTTCATGGCCGAAATGTATGCGTTAACAAATAGTGGCAAATGAGCAGCCTTATCTGTATAGTCAGTAACCACACATCACATTTAAGCGACCAAATGCACATCATGATGATTGAACAAAGAAGGTACAATTCAATAAAATACATAGAATTCAAATATACCTAATCCAATCCGACTAAAATTAATGGGGTAAACTGAAATATATTGAACCACAATGAAATTTTCGCGTTCACACGGAACCAAGACAATCATCAGTGAAAATATCCATCTGACATGATTTACAGAGTTGGCAAAGTGTTTTCAGTGTGCCTGACGTTCTGTAAGCTAAGGAACAGTCTATTATTATACTGCTGTGCACATGCAGAATACTAATTCCTTAGAATAACGTAACTGTTATACCTTCCATCTGGCATCGCATTATTCGCGAGGACACAGATGTTTTTCTAAATCAATCCGATATTATTATTTATTCCAGTGAATTTTACAAGTGAATATGTGTTCTAAAAACTGGCTTTATGGAAAAAGGGATTATGTACTTTTAACTGTAGCAATGCTGCAGTTCGTACACTGGAAAAGGACTCACCACAGGTTATTTCAAGACAAAACTCTTTCTTTCTTTGATGATGTTATCTTTACTGTAAAGATGGCATATCGAAAGCCGATCTTTGCCGGTTAGTTAAATCAGAATTAGTTCATAGGTAATGTTCATAACAATAGTTCCGTATGTTAAAGTAATATATCATCAGCAAGAGCGACTAACGTGTTGGCCAATACAGTCTTAGATATTTACTTCCTAAAAAGCCAACGTGTGCCACAGCCAACAGCAGCCATGTACTGAAGTTGGGCAATAATAAAAATAACTGGGTACAATCTCTCAACCGGCAGATGAAACATTGTATATACAGAAATATGCTTCGTGCATATCTACAGAGAAAAACATTTACAGGTACATGGACGTAATTATAAGGTCCTAACGTTTCACCTACACAAAAGTTACGATACTGCTCGTGGTTACACCCATTATTTGCTGCTTCACCAGTCACCATACCTAAGAGACGTAAATTACAGTTGATGCTGAAAGTGCATCAATATGAACGCAAAATCTTTGATACGTTCAGTGGTGGCTTCGTAAGATTATAACGTAATATTGTGAACGGATTCTCAACACATAGACAAGAAATCGGTGTCTTTGATAATGCTCGAGCTGAAGCGTCTACGATCAATCGACTCAAATCAATTATTCAGCATTAATAGACACATACTCCCAATGAATGGCAAGGTTTAGTTCATTGTACGCATGGACTATTTCGTAATGGCATGAAAATATTATCTTGACCACTCATCGTTTTACCATCTCTTCGGTTGAGCATCCTGTTTTTCTTCTATACATTCTGTTTCAGACCTCCTATTAATGCAGTTCAGTGCCACGTTCGAAGACACAATGTCATCAAGTGTGATCGTGACAAGTCGCTTATTGCTTGTAGACTCAGTCAAGACAGAAAAGTGGTATCAAATATGATAAAAAACTCATGTATTTATGGATTTTAGTAAACACGAAATAGCCAATTTAGTCATCCAATAAACATACAGTGGCTTTTAGCATTTGTCCAACAGGTAAGACACACGTAGAGATTCTGGAATGTTCTTCTGAGGGATGATTGAAAGGAATGTCTTCGGCTTCTTAAAGCTTCCTCTAGTTCGCGTACATGCTTTCCTCATACCTTTTTTCATTAAAGCCTCTTGTGTAAGAATTTTTTCTTGGGTCCACCTGAAACTTGTTTACCACGTTCCTCTTGCGGTCCATCACTTCAGTAGTTTGTGCCGCTTCGCCCTTTTGTCTTATTTATTTTCTACGTTCGTTCTCTCTGTGACCTTTTTGAGATGAATCAACGAGCATTTAGAATGTGAATCAGCCTTAAGTGTTCGATGTTCTGCCATTCTTTTAAATTTGATTTATGTCTTATACACGTCTCGACATTTCTCCGGACTAAGTACAGTACACTTCCAATCCGACGTTCCATAACACCTGTTTCCCACTTCATATTACCTCTAAAGGACTTGCAAAGTACTCTTCGGCTCACTTGGAAGCTGCGAGTGGCCGTCCGATACACGTTCCCAGGTTTATTTGTCGTTCTGGGTGGCAACATACTCTTAAAGACTGTCCGAATTTTCCTTATGGACATATAATCAACTGGTGACTTTCCATCTGGCACTTCAGGATTGAGGTTACTCTGTGAGATATAATGAATTTACTGATCACTTTTTGTGGGATGTCCTCTCCTTCTTGTTGTAACGGGCATATACTGATCATGGAGCAGTGACTTATCGATCGGAATAATGACACATAAAACACGTACGAGCAGCCTGGAGTTCTGATTGGCCCTGCTTCCCTGTCTAGCCCAGCCAGTTGAGTCCAGAACGCAAGTCTCAGCCTCTGAGATAAGAATCATTATATTTCAGACATACTCTGTTTATATACCAATCAAACAAACCACATCGCACCATAAGATAGAAAACAACATTTGTACAATATTTAACAAGTAAAATAAATACTGACCAATAAGGAATGCCAAGTTAAAGTCCGAGGACACCATTAGACTTAACATGATAATTATTGGTATATTTTTCTGCATATCCCAGCACTTCTTTCATCAGAGCTCTTTTTATCGTACCCAATAATCTTTCTCCTTAGCTATCAGACTGAGAGTGGTACGGAGGAAACTGTTGATTCGTTTTGCCATTTCACTGCAAAACCGTTTAAAATCAGATAACATAAACTGAGTGCCTCTGTCAGTTACCAAGATCTCTGGAACCCTGGACCAGGCAAACAATACTGACGATTTTCTTATTGTTCTCTCTAACGTCGTGTTCTGCATGTCATATACTTCCAGCCATCTTGTGAAAGCATCTGCGACAACCAAGTAATTTCCACCTTGTATTGAACCAGCGAAATGGCCAAGGTCGGTCCGGTTTTTTCCACAGTTGTGGTTCTACTTTGGTGAGATTCTTTGAGGCCTCTAGACAGAACCAACAACTGCAACGCTTTTGCTTTTGACGGTCAACGTCAGCATCTTCGAGCTAGCAATTTCATTTTACTTATCCTACGGTGCCATCTAAAGGACCGTTTGAGAACACCGTGTCGAAGATCTATGGGGACAATGACACAGTGGCCAAACATAATGCATGAATTAACAACTGTCTTGGGATCTCGCCGACGAAAATACTTAAAGAGCTCTCCATGCAGTCTAGATGAAGGCTACTTGTTGAGCATACAAGGGCGAACAATCTTCAACGTATCATCCTTTACGCTAGCTTCTTTCAAATGTGATCGGCAGTTCAGAAAATACGTCCTCCAATATTTTGTGAACCTCAGCCTCAGCTTCTACGGGAGCTACAAGCACTTCCACTTCGTTTTTTGTATGAGAAGCAATTAATCTTGAAAGAGTATCTGCCTGGCCAAAATCCGTAATCAGTTGATAAGTTATCTTGAAATCCTAACCCAGCAGTGTAGCTGCCCATCGCTTTAGAAGGTTTGATGTATATACATGTATAGCTTTCTTGGATCCAAAAACTGTCAGTAGCGGCTTGTGGTCCGTTATTAATTTAAGCCGTCTGCCAAATAACATCCCGAGGAACGTCCTGCAGCAAATATAATGGAGAGGGCTTCTCTGTCTATATGACTAGTTCCTTTTTGTCGTAGTCAGCGATCGTGAAGTGCGGGCAATGGCTTTTCCAGATCCGTCAAGGCAGGTATGGGAATTCACTCTGTGGTGGACCAGACAGTGTACAAGCGTAAAAAAGTATTAACAAAGTTATTAAAGATAAATAGTAATGTTAATGCATATAAGTTAGTTGTTACAAATACAATAGAAAATAGGGACTTTACTCAAATTCACCAAAGTGATGCGTGTTCGAATTTGGTCTGGTGCTGAAAATCCACAGTTATAAATGTTTGATGATTCCAATCAAGTTGACGAACTCTCCAATAATATAATCCAATGTAATGTATGATATATTCCCAATCACAGTCTATAAATGTAGATAATATTTGATTTAAGCTTCAGTTAACTCAATCGCAAATGAATGTAGAACGAAGTATACAGGTGTGCAACAATGTATTTGTCAGCAATCAAAAGTATGTCATGCTATGTAAGTTACACAAAGGAAAGTGTGTTCAATGTCATTCACTTAAACAACACGTACAGTCATTTAATGATAAATGTACATACAGTGAAAAATTGGCAAAATAAATACAAATAACATTAAAAACTATTTACAAAATGAGCTTGTCAGGCATATCTCCACAACTCCTCCTATTCCGCAATTTAACGCATTTGCTGAGACCACATTTGAAAGAACTGGATCATAGTGTGTAAGAGAATTTTTGATGATAGGAGCTGTTTTAGTTTTAGGAATGCTTCTTGGCATTTTGTTGGCCAGATCCATCTAGTATCCTTTTTAAGTAACCGATTCAGAAGATCATGAAGACAATGCAGATCTGGAAGAAAAATATGATGATCAACCATTCCCAAGAAGGAACTTAAGTTAATATATCTGTCCATAGAAGCGTGTTTTTGGTAGCCTTGATGTTTTCTGGATCAGGTTTTCTTCCACTTTAGCCAACAGCGAACCTGCTCCATGTAGAAATCACATTTCTCAGCACGTAATCTAGGACCATAATCTGCTCTGAGTCTGAAAACCATATCCACCTTCTTTTCTAAGTCACTGTAGTCCGTACCCACGATTAGTATATCATCGAGATAGGCCACAGTATCAGGAATATCCTGCAGCGTAGTATCCATAACTTGTCGAAAGGCTGAAGGGGCGATCTTTTTGTACAAAGGAATCTTTTTTTCTTTATATTACCTGTACGTATGTTTGCCGACCACTGTTTTCAGCCACAGAAATGTCATGTTCTAAGGTTACCAACCTCTGACATTCACTAATCATTTCTTGTGACGTTATATTTGGACATTGTTTAATTTTACTCAGGATTCTGGTTCTGGTATCAACATCTTCAGGTGACTGCAAGCTGCATGCAAAAACGAGATACATGAACTGGTCTTCTGTCATTTTCGATAATTTAAAACGGTCACGCCCGTAATTGACCATGCTGGCATGTTGCACTCACTTATCATCTCCGGCTTTCGCTAACTTAAGACATTGGTAACGAATATTGAACAAAGATAACAGTTCACCGAAATTTTGTGACTAAGTTACAACCTTTGCATCAAATGAAAGGTGTCTGGGATTCTTGGGGAGCATGAAGTTGGTGTAACGTTCATGTTCATCTGTGGCAAGTTTGCGTAGTAGTGCTGTGACTTTTGTGGCATCCTCAAATTTTTCAAAGTCGACCTTGAACACATCTTCGTACTTCTTGAACAACGATTCGAATGTAACACCAGCCAAACCATAAAAATGAAATTCAAGTGTGTAATTATTGATGTGGTCGACATGGGATTTGAACAGATCATCTGTAGGCCCCTTTTGATTTTTGTTCACTTGCTGGGTTGGAACTTGTAGAATACAGATCTGGAATTTACGTAACGTTTTCCTTGACGCTCCAGCAAGGCGTCAACTTGGTCAAAGACTAATGACATCTTGATAGGTTAACCCCATTGCCGGTTGTTATATCTAGAGCTTAGATTTTTTGATATAACACGTACGACGTCAGCACTCGAACGCCAAATCTCTCCAAGTCGCAAGTGAGAATACAGAAGACGAGTGAAAAAGAACGCTATTCCAAACAGTGTCGCATATAGTACAAAACCCTCAGGTATTTATAGATTTTAGTAAACGCTACATAATCATTTTAGTCATCCAATAAGTATACAGTGGTTTTCGGCATTTGTCCGATAGGTAAGATACACGTAGAGATTCTGGAATGTTCTTCTAAGGGATGATTGAATGGAATGTCTTCGGCTTCCCAGAGCTTCCTCGAGTTCATTCACGTGCCGTCCACATAGTAAAGTCAGCCAACACAATTACATGAGAATCTAGGAACTGTATGATTACATTGGCAGGATAAAGTACGACGCATAAGACCAAGCTTCTAGTTCCTGTAGTTTTTCGTGTGAAAACAGTAAAGAGTCTAGACGTCGGATGCTGACCACACATATTTCCTTTCGAAATGGATTTCAGGAGGCTATTGACGGATTTCAACACGCCACATCACCATAGTCCCATTGCATCGCAGTCAACGTATATTCACTGTTTGCACATTGAGAGTGATGACATTTTGGACGTGTACTATCGGTGTGAAGAGAAAGCCGCACAGGAGACCAATCGTGAATGAACCGTTGGAGATCTAAATAATGGTGTACACTATAGTCGAGGGCTCTTTAATTGTCCGTCCACACTCCGTGAATGCTTTGATCCCAGTGCATATTGCACTAAGCCTTTCAGGATGCTTCACAGCCATCCCTGTATGGAGAAATAATTAAGTGGAGCCTCCGAGACGATAAGCGGAAAAGCATCGCAGGCCAGGGAACGACAGTGAAACAAGCCGCAAGAGAAGGACGTCTGAGACGATTATTAGTGAATTATAATAAACCAGAGAGACCAGCTGAGAACAAGTAATTCGAGCTAGTCACTGGTTTTGAAGAACGGCGAAGCGGGTGGATAGAACACTTTGAGGAACCTTGGGTGGCCCAGTCACACTGAACTTACTGAACATCGACGCAGAGCCTGGAGACCTACGCGTTGATGTTACTCCACCAACGATCAGAGTGAAGATGGTCATCGTACAAATCAAGTTCGAAAAAGCAGAAGGACTTGGCAGTATACCAGCAAAAGCACCAAGGTTTGACAAAAACAACTGCAGACATGATCCACAATCTAGGAGGTGGAACAAGTCTCAACCTTCTTGATAATACGGCGAACCATCAAGATGCCAAAGAAAGGAGATCTGAACAAATTTGGGAACCACAGAGACATCACAATACTATGGGTACCAGGTAACGTATTCAGCAGAGTGTCAGTGAACTCAATGAAAGATTCAATAGATCCTTAACTTGGAAATCAATGGGCCAGATTTTGTAAGAATCGGTTGCGCACAGACCAAATCGCGACACCACGGATCATCGTTGAACAGTCAAATCAATAGAACTCGTAACCATACATCAAATTCCTTGAATGTGAGAGGGCGCTTGACAGTGTGGAAAGAAGAGCCTTATGGAACCTTGTTCGACACTATGGTGTACATGAGAAAACCGCCGACAATATACGGAATAATTACGATGGACTACATTGCAAAGTGACTGAGAGTCTCAGCTGTTGCCTCATCGATCTGGGTGGACATTCACAACATGTGATGGTACTGCAGATATCGCTTCTCCATCTATGTCAAGCATGGATAGCTCAGCTAGGTTGTTATTCGCATCGAAAGATTGTGAATTTTGATGGAGGTGAAGTATGTCAACATATTTTTTAATGATGTACTTCGATTCAAAATTGAACTTGTCAATGTTTATGGTTTTTATTACACTAACCAATTTAATTCACTCCAATGTTTATCACGCTATATGAGTGTTTTGAAAATGATGAATATTTGAAATGTTCGAAATATGGTTTGAGACAATGAAGATTGATTTCAATTTAGAAAATGTGGTTGGCACAAACCATGTTATATGATGAGATTTCTAGTTGTTTCTGATAATCAGCCATTGTCGTTATCATTGGTTTACAATGGATAGGAAAATGTTATCAGAAATTTGAACCTCTATGTCGACATAAATAAATGAGTGATGACTTCAATCTTCCTGGAATTGAGTTTGATCCATCAACTTTGTGGCTGTGTTTTTGTATGCCTGCTGTTCAACTCGATAAGTCAGCTGCCTCTGAATATATGGTGCTTGATGATGTGCAGCTCAATATCCCAGTTGTTATTATTCACGAGCATTCAATCGATTGTGCCCTGGTGACAGGCAGGAATCTATTGATCTCATTCATGTCGGAATTTTCTTGTAATAGGCACTATGCCATAACTCATTACAGTTTTATCTAAAACATCAAAAGCTCCTTCAACAAAACTACGCATCAATTACAGTGAAATTTGAAATGAAAATGATACGTGAGAACACTGGTGAATGCTGTTTCAACGCGACCATCGTAAGTGTAAGGACAATGATTGGGACAGTGAAGTCTAAATATTCTGAAAACTGCAAAGCGTTCCGTGCAAATCCATGTTATTATTATTCTTCAAGAAAGTCCACTAAACTGGTTGACATGTGAGAACCACTAGAAAATTTCACCACATCAGTTCATTGGTTTATGGAAGTTAAAATATAATTAAATGAGGTTGATATATTTTGTTGACCAGTTCTATCGATACAGCACGATTTTCGTAACAATATGAACTAACGTTGATCATCGAGAGTTGTTCGTACGCTGTTCACCTTATTCGACTGCAATCTTATTTCAAACGTGTTCTGTTAAATAACGTGATCTCATATGATTGGAAAGAGAGAGCTAGATTCAATTTGTATGTTGGAGATGTGTAATTCAGTACTTACCAATCTCACGTTAAGTCAACATAACTCATTTCAGCTGCATGTTTTGGCTAGTCGGAGATTGGTCATGACTTTAAGAATAGGTTTGCACTTAATATTATTTATTTGCAATCATAACATTATTAGTATTTTAATGTACTCAAATTTTGACCTCTGAATCCATGCCATAGTACGTAACAAACTAAATGAGTAAATAATTACGGCAAACCCTGCGGCATTTAGAAAAATATGATCTTGTATGTGGACTGACATGCCAACATAGTATTCCATAGAAATCAGTTAGTACATAAATATAAGTATGAAAGACTTGTGAGGAAAAATATGAAATCTGATCAAATCATATGCTTTCTAATTACATTCACAACTTCTTTGCTGAAAGACAAGAATGGACTTCAAAGTCCGCGTTCACAAGTCGCCTTGCATCAAAAAGAACATATTTCTATGTCAATTAACATGACTTGTTTCGAATTACATCCACACCTTATATTGGTAACATGTGTCAAGGGAACTACTACTGATTTAGACAAGACAACCGTGAGTTAGTAGAATGTTTTCATTCCATCAGATGCAGAAATGAATTGGATTTCAGGGTTTATGTTAGCCTATACAAATCTGTCATATTTGCAGATGAAAACAGAAACTATACCGGAATCATTAGACGGTTTCAGTTCTATTTTCAACAGGTTCATTGATCAACATCACATCATACTTTCTGTGTGAACAGATTATTAAATTGGAGAGTATATTTTATCTCAAGTCATCCGTATGTAAACTGGACATTACTTATTCACCCAACAACCCATGGTTAACTAACATTTGATTAGGAGAACTGGGTGACAACACAATGGTGGTGAATGGTGTGCATTTATTTGTCCTCTAAATTTAAATTTACTGGCAATTAACTTGACGACTAACTCAACCTATGTGACCGAACACCACGTAGTTTGGTGTCTCTAAAACAATTAATAGTACATGCGTTAATAAAGGTAGTGCACTTATTTGTTCTCTAAGGTTACTTCCATTGGATTTTGTCGCAAACATTTAGCCAAATACATGAAATTGTCAAAGTAGCTATGATAAAATGTGAATATAAGGCACGTTATTTAAAAACCTTGAAGATAGACTGTCGAATCCGCTACACTCATCAGAAATAGGACTCCTGCATTTATTTCGAAAACACCTTACATACACTTGAAAACCACGGACCTGTCTTATCTTTTATCCCAACAGACCACACTTGTAATGCAGAATCCACATGAATTGCTATTTCTTGTGCTATAAGAGCATGCTGATTTTTTACACAATCTTGTTTAAAAGGATTGACTTCTTTAGACTCATCACTGGTTATTTCAGTACATTTTCAGGCATATGGTAATGTTCGATGGGCGTTCGTGTTGCCACTGGACTGCACGGGTTCTATGCGTAATCTGTCACATCAAGAGGCAGGAGTTTGTTTGTTTGCAATGCGAATATAATAAAGTTGTAATCAAAATTCCGAGAGAGTATTATTTGAAGGATAGACATTTGATTTACTAAGCTAATGATTTGAAAGACGACCTGCGTGAAAAAATATTTAAAATGTTGTGGATGTTAAGAGTGTTAGGAAGTAGACACTGATGTACGGTAATAATAACCGTGGTGATGAAAGGGACATGGATTAGATTGAGCTTGTCCAAAGAAAAGAAGCTTTGAAAGTAATGAATATTTTAAATTTGCAAAAGATAGCTTTATAGAAGGCACTTCACTGTTGAGTTCTTTCTCAATATTAACTACTTACTGAATGATTAGTTTGAACTTTAAGTTAAAATATCTATTATTAATTCAACATCAATGAACACATAAGTGATTTAATGACGACAGTAACTGCCTTCAAAGCGCGTTTCATCCAACAGATTTAGCATACGTTTGCGCGTGTTTTGGATGGTGAGTGTGATAATCAAGGAACCTGTGAAGATGAAGGGCATGGTGACGTTCGGCTGATAATCATGCAGTAATCATAAACCTCTGTTCAATACTTGTCAGACATTTGTATTTACCTATGCCTCACATCGTGTTTGACAGTGGAAAATCTGGCATAGTTTCAAACAATTCTACACCACTCTGAAATTTTGACTCGGATTATTATGGTTGTTGTTATCTCAAGAAGTGCTTACAAGTAACATTCATTTCATTACAACCCTTGTCAATATGTTATGTGATATATCATTTCCATGTGAGTGATATTTGTTACCGTCTTTCTTTACTCAGAATCAGACACATCGATTTGTAGTGTTAATGATTTTTGGTATATCATAAGTATATACGGATATAAATACATCTAGAATAGGTTCATTCACTGGGATCTACAACAAGAAAACTGGATATCCGACATTTTGCGAATAGTTGTAAGACACATAAGAAGCTCTCCAGTATTTAATCACCAACTCTACTCAATGCTCAGTGTATTTGAAACAATCAAGTCGAACCTTGGTATTTATGCCTTCAAATATATTGTTCATTTCGATAGACAAACTTACTCAATCTCAGTGTCATATAATCTATGCCAAACATTCTTTTCCATTCTTCTGTGTATTTCACTGACCTTATTCGCAGGATTAATGTGGACAATTCTCCCACAATAATTACTCAATCCATCTCGTTGGTTTCGAGTTCAGATAGATAGCAGGTTATCTCTGTTTGTTTTCTACATCCATTTTCGTAGGCAGTAGAACTCAGCAAAACTCCTTAAACATTGCACGATAATCACACAGTTCATGTTGTTGATTTCCAGACTAAGCGTTTTCGAATTACATCGTCAAACCGTTTCCCACACATTTATATATATATATATATCTGTGTTATTTTTATGAACTATCGATTTCTTCGTACTCGATATCTGCCCGATTTTAAATTCTAAATAAAATACGTCCGTTTGTTCTCGCTCAGTTCCATTTGATCTTATTCGCGTTATTTTGCGGATTACTAGTTCTTATAATAATTCAAATCCTTCCAGTCATCACAAAACGTTATTCTAAATCTGCTTGTATATACTTGGTCTTCACTGATAATCGTTGTAATTCCAGTCAGTTTAGTCACGAATGTCCACCAACACACTTTAAATCAGACTAAAAATTACACTTTAACGCGTGTAGAATTGTAATCAGGTGGAGAGAAATCGCGAAACAGAATGAGTACACTTTTTTCTTATGAACTACAGAGTTTGGCGTATTCAAACCCGTAAGCGAACGAAATCGTTTACAACAACACAATCAATCAACACGATTCTCTTGGACATGTCAAATTCCCGTGACTTGTGAGGGTTACTTTGGAGAATGCGATGTAATTGATCATTAATCTTAGGAAATTCAACTCACTTTGAATTTCGTCCCTCAATATGCCTCAATGTCAAAGTGAGCATCAAGATAACTTGTAATAAATAGTGGGAGAAACGCACATCACGAATGGCTTTTACTGATTTCATGTCTACACTGGTTCTTAATTCTTTACGGATATCTCACACATTTTCAGCGTTTTATATTGCGTGACTAGATTTGCGTTCATGTTGTATACCAATGATTGGCAAGAGATTGTTTAATGGAAACGTGCGCAGTTCACATTTCAAGCAATCAATAACTACGAACAGCTTAGTATCAGTAAGAAAGAATGCACCTCAGAAATTGGTAATAATTTATTTGAATACACTGTGTAAATACATATGGTTCAGTATGTGGATGTGATAACTAGCCAAAACGAAGCATACGCACGTTTCGTCGTTCACCTGAAATAAGAACGAAAAAGCATCTTCGAATTCTCCCACATTTTCTGTTCTCAACAAATAGCAACACGAAATCAACTTACGTGGCAGTGTCTCATCGGAGTTGCTTCCAAATACCTGAACTAATATTGACAACATCAACACTGCTCGCAATAAACATTGGATGAGACGCGATTTATAGCTGTTTGTCGACATTGTTCTCTTGCTGATTTCTAATGTTATTGTAGAGTATAAATAGATTTCACTGGTCTTGTTACAAACCAATGATCAGTGAGAGAAATGTGAGTTAACTACTATTGGCCAGTCTGTTTAGGTCAGCCAATTAGTTAGGATTTCGCATTTCAGATTCAGAATCTGTTTGGTGTGACACAAAACAGTTTCTGACCACCTACTAAATTTCTCAGTCACACACACACGTAACACGTTTAGAGAACCACTTACAGGATCACTGAGACTATCAATGTAAGTTAATTAAAGAATATCTAAAATATTGTTTGTTCCATTCCTAAACTGTTGGGAAGCATCTTCGACTAGTCTCATCACTGTCTCACGGAATTACACAAGTGAGATTATTCCGTTTGCCATAATTTGGTACTACGACCGTGTGACGGAATCTTGGTTTGAGATATCGATTTTAATATATATACGATTGTACAGCTTGATAATAAGTTCGTTGAAAAGTGATCTCTTCGCTGAACTCCGTTGTCTTAATCTTAATGTTTAAATGGAAATTATCTGACAATATCGCCGGGTGACCAAAATATCCATTATAATAAGAGAAAATAACTTTTGCATGCTCAGCAATACGCCTTCAATGTTCATTTAAAAAACGAATTACCTCTTGTACTTCCTAGATATACATGATGGATAATTGGACGTAAACTAAGCACAATATGAAAGAACCACTATCTACCACTTTAGAAACTGATAAGCTAGAAGGCAAAATGTGTCATCTGGACATTTTACTACAATGCGTTCATATAGTTTATCGAAAATGAATCATTTCAATCATTCACGGTTTCCATTACAAATGGGCAATAATTTCGTTGGACTTAATTTGTGTTCAATAACATCCAACATTTATTGAGTAAGCAATTTCGTGTCCAACAAATCCATGGCCATCTAAACAACTGATCTGTATTCCCTAATCGTTGCACTCAAGTACTTGCGATGATGACATTTACCACAGTTTCCATGTGCTTATATTGAGTTTTTAAAGTGTCCTCAATTTCATTCAACCGTACTTGATATGTGGAAACATGTGACAGGATAACGTTCGTAAAAGCAACTAATGTGATTGTCTCTATTCTCTCGAAGACATACGCCATGCATCACTCTTAAGAAAAGATTGCGAACTAAGTTCGTCTATTATGGATAATGGTCGTGCAGTTCGCATGTGTGTAACAAATTTTAAAATCAGGAGAGCCGTTTCACACCTAAGATCACAATGATATCTTCATATGCAAACAATCTTGCATAATACACCACCCTTCATCTACACAATGGCGTAAAGAGATCAAATGAATGAAAACGAAGTGTTCTGCACTTCTGTATCCTGAGCACACTATGTTTCGATGTTGCGATAGTTTAGAGCATCTTGTTGCCTGGTTTTACACTGATGTCGAAAACCCAATCACAGCTAAAAAACGGCTATTGTGATTGCAGTTTAGAAAACAGAACGTCTTAATAACCTTTATTCGAAACATATAGAAGTTAATGTTGGGTATCATCTGGAACTCTACCTAAACAATGTGGAAAATGAGAACAATGGTGGAAACACCATCAACAACAAAGTCTGTACCCCTCGCCTATGTTCATGGCCGAAATGTATGCGTTAACAAATAGTGGCAAATGAGCAGCCTTATCTGTATAGTCAGTAACCACACATCACATTTAAGCGACCAAATGCACATCATGATGATTGAACAAAGAAGGTACAATTCAATAAAATACATAGAATTCAAATATACCTAATCCAATCCGACTAAAATTAATGGGGTAAACTGAAATATATTGAACCACAATGAAATTTTCGCGTTCACACGGAACCAAGACAATCATCAGTGAAAATATCCATCTGACATGATTTACAGAGTTGGCAAAGTGTTTTCAGTGTGCCTGACGTTCTGTAAGCTAAGGAACAGTCTATTATTATACTGCTGTGCACATGCAGAATACTAATTCCTTAGAATAACGTAACTGTTATACCTTCCATCTGGCATCGCATTATTCGCGAGGACACAGATGTTTTTCTAAATCAATCCGATATTATTATTTATTCCAGTGAATTTTACAAGTGAATATGTGTTCTAAAAACTGGCTTTATGGAAAAAGGGATTATGTACTTTTAACTGTAGCAATAAAATAGTGAAAAGGTTTGTCTTCTCAGGTCAAATCAGTGAATCTTGAATGCACGGCCATTTATTGATTGAAGAAACAAGTTGTATCTGATAAACATTCTCAGATTCCTCACTCCTATATCTCAGATATGACCTTAAACTATTGTGCACAACATGTTTTGAATAATGAAAGACGATGTAATGAGAAACGATGTTTTCATATGAAAAACACTGCTCATATACAAAAATAACGGAAAGCACATTGATAGTGTCACATGTTTTACACGGTTTCTGAAGATTTCAATATATTTTGGAATTCTCAAAACACTTTTAGTCACGAGAGTGTGGTAATTGCAACACTGCAAGTACCTAATGAATGTTGAGGACACAAAAATTTTAGAGATTGTCCCAGATTCCAAAAGCAACGTAAAGTCAGCAAACACAATTACATGAGAATCTAGGAACTGTATGATTACATTGGCAGGATAAAGTACGACGCATAAGACCAAGTTTCTAGTTCCTGTAGTTTTTCGTGTGAAAACACTAAAGAGTCTAGACGTCGGATGCTGACCACACATATTTCCTTTCGAAATGGATTTCAGGAGGCTATTGACGGATTTCAACACGTCACATCACCATAGTCCCATTGCATCGCAGTCAACGTATATTCACTGTTTGCACATTGAGAGTGATGACATTTTGGACGTGTACTATCGGTGTGAAGAGAAAGCCGCACAGGAGACCAATCGTGAATGAACCGTTGGAGATCTAAATAATGGTGTACACTATAGTCGAGGGCTCTTTAATTGTCCGTCCACACTCCGTGAATGCTTTGATCCCAGTGCATATTGCACTAAGCCTTTCAGGATGCTTCACAGCCATCCCTGTATGGAGAAATAATTAAGGGGAGCCTCCGAGACAACTCCGCCTGTAGCTCTTCTAGAGTTACTGCCGGTCCCAAGCCCGGGTAAAGGAGGAGGGTTGGGCATGGGGTTAGCGTCCCCATCCCGTAGAAAACTAACTCGCTAAAAAAACGCTTACCAGAAAAAATAATTCAAACCATTTTAACTCTGCCCTGAGAGTTAGAAGGTCTTCATTTAGAAGAATTATGACGCTTCATGGTGAAAGCCGAGTTCCTTCGGAAGCCACGAGGCCGATGCCCCTTCTAACAACCAGAGCAAAAATTTTTATAGGTACATGGAACGTTAGAACAATGTGGGAAACCGGGAAGACCAGCCAAATAGCAACGGAAATGAGGAGATACAACTTGGCAGTACTGGGAATCAGCGAAACCCACTGGACCCAAGCTGGACAGAAAAGGCTAGCTACGGGAGAGATGCTGCTATACTCCGGTCACGAAGAGGAAAATGCTCCACACACTCAGGGAGTTGCTCTAATGCTGTCCAAAGTAGCACGAAATGCACTTGTAGGATGGGAATCCCACGGATCCAGAATCATCAAAGCATCATTCAAAACAAAGAAGGAGGGGATCTTAATGAATATTATCCAATGTTATGCACCCACCAATGATAGCAACGACGACATTAAAGATCAATTCTACGAGCGGCTGCAGTCAATCATAGAGAAATGCTCAAGAAAGGACCTCACCATTCTGATGGGAGATCTAAATGCCAAGGTCGGAATAGACAACACTGGATATGAAGATATTATGGGACGACATGGACTGGGAGGAAGAAACGAAAATGGAGAAAGATTTGCAAATCTATGTGCATTCAACAAATTGGTCATAGGAGGCACAATATTTCCACACAAACGTATACACAAGGCTACATGGATCTCACCGGACCACACTACAGAGAACCAGATAGATCATATTTGCATCAACAAAAAATTCCGAAGGACAATGGAAGATGTGAGAACCAGGAGAGGAGCTGACGTAGCTTCAGATCACCACCTAGTTGTAGCCAATTTAAAACTGAAGCTAAAAAAGAACTGGACAAGTGGACAAACAGCACTACAAAGGTTCAATACAGCCTTCCTTCGAGATACTGACAAACTCAATGAATTCAAGATAGCTCTCAACAACAGGTTCCAAGCCTTTCAAGATCTACTGAAGGAAGAAGAAACTACCATGGAGGACAACTGGAAAGGCATCAAAGAAACATTGACTTCAACGTGTCAAGAGGTTCTGGGCCTAAAGAAACACCATCATAAGGAATGGATCTCTATAGAAACACTGGACAAGATCAAAGAAAGGAAGAACAAGAAGACAGCAATTAACAACAGCCGAACACGAGCAGAGAAAGTCCAAGCACAAGCTGAATACATAGAAGCAAACAAGCAAGTGAAGAGGAGCATTAGAGCCGACAGGAAGAAATACGTGGAAGAATTAGCAACGACGGCAGAAAAAGCTGCTAGAGAAGGAAATATGAAACAGCTCTACGATACAACGAAGAAACTATCAGGGAAATACAGTAAACCAGAGAGGCCGGTCAAAGACAAAGAAGGCAAGCCAATCACTGAAATTCAACAACAGCGAAACAGATGGGTAGAATACTTCGAGGAACTCCTGAATAGGCCGGCTCCAATGAATCCACCGGACATCGAAGCAGCACACACAGATCTTCCTATAGATGTCAACCCACCAACGACGGAAGAAATTAGAATGGCCGTCAGACAAATCAAGAACGGGAAAGCAGCAGGACCCGACTGTTACGGGAGAACTGAAGACTTTTGACGGATTAAAACCTTTTATTGTACATTAATAATTTACTGTGCTTTTGGATGTAATTGTTTTACTTAACTTTTGAACTTGTTTGTTTATATCATTATTTCGGACATTTTGGTTTGGTATTTTGGTGCTCCTTTTGTCTTTGGTTTGGTATTTGGGAGTTTTGCTCCGGGAACCTACAAAATTGAAGGTTTGTTTTGTAATTGTTATAATTATTGTTATTAGAACGACATTTGGTCGATTACTTGTGAATTACGAATAAACTTGGTACCTGATTTGGAGTTTTGGTTCTTTTGCCTACTTGGGTTCGTAATTTGCAAGTAGATCGATAGTCCGTACTTCAATAACTGGAACGAGCAAAACTTGGACGTAACATAAAGTTCTTCAATTATTGGTTCTGTGTTCATACCTTGGGTTTTCTGGATATTTTGGGTCCGAATTCCTGGTCTTATTGGTCGATTTCGTTTGGATTAATTCAGATTTGTTTTGGCAATTGATTATTTGGAACAACAAATACGATGGAAACACGGAGTAAAAGGCTGAAGGAAAATGACGAAATGGATGGTAACATTTCTAAAGCTGTTTGTGGTATGTCTGATGTTATTGATGATAAATGTGATGATGTTAGTCTTAATAGTATGTCCTCTAGCCAGCTAAGTACTTCCAGATTAAAGTTAGATAAGGCATTACTGAGGAAAAGGAATTTAGAGAAGAGACTTGAGTTAGAACGGCAACTTAAGATGTTAGATCTACAAGAAGAGGTTGATATCGCTGAACTAGAATGCAAGGCCATCGAGGACGATGGACGATTACCCGTAGATAAATGTGGGATAAATGCTAAAGTGGAAAATTATTTGAATCATGATACTGGTGTAATAATCATCCAGGGAAGGTCTGTAACATCTCAAATGTCGATTGGGTTGAGGAACTGAAGGACACGTTACATACCATGGTTAGTAACATGGTTTTACCTAAGATCGATATGATGTACTTTGATGGGCAACCAGGTCAGTATTACCGTTTCATTAGTCAGTTTAATAGCCTTATAGAGAGTAAATTGTCAGATAAGGGCCAATTGTTGTCGTATTTGTTATACTATTGTAAGGGAAAGGCTAGGACAGCTATTGAAGCCTGTATTTCATTGCCCATTCATTTGGGTTATGATAGAGCTAAACAGATTTTGTATGACCTGTTTGGTAAGGAACACCTTGTTGCTCGCGACATGATTACTGAGTTATTTAACCACAAATCTGTTGAAGGATCAGCCGATGGCTTAACTGACTTTGCAATTAAGCTACGTAATGTATGCATAACATTGAAGGAAATGGGGTATATGTCTGATATGAATTCTCCCGCTAATTTGGAAAGAATTGTGTCGTGTTTACCACTAGAATTACAGAATAAGTGGGTGGAAGTTGCCGATAAGATCATGATGACCGGAAGGGAGCCGATCTATGAAGAATTTGTGATCTTTGTAGAAGAAAGAGCCAGGATTTCTCGAACACGTTTCGGTAGATTGGCACATTGTAACTCAAAGTTCAGTAAAGGTAATTATGAAGGCAAAGTTGATAAAAGATCGCGTTTTAATGTAGTTAAGCTGGAACCAAGCAACTCATTCACCGCTCTCAGTTGCGGAATCTGCTTTGCTGATCACAAAGAGACAGATTGTACGAAGTTATTGAAAATGAATGTTACCGAAAGAAGACACGAAGTGAGAAGACGTGGTCTATGTTACCTGTGTTTAAGGAAGGGTCACATAGCGAAGTCATGCGACTCGGATATCAAGTGTGACGTTGGTAATTGCAAGGCTCTGCATAATTCATTGCTACATATTGATAGTATTAATAACCGTGTAGTGAACTTAGTAAAGGACTGGAACTCGTCGAAGGTTTGTTTGGGTTTTATTCCGGTCAGGCTGTATGGTCCAAATGGAACTTTAGAAACTTACGCCCTTCTTGATAGTGGATCGGATACTTCTCTTGTATGTGAAGAGATAATTAATCATTTGGGTCTCAAGGGTAAGGAGACTTCGATAAAGGTGACTACCGTGAATGGAACCACTACTTGTGAATGTCAGGAAGTAAATTTAGAGATATTTTCATTAGATGAACGGGGTTACGTGAAGATCAACAAGGCTTATACGACCAAGAAGCTTCCGATCGATTATGTTGAACCTTTAACCGAGGAACAGCTGGGTTCGTGGGAGCATTTGAAAGACATAGCCCTTCCGACGTTGCAAAGTAATCTAGTGGGAGTGTTGATTGGGTGTGACACTCCAAACGCACATTGGGTTCTGGAACAACGTCTGGGAGACCGGGAACATCCATTTGGTATGCGTACGCCCCTCGGTTGGATGGTTTTAGGTCCCAGGGAGTCTTATAGGTCCGTAAATACAGTACAGCGTTGTCATTCGCATGGTGTTTCACCGGATCTAGAAGGACTATATAGTCATGAGTTCGAGGAGGGAGAACATATTGGTAAACATGGTTCACTTGAATCAAAGGTCTATGTAACAGGGGAACTAAATGAAGAAATGTGTTTGGAAGATTCACTTAATAGACGGCAATACAATGTTAGTGTTGATGGGTCTCGTAATGAATCCTATGGAAAGGTGGTAGACACTTCATCTGTATTTACGAAGGATCTGATGTCTCTATTGAATTTACGTGACAACACTCTATGTGGTGACAGGTATTCTAAGAGATGGAAGCAAGCGAATTACTTGGCACAGGTATTTTGGAAACGTTGGTCTAAAGAATATGTTTCGCTGTTGCAACGTAAAAATAAATGGCCCTTAGGTCTAGTGCAGAGAGTGTTACCAAGTAGGGATAGATTAGTGAGGCAGGTAGAATTGAGGACAGGAAAAGGGATCCTAGTAAGAGATATTGGAAAACTGTGTCTTCTTGAAGCCGTAGATGGTAGGTAGCTACTCGGATCCCTAGGCGTACTGGTGTAAGTCCTAGGGATCACGAGATTGTTGGTGTATTGAGTGTTTGTTGTTGATTGTTTGTGATGCATAAACTTGGATTCTTGTTACCTATTTATTTGTCTGTGAAAAGAACCAAGGTTCTTTTGGTCGGGAGTGTTACGGGAGAACTGAAGACTTTTGACGGATTAAAACCTTTTATTGTACATTAATAATTTACTGTGCTTTTGGATGTAATTGTTTTACTTAACTTTTGAACTTGTTTGTTTATATCATTATTTCGGACATTTTGGTTTGGTTTTTTGGTGCTCCTTTTGTCTTTGGTTTGGTATTTGGGAGTTTTGCTCCGGGAACCTACAAAATTGAAGGTTTGTTTTGTAATTGTTATAATTATTGTTATTAGAACGACATTTGGTCGATTATTTGTGAATTACGAATAAACTTGGTACCTGATTTGGAGTTTTGGTTCTTTTGCCTACTTGGGTTCGTAATTTGCAAGTAGATCGATAGTCCGTACTTCAATAACTGGAACGAGCAAAACTTGGACGTAACACCGACAACATACCAGCTGAAGCACTGAAATCAGACGTCGAAGTAACCACAAGCATGCTTTACCCTCTATTCAAAAAGATTTGGGAGGAGGAACAAGTGCCAATGGACTGGAAAGAAGGACACCTCATCAAGATTCCAAAGAAAGGAGATCTGAGCAAATGTGAAAACTACAGAGGCATTACACTGCTGTCAATACCAGGGAAAGTCTTCAACAGAGTGTTGCTGAACCGGATGAAGGATGCAGTAGATGCCCAACTTCGAGATCAACAAGCTGGATTCCGTAAGGATCGGTCGTGCACAGACCAAGTTGCAACACTACGGATCATCGTCGAACAATCAGTTGAGTGGAACTCGTCACTATACATCAACTTCATTGATTATGAAAAGGCATTCGACAGTGTAGATAGGAGGACATTATGGAAACCTCTTCGACACTACGGAGTTCCTGAGAAGATTGTCAATATTATCCGGAACTCATACGACGGACTACAGTGCAAAGTAGTGCATGGAGGACAGGTGACAGATGCATTCCAAGTAAAGACCGGAGTCAGACAAGGCTGTTTACTCTCTCCCTTCCTCTTTCTTCTGGTGGTCGACTGGATTATGAAGACCTCGACATCTGAAGGAAAACACGGAATACAATGGACAGCTCAGAGCCAATTAGACGAACTGGACTTCGCAGATGACCTAGCCCTCCTATCACGTACACACGAACAGATGGAGATGAAGACAGCCAGTGTAGCAGCAGTCTCTGCATCAGTAGGCCTCAGCATACACAAAGGGAAAACCAAGGTCCTCAAATTCAAAGCGGAGAACAGCAATCCAATCACCCTTGATGGCGAAACTCTGGAAGATGTAGAATCCTTCACATATCTGGGAAGCATCGTCGATAGACATGGAGGTTCAGATGTAGACGTAAAGGCGAGGATTGGCAAAGCAAGGGCCGCATTCCTACAATTGAAGAACATATGGAACTCAAAGCAACTTTCAACCAATATCAAAGTGAGAATCTTCAATACGAACGTCAAGGCAATTCTACTATATGGAGCTGAAACTTGGAGAACTACAACAACCAGAATCAAGAAAGTACAAGTATTTATAAATAGCTGTCTACGCAAGATACTCAACATCCATTGGCCGGATACCATCAGCAATAGCCTTCTGTGGGAGAGAACAAACCAACTTCCAGCTGAAGAGGAAATTAGGAAAAGACGATGGAAATGGATAGGACATACATTACGCAAATCGTCAAACTGCATCACGAGGCAAGCTCTAACTTGGAATCCTGAAGGGAAGCGGAAAAGAGGAAGGCCAAAGAACACATTACGTCGGATAATAGAAGCAGATATGAAAAGGATGAATTACAACTGGAAGGAGCTGGAAAGGATTGCCCAGGACAGGGTTGGATGGAGAATGCTGGTGAGCGACCTATGCTCCTTCACGAGGAGTAACAGGTGTAAGTAAGTAAGTAGTCCGAGACGATAAGCGGAAAAGCATCGCAGGCCAGGGAACGACAGTGAAACAAGCCGCAAGAGAAGGACGTCTGAGACGATTATTAGTGAATTATAATAAACCAGAGAGACCAGCTGAGAACAAGTAATTCGAGCTAGTCACTGGTTTAGAAGAACGGCGAAGCGGGTGGATAGAACACTTTGAGGAACTCTTGGGTGGCCCAGTCACACTGAACTTACTGAACATCGACGCAGAGCCTGGAGACCTACGCGTTGATGTTACTCCACCAACGATCAGAGTGAAGATGGTCATCGTACAAATCAAGTTCGAAAAAGCAGAAGGACTTGGCAGTATACCAGCAAAAGCACCAAGGTTTGACAAAAACAACTGCAGACATGATCCACAATCTAGGAGGTGGAACAAGTCTCAACCTTCTTGATAATACGGCGAACCATCAAGATGCCAAAGAAAGGAGATCTGAACAAATTTGGGAACCACAGAGACATCACAATACTATGGGTACCAGGTAACGTATTCAGCAGAGTGTCAGTGAACTCAATGAAAGATTCAATAGATCCTTAACTTGGAAATCAATGGGCCAGATTTTGTAAGAATCGGTTGCGCACAGACCAAATCGCGACACCACGGATCATCGTTGAACAGTCAAATCAATAGAACTCGTAACCATACATCAAATTCCTTGAATGTGAGAGGGCGCTTGACAGTGTGGAAAGAAGAGCCTTATGGAACCTTGTTCGACACTATGGTGTACATGAGAAAACCGCCGACAATATACGGAATAATTACGATGGACTACATTGCAAAGTGACTGAGAGTCTCAGCTGTTGCCTCATCGATCTGGGTGGACATTCACAACATGTGATGGTACTGCAGATATCGCTTCTCCATCTATGTCAAGCATGGATAGCTCAGCTAGGTTGTTATTCGCATCGAAAGATTGTGAATTTTGATGGAGGTGAAGTATGTCAACATATTTTTTAATGATGTACTTCGATTCAAAATTGAACTTGTCAATGTTTATGGTTTTTATTACACTAACCAATTTAATTCACTCCAATGTTTATCACGCTATATGAGTGTTTTGAAAATGATGAATATTTGAAATGTTCGAAATATGGTTTGAGACAATGAAGATTGATTTCAATTTAGAAAATGTGGTTGGCACAAACCATGTTATATGATGAGATTTCTAGTTGTTTCTGATAATCAGCCATTGTCGTTATCATTGGTTTACAATGGATAGGAAAATGTTATCAGAAATTTGAACCTCTATGTCGACATAAATAAATGAGTGATGACTTCAATCTTCCTGGAATTGAGTTTGATCCATCAACTTTGTGGCTGTGTTTTTGTATGCCTGCTGTTCAACTCGATAAGTCAGCTGCCTCTGAATATATGGTGCTTGATGATGTGCAGCTCAATATCCCAGTTGTTATTATTCACGAGCATTCAATCGATTGTGCCCTGGTGACAGGCAGGAATCTATTGATCTCATTCATGTCGGAATTTTCTTGTAATAGGCACTATGCCATAACTCATTACAGTTTTATCTAAAACATCAAAAGCTCCTTCAACAAAACTACGCATCAATTACAGTGAAATTTGAAATGAAAATGATACGTGAGAACACTGGTGAATGCTGTTTCAACGCGACCATCGTAAGTGTAAGGACAATGATTGGGACAGTGAAGTCTAAATATTCTGAAAACTGCAAAGCGTTCCGTGCAAATCCATGTTATTATTATTCTTCAAGAAAGTCCACTAAACTGGTTGACATGTGAGAACCACTAGAAAATTTCACCACATCAGTTCATTGGTTTATGGAAGTTAAAATATAATTAAATGAGGTTGATATATTTTGTTGACCAGTTCTATCGATACAGCACGATTTTCGTAACAATATGAACTAACGTTGATCATCGAGAGTTGTTCGTACGCTGTTCACCTTATTCGACTGCAATCTTATTTCAAACGTGTTCTGTTAAATAACGTGATCTCATATGATTGGAAAGAGAGAGCTAGATTCAATTTGTATGTTGGAGATGTGTAATTCAGTACTTACCAATCTCACGTTAAGTCAACATAACTCATTTCAGCTGCATGTTTTGGCTAGTCGGAGATTGGTCATGACTTTAAGAATAGGTTTGCACTTAATATTATTTATTTGCAATCATAACATTATTAGTATTTTAATGTACTCAAATTTTGACCTCTGAATCCATGCCATAGTACGTAACAAACTAAATGAGTAAATAATTACGGCAAACCCTGCGGCATTTAGAAAAATATGATCTTGTATGTGGACTGACATGCCAACATAGTATTCCATAGAAATCAGTTAGTACATAAATATAAGTATGAAAGACTTGTGAGGAAAAATATGAAATCTGATCAAATCATATGCTTTCTAATTACATTCACAACTTCTTTGCTGAAAGACAAGAATGGACTTCAAAGTCCGCGTTCACAAGTCGCCTTGCATCAAAAAGAACATATTTCTATGTCAATTAACATGACTTGTTTCGAATTACATCCACACCTTATATTGGTAACATGTGTCAAGGGAACTACTACTGATTTAGACAAGACAACCGTGAGTTAGTAGAATGTTTTCATTCCATCAGATGCAGAAATGAATTGGATTTCAGGGTTTATGTTAGCCTATACAAATCTGTCATATTTGCAGATGAAAACAGAAACTATACCGGAATCATTAGACGGTTTCAGTTCTATTTTCAACAGGTTCATTGATCAACATCACATCATACTTTCTGTGTGAACAGATTATTAAATTGGAGAGTATATTTTATCTCAAGTCATCCGTATGTAAACTGGACATTACTTATTCACCCAACAACCCATGGTTAACTAACATTTGATTAGGAGAACTGGGTGACAACACAATGGTGGTGAATGGTGTGCATTTATTTGTCCTCTAAATTTAAATTTACTGGCAATTAACTTGACGACTAACTCAACCTATGTGACCGAACACCACGTAGTTTGGTGTCTCTAAAACAATTAATAGTACATGCGTTAATAAAGGTAGTGCACTTATTTGTTCTCTAAGGTTACTTCCATTGGATTTTGTCGCAAACATTTAGCCAAATACATGAAATTGTCAAAGTAGCTATGATAAAATGTGAATATAAGGCACGTTATTTAAAAACCTTGAAGATAGACTGTCGAATCCGCTACACTCATCAGAAATAGGACTCCTGCATTTATTTCGAAAACACCTTACATACACTTGAAAACCACGGACCTGTCTTATCTTTTATCCCAACAGACCACACTTGTAATGCAGAATCCACATGAATTGCTATTTCTTGTGCTATAAGAGCATGCTGATTTTTTACACAATCTTGTTTAAAAGGATTGACTTCTTTAGACTCATCACTGGTTATTTCAGTACATTTTCAGGCATATGGTAATGTTCGATGGGCGTTCGTGTTGCCACTGGACTGCACGGGTTCTATGCGTAATCTGTCACATCAAGAGGCAGGAGTTTGTTTGTTTGCAATGCGAATATAATAAAGTTGTAATCAAAATTCCGAGAGAGTATTATTTGAAGGATAGACATTTGATTTACTAAGCTAATGATTTGAAAGACGACCTGCGTGAAAAAATATTTAAAATGTTGTGGATGTTAAGAGTGTTAGGAAGTAGACACTGATGTACGGTAATAATAACCGTGGTGATGAAAGGGACATGGATTAGATTGAGCTTGTCCAAAGAAAAGAAGCTTTGAAAGTAATGAATATTTTAAATTTGCAAAAGATAGCTTTATAGAAGGCACTTCACTGTTGAGTTCTTTCTCAATATTAACTACTTACTGAATGATTAGTTTGAACTTTAAGTTAAAATATCTATTATTAATTCAACATCAATGAACACATAAGTGATTTAATGACGACAGTAACTGCCTTCAAAGCGCGTTTCATCAAAGAACTAGTAATCCGCAAAATAACGCGAATAAGATCAAATGGAACTAAGCGAGAACAAACGAACGTATTATATTTCGAATAAAAAATCGGGCAGATATCGAGTACGAAGAAGTCATTATTTCATACAAATACTACAGTGATATATATATATAGAGAGAGAGAGGGAGAGATGTGTGGGAAACGGTTTGACGATGGAATTCGAAAACGCTTAGTCTGGAAATCAACAACATGAACTGTGTGATTATCGTGCAATGTTTAATGAGTTTTGCTGAGTTCTACTGCCTACGAAAATGGATGTAGAAAACAAACAGAGATAACCTGCTATCTATCTGAACTCGAAACCAACGAGATGGATTGAGTAATTATTGTGGGAGAATTGTCCACATTAATCCTGCGAATAAGGTCAGTGAAATACACAGAAGAATGGAAAAGAATGTTTGGCATAGATTATATGACACTGAGATTGAGTAAGTTTGTCTATCGAAATGAACAATATATTTGAAGGCATAAATACCAAGGTTCGACTTGATTGTTTCAAATACACTGAGCATTGAGTAGAGTTGGTGATTAAATACTGGAGAGCTTCTTATGTGTCTTACAACTATTCGCAAAATGTCGGATATCCAGTTTTCTTGTTGTAGATCCCAGTGAATGAACCTATTCTAGATGTATTTATATCCGTATATACTTATGATATACCAAAAATCATTAACACTACAAATCGATGTGTCTGATTCTGAGTAAAGAAAGACGGTAACAAATATCACTCACATGGAAATGATATATCACATAACATATTGACAACGGTTGTAATGAAATGAATGTTACTTGTAAGCACTTCTTGAGATAACAACAACCATAATAATCCGAGTCAAAATTTCAGAGTGGTGTAGAATTGTTTGAAACTATGCCAGATTTTCCACTGTCAAACACGATGTGAGGCATAGGTAAATACAAATGTCTGACAAGTATTGAACAGAGGTTTATGATTACTGCATGATTATCAGCCGAACGTCACCATGCCCTTCATCTTCACAGGTTCCTTGATTATCACACTCACCATCCAAAACACGCGCAAACGTATGCTAAATCTGTTGGATGAAACGCGCTTTGAAGGCAGTTACTGTCGTCATTAAATCACTTATGTGTTCATTGATGTTGAATTAATAATAGATATTTTAACTTAAAGTTCAAACTAATCATTCAGTAAGTAGTTAATATTGAGAAAGAACTCAACAGTGAAGTGCCTTCTATAAAGCTATCTTTTGCAAATTTAAAATATTCATTACTTTCAAAGCTTCTTTTCTTTGGACAAGCTCAATCTAATCCATGTCCCTTTCATCACCACGGTTATTATTACCGTACATCAGTGTCTACTTCCTAACACTCTTAACATCCACAACATTTTAAATATTTTTTCACGCAGGTCGTCTTTCAAATCATTAGCTTAGTAAATCAAATGTCTATCCTTCAAATAATACTCTCTCGGAATTTTGATTACAACTTTATTATATTCGCATTGCAAACAAACAAACTCCTGCCTCTTGATGTGACAGATTACGCATAGAACCCGTGCAGTCCAGTGGCAACACGAACGCCCATCGAACATTACCATATGCCTGAAAATGTACTGAAATAACCAGTGATGAGTCTAAAGAAGTCAATCCTTTTAAACAAGATTGTGTAAAAAATCAGCATGCTCTTATAGCACAAGAAATAGCAATTCATGTGGATTCTGCATTACAAGTGTGGTCTGTTGGGATAAAAGATAAGACAGGTCCGTGGTTTTCAAGTGTATGTAAGGTGTTTTCGAAATAAATGCAGGAGTCCTATTTCTGATGAGTGTAGCGGATTCGACAGTCTATCTTCAAGGTTTTTAAATAACGTGCCTTATATTCACATTTTATCATAGCTACTTTGACAATTTCATGTATTTGGCTAAATGTTTGCGACAAAATCCAATGGAAGTAACCTTAGAGAACAAATAAGTGCACTACCTTTATTAACGCATGTACTATTAATTGTTTTAGAGACACCAAACTACGTGGTGTTCGGTCACATAGGTTGAGTTAGTCGTCAAGTTAATTGCCAGTAAATTTAAATTTAGAGGACAAATAAATGCACACCATTCACCACCATTGTGTTGTCACCCAGTTCTCCTAATCAAATGTTAGTTAACCATGGGTTGTTGGGTGAATAAGTAATGTCCAGTTTACATACGGATGACTTGAGATAAAATATACTCTCCAATTTAATAATCTGTTCACACAGAAAGTATGATGTGATGTTGATCAATGAACCTGTTGAAAATAGAACTGAAACCGTCTAATGATTCCGGTATAGTTTCTGTTTTCATCTGCAAATATGACAGATTTGTATAGGCTAACATAAACCCTGAAATCCAATTCATTTCTGCATCTGATGGAATGGAAACATTCTACTAACTCACGGTTGTCTTGTCTAAATCAGTAGTAGTTCCCTTGACACATGTGGCGGCTCGATTCGACCTGACTCCAGTTAAGATGTTTGCTATCGCTTATTCTCCGAGCAGAGAAACTCCAAGCACAAGCTGAATACATAGAAGCAAACAAGCAAGTGAAGAGGAGCATTAGAGCCGACAGGAAGAAATACGTGGAAGAATTAGCAACGACGGCAGAAAAAGCTGCTAGAGAAGGAAATATGAAACAGCTCTACGATACAACGAAGAAACTATCAGGGAAATACAGTAAACCAGAGAGGCCGGTCAAAGACAAAGAAGGCAAGCCAATCACTGAAATTCAACAACAGCGAAACAGATGGGTAGAATACTTCGAGGAACTCCTGAATAGGCCGGCTCCAATGAATCCACCGAACATCGAAGCAGCACACACAGATCTTCCTATAGATGTCAACCCACCAACGACGGAAGAAATTAGAATGGCCGTCAGACAAATCAAGAACGGGAAAGCAGCAGGACCCGACAACATACCAGCTGAAGCACTGAAATCAGACGTCGAAGTAACCACAAGCATGCTTTACCCTCTATTCAAAAAGATTTGGGAGGAGGAACAAGTGCCAATGGACTGGAAAGAAGGACACCTCATCAAGATTCCAAAGAAAGGAGATCTGAGCAAATGTGAAAACTACAGAGGCATTACACTACTGTCAATACCAGGGAAAGTCTTCAACAGAGTGTTGCTGAACCGGATGAAGGATGCAGTAGATGCCCAACTTCGAGATCAACAAGCTGGATTCCGTAAGGATCGGTCGTGCACAGACCAAATTGCAACACTACGGATCATCGTCGAACAATCAGTTGAGTGGAACTCGTCACTATACATCAACTTCATTGATTATGAAAAGGCATTCGACAGTGTAGATAGGAGGACATTATGGAAACTTCTTCGACACTACGGAGTTCCTGAGAAGATTGTCAATATTATCCGGAACTCATACGACGGACTACAGTGCAAAGTAGTGCATGGAGGACAGCTGACAGATGCATTCCAAGTAAGGACCGGAGTCAGACAAGGCTGTTTACTCTCTCCCTTCCTCTTTCTTCTGGTGGTCGACTGGATTATGAAGACCTCGACATCTGAAGGAAAACACGGAATACAATGGACAGCTCAGAACCAATTAGACGATCTGGACTTCGCAGATGACCTAGCCCTCCTATCACGTACACACGAACAGATGCAGATGAAGACAGCCAGTGTAGCAGCAGTCTCTGCATCAGTAGGCCTCAGCATACACAAAGGGAAAACCAAGGTCCTCAAATTCAAAGCGGAGAACAGCAATCCAATCACCCTTGATGGCGAAACTCTGGAAGATGTAGAATCCTTCACATATCTGGGAAGCATCGTCGATAGACATGGAGGTTCAGATGCAGACGTAAAGGCGAGGATTGGCAAAGCAAGGGCCGCATTCCTACAATTGAAGAACATATGGAACTCAAAACAACTTTCAACCAATATCAAAGTGAGAATCTTCAATACGAACGTCAAGGCAATTCTACTATATGGAGCTGAAACTTGGAGAACTACAACAACCACAATCAAGAAAGTACAAGTATTTATAAATAGCTGTCTACGCAAGATACTCAACATCCATTGGCCGGATACCATCAGCAATAGCCTTCTGTGGGAGAGAACAAACCAACTTCCAGCTGAAGAGGAAATTAGGAAAAGACGATGGAAATGGATAGGACATACATTACGCAAATCGTCAAACTGCATCACGAGGCAAGCTCTAACTTGGAATCCTGAAGGGAAGCGGAAAAGAGGAAGGCCAAAGAACACATTACGTCGGATAATAGAAGCAGATATGAAAAGGATGAATTACAACTGGAAGGAGCTGGAAAGGATTGCCCAGGACAGGGTTGGATGGAGAATGCTGGTGAGCGACCTATGCTCCTTCACGAGGAGTAACAGGTGTAAGTAAGTAAGTAAGTAAGTATCGCTTATTCTCGTTTATCATCGTCGACTTAAATCGCGTTATCCAATAACGGAATTAAATAAGTCGAATAACGAGAATTGATTTGAGAATACATATATTTCGTACATGAAGTGAATGAAGCACAGCAAAGCAAAAATTACACGTATGGAAGATGGCTGGGAAGCCAACTCCATTTTAGTCAAGCATTCCTCAATATTTATAGTCAGACAAAATATACAGACATGTGATTAATGAAATAAGAAGGGCACACACATATACGCTCATATAAAAGCAGTCAAGACTGACAAGCGAATAATTGACAAGGTCAAAACATGACTCAAGTAGAACGAATAGAATGGAATGTCCGAAAGCTAAAATAAGGTATATGGTCCTGGCATAATAACTGACACTACAGATTTGATCAGATTTCATATTTTTCCTCACAAGTCTTTCATACTTATATTTATGTACTAACTGATTTCTATGGAATACTATGTTGGCATGTCAGTCCACATACAAGTTCATATTTTTCTAGATGCCACAGGGTTTGCCGTAATTATTTACTCATTTAGTTTGTTACGTACTATGGCATGGATTCAGAGGTCAAAATTTGAGTACATTAAAATACTAATAATGTTATGATTGCAAATAAATAATATTAAGTGCAAACCTATTCTTAAAGTCATGACCAATCTCCGACTAGCCAAAACATGCAGCTGAAATGAGTTATGTTGACTTAACGTGAGATTGGTAAGTACTGAATTACACATCTCCAACATACAAATTGAATCTAGCTCTCTCTTTCCAATCATATGAGATCACGTTATTTAACAGAACACGTTTGAAATAAGATTGCAGTCGAATAAGGTGAACAGCGTACGAACAACTCTCGATGATCAACGTTAGTTCATATTGTTACGAAAATCGTGCTGTATCGATAGAACTGGTCAACAAAATATATCAACCTCATTTAATTATATTTTAACTTCCATAAACCAATGAACTGATGTGGTGAAATTTTCTAGTGGTTCTCACATGTCAACCAGTTTAGTGGACTTTCTTGAAGAATAATAATAACATGGATTTGCACGGAACGCTTTGCAGTTTTCAGAATATTTAGACTTCACTGTCCCAATCATTGTCCTTACACTTACGATGGTCGCGTTGAAACAGCATTCACCAGTGTTCTCACGTATCATTTTCATTTCAAATTTCACTGTAATTGATGCGTAGTTTTGTTGAAGGAGCTTTTGATGTTTTAGATAAAACTGTAATGAGTTATGGCATAGTGCCTATTACAAGAAAATTCCGACATGAATGAGATCAATAGATTCCTGCCTGTCACCAGGGCACAATCGATTGAATGCTCGTGAATAATAACAACTGGGATATTGAGCTGCACATCATCAAGCACCATATATTCAGAGGCAGCTGACTTATCGAGTTGAACAGCAGGCATACAAAAACACAGCCACAAAGTTGATGGATCAAACTCAATTCCAGGAAGATTGAAGTCATCACTCATTTATTTATGTCGACATAGAGGTTCAAATTTCTGATAACATTTTCCTATCCATTGTAAACCAATGATAACGACAATGGCTGATTATCAGAAACAACTAGAAATCTCATCATATAACATGGTTTGTGCCAACCACATTTTCTAAATTGAAATCAATCTTCATTGTCTCAAACCATATTTCGAACATTTCAAATATTCATCATTTTCAAAACACTCATATAGCGTGATAAACATTGGAGTGAATTAAATTGGTTAGTTTAATAAAAACTAAAAACATTGACATGTTCAATTTTGAATCGAAGTACATCAATAAAAAATATGTTGACATACTTCACCTCCATCAAAATTCACAATCTTTCGATGCGAATAACAACATGCTAGTCGGTATGAATCTAAAGAACACGATATGCAACCGTGGTGTTGGCCATCACACATCGTAAATATTCACATCACCACAATGACTGGCAAGTTCGGGTAACCTAGTCCTCTACAAATTACGACCTTTGAGTCTCCACACCTGGTGGCGTTGAACTCTCAAAACCGACACGACCTAGCTGAGCTATCCACGCTTGACATAGATGGAGAAGCGATATCTGCAGTACCATCACATGTTGTGAATGTCCACCCAGATCGATGAGGCAACAGCTGAGACTCTCAGTCACTTTGCAATGTAGTCCATCGTAATTATTCCGTACATTGTCGACGGTTTTCTCATGTACACCATAGTGTCGAACAAGGTTCCATAAGGCTCTTCTTTCCACACTGTCAAGCGCCCTCTCACATTCAAGGAATTTGATGTATGGTTACGAGTTCTATTGATTTGACTGTTCAACGATGATCCGTGGTGTCGCGATTTGGTCTGTGCGCAACCGATTCTTACAAAATCTGGCCCATTGATTTCCAAGTTAAGGATCTATTGAATCTTTCATTGAGTTCACTGACACTCTGCTGAATACGTTACCTGGTACCCATAGTATTGTGATGTCTCTGTGGTTCCCAAATTTGTTCAGATCTCCTTTCTTTGGCATCTTGATGGTTCGCCGTATTATCAAGAAGGTTGAGACTTGTTCCACCTCCTAGATTGTGGATCATGTCTGCAGTTGTTTTTGTCAAACCTTGGTGCTTTTGCTGGTATACTGCCAAGTCCTTCTGCTTTTTCGAACTTGATTTGTACGATGACCATCTTCACTCTGATCGTTGGTGGAGTAACATCAACGCGTAGGTCTCCAGGCTCTGCGTCGATGTTCAGTAAGTTCAGTGTGACTGGGCCACCCAAGAGTTCCTCAAAGTGTTCTATCCACCCGCTTCGCCGTTCTTCTAAACCAGTGACTAGCTCGAATTACTTGTTCTCAGCTGGTCTCTCTGGTTTATTATAATTCACTAATAATCGTCTCAGACGTCCTTCTCTTGCGGCTTGTTTCACTGTCGTTCCCTGGCCTGCGATGCTTTTCCGCTTATCGTCTCGGAGGCTCCACTTAATTATTTCTCCATACAGGGATGGCTATGAATCATCCTGAAAGGCTTAGTGCAATATGCACTGGGATCAAAGCATTCACGGAGTGTGGACGGACAATTAAAGAGCCTTCGACTATAGTGTACACCATTATTTAGATCTCCAACGGTTCATTCACGATTGGTCTCCTGTGCGGCTTTCTCTTCACACCGATAGTACACGTCCAAAATGTCATCACTCTCAATGTGCAAACAGTGAATATACGTTGACTGCGATGCAATGGGACTATGGTGATGTGACGTGTTGAAATCCGACAATAGCCTCCTGAAATCCATTTCAAAACAAAATATGTGTCTTAAGTTAGCAAAAGCCGGAGATGTTAAGCGAGTGCAACATGCCAGCATGGCAAATTACGGGCGTGACCGTTTTAAATTATCGAAAATGACAGAAGATCAGTTCATTTGTCTCGTTTTAGCATGCAGCTTGCAGTCACTTGAAGATGTTGATACCAGAACCAGAATTCTGAGTAAAATTAAACAATGTCCAAATATAACGTCACAAGAAATGATTAGTGAATGTCAGAGGTTGGTAAACTTAGAACATGACATTTCTGTGGCTGAAAACAGTGGTCGGCAACCATACGTACAGGTAATATATAGACAAAAAGATTCCTTTGTACAAAAAAGGCAATTCAAACAAACATCCTCCATCCTTGTGCTGGTTATGTGGTGAGCGACATTACAAGATGTTTTGTCCACATAAAAGCTACGATTGCACTAAATGTCCGCATTAGGGACATAAGGAATCCCGCTGCGAAAGGAAGATGTGACGTTGTCCACCGCGAATTTGTTCCAAGGGACATAAACCACATGCATCAACCAGTGAAACAGTTATAGCACACATACAAATAGAACATAGTCGACGAAAATATGTGTCCACCGAGGTTGACGGTCACTTTGCTTGCCTGAATTTCGATACTGCTTCTAACATCATGCTCATTAGCTGAACGGCCTGTCAGCATATTGGGAAACCCTAGCTGCTCCCAACAACCCAGTTAGCTCATAGTGCATCCAGAGGGAGTTTAAATATTGTTGGAGAAGTATGCTGTACGTTTTCAGAAGGAAATGAGAAAAAGAATGCGACATTATACCTGACAGATAGTCCAGAACTCGAGTTGCTGTGTCTAGATCTAATAGAAACACTACAACTAGCAAACCACCCCTTTAATCAAACATACAGTCGCTTGAAAACCAACAAACAGGCGGAGAAGAATTTCAGGAACGTTGTTTCGGAGAAACCTGGTCAAACACGCATAGAGGTTTGTTCTGATATAACAAACATCCTTTTTTGAGTAAAGATCGCCCCTTCAGCCTTTCGACAAGTTATGGATACTACGCTGCAGGATATTCCTGATACTGTGGCCTATCTCGATGATATACTAATCGTGGGTACGGACTACAGTGACTTAGAAAAGAAGGTGGATATGGTTTTCAGACTCAGAGCAGATTATGGTCCTAGATTACGTGCTGAGAAATGTGATTTCTACATGGAGCAGGTTCGCTGTTGGCAAAAGTAGAAGAAAACCTGATCCAGAAAACATCAAGGCTACCAAAAACACGCTTCTACGGATAGATATATCAACTTTACGTTCCTTCTTGGGAATGGTTGATCATCATATTTTTCCTCCAGATCTGCATTGTCTTCATGATCTGAATCGGTTACTTAAAAAGGATACTAGATGGATCTGGCCAACAAAATGCCAAGAAGCATTCCTAAAACTAAAACAGCTCCTATCATCGAAAATTCTGCTTACACACTATGATCCAGTTCTTTCAAATGTGGTCTCAGCAAATGCGTTAAATTGCGGAATAGGAGGAGTTGTGGAGACATGCCTGACAAGCTTATTTTGTAAATGGTTTTTAATGTTATTTGTATTTATTTTGCCAATTTTTCACTGTATGTACATTTATCACTGAATGACTGTACGTGTTGTTTAAGTGAATGACATTGAACACACTTTCCTTTGTGTAACTTACATAGCATGACATACTTTTGATTGCTGACAAATACATTGTTGCACACCTGTATACTTCGTTCTACATTCATTTGCGATTGAGTTAACTGAAGCTTAAATCAAATATTATCTACATTTATAGACTGTGATTGGGAATATATCATACATTACATTGGATTATATTATTGGAGAGTTCGTCAACTTGATTGGAATCATCAAACATTTATAACTGTGGATTTTCAGCACCAGACCAAATTCGAACACGCATCACTTTGGTGAATTTGAGTAAAGTCCCTATTTTCTATTGTATTTGTAACAATTAACTTATATGCATTAACATTACTATTTATCTTTAATAACTTTGTTAATACTTTTTTACGCTTGTACACTGTCTGGTCCACCACAGAGTGAATTCCCATACCTGCCTTGAGGATCTGGAAAAGCATTGCCCGCACTTCACGATCGCTGACTGCGACGAAAAGGAACTAGTCATATAGACAGAGAAGCCCTCTCCATTATATTTGCTGCAGGACGTTCCTCGGGATGTTATTTGGCAGACAGCTTACATTAATAACGGACCACAAGCCGCTACTGACAGTTTTTGGATCCAAGAAAGCTATACATGTATATACATCAAACCTTCTAAAGCGATGGGCAGCTACACTGCTGGGTTAGGATTTCAAGATAACTTATCAACTGATTACGGATTTTGGCCAGGCAGATACTCTTTCAAGATTAATTGCTTCTCATACAAAAAACGAAGTGGAAGTGCTTGTAGCTCCCGTAGAAGCTGAGGCTGAGGTTCACAAAATATTGGAGGACGTATTTTCTGAACTGCCGATCACATTTGAAAGAAGCTAGCGTAAAGGATGATACGTTGAAGATTGTTCGCCCTTGTATGCTCAACAAGTAGCCTTCATCTAGACTGCATGGAGAGCTCTTTAAGTATTTTCGTCGGCGAGATCCCAAGACAGTTGTTAACTCATGCATTATGTTTGGCCACTGTGTCATTGTCCCCATAGATCTTCGACACGGTGTTCTCAAACGGTCCTTTAGATGGCACCGTAGGATAAGTAAAATGAAATTGCTAGCTCGAAGATGCTGACGTTGACCGTCAAAAGCAAAAGCGTTGCAGTTGTTGGTTCTGTCTAGAGGCCTCAAAGAATCTCACCAAAGTAGAACCACAACTGTGGAAAAAACCGGACCGACCTTGACTGATTTCGCTGGTTCAATACAAGGTGGAAATTACTTGGTTGTCGCAGATGCTTTCACAAGATGGCTGGAAGTATATGACATGCAGAACACGACGTTAGAGAGAACAATAAGAAAATCGTCAGTATTGTTTGCCTGGTCCAGGGTTCCAGAGATCTTGGTAACTGACAGAGGCACTCAGTTTATGTTATCTGATTTTAAACGGTTTTGCAGTGAAATGGCAAAACGAATCAACAGTTTCCTCCGTACCACTCTCAGTCTGATAGCTAAGGAGAAAGATTATTGGGTACGATAAAAAGAGCTCTGATGAAAGAAGTGCTGGGATATGCAGAAAAATATACCAATAATTATCATGTTAAGTCTAATGGTGTCCTCGGACTTTAACTTGGCATTCCTTATTGGTCAGTATTTATTTTACTTGTTAAATATTGTACAAATGTTGTTTTCTATCTTATGGTGCGATGTGGTTTGTTTGATTGGTATATAAACAGAGTATGTCTGAAATATAATGATTCTTATCTCAGAGGCTGAGACTTGCGTTCTGGACTCAACTGGCTGGGCTAGACAGGGAAGCAGGGCCAATCAGAACTCCAGGCTGCTCGTACGTGTTTTATGTGTCATTATTCCGATCGATAAGTCACTGCTCCATGATCAGTATATGCCCGTTACAACAAGAAGGAGAGGACATCCCACAAAAAGTGATCAGTAAATTCATTATATCTCACAGAGTAACCTCAATCCTGAAGTGCCAGATGGAAAGTCACCAGTTGATTATATGTCCATAAGGAAAATTCGGACAGTCTTTAAGAGTATGTTGCCACCCAGAACGACAAATAAACCTGGGAACGTGTATCGGACGGCCACTCGCAGCTTCCAAGTGAGCCGAAGAGTACTTTGCAAGTCCTTTAGAGGTAATATGAAGTGGGAAACAGGTGTTATGGAACGTCGGATTGGAAGTGTACTGTACTTAGTCCGGAGAAATGTCGAGACGTGTATAAGACATAAATCAAATTTAAAAGAATGGCAGAACATCGAACACTTAAGGCTGATTCACATTCTAAATGCTCGTTGATTCATCTCAAAAAGGTCACAGAGAGAACGAACGTAGAAAATAAATAAGACAAAAGGGCGAAGCGGCACAAACTACTGAAGTGATGGACCGCAAGAGGAACGTGGTAAACAAGTTTCAGGTGGACCCAAGAAAAAATTCTTACACAAGAGGCTTTAATGAAAAAAGGTATGAGGAAAGCATGTACGCGAACTAGAGGAAGCTTTAAGAAGCCGAAGACATTCCTTTCAATCATCCCTCAGAAGAACATTCCAGAATCTCTACGTGTGTCTTACCTGTTGGACAAATGCTAAAAGCCACTGTATGTTTATTGGATGACTAAATTGGCTATTTCGTGTTTACTAAAATCCATAAATACATGAGTTTTTTATCATATTTGATACCACTTTTCTGTCTTGACTGAGTCTACAAGCAATAAGCGACTTGTCACGATCACACTTGATGACATTGTGTCTTCGAACGTGGCACTGAACTGCATTAATAGGAGGTCTGAAACAGAATGTATAGAAGAAAAACAGGATGCTCAACCGAAGAGATGGTAAAACGATGAGTGGTCAAGATAATATTTTCATGCCATTACGAAATAGTCCATGCGTACAATGAACTAAACCTTGCCATTCATTGGGAGTATGTGTCTATTAATGCTGAATAATTGATTTGAGTCGATTGATCGTAGACGCTCCAGCTCGAGCATTATCAAAGACATCTATTTCTTGTCTATGTGTTGAGAATCCGTTCACAATATTGCGTTATAATCTGACGAAACTTGGTTGCGAAGCTACCACTGAACGGACCTTATAATTACGTCCATGTACCTGTAAATGTTTTTCTCTGTAGATATGCCCGAAGCATATTTCTGTATATACAATGTTTCATCTGTACCGGTTAAGAGATTGTACTCAGTTATTTTTATTATTGCCCAACTTCAGTACATGGCTGCTGTTGGCTGTGGCACACGTTGGCTTTTTAGGAAGTAAATATCTAAGACTGCATTGGCCAACACGTTAGTCACTCTTGCTGATGATATATTACTTTAACATACGGAACTATTGTTATGAACATTACCTATGAACTAGTTCTACTTTAACTAACCGGCAAAGATCGGCTTTCGATATGCCATCTTTACAGTAAAGATAACATCATCAAAGAAAGAAAGAGTTTTGTCTTGAAATAACCTGTGGTGAGTCCTTTTCCAGTGTACCAACTGCAGCATTCTGGCTATAATCTCCTAGTCGATGGATCACAAATCATTCACAAACTATCACATGGATGGCTGTGAAGCATCCTGAAAGGCTTAGTGCAATATGCACTGGGATCAAAGCATTCACGGAGTGTGGACGGACAATTAAAGAGCCCTCGACTATAGTGTACACCATTATTTAGATCTCCAACGGTTCATTCACGATTGGTCTCCTGTGCGGCTTTCTCCTCACACCGATAGTACACGTCCAAAATGTCATCACTCTCAATGTGCAAACAGTGAATATACGTTGACTGCGATGCAATGGGACTATGGTGATGTGACGTGTTGAAATCCGTCAATAGCCTCCTGAAATCCATTTCGAAAGGAAATATGTGTGGTCAGCATCCGACGTCTAGACTCTTTAGTGTTTTCACACGAAAAACTACAGGAACTAGAAACTTGGTCTTATGCGTCGTACTTTATCCTTCCAATGTAATCATACAGTTCCTAGATTCTCATGTAATTGTGTTTGCTGACTTTACGTTGCTTTTGGAATCTGGGACAATCTCTAAAATTTTTGTGTCCTCAACATTCATTAGGTACTTGCAGTGTTGCAATTACCACACTCTCGTGACTAAAAGTGTTTTGAGAATTCCAAAATATATTGAAATCTTCAGAAACCGTGTAAAACATGTGACACTATCAATGTGCTTTCCGTTATTTTTGTATATGAGCAGTGTTTTTCATATGAAAACATCGTTTCTCATTACATCGTCTTTCATTATTCAAAACATGTTGTGCACAATAGTTTAAGGTCATATCTGAGATATAGGAGTGAGGAATCTGAGAATGTTTATCAGATACAACTTGTTTCTTCAATCAATAAATGGCCGTGCATTCAAGATTCACTGATTTGACCTGAGAAGACAAACCTTTTCACTATTTTATTGCTACAGTTAAAAGTACATAATCCCTTTTTCCATAAAGCCAGTTTTTAGAACACATATTCACTTGTAAAATTCACTGGAATAAATAATAATATCGGATTGATTTAGAAAAACATCTGTGTCCTCGCGAATAATGCGATGCCAGATGGAAGGTATAACAGTTACGTTATTCTAAGGAATTAGTATTCTGCATGTGCACAGCAGTATAATAATAGACTGTTCCTTAGCTTACAGAACGTCAGGCACACTGAAAACACTTTGCCAACTCTGTAAATCATGTCAGATGGATATTTTCACTGATGATTGTCTTGGTTCCGTGTGAACGCGAAAATTTCATTGTGGTTCAATATATTTCAGTTTACCCCATTAATTTTAGTCGGATTGGATTAGGTATATTTGAATTCTATGTATTTTATTGAATTGTACCTTCTTTGTTCAATCATCATGATGTGCATTTGGTCGCTTAAATGTGATGTGTGGTTACTGACTATACAGATAAGGCTGCTCATTTGCCACTATTTGTTAACGCATACATTTCGGCCATGAACATAGGCGAGGGGTACAGACTTTGTTGTTGATGGTGTCTCCACCATTATTTTCATTTTCCACATTGTTTAGGTAGAGTTCCAGATGATACCCAACATTAACTTCTATATGTTTCGAATAAAGGTTATTAAGACGTTCTGTTTTCTAAACCGCAATCACAATAGCCGTTTTTTAGCTGTGATTGGGTTTTCGACATCAGTGTAAAACCAGGCAACAAGATGCTCTAAACTATCGCAACATCGAAACATAGTGTGCTCAGGATACAGAAGTGCAGAACACTTCGTTTTCATTCATTTGATCTCTTTACGCCATTGTGTAGATGAAGGGTGATGTATTATGCAAGATTGTTTGCATATGAAGATATCATTGTGATCTTAGGTGTGAAACGGCTCTCCTGATTTCAAAATTTGTTACACACATGCGAACTGCACGACCATTATCCATAATAGACGAACTTAGTTCGCAATCTTTTCTTAAGAGTGATGCATGGCGTATGTCTTCGAGAGAATAGAGACAATCACATTAGTTGCTCTTACGAACGTTATCCTGTCACATGTTTCCACATATCAAGTACGGTTGAATGAAATTGAGGACACTTTAAAAACTCAATATAAGCACATGGAAACTGTGGTAAATGTCATCATCGCAAGTACTTGAGTGCAACGATTAGGGAATACAGATCAGTTGTTTAGATGGCCATGGATTTGTTGGACACGAAATTGCTTACTCAATAAATGTTGGATGTTATTGAACACAAATTAAGTCCAACGAAATTATTGCCCATTTGTAATGGAAACCGTGAATGATTGAAATGATTCATTTTCGATAAACTATATGAACTCATTGTAGTAAAATGTCCAGATGACACATTTTGCCTTCTAACTTATCAGTTTCTAAAGTGGTAGATAGTGGTTCTTTCATATTGTGCTTAGTTTACGTCCAATTATCCATCATGTATATATAGGAAGTACAAGAGGTAATTCGTTTTTTAAATGAACATTGAAGGCGTATTGCTGAGCATGCAAAAGTTATTTTCTCTTATTATAATGGATATTTTGGTCATCCGTCGATATTGTCAGATAATTTCCATTTAAACATTAAGATTAAGACAACGGAGTTCAGCGAAGAGATCACTTTTCAACGAACTTATTATCAAGCTGTACAATCGTATATATATTAAAATCGATATCTCAAACCAAGATTCCGTCACACGGTCGTAGTACTAAATTATGGCAAATGGAATAATCTCACTTGTGTAATTCCGTGAGACAGTGATGAGACTAGTCGAAGATGCTTCTTAACAGTTTAGGAATGGTACAAACAATATTTTAGATATTCTTTAATTTACCTACATTGACAGTCTCAGTGATCCTGTAAGTGATTCTCTAAACGTGTTACGTATGTGTGTGCGACTGAGAAATTTAGTAGGTGGTCAGAAACTGTTTTGTGTCACACCAAACAGATTCTGAATCTGAAATGCGAAATCCTAACTAATTGGCTGACCTAAACAGACTGGCCAATAGTAGTTAACTCACATTTCTCTCACTGATCATTGGTTTGTAACAAGACCAGTGAAATCTATTTATACTCTACAATAACATTAGAAATCAGCAAGAGAACAATGTCGACAAACAGCTATAAATCGCGTCTCATCCAATGTTTATTGCGAGCAGTGTTGATGTTATCAATATTAGTTAAGGTTTTTGGTGAGAAACGACTAAGTAAGTTGATTTCATGTTGCTTTTTGTTGAGAACAGAAAATGTGAAAGAATTTGACGATGCTTTTTCGCTCTTATTTCAGGTTTAAGCCTAGGCATGAGGATGCTTCGTTTGGGCTAGTTATTACATCCACATACTGAACCACATGTATTTACACAGTGTATTCAAATAAATTATAATTAATTTCTGAAGTGCATTCTTTCTGGCTGACAAGAAACGTTTCAGGGATTTTGATTACTTAAATATTTGACTAAGTAACATTTTAAGTTAACAATCTTCAGTCACTCATTTCTGTTCAAGAAGATTAGAAATCTAGGGACTTAATATATAAATACGGCGGAAATGTGTGCAGTATCTGTTAGGAATTATAGTCTGCCATGCAGTTTTGGAAAGAAATTCTTGCATTGACTTTTATGTACCATGTTCTGCAGAATCAGTTTTCACATATTTGCAAGATCAGAAAATCATTTTTCAAGTATGTTTATATTCAAATAAAGTTTTTGGCTGTTCAAAAATTGGTGATGAAAGTATGTAGCCAAATATATATCGCGTTACAACATTTTCCAATAACGAATAGCTGCCTCATGTCAGTCTGTTCAAGGTTGTTAAAATGAAACGGCGGATGCTTTGAAAGGATCTGACTTACATAGCGTACTTAATGTTCTGGGTGACGGCCTGGACTCCGTATTGTCTTATTATCTAGTTTGCATTAAACATTTTTCTCACAGGAAAATAATAACAATATATATCGTGCAAAATGCTCAATTACTAATTTGTCCTGCTCTTCAAACTATCTCAGATCTCTAAACAACCCATATTAGTCAAAATAATTATGTATATTTATGAGCATTTTTACACTTTCTCCTTGAGTGCCACTTTGATTATACGCTTGTTATGATTTTGGAATGCCGTGTAATGTTTGTTTGGGTCAATTTAAAAGTCTTGTGAATTGGTCTACTGAATAATACGTAATAATTTTCTGACCGCTCGCAATCCCGTCTTTATTCATATACGTGAACTGAAATATCTATGTCTCCGGAAGCGCCACGCTGTGAGAAGAACTGCAAAATAGCTAGGTCACCACTAATTTACAAAGGTCATGTATATCACCCGTATATCAAAAATATAATAATTGGAGGAGGATTGATGGCATTGGGTGAAATTTGTGCTCAGTCACTTAAAATGTACTTTTTTGTTGCTCCTAACTATAATTCAGGCTCCAATACCGACCTGTGCTCTGTTTGTGATCAAGAATCATCTAAAAAGTCTTGGATATATCTCATCACAGATACCAAAAATTACAACTTCAACACCATTAGTAAGTGTCAGCTTGTCTTTTCATCTTAAAATGCCTGACTGAGTGAGTCTTCTCCGGATTCATAAGCAAGACAAATACTTGTCTAATAAAGACTGGCGCGCTCGTTTCCAAAAGGGCAGTGATTTTTGTACTTGTTTTTGATTATACTTGCTTTGGGTACTTTTTGCACCAAAAAGCATTCTTGGTCTACTTTAACTAAAAGTACTTTAGTTAAAGTTTGAAATTTTTTGCTAAATTTTGTCCTGAGTACCTTTTTTACTCCTTGACTAACACTTGTGTTCACATTGTGATCATTGTGTGTTTTTAAAACTTTCAAATCGAATTACAATTGTTGGTAAGACTCACAAATGTGGGCAACCAATTTGTTTGTTCCCCGTTGAGGAGGGAATTCAGTGTGATGATTGTGAAAAGTGGTACCACAAAATGTGTACACACCTAAGACCGACGGCATACAAAAGATGCTCCAAGTCTAACTCGCATTGGCTTTGTGTGTTCTGCTATACAGATTAAAAGGTACTAGTTCAGGAGGCTATGGCCCTATTGGCTTTGGCCTGCAAGAAAAACGACAGCACATGCGCTGACAACACGGCACTGACAGTGACGAATGTGTCCGTGTAGTACCGGTTGTTACGCGATGCCTCAAACGACTGACTCCAACCGACGCAAAAGTGAAATCTCCGTTAACATCAACAAGGGGAGTAATACCACCTGGTACTGACATTGGTAACAATGAACCTTTACTGGGAACCGACGAACTGGATAAAACCGTCACCGTTCCAAATAGTCCTGAGGGATGAAAAATGGACTACGGTACGTGGGAAACGAAAAGAAAAAATCTATAGGCAGTACACAGGTAATTAGTAACTCACTGGTGGACTCCCATTGTGAGTCACAAACCGCAACTACTAAAATCTGGTGGTAAGACTGAAACCCATCCTGGAGTGACTAAGAAGAAAAATCAAATAACATCTAATATTATTGTGAGCAAATTGCGGGAGTCAAACTACTCTGATCCTAAAATTAGACACGCGCATGATTTAGAAAAGCTAGGAAAATATATTCGTAGTATTTTACCAGATAACTCTAAAGGAGTTCAGGTCAAAAATTGGTTAGAATAGGCAAGAGAACTGAGGACAGTGTTGAACCCCGACCATGCAGACTCCTTAAGGTAATCCTAGGATCGGAGAGGCAGCGGGATCTCCTGTTAAGTAGCGCACGTTGTCACGACAGTTCTGACATCTGAGTTAGACCTGACATGTCTCTCGAAGATAGAACAAAAAGGAAGAAAGCACTGGCTGAACTTGAAACCCGTCGGCAAAACGGTAAGGAAAATCTCCGGCTAGTGGGTTTTCGGATAGTCAGGTCTTGGAAGCGAATGCTACCAAGGTCTCTGTGGATAGGCCGTTCTACTTAGGAGTTTTATATCCCAACGCTCGTAGTCTACGAAATAAGTTCTATGAACTAGAAGCATTAGTGGACAGGTTAAAGCCACTCGTTGTAGCAGTGACAGAAACTTGGTTAGTCCATGACTTAGACATTACTCCAGAATTATCCGGATACAATTACCTCAGGAGTGATAGACATAGATGTAGAAAAGGAGGTGGCGTCCTGTTATATATAGCCAATAGCACAAATATCCGCTCCTCTGCTAGCGAATCCCATGATAGCGGTACTTGTGAAGTCATTAGCTGTAAGTTGGCTATCGGATGTAGTACATTTATGCTCGGTGTCATCTATCGCAGCTCAATCTGCTCAGCTGATAACTTTATTCTAGAGCACATTTATCTTTGGAGTGCAAATACCAGATGCTTGATAATAGGGGACTTTAATGCACCTGATATTAGTTGGACTAAGATGACCACAGAAGGATCTATAAACTCCTTTGATAGTAGGTTCCTGATAACAATAATGGAGCATGTATCCAAACCCACACGTTTTGGTGTTAACCAAGGTTCTTCTCTGTTGGACTTGGTAATCACTCATGAGACAGGATATTGTCGACCTAAATATTCTTCCACCGTTAGTGAATAGCGATCACACTGTTTTGTCATTCGCGTTTAGAACTAGGGACATGTTATACAATCAGGTTGCACCCCGCTCAAATGTATGGAAAGCTAACATATCAACCATTCAGGAATACGCCGCTAAGACAGATTGGTTTGTAGATACTAGCTTATCAGTTGAAGAAGCATGGTCTGTATTTAAAGGTGAGTTTAGTCTAGTTACGTCCCCGTTCATACCATACCTGGTGCCACGAAAACCGAATAACAGTCCACCATGGATAACTAAGTCAGTCAGGAAACTCCTTAGGAAAAGGAAGAATCACTGGAATATGTTCATCTCTACTGGCTTAGAACAATACAGACCCAGTTATTGTAAGATTAGGAATACCTGTAAAGCGTTAATAAGTAAGACTAGACTGTCATATGAAAAACAATCGGTTAGGGATTCTAGATATAGTCCGAAACGGTTATTCTCGTATATAAAAAGGCGAACTCAAAGAAGCGATGGAATCCCATCACTTTTGATACAAGAAAATCCGTTAATCTTGGCAGAAAATGATGCCGAAAAGGCTAAAGCTTTGTCGGAATATTTTAGTAAAGTATTTTCTATCGGTAATGGGGAACGACCAACGATTCATCGTGACCGTGACGGCTCGCTGATGGATCCTGTAGTCATTGAGAAAGGTACTGTTTTAGGGCTACTTCAGCATCTCAAACCTGATAAGTCCGTTTCTCGCACCGAGTAGTGAATTACTGGAATGCTCTACCGGAACACGTAATATCAGCACCTTCTGTTAACATATTCAAAACGAGATTGGACCTCCACAGTATTACAAACTGCAAGGATTAATATAGGTCGATTGACCTACTATCCTTATTACTGAAGACTGAAGATTCTAAACGACAATTGGTTGTGTACTGCACCAATATATTTCATATGCTCTATCATCATTTACCTTGATGTTTAGTGGTGGTTAGCATAGTAAGGTAAAAGACTATCATGGACTACCAAAATATGATATGACATCGGTTGGCACGTATGTGTGCAGAAATGTTAACATCTTGATCTGTATCTGAGCACTATTCGTAACTCATGGCGTTTTTGTTTTTGTCCCATACCTTACATTCGCCGATATAACTGGCTTCAAACTATATTTTTAATGCTTAGCTTTATGATCGGTATTGCTCAAACTGCTGTTCATTTATAGTTGTTAGTTTTTATTTTGTGCGATATTCGACAAATTAGACCCATAAACCTTTGTCATAAGATCACATTGTTTATGATTGACTTATCAATTTTCTAATTCTTAAAATATAACCAAGTTGACTTTAAAGTCAACGTTTTTTGTCATCACCAAATTTGCCTTGTCCTCGTCTAGTTTAATTTAGGCCGGGGACCTTGATGTACTATCCCGTCTGAGTTGTTAATTTTTCTCGCAATGATGAAACTTTTATTCCGTACATGCAAATGTTTGTCAGCTTTTTGTGTAATCTAGGTCATATTTCTTTTGTTTCCGTTGCTATAGTTAGACAGAGTGCTATCGGATCGTTCCAGGGATTCTATCAATTTATATATTATAGTTGGTTAGACAAAGTATTCTCTGGAGTGTCGTTGACTATAGTCGCAAAAAAGGTGTTGTTAGATGAAGTGTTAATAGGACCTATAAGCCTGGCGATATTTTTTCTTTGTAAGTTAACCAATTTACTTGAATTCAAATTTGAATATAGTCAACTTTATTTGAAATGTACCTTGTACAACTTGATTTAAATTACAAGATAAAGTAAATGATTAACTTATTTTAAATCTTTTAGTATTTAATTACTTTGAAGTGTCTTATATGAATACTTTATATTATATGTAGACCTACCAGAGCTTACCATATATATGTACATACTAAGGTAACTACTCGGAATTAGATTGTTCTTTCCGTCTACTAGAGAATCCCGAGCTCCCAATTTTGGGGAAAATTTTACTCATTTTGGGGAAGCCACTGTAGTAAACCTTGGGGAAATGGCATTAGATTTCGCTTTGAAGATAAAATCCCGATGGTTTTTGCTAGATTTTTTCATAGTAAGCGTATGTGCGTGCCTAATCCTTCGAATGGATCAATCGAATGTGAAAATAGAACTTCTGTTAGTAGATTGCAAAGGTTGAATTCCTAGCTTTTGAACTGTTCTGCTGTATATCAGGTTTAAAATCATTATCAGTAACATGTACATCATAATTAAGTCTTCTCTTGATCAGCGTTAAAGGTTAAGAGATATCAGGGAGTTTCAGCAATGTGTACTGAATTGATTGATGCTCGGAAACTTATCCAATCGGGCATAATATATAATACGAAGCAAAGGCAACTTAGAAATAGCCTGAAAAAGTCTGCGTAATTGTCGGATTCATTAGTGGCTAGCGGAAAGCAAAACTAAGTAGGCGGCTCTGATTAACAGTAGACAACCTTTCAGACATCAAAGAAACAAGTGTAAAAAACCGGTAACCAGTGAGACTTCTTGAAAATGATGTGACAATTACTCACCCTCTACACAAAGGTCTGCAACGAGTGCTTTGAAAAAGTTTAATTGTCCCTTTTCTACCTTTCTGTCTCCTAATTCTACCAGGCGACCGCATTGGAATGTCTACATAGGCCCCCAAACTCTTAATGTAGTAGAAAAGATCATAGCGAGGGATAGCACCAGGCTATGATGGATTAACTCCAATGATCTTTAAGTATGGTGGTCCGATTTCGACTGTTAAATTGAAATGTTAACTAGAGTCGGGGAACTGAACGTAGTCTCACCCACCTAGTCTCAATCTCTGATTTCCCCAGTCTATAGGAAAAGACACAAGTCCTCTTTTGACAACCACTGAGGAATCAGTTTGACTAATGTGATACATAAATTATTACCCTCAATAATCATCCAACGCTTAACTAGGACTTGTGAAGAGCAAACTCTGGACGTAGACGTCGATGTGTATAACAAATATTAACTCCTCCAATTTGATATTCGACCATGTGTTTCCGACACATTTCTCGTGTATTTTAGACTATCGAATGAGAAGTACCGAGATTAGACATAGTATACTGCGTAAGTACGGCAAATTAGTCGATTAGGTATTAGATCATCACCAACTGAGGTGGTTTGCACTAGCTGCATATACTGTAGACCGCTTCACCAACGGACGATGTTGTCTGGTGTAGGATTTGTAAGGAGATGTACATCGTATTTAGCGTAAATTGCCAGTAAAGACTTGATGCTGCGTGGAAGTTGGTTAAAAAATATGTTTATTTATTCATTTAAACACACAAACATTGGTACAAGGAGGAACCAAATAGATATGCGCCACATAAATCATTCGATTTGTGTGAGGGCTGGGATACTGCCTAGGTGCCCAAACCGAAGCAGGTGGTTTCCTTAGGGATCCATACACTGAGCCTTCGACTTAAAGGTCTGATCCACAAGGCAGTGGAGCAACGTAAGGAGATGCAGTCCTTGGTAGCCGGTGACCATTTGTTCCCTCAGTATACTGGAGGCCATGTGCACCATTGGTTTGGAATCAAGGTTTCCCAACTTCGCTAGGTGGATTTTCCGTATCCACCAACCTGGTAAAAGTGCCGGACATTCTCTTTTCGTCCTCTCGATTCATAAATAACTCCGCCTCAAGAAGGCAGTGTGTCGAACTTCCATGGCGGTGGTTGTATGCACCTGGCCATATGAGAGCATTACGAAAAGGAGAGCGGACTCTCCTCACTCACGGCCGTACCAGGGCTTTTGGGGGTGGTTGAAAAAAGTATAGAAAATGATGAGTCCTGTGATGCTTTACTAATCGCTATTTTTCGAGAGGAGATTTCATACTTTCTAAAAGCAACCAAACAGCTATGCAGGTGTCTGGAGATTCTTACGCTTTCCAGCTTTAGTGAAGGCGACGCAGATAAGATCTAGCTTTCCATTAGCTAGCGACTCTTCCAGTTACCCCTACTGGGCATTTTTAAAACACTATAAGCCTTTCTTAAAGTCGTAATGTGCACTGCCGAACAAGCTACGATTTTCCTCAAAGATCACGACTATCTTTTTTTATGGTTACCTCCAATATCCTGACTACGACACTTGCGAGGATGATCGGTCTATAGTTTGATGGGTGTTGTCTAGATTGTCTAGTAGATCTGAGTGACACATCTTTCTAGTGTGTTGGTGATGTACACTAGCTGAACGATATTCTGAAAACAATTATGAGTGTGGCAGCTACGTATATTACACGTTGTCTGGGCATTTAATGGTGTAATGCATTTGGTCCTGTTGATCTGTTCGTATCTTAAGAGCCTAATGTCTTAAGCACGTTCTGGTTGAAATCAATGAGTAACTTGTTCAAGAAAAATACCGATGTCGTTTTTGGATGACGCATCATCTCTTAATCAGATTGTTTTTAATAATGTTCAGATTAAGTATGGTATGGTTAGAATGCCATGCTGACTACACAGTAATAAATAGCTTAAATTTAACTGGCAGACATTGTGAAATAATATTAGCAAACTATCATAATCTCACCTTTTACTGTGTTTTTTATTAGATAACGGATTTTGTGACACATGCACGATGGCTGGAGCTTTTCAGCGGTGTCGTCAATCATTTCTTCCTGGTTATTTGTCAGACTTAGTTTATTGGCCTATATTGCAAACCATTAACTTCGCCCTTGTTCCTCCTGGATATCGTGTCTTATATGTCATATTTTTCACTAGTCTTTGGAATACTTATTTATGTTTCTTTAATGCTCGTATGGTAAGTATCGCAAAGTGTGTCCTTATACATTTCTTAGTTTCTCATATGCGTAGTTATATGTATCATAAAACTAGTTTGTTCCAAGCGTTCTGTTATCAGTCGGACCTAAGTCGTCGCTGATTGTATATGAACACTATAAACGAATAGTTTGATAGGAATTGGGCCGTAAGCTTTTTACAGGCAGTGTGGGTGAAGATTATGTTTGAAATAATTTTAGAATGTATAACAACCTTATTACTCGAAAAATTGTAATTCGATATAGTATAACAAGTTCTCCATTGGCCAGTCAGCTACAACGTACGACCAGACATATATGCATCGGTCCAGGTTGCCATACCTCATTAGCACAGCAAGATGGACACCGGATTCATAGGAGTGGTTAAGTCAATGGTGGTAATATATGAAAGAAAGATTGCATATAACGATATAGTACAGGAAGGAAGAATTAGTTCGTAGAAAGAAAGATATGAAATGATTTTAATCTCTTAGTTTAAGTGAAGACGAAAAGTGTATACACCTACGCCATTGTGATTGATTCTGATCCATGTCATCAAGAGTCTCCAACCATTGGTTACGATAGTCACGCGGACGCCAACCAAGTAATCTGCATCTACCAAAATGACTCAGACCAGATGTTAGTGTCTTCAAGAACTGATGCCAGGTTTTGTTTGACCGCCCCTAACTTTATTCCAACCATCCCCTACACTGGTTAGCATTGCATGTCGTGGTTATCGGTGTTCAGGCATACGTAACACGTGGCACAACCATCTCAGTCGATGAAGATTCACAACCTCATCAACTGATTTACCATCATTCCTTAATACCCTGTGTCTGTCTAACCTCACTATTACTTACCCGATGATCCCAGCAGATGCGAGCAATATTTCTAAGGCATTTGTGGTCAAATACTAGTAGCTTACGAGTATCTTCTACTCTTGATGGCCATGTTTCGCTGCCGTAAATTAAAACAGAACGAACTGCCGCACAGTATACTCGTCCCTTAATTGATAGACGGATATCTTGCCTTCACCATAGGTGACATAAGTTGGTAAAAGCCAAACGTGGTTTTCGAATATGTGCTGAGATTTCGTCGGACACCAATCCATTAAGGCTGATCAGACTTCCAAGATTAGTGAAGTTGTCGACGCGTTCGACCACTTCACTCCCTATCCTTAGTTCAGGTGTTGATGCAGGCCAGTCCTGAAGCAACAACTTGCATTTAGAGGGGGAGAAGCGCATCCCAAACATTCTGGCTTTTTTGCTCAGTGCTACCAAAAAACTCAGCGTCTTCACGAAACAGACTATGTCACCAGCGTATTCTAATCCAATATGCAGGCCTCCTAGTAGAAGATCAACTGAAAACTCAGTCTCCATTGGAAATTGCTCAATCAGCGATTCAGTAATCCTCTGATACTTTCTGTCAGTGAGTTAAGTTGACTCCTTCGTAATGTAAAATTTAGATAATATCGTCTTGCCATTAAGACTTACTATTCCCGGGCCTCACTCCATATAATGTCGTAAATTCACACCACTGAGTTCCAAATAAAGATTGACTTGGTGCTTAATATTCTGTTGGTTGGGTTTACAGGTCCTGTCATGACGATAGTTTAAATCATGCTTTAAGTGAATTTTCACTTTCCCTTTTTATTGACTGATATTGATTTCAGGGCCGCAGTGGTTCCGGGATCGAAAACAACCGATAAAGGGAAGATTAAAACTGAGGAGGTTTAGCAAAATCCCATATTGTTTTTTCATACATTATTCTAATTACAACTTTTGGCGTCAGGAGTTTGGCTGTTGTTCTATGACAATCACACTTCATTTTGTGTAATTTCTCATAGAACATCTCCTTGGTAAAATATCTGAATAATTTCAGGCTTCATGGAAAGACTGTTCACTCATTTTCATAATTATATTTATTTTCCTTTTTCGTCCGCACCTGTATTTTTGGTGATACGATAAATTTAGATCGTTAGATTTATATTATCAACCAAACTATTCATCCTATATTTTTACTTCCACTTTAAATTCATGTTAACTTTTTTTTCTTAGATTTTTCCTAGAATTCAGTGCACCTAACCTACTTATATTATAAATTCATTTTTGCGTTTTGATTTTGTTTTATATACACTGAAAAACAGAATATCATTTCTCATTATTCTCATGTTATATTTGTAATATGAACGCCCAAGTTATACCAATGGTCAACAGTCTAGATATGCTTCTATTTCAGTTCATTTAGATGTTAGGCGGTTGCTATGATGCCCAGAGATCCTGGATTTCTTCCTTCTTGGGGTTGGATGCGCTCTGCCGAGGAGTCCGATGCTAGGACAAAACCCTCCAGGCTTTCAGTGGTGGTTTAACTAAGAATAGTTTTTGGCATGCAATCGTATTAAAATTCTGTAATCTCCACAAAACCTTACACTATTAAACAGGAAATTTAAAATGTTTTGTAATGATTAATATTACCATAAGTTGTTAAAAACCACTGCTGCTCGTTTGAAACAAGTATTTATTTAAAAAGCTACCTCTTATTGTCATTGTTAATGTAGATATATAAATAAACACATGTCTGAAATAGATTTATTTGTACTTAATTTTATCTAAAGGCTTATTCTTAATCAGAATAGTGAAAAAAGCTAATAACAGGGCATTATTAACTGATATAGGTTGCATTATTATTGATATATTTATAAACTGAAAAAAAACTTTATGGTTAATTATATCACATCAAATAGTTACACATTATTTTAACAAATGATTATTATAATTGTCAGTACGTATACAATTGGTAGGACATCATTTTTAACTACTTTTCCGTCTTCACCTCTGGTCAAGTATCAATCAGTCTCCTTGATTGATAACTGAGGGTTCAGTTCCACGTTTGCTCATATTGCTGGAATCAGTTGAAAATCTTGGTAAAGTTGGGTTATCCTAGGGAAAACAAATTCAAGAAACTAATGTTTTAGATTATTTTTCTCTAATGACTATTATCAGTCAGTCAGCTACAACGTAGGACCAGACACATATATACATCGGTCCAGGTTGCCATACCTCATTAGCACAGCAAGATGGACACCGGATTCATAGGAGTGGTTAAGTCAATGGTGGTAATATATGAAAGAAAGATTGCATATAACGATATAGTACAGGAAGGAAGAATTAGTTCGTAGAAAGAAAGATATGAAATGATTTTAATCTCTTAGTTTAAGTGAAGACGAAAAGTGTATACACCTACGCCATTGTGATTGATTCTGATCCATGTCATCAAGAGTCTCCAACCATTGGTTACGATAGTCACGCGGACGCCAACCAAGTAATCTGCATCTACCAAAATGACTCAGACCAGATGTTAGTGTCTTCAAGAACTGATGCCAGGTTTTGTTTGACCGCCCCTAACTTTATTCCAACCATCCCCTACACTGGTTAGCATTGCATGTCGTGGTTATCGGTGTTCAGGCATACGTAACACGTGGCACAACCATCTCAGTCGATGAAGATTCACAACCTCATCAACTGATTTACCATCATTCCTTAATACCCTGTGTCTGTCTAACCTCACTATTACTTACCCGATGATCCCAGCAGATGCGAGCAATATTTCTAAGGCATTTGTGGTCAAATACTAGTAGCTTACGAGTATCTTCTACTCTTGATGGCCATGTTTCGCTGCCGTAAATTAAAACAGAACGAACTGCCCCACAGTATACTCGTCCCTTAATTGATAGACGGATATCTTGCCTTCACCATAGGTGACATAAGTTGGTAAAAGCCAAACGTGGTTTTCGAATATGTGCTGAGATTTCGTCGGACACCAATCCATTAAGGCTGATCAGACTTCCAAGATAAGTGAAGTTGTCAAATTAACCCCTCTATGATTGTCAATCGATGATTTTGAACGTCTCTTATGTATTGGGACGATAAGTGATTGTGACCAGTCTGATGGGATAACGTCCAACTCCCAGATTTTAGCTAAAATATTAGTCAACCTAATCGCTAAAATTGGACCACCATCCTTAAAAACCTCTGGAGCCAATCCATCTGGACCAGCTGCCCTTCCTTGTTTCAGATTAACTATAGCCTTTTGAACTTCTGTTAGAGTTTGTGAACCTACTTCAATGTTACATTCACACTGTCTTGGAATGATGGGTATTTGTAGAGTAGCTGTACGCCAGCTGAACTGTTCTCTATAATGTTCCGCCCATCGTTTTAAACATCTGGACTGGGAGCAGATGAGAATGTCGTCTTTTCCCGAAATAGTCTCACTTACACTTGGCTTATTAATTCCAGTTTCTTTTATTAGTCTGTAGAGCTGTCTTGTGTTCCCTGTAGCCACCGCTTTTTCTATCTCTTTTACTTTCGTTGCTCCTTAGACTTTTGCTTAACATAGATCTGATTTCTTGTCGCTCTTCATCGTGTTCAGAACCTGATGGGATGAGTTTTGCGAGAATCTATCAGTGCAATAGACCTTGAGGAAATCCATTGGTTCTTTGTAACCCTGTGGTTTAGATCACTAATAGATGTCACTGCTGTTTCCACAGCTGTTTGTATATCTTTCCAAGCAACATCCTGGTTAGCCTCGTTTTCAGAACTACCTGATTGTGACCTCAGTTGTTCCTGGAACCTACTTTTGGTTTTATTGCTACTCAATTCAGTTCTAATGGGTCTTTTTAGTGTGGCTTTTTTGCGTCCATTGAGGCGCAAGCAGATGCGTGCCCGTTTTAGGGCGTGGTCGGAGTCCAAGCAGGTACTCCAGAATGAGCGACAATCTTCTACCGCCCCTCTCCAACGATGACTGATGGCAATATGGTCTATTTGGGTCCATCGTTGGTTTAGTGTAGGGGGTCACCATGCTAGACGATGTCTCTCCTTATGCTTAAAATTTGTGTTTGCTAGAAATAAACGATTGTCTGAGCACAGTTTCAGCAGACGATCACCATTATCTGTTCTTTGTGCCGGAATACTAAAATACCCACCTAAATGTCTTTCTCTTTGGTGTAAACTACTTATCTAGGCATTAAAGTCACCTGCTACGAGTACTATGTCTGAACGTTTAGCTTTCTGAGGAAGTTCACAGAGCTTTCTGTAAGATTCACCTTTCACTTCATCTGAGCTGCAGTCAGTGGGAGCGTAGGCAGAATTACTAATATATATATGTCACTTTAAGCTGCATCTTAATGTGTCAATTATATAATTGAAACCTAAAAGTGACGACTTCACATTAAAATGTTGGTAGTCTGTCACAAGAATTGTTATTAATGAGCACAATATTGTCATTCGGTTGGTCAGTTTGTAAGAATTAGTTTAATTTGAAGAGAGTTAGAATGTTGTGGTGTGAGCTCACGCCGTCGATGAGTTCCAAATATGGACGAAACAAGTATAATTTGTTATTTTTAATTGCTATTTCTTAAACTGATTTCAGTCTGTGACAAAAGAATCTCCAATCATCGGATGTGTTGAACTGTTCCTTATTACCTACTATCATAATATTGGAAAATTTGTAATTTTGCTATTAGATCAAGTAACATGTTTTGTAACTAACTTAATCCAATTCACCCTAAATCAAAGATTATCCATAATCTTTTTGATCATTTTAATGATATATAGTTCACTATTGCGCGTAATTTTGTTTCAATAATTTAATTAATTTAATGTTCCGATAAATATCGATTTTTGCATTGTTTAAGGTGATGGATGTGTAAGCTCAAGTTCTAACTTGAAAAACTTTTAGAAGCACCTTAAACAAAGACTATTTTAAATATTTTATAATTTTTGATATCTAATAGTGAACCAGTTATTACTTTCGGAGACGTGCGTATTTTTTTTGGTGAATACTATCTAAATATAATCTGCAGGAAATCCTGGACTTGAATTTTGTGATAGCTAACACTTAACATGAAGGTTTATCTTCGCTCCTGTAAAAAATATTTTTCATGAGATTCAAATCATAGTTACCTAGTACTTTAGTATCAAAATTTATCACTAAGCTATTCCGGTTACAACTGACTTTCTGTTGGACTTAGAAATTTATATTGATTGCTCATCTATATAAATAGTAAATAGTATTTTGTTGTCTGTTCGTTAGTACATAGCGAGTGCTATGAATAATGGAGCATAGAATTGTTTACTACTAAATAATCATTTAGTTTTAGACAAAATGGCTTGCCATTTCCTATCCTTACTATTGATTGAATAAGAAAAGTGTATACGTAATGTTCAAATCATAAGGTTAATCGGTTAATAAATATAAAAAATAAGAAACTAATCAGTTATATTTCTTAGTGAAAGCGGCTAACTTATCACCAAACAGCATCAATGTGAGGAAATTATGGAACTTTCTACTTTTCGGTGCATCTGAAAATTTCGTCACCATATGGAATTCTTACGACGAACTACACTACAAATTGTACATGGAGAGAGGCTCATAGACATATTCCAAGTGAAGACTGGTATCAGACAAGGCCCCGTATTTTCACCTTTCCTCTTTTTACTTGTGGTTAACTAAATTATGAAGACCTCCAGATATCAGGGTAGGCACGGAATACAATGGACAGCTTGGACGCAGCTAGTTGACTTGGACTTCTGATATGACGTAGCTCTCCAATCCCATAAACGGCATCAAATGCAAGAGGAGACAGCCAATGTTGCATCAGTAGAGCTCAACATTCACAAGAGTAAAAGCAGAATCCTAAAATGCAACACAGATAAGGTCAACCAAATCACACTTGATGGTGATCTGGAAGGCTTTACGTACCTGAGCAGTATAATTGATAAGCAGGTAGGATCTGATGAAAATGTAAAGGCATAGATCGACAAAACAAGGGTGACATCTGGAACCAAAAACAACTGTCAGCCAACATCAAAGTCAGAATTTTCAATACAAGCGTCAAGACAATGATATTGCACAGAGCTGGAACTTGAAGAACTATTACAACCATAAAAAAGTCAAAGTATTTATAAACACTAGTCTTCTGAAAGATACTCCTTGACTAGACACTATCAGCAACAACCTACTACGGTAGAGAACAAACCAAATTTCAACTGAAAAGAAAGTTAGGAAAAGACTCCGGAGGTGGGAAGGAAATACGTTTCAGGAATCATCAAACTGCATCATGAGCCAAACCCTAACTTGGAATCGTTAATGGAAAAGGAAGAGGTAGACTCAAGAACAGTTTGCGTCGGGAATCAGAGACATATATCAAAAGAATTAATAGCACTTGGAAACAACTGGAAAGGAGAGCCCAGAACGGAGTAGATTGACGACTGCTGATCAGTAGCCTATGCTCCTCCACGAGGTGTAATAGGTGTAAGTATGTCATACAGTCATAGTTTAAACGTTCATCTAATAAGGTTTATTCGACAAGATTTTCAATACGGTTCATTTGAAAATGTCAGAAGGAATAGAAATGAAGTGATTTTTTTAAAATGAATAGTTTTTATTTTTATGAAGTACTTCTTATTTTAATTAACGGTTATTTCCTTATTTTGTTTAGTTCTAATTCTATACTACCTACTAATTTGGTTATTTTGTTGTTCATATATAACAAATAAATGAAGCATGAAAGCCTTAATGTACTTAGTATTAGAAAGTTTTTTTCATCCTTCAACAGTATAACTGTAGTCTATTAATTTATTACTGACCTATGTAAAACTACAAAATAGTCATTTAACTCAAGAAAACCTAACACTAAATAAAGTCAATAATATTATTTTAAGGAGTCTCTGAGTAACTAAAATCACTTAAAACTATTCTATCCTAGTGTGGTGCGTGCTACTTATATTAACATAAGTAGTATATAACGCGAGTCAGAAATGTAATGTCTGGCAGCAGAAGATTGGGAAGATTAAGAAAGGAAAAACGGAATAGAAAGCAATTAGTATAGAAATGCAAGAACAATGAAGTCCGAGACAATTATTGAATATTTTGCAAATTAAGTATTATAGTATGGTTTTTCTATTTTACCAAGTAACTCTGCAATGCTTAGTATTCCAATTAGTATCAATGATACTGAAATGAATTGACCATTATCACCATAGAACAATCGGTAATCGTTTTTTCTTTCACCATTATGTAGCATATTTGATGAATTCAGACTATTTAATTCACATGGGACAGTTATTGACTTATTTAAAACTTTTACAGTTTAGTCTAAAAGTTAAGCGCTCACCGCTAGACATGATCACTTTGGGTTCTCTTTCAAGCAGAGTCATGGATATTCAGTACAGAGGACGTCAATACTAGGACGAAATGTCTCCTTAATGCTTCCTGGTTTTTAATGGTTGTCCAGCTACAGTCAGTTTGTGCTGTAAATTATGATTTATTTACGGATCAAAGCCCGATATTTATTTTATAAAATATGTTTATTAAACTCGTTTGTCACATTCGAATCAGGTTACAATTGTCATAAATTAACTAACTTTCCATGAATTTAATTTAGATCGAATGAAGCAATAATCAGATAAAAACATAATGGAATAATGACAACACTGACTAATCCATTACTCTGAACCACATAATCCCTAGATTATAGATAGTTAACAAGTATTATAAAGATACATGAAATACTTCATGAATGATTTAGTTTTAATAGTAACATTTTCTGTACCATAGTTTTCATTATGTAACGTTCATGTTATTTTCGTCAACAAGTCATAGACCTTGATTTTAAATTTACCGTAAATCTATGCGATAGCTCACGGAGTAGATAAATCAGATGGCATCGCCTTTAAATTCATTAAAACAATAGAGGTGTATCAACCTACAGCTTTATGTTATTTAAATACTGAATACAAAGTCGAGACGTTACATGATCCAATCTTAAAAATTATGATAATTCAATTAATCAAACTTGACAAAATGATTTTTATGTTTATATTGTGGCGCTTGATACGATTGGCTAGTTTGAAACTATGGTCTATAAGAAATATTTCTCATGAAATCACTATTATACAAACATTGATTAAAATAAATTTCATCCACATCATATGAAGCCCAGTTGACGAAATGTATCTGAGATAAATGGGGATACTGGACAAAACTCTGGAAATAATAATCATAACTGATTTTGAGGGACAATGATTACTTTTAGATTACAGCCAGCGATCAAGTAGCAAGAAAATTTCTCTCAGCTTGAATCATGGGCCCCAAGGATGTGCACTGCTGAGGAGTCCCAGACCACGACGAAACGGCCATCCAAAGCTTCCAGGTTTTCACTGGTTGTCCTACTTAGATAGGTTCATGTTTTCAACGAATTTTAACAATCTCTACAACCGTTTATTTACTCCTGTTACCCCTCGCGGAGGAGCATAGGCAGCCCGCCAGCGCTCTCCACAGAACTCTGTCCTGGGCAATCCTTTTCAGTCGCTAATTACTCTAACTGGTGCTGGCTGACAGTTGCTCTGAGTTCCATATGTCCTCCAACTATAGGAATGCTGCCCTTGCTTTGCCGATTCTCGCCTTTATGTCTGCATCCGATCCTCCACGTTCATCGATGATGCTAACCAGATATGTGAAACTTTCCACCTCTTCCAGAGTTTATTCATCAGGTGTGATTCTGTTGGTGTTTTCCGTGTTGTATTTGAGGATCTTGTTTTTTATTTATGTATGTTGAGGCCTTCTGATGCAGAGGCTGTTGCTACACTGGCTGTCTTGACCTGCATTTGTTTGGGTGTATGGGATAGAAGTGCTAGGCTATCTGCGAAGTTCAAATCTTCTAGTTGCATCCAGCCTGTTCATTGTATACCGTGCTTCCCCTCAGATGTGGTGGTCTTCATAATCGAGTCAACCGTCTGAAGATAAATGAAGAACGACAGTTAGAAGCCTCGTCTGACCCCAGTCCTCACTTGGAATGCGGCGGTCAGCTATCCTCCATGCACGACTTCCTCAGTGTAGTCCGCCATAAGAATTCCGAATAATGTTGACGATTTTCTCTGACACACTACAATGTCGAAGAAGTTCCCATTAGGTTCTTCTATCCCCTCTGTCAAATGCCTTCCCAAAGTTAAGTAAGTTGATGTACAGTGACGAATTCCTTTCAATTGACTGTTCAACAATGATCTATAGAATCGCGATTTGGTCTGTGCACAACCGTTCTTTACAGAATCTGGTCTGCTGATCTCGCGTTTATTGAATTGTTCATTCGGATCAGCAACACTCTATTGAAACGTTTCGTGGTACCGATGCTAGTGTTATGTCTCCGTAGTTTTCACGTTTGTTCAGATCTGTCTTCGATATCTTGATGAGGTATCGTTCTTTTCAGTTTGTCCGCACTTGTTCCTCCACCCAAATCTTCCACATTCTTTTGCTGACAGTAAATCTTAGTGTTTATTTTCATTAGGAAAAATGAAACTAGGATCATGACCATGAAAAAGAACGTAAAAGCTATTTCCGTACACAGATATAGCTTTAGTTACGTATAGCGCTTCTCGAATGCGAAAAGCATGTATTTATACAACTTTGGTGGATTTGTTTTGGTACTATTAACAGTATTGAACGATGAGTCTTTTGATACTGAGTTATGGTCAACTACGTGATGTAAAGTAAAAGATTTGATTGAATCTTTGTTGTGTTGACCTAATCAGACATTGTCCTTCATATGTCACCCTAAAATTTTATTTTTAAATCGATTATTTGTCTAATATATTCTAGTCAAATGTAAAGATTCACCAATAAATCAGTCACTAGGTACTAAAGCTCCTCCTTTATGCTCTCTTCTCAAGTCTTTACTGACTGTAAGGTTAGGGAATGAGTCGCATTTCGCTTTCTGTTTATAGAGCCAAAACAGTTCTCTCTCAATTACATGTGAATATTTAATTCATAGATCAATTAGAAAGTTTTCTGGTTTCTTTTCATCAACGGAACATCATACAGAGGTGAAGTTTACGTACAGATGACGTTTGGCTATTTACTTCCTCCTATTTTCAACCTCCTAGTTTCTCCACATATGAATAACACACCATTAGCTCTAATTGAGAACATAGGAGTAGAAAAGTCGGCCCATGTCTAAAGTTGAGGTATGTGATATTCTTTTTTTGTGTATGGATTCGTAGACAATTATAGATCCAACCGTTTTAGAAATTTCATGTAATTTCACTGTGGTAAACTGGTTTATTTTCACATCTTTAAAATTCCGTATGAGTTGTCTTTCAGTTATGTCAGATTTATTTCTATCAATTTCATGTTTTATTATTTTCAGACCAACTGAATTCGGTTACTGCAATATTCAAAATTTGTTTCAACAATACGATCATCTGACTGAGTCTTTGAAATAATTTCATTTCTGTTTACTCTACTAAACTGTAAATTTTCGATATGAGGATGTCAAGAATGTTATTCTGATTAGATATACTACTGGCATCAATTTAAGTAACTTATAATTTAACACAAACATATATCGTCATATTACATATCTGGATAAACAACAAAGAAGACTTGTCATTTCGTTGAAATAATGCATCTTTATCTGGATTATTAAGGTGATAGCACTTTTAAATGGAAAGTTTGGTGAGTATAATCGAAATTATATTTAACTTCTGAAATCTAAGTCAGTATTCACTACTTCCTTGATCTTAATGATTCTAAAGTCCAATCAGTTTTGATAAACGCACGTATTATTATACTTAACATTAATATACACTGATAACATTATATTTTAATAGATGAGACAATGAGAAAATAAAATAAAACCTATTGTGCTTACATCATCTGTGTCGATATCATCTAATGTCCAACAACAATATGTGCCAAGAAATATCCAAGCTGATATAAAACAGAAAATGGTAGCAAGCCATAATAAAATGTATCCAGAACCATAATCAATAGATGTTGTTGTACGTTGTTTCTATGTTTAATTATATGGCATGATGTAATAGATAAAAAGAGAAAATAATGTTAATGTAGAAAATTATTAAAAAGTAAAAGTTATTCTGATTATAATTTAACAATCAATGGAAGTTATCCAGAACTAAAATATTCAGTTAACATTTATAAATCAATAACAAGTCATTGATAGATGTAGACTGGATTCTTTTAACTAGATAAATAGGCAAACATAGATTTCCTGTTTCTATATTTATTTATTTATTATCAATGTTCATAGTAAGTTATTTCAGACTTTACTGGAATGCTAATTTATCAACATCAGTGTACCATAACAACTTGTCTGAAATAATAAGCACTTCTTCCCATCTACATAAGTATTGTTGAGATGTTTGAGCATTTAGTATACAAGAGAATTTATTGTAGCAAGTGGAGTGTTTATCATCTTTGTAAAACAATAAAATGTATTATTACACTAATCTTAGTTATCACAATGCTTTCATTGTCAATTAGCTAATTGAAATTGAACACAATGTTGTGTACAATCTGAAAGTCTATTTTTATACAATAAATATGTGTTAACCACTTAATTGATATAATTTTCCTTCAAGGTTAATAGGTACAATGAGCATTCTTTATACTAACTTTCTAGGAATTCCTAAACTTTCTTAATCTTCAATACGTGAACTATAAATGGGGAACAATTAAGAACTTTGAAAGAAGATCTGATTTGAAACTGATAGTATGTACAAAAACGAGAGCCTTCATTAGATTATTGGATATCTAGTTACTCCAGAATCATTGAGAAGAATTATTACAATTGATAGTAAATTTTTAAGTTGTCAATTAAATTATCGAATATTACTTCATTTGGAAAACAACTGGAAAACATTGAGTACTAAACGGTATCACATCCCTTGAAACTTTAAAAAAGTTCAAGCTTATGATCTCATTTTTATATAAAGAACTGGTTGATATAAAAATATATCGTTTTTTCATAGGTTCAATCTAATGAAAGTTTCTAATTTAACATACTTAGTAAATACATGTTTTAATAGATATGTCATGCTGTAGAGTATCACAACCAATATGTTCATTACTTGAACCGCTTTCTGGATTCCTTAAATAATTGTAATTTTGAGCTCTGAATAGTAGTAAAAGGACATATAACAAGATTAGATGCCTCATTTCAAAGTCAAATGATGCGCAAATATTGGCTTATTTACAGGTTTCTGAAAATTCAGTAAGTTTAGCAGTAAAATAAATAATTATCCAACAAAATTATAACATGCAATCATTGATTTTTCAGAATGTTTCTGCAAAGCATCTACTAGCTACTGATTGTGTGAAATATTTTCAGCCTTTTACTAGTTTTTGGAGATAATATTGAAGAATTCTGGGTAGATTATAACAATAACAAGACTACATGAAATACATCCATGATAAATAATAAAGTGTTGCTTTTATTAAAATAAATTGACTAATCTTTCTATGACGAACGATCACATTTAGTTTGAAATATGAACGGGATTCCTTACTTCAGACCATTGATTAAATCCATATGGGTATCCGGATGATTTACCGTACTTATCTTCAAATTGTTCAACATGAAACATTATTATTGAACTTTGAAGACAAAATCCTTTATAAAACATTTAAAAAAAAAGTTTTCGAAATATAACACTGTCACTGTTATAATGAACATTATTTACCAATTTTATAAATAATGAGAATAACAAAGCAAGACAAGTCAATATGACTGTAAACATGTGACTGTAAGCGAATACAATAAATTTTCGATTGAGAGCATGAACCTATTGATGTAAGACCACTGTTGGAAACGAACCCAGAACTATTAACCCACTGAACCATTGAGCTGGCATCCAATGGTGTCTAACATCAACCAATTCATGAAACTGCGTGACCATCTTCCATTGTACTGAGGTAGATGCCTATCTCTACCCGACATGGATTAGCTCCGCTGGTCACAGCTTCTCACTAGAACTCCGAGAATCCCCTCACGAAGCTGGTCACTAGTGAGAACACGTTAAGTATCAGTATCCCGCGAGCGGGATCGTGGATGCGCATTGCTGAGGAGTCTCACAATAGGACGAAATGGCCGTCCAGTGCTTCCAGGTTTCCAACAGTGGTCTAACATCAATCGGTTCACGATCTCAATCAAAAACTTAATAATCTCCACAACCCCTATACTGGTAATACAATAATTAATAATCCAACTCCTTTTACAAGTAAGCTCTATCATAATAAGATTTGACCCGAAACAACTTCCCATCATACTATATTACCCAGCTGCTCAAAATTAATGAGCAGGGCGGATTTGAAATTTTCAAGTTTTAATAAGTGAGTATTTTAAAAAATAAGTCATCAATTCAAAGTTAATGTATTGGTTTTCACTGCAATATACTCATTCATGTTAAAACTCTCAAAGAGTAAACAACAAAACAGAAATAAAGCGAATAAAATAGGAAAGGAGGTTTAAGATACCGACTGTAACAAAATCTTTTTTAGATTTTGAAATCTTGGATCAGAAGTGTCTGAAAACAATGACATTATTCTTAGTAACGTAGAAATAAGTAAATAAGAGACATGAAAATTATTTCACCATCGATTCTTGTATTAATTCCACTTGATTTAATTTAAACTTTCCAGAGGATATCACTTAGAAAACACACTCTTTCGCATATGATTCAACTCATTGTGTAATGACTATAGGAATTTGTATATTAGTAATGCGTGAGTGCTGGAAGTCATTAACTTCTAGTCTGAGTCATTTTGGTAGATGCAGACTACTTGGTTGGCGTCCGCGTGACTATCGTAACCAATGGTTGGAGACTCTTAATGACATGGATCAGAATCCATCACAATGGCGCAGGTGTATACACTCTTCGTCTTCACTTAAACTAAGAGATTAAAATCACTTCATATCTTTCTTTCTACGAACTAATTCTGTCTTCCTGTACTATATCGTTATATGCAATCTTTCTTTTATATATTACCACCATTGACTTAACCACTCCTATGAATCCGGTGTCCATCTTGCTGTGCTAATGAGGTATGGCAACTTGGACCGACGCACATATGTGCCTGGTCCTATATTGTAGCTGACTGACTGACTGATAATAGTAATGCTTAAATATACTCATATTTTCATCTCTGCTTTTCTTTGAATCACTTTGAAATATCGAGGTTATCTACTTCATTCAGTTTAAGCCATTCTAGCTTCATTACAGAAGCAGTTCAATTGAATATCAAATTCTCAGTAATAATTAAAGATTCAACTAACTTGTTTCGAATACACTTTTAACATCAAAACAGTTTCCCTAAGATTAGACCTTCTGCCAACTTTAGATCACAGCAGTTGTCAGTAACTCTCTCTCCTTCTCTCCAGCTACTTGTCGTAATTATTCATGTTATGTATATGAATCTTTAATACTCGAAAATAGTAAGTCACTTACAAAATTCGACATTACATATCACAACTTAAAATTTCTCTCCAAACTATATAATTCATGACGGTTGCCAGCTTATCAGAATGTATGAGTTTCTTGTTTTCATAATGATGTTTTCTGTGCAGAGATTATTTTTTTAAAATTTTTATTCAAGAAGGAGAAAAATTCCATCTACTTGATATTGAATTGGAATGAAATCAACTTTAAAATAAAACAATATTATATTTCAATGGTTGAGATCATGAGTCAGTTGAAGCTAGACCACCATGGAAAACCTGGAAGCACTGGACGGCCATTTCCTCCTATTGGGGGACTCATCAGCAGTGTGCATCCACGATCTCGCTCCTTGCAAGATTTGAACCAGCTTAATGGTCTAGTGGTTAAGCACTCGCGCGTGAGACTGATAGGTCCTTGGTTCGAATCTCGCGGCGGGCGAGATCATGGGTGAGCACTGCTGGTGAGTCCCGCAACAGGATGAAACACGCGTCCAGTGCTTCCAGGTTTTCCATGGTGGTCTAGCCTCAACTGACTCATGATCTCAACCATTGAAATTACTATAATATCTACAAAACCCCTTCTAATATTATATTTCTTTATTTTGTTTAACTTACCAGCTAACATAAGAAATATCCCTATAATTAATCGCCAATTTCTGAAACATTTATTATCTTTATTCGTTTTATACCAAACAATGATCAATGCAAGAGCAGCAATAAAACAAATACACATGATAATTATTGCTATTGAATGCATAGCCAGTTCAGCAAGACGTAGATCTATAGATGTGTATGTTTAAAATATTCAGAAAAAATAAAAAAGGGAAAGAATATTATCCTTTAATAAAATATAATAACTGTTTTTAATGAATATCACAGATAATGTTATGGTATTTCACATATTTCTTTGTAATCCTAATTCTTTGGATTCCAATGGTTAATTTCAAAATTATATTTATTTTTATGTTTTTTTTAATGACATTGGAATCCCAAACGAACTTTTAATTCTACTGAAGACATATTATTATTATTAGTATTATTATTATTAGCTTTATTCAATATTAGATTTTTGGTACAATATAGAATTCTCAGCGCAAAGTATTTCAACAAGTTTCCGTTTCTTTCTTCTTGGTCGGTCCTGGCGATAAATATTGAGTGATCGCCAGTTAGATGTTAGCACTTCAGTGAATGAACATCTGAACAATGTACATTCTTTTCGTTGTATATTGACAGCAACCACATTGTCTCTTATTGAGTTTTTTGTAACTTTGACAATGAAAGGTTGTACACTTTTCAGAAACGCAGCAGAATAGGTTATGCGATTAATAAACATAATGATATATTAAAACAAACAAAAAGAGATAACTTGTTGAAATATCTAGATGGCAGGAACAGGTAGCCCGAATGCTCAAGCAGGCCGCCCTTTCACTTGGTGCACCTGAATCTCAGTGATGAAATTTACACTGGGTCTCATACGAAGTATGTTTTGCTTTAACTCACCAACACTTTATCTACTGAGTTACTGAGTCCATATAATCAGTGGCCTTTGTTATGGGGATTAAATTTCTCAAACTCTTACAAACATCATTGTAAATAATCTGATTTCAATTTCTTTTAATTTCCTTGTGATATAGTTTTACTGAAGAGTGTGTTATATCGGACTAATAAATATTTCTGTCAGATCTCATACTTATCATAACTGACTGGCTTATTCATGATCTATGTAATAACGACTTTTTCGGCTAAATTTTGCTCCCTGAACTGAACGGTTTGATAACGAGTTTTTATTATGCTTCTAAATGACATGGTCAGTACGGACTTCACACGTGACTCATAGCTTGTTCTGTCGGCCTCTGATTAGTTTTTTCTGACTCTTTTCATGTCATTGCCTGTATATTTATTTTGATTATCTTACCATTTGACCTTCACGATTAAATAACCCATTTTAAAGAACAAAAGTCCACCAAGTTCATCCATCTGAGCTAGAAATTTTCTCAATCACCTAAAAATGATGATTTCTTATTAGAAAGTTTTCTTGTTATCTTTGTATTATTGGACAGTTTCTTCGTTACTTTGTCGTCACGAATGTTTTACCTCATTCTTTATAAATGATTTTTTATTACATATGCTACATATCAGTTGGCAAAATCTCCGAAACCAGTCTACTAATCATCTTTCTTCAGTGGTTGTATTGATGACAGTGGTTAAGTTATTATCTAGGAGTCGAATTAATGAAAACCGTCCAAAAACTACTGCAACTATAGGTTTAGCAAACTCTCTATTATTCTAGCATGAGATCAAATTTTTGATTTACAAGACGTGGATGAAATAGTTTTGTTTAGTGAAGACTCTTAAAAAGTAAAGATTCTTCTGACTCCTTTAAGCAACAATACGAGTATGTTTGGAACGAGATTCTCTACCTTTAATTACGAAATCCTGCCTTAGGACTGCTCTTTGTCAGCTAACGCATCAAAGATGGGGGCGAATTAGATGAGTGGGTCGATTACTTTACTTATCTGCGATTATACGCAATGCACTATATAAATATAACATTGATTGATGAAGTATTAAAACCTCATCAACTGAGGTGGTTAGCACTTGTTACGTATACCCGATCACCATCTACCTCGACTGGCGTTGTTATCTGTTGTCGAACTGATATGTGAGAAAACTTGGAGTGACCAAACCTAAAAATTGTATCAGTCTATAAGATCATCAACATTTGAACTAGGATGAAACGACCGTCAGCGTTTTCAGGTTTTCAATTGTGGTCTAGCTTAAATCGTCTTGTGGTGTCAATAACAAAATCACGTCATTACATTTTATAACTGCTAAATGTTGAAGGAAAAAGAAGTAAAAAATTCAATTCTAGTTACAATACACATAAAAGTTTCTATAAAACACCACGTCGTATAAAGTGGATGTACATTTGACCTATACATTCACGAACGGAAATTACATGCCATATTTTATCACATTAATTGATGCATGTAGATGTAAATATACGTATGTATGTATAGCTAAGGTAATAAATTTGATTAGGCAATATTAAAATATTGGTTTTGAAAAAATTAAGAGAATTTTTTAGAAGTTTGGTACTTGTATCTGTCGGTATTTGACAAACCTATAGATGCGAGAGTTATGTTATACAACATGCCCTTGTGGGCCAGGGTAATTTTACATTGGTTTTCAGAAGAACCAGACACCACCCAGACTTTCATGTGACAACCCAAACAGCACAGGTCAATCCCGTTTAACAGAAGGGCTTGATACCGCCCAGGCTTACATTTTATAACGCGAGTAGTACAGCTCAATCCCGCTTCACAGTAGAACCAGACACCGTATAGGCTTTAAAGCCAAAATCCGAATAGTACAGCTCAATCCTGTGCCACAACCACACAGGTACCAAGCACCCTGGTGAACCATTCTCACCATTCATATACACATTCACGTCACATGTATAGTTATTCTGATCAATGATCGCATGAATCAGTTATGCACAGCACGAACAGACCAACATTTATCTATTCCGCTTACACGACAGTCAAACTCATTAATGTTAGCAATGGCGACATGCCTTACAATGTCCCAATGACAATAGTCCTTGAGAACACTGAAAAGCGATCACTAGTATGAATGAAATCTGTTAACCAGTAAACCAATTCTGTGCATGAACAGTCAGCAAAACTTGCCAAAGCAATGCCGAACCATCTACAATACCAATGACGAACCTCCAATCTCATATGAGACCTTCAGTTCTATATAACCATATAAATGTGACTCAAACGTTTTAATTAATAATGACAAAATAAATCAATTAATTAGTCACAAAAAAATAACTATATACAACAATCAATGTAAAAGTTAATGCATAAAATGATAACAAGCTATTGAAATTGATCAGTAAATAACAATGTCTTAAACATCAAATATTCTAGAAAAATAGAAGAAGAGGCTTTAATTATCATTGATTATACTTTTTCAATGTATTATAATAGTAATCATTATATTTATTAAGCGTAAGTTGGGTAATTGAAGAAAAGAAAAAGAAAAAAAGAAAGAAAACAATTACATTCTAATTATGAATAAATGAATTAATGTTGTAACATACTTGTCATTAATGTTGAATATTCATCTACATAACTTCGATCACGGTTCTGGCATGTGTTATCTGTATAATAATAATAATAATAATAATAACAAGTTTATTAAATAAATAATATTCCGAATATTATAAATTATTTATACAGTATATAACAATGTTATGTAATATGATCAGCCTAATTCTTCTTTAATCATTCCTATTGAATATAAATTGTATTAGTTGTATTGAGATTACTTCATTGATAAAACACTTTATGTTGTTGTTGTTGTTGTTGAAAATTGATATTCACAAACAATCTTATGGTATATAATCAACTAGATTTATTTAAGCATCAATATATTCTCATAAGTAGTATATTGTATAATGTAATCATTTAAAATAAATTACATTTGTACAATTATATCAACTTTAATTTATATTAACAGTATAGAATTGTGGAGATTATTAAGCTTTTGATTAAGATCATGAATTGATTGATGTTAAATCATCATTGAAAAAGATCGTCTAGTGATTCCAAATTCTCAATGATGGTCTAATATCAATCGATTCATGATCTTAAAAAAATTTCGTTTATTAATACATGAGAATAGGTGATATCATTCATTAGGGTTTTTCTTTCTATGATGACAACAATTGTTTATTGTTTGATTAGTTAGACTCCATAGTGTTTCATAAGAAATTGCTTGTAGTAATATGCATATATTAAGCATTAATGATTAGTTGCTAGGTCAGTTTACATTATAAGGTAAATAAGAAAATTAATGATCAACGTATTTATTCTTGTAGATTTTTAATTATAACCCTTAAAATCAATAATGAATGTTTTAGTAATTCATTACTGGCTTTATCTATATTCTGAATTTTCTTGATTACCTACGGTTAGAGTTAGACATGTTCTAAGAACTGTTCAATAAATGTGAGTAAAATGACTATTTTGATTATAGCATAGATTCTAGTAAACATTAATGAATAGAGTAGAACATTAAAGATGGTTAATGTCAAAAAGATTCTGTAAATTAATTATATGTGTTGCTTATAGCAGTTTGATTTTAAGATCCTGTATATTGTACGCATACAACAACTTATTGATTAACTAAAGTCCTATTGAGTTTAATATATTTCAATTTGACTATAATGATCAATGTATTTAAAGCAAATAAGATTCAATGCATTTAAACATAGTTTTGATTTATATGTGATGTTGAATAAATCTTTATTCATCATTTTTATCTTCTCCTCTGTTACTAGCTATATCAGCTTTTTGTTAACTTATGACGACTATTGTATAAGTGATTGTGATTACGTAAGAGACGTAGAGATAACATCTATGATTGCAACGCTATGAAATAAAGATTTATATATATATATATATATATATATATATATATATATATATATATATATATATATATATATATATATATATATATATATATATATATATATATATATAGAAGAATTTCCTAAATACGTTAAACGTCTTGATACACATAATGAACGAATGAGTATTAGTTAACACAAAAAAGATCAGTAGTTTCTTGTCGATTACATTTAATTATCTAACAAGCGATGAGTAGTTAAGACAGTATATACAAATATATACAAATAAAATAGAAAAATGTAACTTTTTCATTTTTTTTCTGTCTATTACCTGATGTAAAGCATACTTGTGTATAACCCATACTTCTAGCTTTGTTTACATTTGCATTGGATGCATCAAACACTGATGGAGCGATCATAACAAATGTTGGTAGAGCGACGGAAGCAGCAGCCAAAGCAATGGCCACTGCCAAAATTATAAAACCTGCAATTATCCAACTTCGTGTATAATTTAAAGCTTTAAAATCATAGTCTTCTTCAGTTGCAAATTCCGAATTGTCTTTAAATGTCATATCTATGAAACATAAATATAATTAATCTCATATGTTAAACCATTTTTATATTAATTGAAGTGAAATATTTCAGTTTTACGTTGTGTCAAATTACTTCTTGCCATTTTAAATAAAATAACATTAAACTAATTTAGTCATTTTGATTTGATGTCAAAAGCAATTAAGTTTCACAGACGGGAAATTTCTCACAGATCGAGACCAATTCATATCATAGATAATAACTGTCTCTTTTTGCTATCAGGTTGTTTCAATGACTTAGTAAATTTGGACGATGTAATAGATCGTCTAGCATAACTTAAGGAAATAATCTAGTCGTATCAAAAGCGAATAATGAAAAAATCCTGACGCGTTATTTCATTTCAACTAAACCGTTCACGAGTATGTGGTTTAAATATCAATTATCATGAAATTTCTAAAGGCGCCATGCGGGTAAACATTACTTACTTTAGAAACATTCAGTTGTTTGATTTCTTTTCTGGAACTAAGTTCAATGTTTAATGGCCAACAATTTAATTCAATGGCAGTGTTTCGTATGACAAGTCTAGTTTGTTGATACTAAATTCTATGTTAAACTATGCTTACATGAAGATCACATAGCTAAGAGCCTATAAATCTCATCTTATTCCTAAACGTTAGATAATTATTTGTATAGTTACGTAAATTTCAAAATTATCATGAAACTAGACACTTTTGATGAATGATAAACTTCTCGGTTCATAAAATATATAGTTAACTTTCTAATAAAATTTAACAAAACTCTGAAACTAATCACACAAAAATTACTCAACCGTAAACCTGTCTAACGTTAAACCAATCAAACGTCTGAAACACAATTTAATTAGAATCTATTTAAACAATTTAATGGTAAGTTTGATTAAGCTAATGTCACTGATTTGAGTATTCAAAGGTGACTGTTTGAAATCGAACCCCAAACGAATAAGAAATGAATACAATTATCGTCTTTTTTTTCATAAAACTCACTTATAATGGTTATCTGTTCATCGATTTAATAGTAAGTATATTAATGAACTGATAAAAATATATATTAGATTTCTCCTAGACACTGTATAAGTTTCATAATTGATTAGTTACTGGTGGTGATCAATGTCAAGGTCGATAGCATTCAGTCTATATTAAGAAGAACTTGACACACATGACATTGATCACCACCCAGTGATCAATCAATTGTAATTACATCCCAGTCCTACAGGAGGTTGGTCGCTACCCAGATAGCCCAGTGGTAACGTCTCTGACTGTGAAGCTGGGTGACACGAGATCGAATCTGTCAGGCAGCACCAGTTCCTTCAAGATTGCAGGTACACCTTGCTGACGAGTGCCAAGTAGCACGAAATCCGAGTACAAAGTTTCCTGTTGACTACCTCCAACCACTATCTAACTGTTTAAGTTTTATGGTTACGTACTATGGTACAATATGTTAGTAATATACTTCACTAGCTTTCACACAAGTCAAGGTTCCAAATAGTTCCACTTTACGAATCCATTATTTATTTCTTTACATCTTATAAGTTTCTTTCAGTGTTATAACTAATTTACCACTATCTTATTCATATTACAATATTATGAATTTCCAAAAAGCCGGATAATTTGTACTAGCTCAAAGAAGTATTCATAATATCAAGAAAAATCAATAAAATTTCTCATCTGAAATTATAAAAAAAATCAATATAACCAAAAGTTTGGTGATTACAAATTTTAGTACACATTAATTGATTAATGGGATCTCTATTTTTAATAATAAAATCAATATGAATAGAAGTACATCTTTCATATATATATATATACATAAAATTCTCACAAAATATTCAATATCTAAGTATTTAAAATTTATTTTGGATCATTTATGAGTTAGTTGCTAGAATAGTAAATCAATAAGAGAATATAGAATATGGCATAGATACATTGAATAAGTAAACAATAAATAAACCAGTTACAATAATATATATACTTATTATATTTTATATTGAATGAAGTATAATAACTACAAATTATGATAAGGTCATCATCATATATCTATTCACTTATCTCCCTTTTTTTAATGCTGACTCAATAGTAATTAATTACATCATATTCTTTATACTAAATAGTACTCATTTCTTGAATATTATTGAAAACTGTCATAGAATAAGTTGATACATGTAAATTGATCAATGACCTTGGTAACATAACCTTTAAATACATTCAAGGTAATAAATTCAAAATCACTTGATCTTGATGGGAGTGGAATGTGAATGAATGAATCAATTCATTTGGATAATTCAATTCAATATTAAACTACAAATATTTATGATATAATTGTTTATTCACAAAAATGTTAGATATCTATTTTATATATCTAGTTAATTGATTCAATAGTTGAAATCATGAGTCAATTGAAGCTAGATCACTGTGCAAAACCTAAAAGCACTGAATGGCCGTTTTATATTAGTATGGAACTCCTCAGCATTGCGCATCCACGATCCTGCCCCACTTGCGAGATTCAAACCCAGGATCTATCAGTCTTGCGCGCTAGCGCTTAACCATTAAAGCACTGAGTCAACATCCAACGGTGTTAATGTCTCATGATTTCAACTATTGAAATTACTAAAACCTCCACAAAAACCCTTCTGATAAACATATGCTTGTCAGTTTGCTGGTTGTGAAGATTATTACTGAGATCATGAACTGATAATTATCTAAATAAGGTTGATTCATGATCTCAAAAAGATGATTATCTATATGATCAGCAGAGAAAAAAATTTCAATTATCTAAATTAAAGAATAGTGTTTTCATGTAAACTCAATAACAGTGTCCCATTTTTTAAAAGATGTATCTTTCCATTATCAGCTATATGTCTGATTAGTTTATTTTTGTTTAACTGCTTCAAAAGGCCAATGGAAAGTATTTATAATTTTCAGATGTTACATTCAGTTTTAATTCAATGTTATAACATTGTATAAATGTATTTTAGCTTTATGAAGGTGTTGATTATGAAGCTGAGAAATCTATTTGACTAGAACAAAATAATGTAGACTCCTTCAGAATGTAAGTATGAGAACGAAAATAAACAGATGAAATAAAATTCATTTTGTATACTTAAATCATTAGTTATAAATTACCAATTGTGTTCTAGTGATCATTTCCATAGGTAAAAAATGAGCTCAAAACAATTGAAAACAATTACAGACTATTGTTAGTTGATCAGAAAACTTCTTATAAAAGGTAGATGATAATATTATAAAACGTAAATAGACTTCATATGATTTTACATACTGAATATTTTGAAGTCTTCTAAAGCTTTTTTCTATTCATTCAAAGATGGATAGTGGCTAACAGTGGAATACAGGAGGCGCGTTTCGTCCTATTCTTGAACTCGTCAGTTGGGTGTACCTGCATCCCAGGGTTGATGTTCACCCTGGTACTCGAACTCAGTACCGTTCGCTTCGAATGCCATCGCGTTATTTACTTAGCTACTGAGTCCTGATAGTCACCTGCTTGTGCGACGGGGTGAATTTTCAAATTCACTTGGTGCTGTTTTACTTAAGAAGATACAAGTAAAACAACACCAAGTGAGTTTTTTCTATCTGTTAATCAGCAAGACAACAAAATAAGAATTCATTTATATTGATAGAAATTAACGGTCTTCTCAAACTTTCAGGGACGCTACCAAAATTTCAAGAGTTTACATATTGTTCTTGGGTAAGGTTATTGGCAAATAATCAATTGTTTATGAATAAGACATGGGTATAGAGTTGAATTGAGTGTTATATACAATGTACATACAAAACATTTAACATTCTACACTCTTTTAATTATCACTTTTACTCCATGATGGTAAAAAATTATTGTTTATATTATCATTTTAAACATTCTGTGCACTATCCAATTGTATCTCTTACGCTTATTATTCATTTCATAAGTTAAAAGTTATTCAACGTCTCCTTTGATTCTGATTTCCTAGTTCCTATTACTACACTTTTGACATCACTCTTTCATGTGATTTTAAATTATAAAATATGAAAATCTAAAGAATATAAACAAACAAGACATTGAAACATTGAATGTTCGTCAAAAGATAAGTTGAGAAATAAACTGTTTGAAATGATTTGCAAACTAATCTTTATAGAGTTACGAAAGAATATTCTGAATAATACATTTGATTGTGTAGGACAAGTTTAACATTATAAGTAAAGATGGATAGCTAATAAGCACAGTATATACATATGCTGTCCTAAAAATCAATCAGAAGATTCAAGGGAGAATATAATTTATGGACGAACCGATCAGGTATAAGATAACGAATCTCGGATTTTGGTGTGAAATTCACTAATATCCATCTGTCCGTATAGCGTCTTGACATTTTAACTGATGTTAGTTCATGATGAAAAACCGTAAATCTAATTCCTAACCGTAACCATCAACTGTAAATCATAATCCTTAATCTTCAAACTTCTTTATGACCCTCATTTAGCCCTATCAAGTAGGTAGACACTCACAAGGTCACTTTGGCATCGCTCAAAGGTCTTCCATAAGATGCAGTTTTATTTAATCATGCATGATAATCTATGTAGAATCTATTTATTATTCAAATGAGTTAGATGCTTTCTTATTGAATAAGAAAATGTCGATGTATGCTGATAAAATATATGAGATAGTCTACTAGGTGGTTGTACGCAGATAACAGAAAAACCCGTTATCTATGTTCCGTACTGGCTGAAACTCGTCAGCAAGACATGCCAGCATCCCCGACGGAAATGACGTTTACTGTAAGATCCGAATGTATGTTGTTCAAGTTTAGATCATGTGACGTTATCACTAAGTTATTCGGCTTCCTTTTGACTAACCCCAACCAATTAATACATGAGTAGGTAATCCACATGATGACCAGTCAATCAGACTAATTACTAATAGTCAACTTGGTAGACAGAATTCAATCAGTACTAAAGAATTGAAAAATGTGATAATGATCATTGAATGGTGATCAATTAATGTAAGACAACATAGATCACATTACAAGAATTTGATAGATTTAAAATCTCTATTATGGGTTAAAATGAATGTATCCTATGAAAAATGAATCTCAGATGATAGGTAGTGAATCGTATTATGACAATTGGGACATAATTAAATAGTATATTACTTAAATAAGTAAATTAAAAACCTTTAACTCCTAATCTTGTTTTCATCACAAAACATTTTAGCATTTGGATTAAAATCTCTTATAGTTACAAATCATTCCCCAAATGTTTCAATATGATATGACTCAGAATAAAATGAGGAGAACTATAATAAATCAAAATGATCTACTTCTTACTTTCACATTTCAACATGAGTACTTTAAGGCTTAATGATCTATTATATAATTCACTGATAATGTTAATTTATTCAACAATTACATTCCTTAATAACAGATCACTTTCTTGAATACAGATATAAGTTACTTTAAAAATGAACAAATGTATTCACTAAACCAAATTGATAATAATTGAGGTACTTTGTTAGGTTCGTTTCATGAAGTGTCTCTTATTTTAGTTTTTTTTTATATTAAGAATAGTATTACTTGTTTAGAGCTGTCACAAATGTTATGGTATTGACCAGTATGTCATATTAAGTCTTATGATAAAACTAATAAGACATCTTGTTTAATTTAAATAATTAGGATATTGAAATTCATATCTGTACTATCTGTTAAGTCATTTCTATTGTTATGAATGTGAACGTACTATTATTTCATCAAATGTATCTGTTTATTGCCAAGCATGAATGAAATTTGCTTCTATACAACTGTGGAATTTGGAATTTTCATTGAACGTATAGACCTTATTCTAAGTTTTCATTGGTATTTCTCTTCATCATATAGAGTTATATTTTACTGAAATGAAGTTTTATATTTTATTACTGAAATAACACTTACATACTCATATTTGTTTATCAATATACCACATATATAACATGAACCCTTAAGGTAAAATTTATCAGGATTAATTAACTATATCAATATTAAATCCATTCTTTAATAACTTATATGTCTGAACAAAATGGAATATAAAAATATTATGGAAAACATAATGAACATATATATTGGCAAACAAGAGAGCAAATGTTTCTAATGAAATAAATTTGATGAACATAGTGTTAAATTACGGAAATGAATGTATGTTACGGATAAAATCTTCTTATGGATACAAATACAAACATTTAATTTATCCTTACTAACATTATCAATAATCCAGTCAAGTTAGTTTTCTACTTTTTTAGAGAATGAATGTATTGAATAAAGTTTCTCATTGTTACTTTTTCTGTTTATAAAACAATGTTCTTTAAAGTTGAATACTGATGAGTCTTCTAATAGTTGAACATAGATTTACTTGGATTCTTACTACTTAGGAAAGTGTAAGACATCAGGTAGAGCTGATGAAGATCAGAACTTTCATTGCTTAAAGTGTCTAAAAATAATGTTTTTTTTTTCAATTATTATCACTCTTACATAATTTCATTTATCAGCATTACCATAGATTCATACAATATCCATAGTATCGTGAATTTTTCATTAATTAATTATAAAGATATCTAGTTTTGCCAATATTTTTCGTAGCGACTATTTTCTAGAAACAGTTAATACTTACTATCTGACTTTGACACAGTGACTTAGTTAATGTATCGACGAAATACGATAAGAGTGATCATTGCTCTGTAAGTAGTCATTTATAATAAACAAATCTCTTCATCTTTCTAAATTACAATTAGTAACTTTGAATGCCCTCATAATTGCTACGTAACTTTGTCGTTAGGTTTTGCTGATTATTACATCATAACCATTCGGAATAAGATTACTATATGACTTTGCCTACAACACTTAGATATCTTTCTGTACAATCCACTTCAAAATATCTCATACAGCAGGTAAGTTCCTGATAATTCTAGTTATGAACACATATTATTGCGTTAAAATTCGTAAGGACAATAACTTAGATGATAATCTTCTGTTTGTAGGAAAGTAAATTCTTGAGTTTATCCTAAGAACAGAAGATGAGATGTTCTCCCATCAAAATATACCACCTATCTCATGTTGTTTTTACCAGTTGTTTAAACAATTTTATTTTAATAGTTGAATTCATGAGTTAATTGAAGCTAGAACAACATGGAAAACCTGAAAGCACTGGACAACCAAATGGTCATAGTACTGAACTCTTCAACAGTCCACATCCACGAGCCCAACGGCGGGATTCGAACCCAGAACCTATTTGTCCCGCGCACGAACCTTTAACCTCTAGACTACTGAGTCAGCATCTAACGGTGTTAATGTCTAATTTCACTCAATTTTATACAGAAAGCTTTATTAGTATACCATACTTCATTAATTTATTTAACACATAACATATTACTCAATCAAGATATAACTACATTTTTTTCACATGATATAAGTAATATATATGCATATTTCGTTAAAATAATTCACTGATCTTGTCAAACTAAACTCTGAATGATCAACTTCATTAGAAATTTAGATCATTTTAAATATAAATTGTAATAACTTTCTTTCTTTTTGATCATTCAATAAAGTACATTCAATCATAAATCCTAAATAGATTGTAAATAGGAAACTAATTAAATAATACAGAAATTAGTACATTTTTTCGACTTTTTTTCTCAGAAAACACAAAGTTCAAAAAGAAAATTATTTATTTTAAAGGAAAAGTATCCCATCGATCGTTATTTACAAAGAATCACCAGTTTTCTGATATGCTAAACAATATTAATAGAAAACCAGTCTTTATTCATTTTTACTGTTTGATACTTACTTACTTACCTACCTACGCCTGTTACTCCTAATGGAGCATAGGCCGCTGACCAGCATTCTCCATCCCACTCTGTCCTGGGCCTTCCTTTCCAGTTTAATCCTATTTTTGTTTATTTTTCTCATCTCTGTCTCCATTTCTCGACGTAATGTGTTCCCCTTTTCCTTTGGCCTTCAGGATTCCACGTGAGGTTTGCCTTGTGACACAGTTGAGTGCTTTCCTCAATGTGTGTCCCATTCACTTCCACCGTTTCTTCCTAATTTCTTCCTCCACCTGAATTTGGTTTGTTCTGGCCAACGGATCCTAAGTATTTTGCGTAGACAACTGTTAATAAACACCTATATTTTCTGGATGATGACTTTCGTAGTTCTCCAGGTTTCTGCCCCATAGAGTAGAACTGTCTTGACATTTGTATTGAAAATCCTAACCTTAGTGTTGGTTGACAGTTGTTTTGAGTTCCAGATGTTCTTCAGTTGTAAATATGCTGCTCTTGCTTTACCGATCCGCACTTTCGCATCTGCATCAGACGCACCATGTTCATCAATGATGCTACCCAAATACGTAAAGGTTTTTACATCTTGCAAATCTTCTCCGTCAATTGTGATTGGATTGGTGCATGCTGTGTTGTATCAGAGAATTTTGCTTTTCAATTTGTGTATATTGAGACCTACTTATTGTTTTACAGTTTAAATTAAAATGAAAAGTAAATTTGACCATGGTGTTATTTATATAATCAAGTCAAAATGTCCATGTTTCTAGCCAGAGATCACATAACAACTTAATGATTTATTCTTATTGATTTTGGTGAATATTATCTACTTGTTACCTTGAACTGATCAAAAATTTTCTTATTTTTATTAAATTATGTATTAATTAAACTTTTTTATATAAAATGATATATGTGTTTAATTTAAAGGTTTCAGTTATCCTTTCTTATTATTTACAGCTTACATATATACACATTCATTATAGAAAATGGTTTCATTATTACGACTTGATATGATCTGGGCAAAACAGTAGACATTAGACTTTTGTTAACTTTGGTTTGGAGTCCAGCTAAAGAGAATAAAGCCACCAAATAACCTGGTACGGCCGAGAGTGTGGAAAGTCAATTCTCCCTCTCAAATGCTCTCACATGGTCACGTGCATACAACCACTGCCAGGGAAGTCCTACACAATGCCTTCTCGAGGCGATGGTGTTGTCTACGAAATTGAGAGGACGAAAAGCGAATGACCGGCGCTTTAACCGGGTTGGTGGATATGAAGGATCCACCTAGGGAAGTCGGAAAACCCTGATTTCAAATCAGTGGTGCATATGAGTTCCAGGATCATAAGCAAACAAATGGCATCTGAACCAATTATTGATCGTCGATTACTATGGGACTGCATCTCCTTACGTTGCTCCACTGCCTTTTGTATTGGACCTTTAAGTCAAAGGCTCAGAGTGTGGCACCCAGTTGTGAAACACATAACAACCATCTCTGCAGATATTGGGAGATATTTTCAATCATAATTTCTCCCTACTTTTGACTCAATAATATTCCTAACATTAGCATAATATTTGTAACATCATGAATGTAATATACTTATAGGCCGTGTACTATTTAAATGAAGTACTATATTAAATTTAAATCCCTTTCAATAAGTAAAAAAAACCTACAAAATTTTCTACAAACATCTCAGAGTTGTATTGAACCATAATTTTGCATCTATAACCAACAGCTGAAAAGAACTAGCTATAAATATTAGGTTTACACATTTTTCAACACACTAGAAAGTTATATCACGTCACACAACTGTAGTTTGTAAGGATGAAGAAGCAATATATGTGTCTACAGGTTAAGCGTTTGCACTAAATCGTAGGTCCTGATTTCAAATCTAGAGTGTGGACTCGTGGATGCACACCACTGAAGAGTTCTATAGTAGGAGAAACGGTCATCTAGTGCTTTCAGATTTTTAAAGATGATCTAACATATATATATGGTCGCTGAAGCTAAAATCACTAAGTTGATGGTAAGTTCTAGGATCAAGTTGACTAATAATACAATCTTTCGAGTGGTTTTGTTAATTATGTATGATCGAAGCAATCGTTATTCATTTTATTTAACCAAATCCTCACATTCGAAAGAACTTAATCTAACTATATTATATTCAATAGACCAGAATAATGGGAATAAGTAACAGTGATATGTTTCGGGTTTTCGCCAAATAGTATTTACCTCTTTATTATTACGTAATAGTTATTATCATTACTTTTTTGATTTAAAGCTTCATATTTGGATTTCCTATCAAACCAACTATTATATAATTATCAGAATGGGTTTTGTGAAGATTTTTAGAAATTTCACTGGTTGAAATCATGAGTCAATTGAAGCTAGATCGCCATGGAAAACCTGGAAGCACTGGACGGCCGTTTCGTCCTAGTATGGAACTGCTCAGCAGTGCGCATCCACAATCCCACCTCCCGCGAGATTCGAACCATGAATCTATCAGTCTCGCTCCAGGCGCTTAACCAACTAGACCACTGAGCCGGCACCCAACGGTGTTAATGTCTATATTATATAATTATATATATTATATAATTTACTAAATTATTATTATTTCAATATAATATCTTGTATAAACGTTCACTATGGAATTGAGTTTTCATTCACCCTATTCTTAATTACATATATACTAATGATACTATGTTAGTTACTCATTATCATACACATTTCTATGTATATAAGTAAATATTGTTGAGCAACTAATTAAAACTAAACTTTTTCTCATTTAATTAGATTCTTTATTTTTATTCTATTAACTAATGAATTTAAATCTGTATTCAAATTATTATTGGTAATAGTTCACTTACTATTTCAGTAACTTTAATATCTACCAAAAGTGTAATGGTAAACATATAAAAGTTGAAACTATGATAAACAATGTCTGATATTTCTAAGATATGCATAACCAATTAGTCTTATTTAGCTTAAAGGTTATTAAATAATGAAGTGAAATTTATTAAAAGAACTTCAATGCCAAAATAACATCCACTTCTCATACTGATGTTCTTAATATGGTCCGTTTTTTAAAAAATTTATTTTAAACAACTAATACTGATTAACAGTAATCGAAATTGTTATCGGAATATAATTAGACATTCAGTGAAAAACGTATGGTGTTATATAGATACATTCCGCTTTATTATTATTATTATTATTAATGCCTTTATTCAGTATTATATTTTGGCACAATAAAAAAATTCTCAGCACAAGGTATTTCAACACGTTTCTTTTGCAAAAAAAACAAAAAAGGAATAAAGGTTAAACGAAAAAATCCGAAAAAAAAACGGTACAACTTTTCAAATTAGAGACATGTTAAGAATGCAGGTTATTGTCTAGGTTAACTCTAACAACCTGTTCGTCACAGAGTTTATTTACTAGGTAAGATATTATAGAACTTTTATACTTTTGCTCGCGTGCATGGATTTCAATGTAACTACGTCTCGTTCTACCAGATGATATACAAAGAGAAAGATATGAGTGAAGGAGATGGTTAGTGTCTGATTTAATAACACCTGCCAGGGGTTTGTATGACTTTAGATGCCTATCCACATCCATATTAATTATGACCTCGAAAGATATTCACCACACACACACACATTGCTAACTGCCTTCAGCACTCTCTACAATACAACAAAGTCTTCTCTCAAAAGCCCGGGAAAGAATAATGGAGAACAGTAAATAGTAATAGGTAATATGCAGGAATTGACAAATTGTAAGAGTAAATGACGAGTAATCCTAAGAGCATGCAGTCTCTTCATGTAGTAAGTCAGACGGGAAACCTTCTTCGATAACAATAAAACGTGAGAAGACCAAGAGTGATCAGAGGAAAAGGTAACACCCAGATAATTGACCTTCGACACTGTGTTTATCAAACAGTCTCAGATGGCACAAGCATTATGGGATCCCAAGGTGGTGTTTAGATGCCGTTCATGTCTCCTGCTAAACTTAACAGCTTGACATTTAGACGGATTAAGTATGAGACCACTAATAACAGACCAAAAATCAATACGAGACAAAAACGCATTCATTTCTATGGGATGTAAAGAGGTAGAAATCGGCATACATACAGTGAGATCATCCGCATATTTCACAAAAGTCTTTATTGTGGAAGACGGCAGATTATGCAGAAAAGAAGAGAAATGAAGAGGTGAAGGAATGGCTACTTGTGGTACACCTCCATGAAAACGTATAATATTATATAGATACATTCCGCTTTTTTGACCTTATAATTAATTCATTGGATATAAACAGTTTTGGTAGATTGAAAAGATATATCATTTTTGAATTGATAGTATATTGTAGATAATTCTATTATTTAAAAATTTTAGGACTTATTCAATATGGAAGATGTAGAAATCAAACTATTATTCTTGTATCTATGAAGTTAACATAAATTGTAATCCACTAAAATGGATAGTTTTTAAAGAGTTAGCTTTCTGTTAAAATCAACTAATGTTTCGCATCAATCTATAATAAATAGTCTTTGGCATATATTAACAAAAACAACAAATTAATTTACACGAAATCCTATCGAATAAACAAGTTATCTAGTTTATGATATTCTTGCATTTCTAATGATAGATTGTGAGTGGTGAAGTTCAAATATGTCGGGAGTGAAACCTATACTATAATTCGGGATTGGATGATCATCAAGCTATACCACAAATTGATCAAGCTTAAAATTATACTACTGAACACTTCAATAATGACTGTAATGTTTGAGATATTGATACTACACCTTAAAGAACTAATTTTGATCTCTGGTGGGTTAGTGATTAAACCAGTTAAAGAACTCCATACTACAACGGAAGAGCTATACATTGTATCTTTATTTTTCAACGGTTACTCATCAACTGAGATCAATCTACGAAGAACATAACATACAACTGTTACAAACAAAATAGATAACAGATTTACCAAATAATGTGCTTATTTATTTCCTAGAAATAAAGTATTATCGATGGTGATAACATCAATACAAGAAGTGAATGTTATTTTATATGGATAGTATATTAAAAACAAATTTTTTCTTTTAATGAATTTCGCTTCATTAATTAATAACCTTTCAGCTAAATAAGACTAATTGGTTATACATATCTTAGAAATATCATTGTTTATCATACTTTCAAATTAGAAAGTAAATAAATTTGTTTATTTAATTATGTGTTTACCATTACACTTTTGATAGATATCAAAGATAATTAAATCAGAAAGTCTAAGTGAATAACTTTCTATTTTTAGAGAAAACTTGCTGAATATTTAACCACTTGAGTATCATCTATATGCCTATATAGAGCTGAAGGTCTCATATGAGACTGGAGGTTCGTCATTGGTATTGTAGATGGTTCGGCATTGCTTTGGAAAGTTTTGCTGACTGTTCATGCACAGAATTGGTTTACTGGTTAACAGATTTCATTCATACTAGTGATCGCTTTTCAGTGTTCTCAAGGACTATTGTCATTGGGACATTGTAAGGCATGTCGCCATTGCTAACATTAATGAGTTTGACTGTCGTGTAAGCGGAATAGATAAATGTTGGTCTGTTCGTGCCGTGCATAACTGATTCATGCGATCATTGATCGGAATAACTATACATGTGATGTGGATGTGTATATGAATGGTGAGAATGGTTCACCAGGGTGCTTGGTACCTGTGTGGTTGTGGCACAGGATTGAGCTGTACTATTCGGATTTTGGCGTTAAAGCCTATACGATGTCTGGTTCCCCTGCTAAACGGGGTTGAGCTGTACTGTTTGGGTTTTTACGTGAAAGTTCGGATGGTGTCTGGTTCTTCTGAAAACCAATGTAAAATTACCCTGGCCCACAAGGGTATATTATATAAATAACTGAGTATCATCAACTGTTTAGTTACAAGTATATTTATAAGAGTTAGTTCATGTAGAAACTTTTTATTCAACAAAAGAATAATACCAACTAATTTTCATATATTTTAACTCAATTGAATTGATTATGCTTATTTCAAAGAAGATTTTACCTTATGGAATCATTCAAATCAAAATAGAAAATATCATAAACTGATCATTTTTGTTTTATTATCAGAATGGTAGTTTGTGAAGATTGTAGTAATTTTAATAGTTCAATACATAAGTCAATCTAAGCTAGATCATCATTTAAAACGTGGGAGCACTGAAAAGTCGTTTCGTCTTAGTATATGAATCCTTATCAGTGTACATCCACGATCCCGCATGTGGGTAGAGATAAGTATCTACCTCAGACAGTAGATGAATGGTTGAGCAAGATCATAGATCGATTGAAGCTCGACATTTACACCGTTGGATGCCGGCCCAATGGTCTAGAGGCTAAGCATTTACACGCGGGATCGGAGGTTCTGTGTTCGAATTCCGCATGTGGGATCGTGGATGTGCACTGCTTAGGAATCCAATACTATGACGATTTTGCTGTCCAGTACTTCCAGGTTTTTAATGGTGGTCTAGCTTAGATCGACTCATGAGTTCAGCTATTAAAATTTTTGTTGTTATAATCAAAGTTGAATATGATATATTGAAAAGTTAGCGTTAAAATATTATGGATAATTTTCGATTGTTTTGACCTCAAGTTACAGTTTATTATCAATAAATCTTGATAAAAGATTATTTACCATTAATAGTCATCATTCATTATCGTCATTACTATAATTCTAAGTTAACTTGTTGATATAATTGTACTAATAGTGAATATTTACTTGCAATGGAATTCAAGATAGATATTCTATGCAACTTAGTATTCGCTAAAGAACATTATATGTGCCTAAAAGTGATCAAGATATTCTATATTCATACGTACATCAATACTATTAATGTCATCTGATTAAATAGTGGTCATCTGCTTTATTAGATACAAAGTTTGGTCATATTCCTTTCATATTCTGAATCAATTACCCAATTTTCAACATCATAAAAAGTAGTAGTAGTAGTTTTTATGTATAGTTGTCAAAAATTGGCTCTTAACAGCATAAAATATCATGAATGTAAACGTAGAAATTATAAACAGAACAATGTATTGAAACGAATAATTCATAGTCCTATCGTCTTATCACTGAAGTCAATCGGTTAATTTTGATTATATTTTGCGCATTAACAACGAATTCAGTTATTAATTTTCGATCTAATCATAATTATTATATAAAGTTAGTTGATCAAATGATCCACTCGTTGAACTTAGCAGCAGAACTAAGTTAAAAAATGATCCGGAATAAATCATCCATCTTTTTTCCTGGTGTATTTGATCTTTTCTTATGGATAGTGTATCATGGCTAAAATAACTCAATGACAACAAACAATTATAGTTTCTTTTATCAGTATCTCTAAGACTAAATCAGTTCTCTAATATTTCAGATACGTATGAATGACTATCACCTTGAAATTTAATTTATTTAAGACTTTAATTCATAATCTCGAACTATTAAATTGTAAAATGATATGACTTTATCAAAATATGCTCAAATTGAAACAAACTATACCATCAGAATTAGTACTTTCTTAAAGTAATGAACTTACTGGCTTATTTGTAACATCACAATGAAGTTTATAAAAAAACAAACAAATGATATTCATATTCATAAGAGTTTTTAGGTTTACGCTAAACATTGCTCTCATTAACTGACAAAACTTAATAGATGATAAATTATTCATTTAAAGTTCGTGATCAAATGATCTTCGACATATTACATTAATGTTATCTCAGATTTGGGGATAATTCAAAGAATGTTAATGATAGATTATCTATGATACATAACTATTGATTTGTTCATTGGCTCTTCATTGTTGGTTTATGTTCTTTATTAGTTATAAGAGAAAATGAGACTTAATTTTAATAGTACAACATTTAGTATTGATTAACGAAAAAATTGAAAACCTGATCTCATTCTGATTTTAGCACATCAATTTAATGTGGCTGGAAATTCAGTGAGTTTTTCATTTTTTTATGTGGCACCTACATAGTTTAGTATAAAACCAAATTTCAGTACTCTTAAACAATTCTATGATGATGTTTCTCACATGCAGTTCATTTTGTAATCTCAGAAGATAGGTTAATTTATACCTTTATATTGGTGAGATAATAATGTATCATGATGATCTGAAGTTTTTTAAATGACAGTAACCCATTTATAATTTCAATTGCTGAGGTCATGAGTCAATTAAAGCTAGACCACCATGGAAAACCCGAGAGAACTGGACAGCCGTTTCGTCCTATTGTGGGACTCCATAGCAGTGCGCAACCGCGACCCCGCCTCTCGGGATTCGAACCCAGGGCCTACTGGTCTCGCGCGCGAGCGCTTAACCAATAAACTACTGAGCCGGATAAGTAAGCGGATCAAATACTAACTAAATTCGCATTCTACATCTTTCCACACTGTGTTATGGTACTTGAAAAAATTTACTCTACTTAATAAACCTTGATAGAAAATATTGTGAAATGAAAGTGATTTCAAGTAATAGTTCGTGAAATAAGTCAGAATCACAATTAATTACCACAGAAGCTTGTCAGATATGCTTGAAAGTTATTTGGTTAGTAATCATTCATTTTCTATATTCATTAAATGAGTAAACGTATTTAGTGTTTCATCTTAAAAATTAAAAATCAGATTACTATCTCAGACAAAGTAAACAAATTATATGACTGAGCTCAATTGTGACAGACTTTGATGGGGATTACCGACATGTAGAACCCGTCACAGTTGTACGTTGGCCTAAGCTTTCATAGCTTATTAGCACGACAAGCGGAACATAATAATAAAAATTACAAAAGTTATCGAAATAATATAGTAAATGATAAGAAAGACCCAACGTTCGTTGTGTGACATGCAGGTACTGGTTACGATCATTAGTTAAAACAAGAGTGAGATCCTATAATGGGGATAGTTGTTTATTTCTCTAGACTTGTATCAATTCATAACAAAAAATCATCTAAAGATTTAAGTTATACGTTTTTAAATAGGAGATAAATCTTCAGTTTGCATTTTAATATACACAATATAGTCTTATCCTTGGAATCAATTTGACTTCAGATTACTATAGATATAAACCAAATGAAAGAAACACAAAGTAAATGAAGGAAATAAATACTCACTAAGTAATTCCAATCAAATTTGTATATATATATTTCTCTCAATGTAATCAATAATCCTTGATATTGCTTGATAATGTTACTATTTTTGATAACAACAAATGTTTAATAATCTTAATATTTGGTTATCTGAACTATCATTATACACGTCTGAAATTATTCGCTATATATGTATAGGAATAGTTATGTAAGTTGACTTTTATGGTATATATATATACTTATTTACGTATGGTTTCATACGTATATACTACTCAAGATACTATGACCCCCTGCACATACTCAGACACATGCATATATGTATACATACAAATACACAGTTATGACTATATATATATATATATATATATATATATATATATATATATATATATATATATATATATATATATATATATATATATATATATATATATATATATATATATATATATATAGTGATTTTAATTAACATTTTCAAGATTCTGTACATTCCTAATTTTTGGAATAGTTTAACCATTCTTTCGGCAATCTTAACCTTGAAAATGAAATGAAACAAAGGCTAAGAACAACTACTTAATTACAAAAAAAATTTTGTTTGCAAAAGTTTATAAAATGAACTTGTTTATTTTGTCTCTAGTTGTACTAAGATCAAGTCAGTTTTCATATGTAGTAAAATGAATAGAACCAATAGCTATTATCATGTGGTTCATGGTAGTTTTTTTTATAGGAAACCATGATATTTTAGTCTTCGTGATGACTGGCACTAGTCAGTTATGCTCATTGTAGGATTTGAATTTGTATCACTTCATTATTTGAAATGCAACGACTGAGCCATTGTTTCCATTAAACTCCCTTTAATCTAAGAACTATCACTTTGTTTTGGATGCATTTATTTAACTCAAATTTTGAACTTGTTTGTTCATAATATTGTTCTCAGAGATTTTGGTTTCACTTTGCTTTTGACTTGACACTTTAGAAGTTTGGCTCCGGAAACTTAGAAATTAAAGGTTTACTTTGTAGTTGTTATAATTGTTATTGAAGCGATATATTTGGATTGATTACCTGTAATTTATGAATAAACTTTGGTACCTTAATTGTAATTTGGTTCTATTGTTATTTGGAGTCGTAAATTACGAGTGGATCAATCGACCATTCTTCATTAACGAACGAGAGAGAAATTAGCAAATAATACTGCGGCTTTTGTAATGTGCAGTAGGCTAGCATGCAACAAGCTTGTTATCTGATGTCATCGTAACAATGAATTTGTCTTAAAGGTATATTTTGAAGTCCAACTCCGCTGGCTTCCATTGCGATGAATATGATTATCCTCGATTTACAGTCGCTTATGGAAAACGTAAAGCTGATTGAATCACCAAACCCAAAGAACGGCCAGTAAAGAGGTCTAGTAGATATAATAAGTCAAGCAAATGTCTCTTAAAATACTTTCTTGTTAGTTTTCTCCACTGAATAGCAACATTCAGAAGCTTATATTACAATCAGTTATAGCAGCTACAACTCATGCCAGTAACTAACCTAGGGGTATATTACTCACACAGTCTTAAGTTCTCTGAACAAATTTCACCAAAGCATCTAAAATGAGGAAACGTTCAGGCTTCATTCTTCGTAATTTCTTTCAAAATGAATCTGAAATCATTCTTTACGACATATATGTAAAACCTACCGTTGAATACTTCTCGTTCTTACTTTCTAGCGTACACCTATACGATATACTGAGGGTGGAAGGAACACAACGGGATTTAACCCGCAAAATAATTAAGATCGACTCACCCATTGACTACAGCTCTCGATGCCATATTCTAGGACTCGGATCCCTATGGACTTAGGTCCAATTTTGTTTCTACTTCAAACCTTTCAAACCCTTAATTGCTCCACATGTAATATAGTTCTTGTCCAAAGCTCACGTGAATACTACGTACGAGACATAGTATATACGGCCGAAGTAAAAAAATACAGATCAAAAACTCCGGAAGACTTCTTTCTCATCAAGGGTACATCAATATGGAACAGTTTTCCCTCTGAAATACACATGGCAGACAGATTACATACATTTGTAAGACTTATTGATCAAGCCAGCACTTGCACAGATCCAGCACGATCGAACACATCTGCGTCTCACTCAGACATCAAAGTCCATCTCGTTGTATAGACCAAACAGACTCCAGGTTCCCTTTCCCCTACCTTTCTTCGTATCAGTTGTATTGAATATGTTTCTCTTTTTAATTTTTAATTAAAGTAGACAGGTAACTCACTATACCTCTGGATGCTGCTCAACTATAGTCGATCGCTAAGGGATGTACACTAATACCTTAAAAATGTCAAGAGGACTGCATAATCGACCGCCCACTGCCAGTCTTCTTGCATCTATGGAGCCTGTAACCTACCACACGGTTGGAATAGCACAAGATGACATCAGCATCAAGTTGATATGAGTTCCTTCTTGTCTTTTTTCATCAACTTTCTACTCTCACGCACACTGTGTTGGCTTACCAACAATAAAATAATAAACGCAGCTATATGTTACGTAGCTAAAAATCGACAAAAATGTAATGATTCTAGAATCCATCCTTCCAAGAGGACTCCGGTGCTGGCATCGTTTACAACCTGGGATACAGTTCTTCTTGGTTAGTGTGATCCATTTCTCGGCAAATATCTCTCAGCTGTTATTCTCGGCTTTTTATAAGTGGCCTGATCTATGCTTGAGGCAAGATGTTTTGCTAAAATTCTTCAATCACATTGTTCCTGCAAAATTCAACGAACCAGAAAGGGCAGTAGACATTCCTACTACAGTACAGAAATGCAAGGGGGGCCCTTAAAAATAACTGAAAGATAGTATTTTGATTGGGTGTAAGATAACAGTGATTTTGGATATCCACAGAAATTGTAATGAACAATGTTGAAGAATCTAAGATGCGAATTGTAGATGCTACTGATTTTAGTTGGCAACGTCGACATGTTGGTCGACTATGATTACAGAAACCTAGTGAACCGGTCGTTTGGTGGTGTGAATTTTAATGTATTGTAGATAATACTAAGTCATGCAGAGTTTCGATGAATCAACCAAGAAGACGCACAGAGGAGCACAGGCATTTAAATTTTCATCTAACCCGGGGTGGTTTTGTTACATATGCTAACTAGTTACTACTTTGTATGTCACTCTGCTTTTGGTTTAAATTACAAAGTACGATGCCTTTGAGTGTTCTTACATATGTCTCTTTGAAAGGAATGCTGGTCCACTCTTGATTACGTGGGCGTGCATTAGACAGCTCTGTGAATTACTATTTACTATAAGATGATAGATTAATTCTCAATGTCATATTTTGACACCCAATATCAATGCTGAAACCAAAGACGTTTTGTTTCGGTTTTGGATAAAGTAGAATTATTGTATTTCAGTGAGTTTCAAAGATACACTCACTTACCAGTGTTTGGGTACTTTGGGCACTCAAATATCAGTCGGTACGTTTGATGAATCAGGTGAACTACTATTGACAACTTGGAATGCGGAATCATGGTTCAGGCACTCAAAAAGTCTTCATTTCACCACAGATATCTGGCTTCCATATTGTTGCAGATAACAATGACAAAATTCAACTCAAAAGAATAAATGGAACGGGAAAATCGGCTTTTTTATTGTTCTCCGCAACAAATGTCAGCGGTATAATATTCATCTTAGTTGTTTCGCGGATACGGACACTGTCCGAAAGTCGCGTTTGATACGAACTTATTGCTGTAACATAATCGTTTTATATTACACAACGCTGTCTTTTGATAGCATCTATGCTAATTACTTGCTGTAACAACAGAATCTATAAGACTTTCACTGGGGTAATCACTGCATGATATCAACTAGACAGCCAGCGTCATGGGCCTTTTATGGCTGACTTTAGACTGAACCTTATGCACTCAAAAAACCGTACATAATAATTAACATTCCAGTCGGCTAAATAGAAGACAAAAAGCAATCCCAACTCTGAAATTTAAAAAACCACCAAACACAAGGATGATATCTGTATAGTAATCCTTGCAAAGTTTTTCAGTGTCTGTGAATGAAATATTAGAGGTTGTTACTTGAAAACCTTTGATTAAAATACACTAAACTAGTTAACCCTGTTGAGTAATAATAATCATCAATTGCTCTCAAATAATAATACGTTACACGATGCACGCCAAATTACAGGCAAGATCAGTATTACAATTGACACAGAATTAGCCGCAACAAGTTACTCATTTAGGTTGGTATGCTGCAAGAGACGCTGATCATAGTGACAGCGTGATAAAAAACGTACATAAGAATGTAAATGATGCTAATAAAACTTGAGTGTTCAGTGTGAAAGTCAGCGCACTGTGTGGAAGCTGCGTTACGGCTAAAGCATCGGGATCAATAATTAAAGTGCGGTTCAGAGGCGTCTATAGCAGGATGTATTGGGACAAATACAAAAGCAGTAATTTACAAATGTCGACTTTAGCGTATAGATCTGTACTGCTTCATAAGTTCAATAGTCTTCCGACAAGTACAAGTGTAAATAATTATGAAGTATCCAAGATATTGATCGGGGCGTAAAACGAAGTCATTTGTCGAAATATGTGTTTTTGGTGGTGTTTAACAATTCCCAAGGGAGTCGGAAGAGAAAAGTACGAGAATAGAATAGACAATATTCATAGCAGGTGAAACAAGAGACAAAAGGGTTTGAAGGTATATTTGGAAAGATATCATCATGTCAAGAAGCGTTTGGTTTAAGCTGGTTAATGGTTGCAAAGGATGCCTAGCACAATGTATACACTCGTGAACTGGTACGGATGGGTGAACGGTCGCCTTCAGCTAGATTGTGTCTAGTAAAACTAATGAGGTTGGCATCAAATGTTCAGGACTTACAGAGACATTGAACCACTACTTTCTGCTGCAGAACTCTTCCATACTAGTGGCGCAGTGATGACCGCAAGAAGTGGCCATTAGGGAGTTTAAATCCAACGAGTTTGTCGTTGCTACTCACTCTTGCGTTCGCTTACAATGTTCAGCAGCGTCTGGTCATCTTTCCATAATGAAAGGAGCCATGTGGTACAATATATTAATGAAAAACAGGTACAATGAAAATCTTGATTCATCGTAACCTTCGTCGGCTTTTTGTTTTTTCCAGCTGTATCGGAAAAGAAATAGAAGAAATTGTGAGTGCATGTAGAATTACACTTGTACGTGCGAATGACACAAAACGGACGAAAAAAGAAAAAGAAACTAATATACATGCATTTCCTAAGCATGCCATAGCCTGAAAACGATTTTTACAGAATGATGTTTTGGGCCTTTTGAAAAAATATATAAAAACACATGTTAGAAAACACACTAGCAGCAAAAAATAATTCGCTTTTCGGAATAAAAACAATAAGTATATATGTGAACATATTAAAATAGCTTGTTTTTGTTAATCTTCCAAAAATTAATGCGGAAGATTAGAGTCAACTCAAAGAGTTATGTAGTGTCTTACGTGCAGTAATCATTTAGGTGTTCTAAAAATCTTATCTCTCTACCGTGACGCATTGTTTTAGTCGGTTGTCAGATACCGCCGGCGTGTCGTCGTGACTGTTGATTATCGAGCAAGATATCGTAAATGCAGGACGCGTGTCCTTCGATTGTGTCGAAGGAAAATCGATATGCATATGGTTCCCTTTTAAATACGTTTCATTGATGCGATCGATGCTGGTGCAGTCGTTAGTTCTGTTTTTATCAAAGATATAGTACTTAGGTTCATGCTGAAGAACTTTGAAGGGTCCTTCGTATGTAGTATCGAGAACTAGCCGAAGTGAGTTGCGACGTTTAAAGACGTGCTTAACGAAAATATCAGTTGACTGCTGTCGAGTGGAAACAAGTTTATCTGAACCCACTGCGTTTGTAAGTCTGCTCGTGTAGGAGTTTAGATCCATATTCATTGGAGAAGACGAAGAACCCATGAACTCACATTGTAGTCGGAGTATCGTTCTTTAAAGGAGTTGAGCCGAAGTGTATCTAATGTTAGCTTTTACTGCATTCACTATCGAAATACTCTCACACGGCCACGCGTATACAGGGATGTCCTACTCACTGCCTTCTCGAGACGAGGGTGTTGTTTACGAAAATGAGAGGACGAAAAGAGAATGTCCGGTGGTTTAACCGGATCCCAAACCAAGTCAACGTTGCACATGGGCTCTAGTATCCTGCGGGAACAAATGGCGTGAGAACCAATCGTAGGTCACCGGCTACCATGGGACTGCATCTCCTTACGATGCTCCAATTCCTTGTGGGTTAAACCTTTAGGTCTAAGGCTCGGGGTGTGGCCCTCTGAGATAACCACCTGCTTCGGTCTGGGCACCCGGGCAGTGTCTCAGCCCGCACACACAAAAAACATGATAAACTGTCTACTTATGAGAAATATTCCTCTCGTTCCAAATAACAATCAAGTGACTCGCATTATTATTATTATTGCTATTATTGTTATTATTATGATTATTATTTTTATTATTTACTACGTCATTATTCACCCTCTTTTATTCCCACTCTTATACTTATTTCTTCGACTTATACAACAGCTCGTCTGTGGTGGAAATTCGACTCTATCTAAACGTTCTCGAGTCACTGTCCGGTTGAAAATTGTATATTACCACTGAATATGAGTACTCAAGCAGTTTTTCTGAAACCACATGCACCATTCAAACTGGCCTCCTTCAACGTTCGCACACTTATGCAGGTCGAACAACAGATAGGGCTGGTTATGTCTTTGTAAAGTCTTAATATCGATGTTTGCTGTCTATCCGATACCCGTATTCAAGACTTTGGTGAAGTACTACAAGTTCGCTCTTCATCTGTCGCTTTGAAAAGCTTGTTTCACGTGCGCTTATCCGGGGACCTGTATTCAAGAATCTGGTGAAGTACTACAAATTCGCTCTCCATCTGTGGCCTCGAAAAGCTTGTTTTACGTGCGCTTATCCGGGGACCCTGTGGCATCTTCGTCTGGTCTTGCTGGCGTTGGTGTCGCACTAAGCGCTAGAGCTGAGGCAGCACTAGTCGATTGGATCCCCATTAACAGTCGGTTATGTGCTGTTAGATTAGAAAGTTCCATCAAAGTGAGAAGAAATCGGCGTGAGAAACGATGTCTTTTCGTCATCTCCGCCTATGCCCCGACAGATTGCAGCCCGGATGCAATCAAGGATGAGTTTTACCACCAGTTATCTGTTCTTCTCCAGAAAGTGCGTTCGACAGATATTGTAGTACTAGCCGGAGACTTGAATGCTCAGGTCGGGCGTCTAGGCACAGAAGAGAGTCGTTTAGGTGGCCGATGGGGACTCGTTGGTCGCAGGTCAGATAACGGGGACCGTCTACTGCAACTTTGCACAGACCACAACCTGTTTCTGGCTAGCACTAACTTTCGGCACAGTCATCGCCGATGTGCCACCTGGCGTCCTCCCTCTGCATCTCAAGCCTGGACTCAGATTGATCACATCGCGATCAGCTACCGCTGGCGTGGTTGTGTAAAGACTGCCGCTCCTTTTGGAGTACCTATCTGGACTCTGACCATGCCTTGGTCTGCGCCAATCTTGCCTTACTTTTCAGTGGACAACGAAGTGACGCCATCAACGGATTGATGTTAGCAAGCTGGTTGCAACTTCTGTTGCAAGTAAGTATCGAACCGAGCTAGCCTCTAGGCTAGCTACCACTCCACCGAAAAGTATAGATGAGCATTGGTTGCAATTGCATGACGCCATGAAAATGGCGGGAACAGTCAGTTGTGGGTTTGCGAAACGTCCCGCTTTTAAGCACTGGGTTTCTTCTGGTTCCTTACAACTCATTGAAGCCCGTCGGTCTACTCCGGGTGACCGTGAGTTTGACCATAAACGAAGGATGTTACGTAAGGAAATTGGGCAAAGCTTGCGTAAGGACCGAGAAGCCTGGTGGTCGATGCGTGCTAATGAGCTGGAAGCAGCAGCTGCATCTGGTAACTACCGGAAGCTCTTCCAGCTCATCCGAGCCACTGGCAGCAAGAAGTCTGGTGTGAGTGAAACAATCTGCGAGGATGATGGGATGCCAATCACTAACATCCATCGACGTCTTGGACGATGGGCAGAATTTTTCGAAGGGCAGTTCAACTGGCCTGCTGCTCCGGCAACATCGGTCAGACTGTCCTGCCCTCCATGGCCGGTGACGACTGATCCACCAAACGAGGAGGAAGTCCGCAAGGAACTCCAACTCTTGAAGCGTTACAAATCACCTGGCCCAGATGACTTACCTCCGGCTCCTTTTAAAGATGGTGGTGACTTTCTGGCAAAGAATGACATTTAAGAAATAACATATTGTGGTGGGCGTTGAATCGCGATTGACTATGATAATCACTACAGGAATATTGCGTGTCGAATATTAGATTGGATTCCTCCGTAGATCAAAAACCAGAAGGCTAGTTGACGGTTATAATAAGATATATTTTTTAGTAATCTCATGGTATCGAAATAATACCGAGATCGCGCCAAATTTAACAAGCGGAACTACTGAGCGTACGCAAGTGTGTGCAAGGTCACAGGATGTATGTATTCAGTACACTTAAATAAACAAGCTCAGTAAAACAATCACTGGTACATATGGTGGTAATAATAATAGTTGTTTCCATTTTATCAATCACCTCTTCATAAAAGTAGGTCACTACAATATAATGATCCAACAAAGAACAGACCAAGAGTTTACCGTCCAGAGTACTAGATCGCGTCTCGTCTAACACTGAACGCTGAGTACTCAGAGTTTGACAACGTCTTAACTAAAACCTTTTAAAATCGAAATAAACCTACCCGGAAAAATCAGAAGTCAGAAATTAAACGGTTTGAATATATATTTATACATTTATATTTATATATATCCGCATGTCGAGGAATGTTTTGCCAAAGCTGGTTAGTTGTTGCAAATGATGCGTACTACGATGTGCACACTCGTGATCTAGTACGGATGCGTGGAAGATCGCCTTTAGCTAGGTTACGTTCAGTAAAACTAATAAGGCCAACATCAAACGTTTAGGACTTTTGGGATTAATTTACCGCAACTAAAGCGAATTTTTCTTCTTTGGAGGGAAAAGGGGAGGAAAGGAGGGGAAGGCAGTATTACACAAGCGACACAGTACAATAGAAATGAGATTTGATTTTAAATTACTGATTGATTACTGGACCAATAACTTATTGTGCAGTTGCAGCCAGTTAAAATATGATTATGCCGAAAATTTACACGCATCTTAGTTGGGAGTTTACTCCAGATGCAATTTCGGCCGATAAATCTAGTCGCTCATCACACGCACTACAAGGTTAGACTAACTTACAAATGGGCCACAAACTGAGGTACTTCGAAAATGTAATGACTGTTTTTCAAGGTCGTTGGTGCGAAAGAGAGGCAACTTCGATTCCCACTTATAATCATGAGTCTTTCGGAAGATGAATCTACTTCAGATGAAGAATATATCCCCCCAGGTAGATATAACTCTAGGACTATATTTTTCAATATTTAGTTAAAGCTTCTAAATTGGGAGAGGACTCAGAAAGCGAATATAGCGATGAGTCAGAATCAGGAGACTCAGACTGTATTAGTGGTAAAATCATTCCCTCCCTCGATCTGTCCCTAGATAGTTTAACCAGTCGGGCAAGTAAAAACGTCCTTCTAAAAGGTATGAGTACAACTTAACTATGATTTAACCATTAGCTGATTATTTAGGGACTCGAAAAAATCCAAGGTTTGCTTATTAGTGTCATTAATGGCCAAGTTTTAGATTACCGACTGTTCACCGCTTTCCACTACCGAGGATGTGAAAGCCTACGAAGACAAAGTGTGGAACGAGTTTCTAAAGTCTGATAGTACCGAGAAATCTGTAAGCACAGTTTCCACGAATAACATATTAAAGAATAGCGCTGAAAAAGTAAATGTTGTAAAAAAGTATCAGTTTGCTGGTGAGGAAGTTGAGTAAGTTCATGGGAATATCTCATATATTGTATTTCACTTTTTAAATGTTTTCCTGTATGTACGTCTATTGATGGGTGACTTTGATAATGTGCCCTACACCAACATGTTAACAGAGTCGTGACTGAATTTTTAAGTTACCTTCAAAGCATAGCGTATCATAGGCCTGTTATCATGTGAAGCAGTGGCCTATTAAGTATTAGAAACTAAGTTTTTTAGTCCCCTTACACATTACTCATTAAAATGAACTTTACGACGAATGCTATGCTGTTTATTAGTAAGTTGTCTAAACATTTTCCAAAAACATAGACATACAAAGTCACTTGCTTGTGTTATGTCAAGTCTTTCGGAGGAGCAAATCGTAGATTAGTTTTACTGGTCGGCAATTTGCTTCCATCGTACTTTCAGTTATATGTGGTCAGTAGTGCCAAAAGTTAACAAAGCTTATCGTGTCTCGATCTTGTCTGATTTTTATTATTTCTTGTACTCATGATGTTTTAAGCCAAGTCTGAAAATCAGCAACATCCAGGTACGTAGTGCATTGTGCTAGACTTCAATCATTTTTAAGTAGCTTTTCTTGATTAGGTATACATCACTGAGGCTAGACACTCGTTTAGATCACCAGCCTGTTTCTTTTACATACTACCACCACCACCACTGATTTGACTAGTTTTATGAATTCAGTTTTCATCTCGTGCTAATGAGGTGTGGCAACTTGAACCGACGCACATGTGCCTGGTCCTACGTTGTAGCTGACTGATCGTACTCACCGCAGACTTTGTTTTATTATTGATCAATACATGTGCAATAGTCTCTATGAATGTCGACTGACGTTTTTCTAATGCGGGTGTCCAATTTTCAGGTTCAAAATACTAGTAGAATCTCACCTTCCCATCGACGATCTTTAGAAAACTGTTATCTCGTTCTGTCGTTGCACTTACCCTTACATAAGCTGGAAGTACTGCTCGCGCGTTTGAACAACCAAGTAATCAATGCTAGTGTTACGTGTAGCGTAATGTGCATATATGACAAATCCGTTAACTAAATGTTAAGACTGCGTCTACTGAAGCGGGACCCACCCTTTAAATTCCACCTAATTTTGATTCTCAGTAGTATCTCGTTTTTACTCCTTGAGTATATCCCTTTTTAACCTTGCTGTTTAATGCCTTCCCCACCACTACCGATGTACCTTCGTGTCAAGCCCTACGCCCATTAAAATTGACTGATTTTATGGTGCATAGTACAAGTATAGACTTACTTATCGTCGATTATGATCTGTTGCGATACAAGCAGGCTTTTAACACAAACCATTTCTTAATCGTTTTGTTGATTACATCATTTTGGGATCTCCATTGTGTTATAATAGTTATTGAAGAATACACTAAGATGCGATTACCTCCGAACTTTACCCTTGTTACATGATGATCCTGAGTTTAAACATCGGGATTTTCGTATATTCAAAGCACTTGTTTCGTTTCTGAATCACTAGGAACCAATATTACCATGTAAACTATCAGTCACCTACTTAACTATATTTCTATGTAAACCGTATAACTGTTATCTATAAAAACAACTTTCTTATTTTCAGAGTCATTGAGGCTGTTTCAAACTCGAATCGAACTAAAGGTCTAGGTGTCTCACATAATAAGACTTCAACTGAGACAAATCCCCTCAAACCAAAGTAAGTTCTATCCAAAACTGTTATTCGGTTGAGAATACAGTCAACAGTTGTATAGATTAATAGTAATAACTTTGTAACAAGTGTATAGTTATTTCAAACAGCATCATAAAGTGCTCCGTCGTTTCTTTTGGTGAACGTCGTACCATAACCTATACCAGTAGCACTGCATATAACTCCAAACTGATTTCAACTTAATGGATGAGCAAAACTATGTTTACTATGAAACACTGCGTGTCCACTTCTGTTTAATTTAGTTAAAATATCGGCAATATTTCATACGTCTAAATAGCATCTGCATTTTTGTGTTGCAACCAGTGGGTTATGATATACATATATGAGCATAATAATTAATGGAAGGAAATATGATTTAACTCAAGGGAAATTATCAGAGCTATTTTGTCATGAAACGTTGAAAGCCGTCAGTCAGCGATTGTAGTAAAAAAGGTATTATCTCCTGCTTTTGTGCTACACAGAAAATATAAAGCAGGTAATTAACACCAAGGTTAAGCTACTCCCATAGAGTGACAGTGGTTTCATCTCACCAGGACTAAGAGTGAGCAATAAAGTCCGCTTCCAGCAGTTAGTTTTTCCTGATAAACTCAGTACGTCCTCGTGCACTTTAATTACGCTAGCGACTAAGTCTCTCACTAAAATGTGTGACAGCTGCAAAATTAGTAGTATTTGCTCTAATTTTGCTGGTATATTAGCCATAACAGTAGCTGTTGTAAGCCGTATCTCTCCTGCTAACATTTTCACACCACAAAAAGCATTCAGACAAAACAAATTATATTTCCCTTATGTTGAACCGAATTAATCTACTTACTATGTGCATCAATTTACAAATCATTTTAATATAGAGCACCGTCTTTGGGACTCGGTCTAACTAACGCTCTGCAGAACTTGAAATCCACGATAAATAGCCTACCCAAGTTGTCTACCTTAGTAAGTTCCGGATTTCTTGATAATTTGTTACGCTACATTAGTATTATTTATGTTTGTTACTGGAAATTATATATTCTCACAAAGCACTAAGTAGGGCTTTAGAGTTACGAGTTTTTGGCGCTTTTTTGCAATAGTTCCACACAGTTACAAGACTTTTGTCGAGTGGTGGCTCTGCTTTACTTAGTTTAGGCAGCTTGTTGGTATAACTAGTCCTAATTGAGATCTTGAACCAATTGATGTTAGACCATCACAATTGAAAACCTGGAAGCACTGGACGGCCGTTTCGTCCTATTGTGGGACTCCTCAGCAGTGCGCATCCACGATCCCGCGAGCGGGATTCGAACCCAGGGCCTTCGGTCTCGCGCGCGAACGCTTAACCAACTGGACCACTGAGCCGGCATCCAATGGTGATAGTTTCTAACATCAACCAATCCACGAAATTGCGCGACCCACTTCCATTGTCTTTAAGTAGATAACTGTCTCTACCCGACAAGGAATAGCTCCACTGGTCGCGGCTTCTCACTAGAACTCCGAGAATTCCCTCACGAAGCTAGTCACTAGTGAGCACATGTTGATTACTAGTATGGGGTTGTGGAGACAACATGTGCTCACTAGTGACTAGCTTCGTGAGGGAATTCTCGGAGTTCTAGTGAGAAGCCGTGACCAGTGGAGCTAATCCTTGTCGGGTAGAGACAGTTATCTACTTAAAGACAATGGAAGTGGGTCGCGCAATTTCGTGGATTGGTTGATGTTAGAAACTATCACCATTGGATGCCGGCTCAGTGGTCCAGTTGGTTAAGCGTTCGCGCGCGAGACCGAAGGCCCTGGGTTCGAATCCCGCTCGCGGGATCGTGGATGCGCACTGCTGAGGAGTCCCACAATAGGACGAAACGGCCGTCCAGTGCTTCCAGGTTTTCAATTGTGATGGTCTAACATCAATTGGTTCAAGATCTCAATTAAAACTTAATAGTCTCCACAACCCCATACTAATAACTAGTCCTCACATGTAGAATGTGGCCCAAAGCCAATTTCTCTAATATGTACCTGGTAAATCGGTTAATAAACCAGGCCTTACTCTCGATAAGGCTTAGGGGCTACTAAATGAATATAAATGTGGTTAGATTGTACTATAAAACTATCATAATCATGAAGTTCGTGAAAAAAACTAGGCACGTGGTTATCTCTTTCTGTTTCTCATTTTAAAATACATGAGCTATAACCAACGAATGTAGAGACATTTATTTTACTGAAATTATAGGAAAAGTCGCGTCTTGATTGGAAGCAATATGTACAGAAAGAATCTTTGGAAGATGACCTTAAAGCCCACAACAAAGGGAAAGAAGGGTAAGATTACAGTAATATATAATCATACATACGATTTACAAATGGTCATTGAGTTGGTAATTTTGTTGTGTATCAAGAGTTTCGAGTTTTTTCTTACTGTATACCAACTGTATTGAAGAAAAGAGTAGTCTCAGTAACCTTGACGACCAAATGAAGAAAAACAACTCATGCCTATTTACACTAGTACTGATTGCTTGGTTTTGGATTATACACATTTACACCACCTGGTCGAGTAAGTCTGGATGACAGTCAGTTGCCTCTTAAAGAAAAGCAGTTTTCAAAATGAACATGTCTCAAATCAATCTCATAGACGCGGGACATTGACAAGTGTAATGGAACATAGGTAGAAACTCGTCAGAGACCAAGTACTTTATCAGTAATGTGTTACTCTCGGGTAAGAGTGCAAGTTTATCAACGCATGAACACTATCCCATTGCAGTAGTGAGAGAATTGCTTTGCATTTGCAGATACTAGCCACCAACTAAACTGAGTCGACAACATTAATTCACGTTGACACATCGACGCTATCTGCTTAGTTTTGAAGTTTCCACTCCAGAAACAAAAGCATCCGCCGTCAACAAGTAGTATATAATGTCGCCGCTAATCATAATTAACAATTTTGATTTCATAGTGCCTCGATAATTTCGTCGTTTTACTCCGGTGCACCGCCAATTAAAATATCTGGTTGTTAATGAGGTCTGTAGTTGTAGATTCTTTTTTGTAAGCTAAGTTAACCTACTGGGTTTTTGATTTTAAAATAGGTATCTGGAAAGGCAAGCATTCTTCAATAGAGCAAGTGAACGTGAATATCAGTATGAACGACAATTGAAAAAGTCAGCATCGAGTCGGAAAACCTGAACACAACTATGCACACAATTCTCTTATCCACGGAATGTTGCAGTTATTTATCAAGAATGGCACTCCAATGTTTGTGCCCATGCAGTCCCAAATTTTAGTGTATTTATGTAAAGCGAATAATTGTGGTTAATTATACCGGCAATAAAAAACCCCAATAATAATAAGTCATTCTTTTTGTTTACTAAGACTTTATTACTTTCTATTCGAACATATGGATCTACCCAAGCTTTTCAAAAGTATAGTGATTTTCTTTGTCCACTGCATGTGGATATTGTTTCGCTTTCTGTAAAAAAAAGAGAAAAAATTAGCATCCGTTTTTGGACAACCGGCTAAAGTTTACCTGAATTTCCATTTACTGAACAATGTTGAGGTATGTACTATGCTTTAGATAAGTGGATTTGTTCAGTCAGCTGGTTGCTGAACGACCTTCGCAAGCTGTGATTTCGAAACGACCTACTTTATTCACACTTATGCCTTATAACCCAACCATATATGTGACGTTTCCGGGTCACTTATACATGCACGTGATGGTCGTTACGAAGTACAAATCTGCTGATATAGCTGTCAATTGGTGTGTTTTTCTTGCCTAACTTTGACGCAACGAATTTAGAGGTTTTGTCACATGGAAAAGTGTTTCGAAAAACTATGCAGTCGAATGTCGATGACCTCTGACCACTTGTAATGATCAGACCTCATGACAGAAGTGAACTGTTGTGTTCGCGGACTTTTTGCCTTTGCACACCATGTAGACATCAAACAACTAGAAACATTACGCTTCTCAAACTGATTGCTCAGTATATAGTATTGGAGCGGCCCAAATCTGTTAGTTAAACTCAAAACTACAGCTTCATGGTCCTAATACTTAGCTGTCTCAGCTTTTTTACCGCATTATAAGTCGGTAGGCGAATTCATGGTGGTTGGTATTCAAAGTGTAGCTGGAAGTTGCTGAAGATTTCCTGTTATCTACTTTCTAAGAAATTAAAGTTTAGAGTTGTTATGGAATTTTAAATTCCTAGTCTTACTTTTCGGATGATCCTGTAAATATTATAACTAACTCGATTATAAAACGAAAAGTGAAGTTCAAATTTATAGTACTTACCAGCGGGAAAAAGAAGCAATACATCTGACCGAGATATAAGAACATCCAAAGGCCAAAGAACGGTGCAAACGTCTTGAACAGTATATACCACCTTAGTTACAAATGAAATCTATGAACCACAGCTTACAGTGGCTGTTCTTTTAAAATTTCATTTAGTTTTGCAGGATTATATCCGGAAGCAAGATACATTTGCGCGTTGAACTGTTGCGGGTCATTAAAATCTCGTCTTTCACGTGGGAAGTCATAGGGTTCCCATGGGCTGCGACTAACCGCGTTATATGGTTCTACGTAAAAGTAATCTCCTGGTGCTAAACCATCATTCTCAAATGGTTTATAATCAGAAGGTAAGAGATTGTAACGTTTGGCAGCCGCTTCTCGTTCGGCCTTTGTGCAGGGATACGGTTTCGGTTTCCATTCAATGTGGTAATCTGCATAAATTATCAATTTACAAATGACAATAACAATGAATGGATATATTGTGTGAAGAAGTGGACGGCTAAACACCAAATAGTACGAAATTGTTCTAAAGAATATTTACCTCCGCTGCAAACTAACCGCGTGGGAAGTACATTACCCAACCGACTGATAAAATGGCTTCTAATCAGTGATGGGTTTGGTTGGAGATGTTCAAATTTGTTACCTTTGTTAATCGATGACACCTTTTAGACGTTTTTTAGGGAAATACATGTAGGCTAGGTGATTGCCAGAGGATAGAATTTCATATATGGAAGGAATAGTGTTGCAGCAAGTAAGAGCAACCAATTACTCAAAAACAACTCACATTTCATACGGAATGTCGTTTCGTGACTGTAATAGAGTACAAGTGGGATTATATTTTATGTTACCCAGTTATGGTGGTTTTTCGGGGTATCTAATTATGCATCATATTACGTGTAGATCACGTGAAATGGTCAAACTAGCTAGAAATATCAGAAGTGGTTTAGGAAAAATCGGTTGAGATATACGTCCCAGAATCAATAAAACATGGATTCCTTGGTATTTGGTTTTGATGAGGAATTATCACACTAACATTACCATACAGCCAGTATTATGAGTGGCGAAATAGTTCGCACACCTTGCTAGGACAAATCGGGAGGCTGTTTCGTCGGAAAAGTAGCATCGTTAAAACCAATTATAATTGTATAAATAGATAGTGACTCCACTAACCAATGATAAGCATCACCATGTAATCGTTTCGTCAAAGCCTGACGCAACATCTACATTCGTCAAAGCGTTCTGGGAGTCCCCAATGGTCCGTATGTATTCCAGAATCGTACCACCCAGGGCACTGATATCTATGAGTAGTACACTTTTAACAGCGACAATATAATCAAGATCGAAGACTTGGATCAGATTTAGATTCAGCGAACTATTGAATAAACCAACTGATCTTTCAATAGGACACACTCAGACCACTAGAAAATGACGTTTCCATACCATGATATTTGCATGGAAACGGCAATACAATTGTTTTTTAGAATTAGCCAGATAAGAGCGTTTTTTAAGACTATGTATAACTGAAACACACGTGCTTACACTTTAACACACTTTTGCATATCGAACTACTTAACACAACATTGCATTGAAGAGACAAATTTTTTATAATCCGTTGTAGGTTGCTAGATATCTCAACTAGGCTATTCATTCGTATAGCATTCATAACCAACCCAATCTCCCTATTCCTTAGGAAAAATGTCCGTTCTGGGTAAATGTAGAGGCAGCTGCTATAAAATTTTTGGAGCAATGGCAAAAAAACCCTAAAGTATCTGCAGATCTGGGGAAAATCCTTAATATGCTTAGGGAAATTTCGGGCCTTCCCCAATATTTCCACAGAATCTTATAACACCTTGGGACTTTCCACCAAACATCAAGGGAAACTACCAAGTGCAATACGACTTTAGGGAAAACCCTGAATAGGAAGATTTGGAAAGTCAAGACGACAGTTCCCATCTCGAAATTTCTTCTTAGACTACGAGAGTGCAGCATGTATTTGAAGCGACAACATTTGGATGGTGTTTACTACGAAGCAACCCATCCCAATAAAGCTAGTAGATGTTAAGTAAAATTACTGATGTTAAATAGTTTTATTTGGAGATAAATCGTAGTAATGTTCATAAGTAAACCTACATGCCATACCCCGACACAGAGGAGTCAGGATTGAACTGCATGTCCTAACGACAAGAAGTCTCATAAGTGTAGCGAACTTTTGGAAAATCCGGGTCGGTTAAATTGTCCAATCACATATCATAAGTATGAGTTTATATAAACCGATGAATTTCTTTCTGCTCGCCTCTTATTGTTTCAGCACAGTTTCAGTTCTTTGGTAAATTTCCAATAGGTAGTGGCCCAACCACTCGACTGAACTAATTCTTGTCCATTTGTCAGTTATTTGTTGGTGTGTATATCTTGCAATCTGGTTGAGGACGTTTTTCTGAGTACAGTAAAGTTTCTGTGTATCATGAGCTACCGCTTTAATATTTAAGAGGTCGTTCAATTGTAATGTGAAAAACAATAATGTGAAATTTCAACTGTCTCAAGAAATAAAGAAAGAAGTTAATTAACTGGTAATTCAGACATCCTGAGAGAATTAAAGCCTAAGATACGAACAAAACATAAATGATAGCAAAGGTGCTACAAATATTCAGTATTCGACAATGCCTTAACCAGTAACATCTTTTATAATCCCAATATGCCAACCCAGACAAATCAGAAGTCAGAAATATATATATTTGAAGAGCTATCCGTACATCGAGAAATGTTTAGTTTAAGTTGGCTAATGGTTGCAAAGGATGCGTAACACCGTACGTACCCGTGATCTTGTACGGATGCATGGAACATCGCCTTTAGCTAGGCTGGGCCCAGTAAAATTAATGATGTCAACGTCAATTTCGAGAAGTTACAAGTCTATATGTTCTGAAAATCTACACACTTTTTAAGTGATAAACAAGGTCAGAAGTAATTAATTATATACTATATTAACAATCCATAGGTTCAGAAGAGTATATCAGCTGCAGCTAGTTCGGTAGGAAGTTTCTCATCCATTAGAGAATACATGTTTTTCACGTCTCCTCTTGAAGATATCCACTATGTAGGGCTTATTCACTTCGGCTAGAAGAGCCTTTCAAATGCGGTGAACGACCAATGGGGAACAGTAAGAGTTTACCTAGGTTTTTACTCCATGATTACCAAGTTCTCAGTGGTTGACTAGTTAGACGTGGTCGTGATATTCTAGTGGGATGCTTGTGACGGGTTTAAAATGGCGTGCTTCGAAAATTTTGTGCTGTTATTAGATTGCCAAACTTCCAACAGATTAGTGAAAATTATTCGAAGTTTCGAAGTCCATATTCACCCATTTCGGCTGAGAGATTATGTCACGTTTCAGTTGGGGAATTCAACAACGTTGTGGTTCTTGCAGCTCGCGAACACCCTGTTTATCTTCGAGTGAATCAGTTAATCTCCACTTAATTTTGAGGCCAGGTCAGATAAACACATCCTCATTTCCAGCTGTCCCATTTTAAAACGTCAAAGATCTGTCTTTTATGGATCCAGCCCGTGCTCCATAAAGTAAGTCGTTTCGTTCATGTGTTCCCTCGTTCGGTCGCTGAACAGTCCTCACATTGCCTAATTCAGTATCAAAGGTATTTCAACTGGCCTGTGCTAAGTTGGGTCCTCCTTATCTCTTGCTAAAGAGATTGAAGTAGGTCACCTCTTTCCATTTCCTTAGTTGTCCGAATTTCGCAGAGTTCCAGAACATGTCACATGTTAGTTTAATGATTGCTTTCGTGCAGTTGCACATCGTGTTCGCAAGCTTCATTCGAACTACAACTTACCAACTCAGGCACTCTATAGTCCACCACACTGACTGGCTTTTAAGTCTTTTTGCCAACTCTCCGGCGACATCTACGGCTTACGGTTTGAAGCGTCTAGTTTTGATGCTCGTGAACCGTTTACCCAACGATATTTTAAAGTCAACATGATTTCTTATGTTACATGTGGTGTGTTTGAATACATCCTTAATAGAATAGATTTATTTGTCATCACATTATGGTGCCTGTACGGAAGTCGTAGTTTAACTAAAGTGGGGTGCTTGGGCAGTTTTTTATGTAGCTTAATCTGACGGCAAAGATATTCCGCAACAACAAGCCTACATTACTATGGCATTTGCACTGATTAAACATTCTTTTGAACTAGATTTCCAGCTTATTACGGATAACAAAAACATGCGTCCGTTTGTGCCTACTTCTATCTGCTTCTATCGGACTAAAATTACGCTATTTCATGAAATTCCTTGTTAATACGCTAATTCGAATAGTTCCATTCATCATAATTTCATGCCGTGGAGGCATTTCGAAGTGATTGACTGCAAATGATATAAATTAATGGTTGTATTGTGCGGAATTTTACGTTGATTGCTTGATATTTAGGTAGGTAGGATTTTATTTCATTGCTCTCCTCTCGTTCCCACAGCAGTATAAGGTCTCCCCTGATGACCGCGATCATCCGGTTTCATTGTTGATGCTAATGTAATGTTTACTATAATCGGTGAACATGCAGACCAGACAGTCGGATTTATTCTGCAGGTAGGACATAAGTGAAAATTGGAGAGGTCTCAGGACAAAAGTTTGCGCAGCTATGATGTAGGGCAATGAAATCCGTCTTCGCCACCTTTATTGTAAAAACTGTGCTGCTGAAATTGTAGAACACACCGTTGATCAGCACCTGTCTACAGTATACTGTCAAGCTGAGTAATTATAAAAGTCCAAAGACTTTTGATCTATCTTTTGAAATATTAACTCAGCTTTGCTGACAGCTTTTTTGTTTCCAAAGTATTTCCTGACTCATCGATTGACAAGATCTTTCACAACCTTGCACGACAAAACTTTTCACAAATAGCACTAAGCAGGTTACTTGAATTTTAAGGCTCACCGAATCATTAGCTTATGATATTGTTTTCCTCAACTATGAGCGGTGGAATCAGAGTACTTTAGTTGACCAACGAGAAATGAGCTCGATCAAGACGAATCGCGAAGAGAAATAGATTTCATTTACCTACACAATATGACTAGACCGGATGCAAATAAAAAGAGCGTTATAACAGACACCGCCAGATAATTAAAGTCAGTAAAAGGTTTTACGATGGAAAGTCAGCTCGTTTTTGCTTGTATTGCTGAACCTTTGGATATATAATCGCCACGGCCAAACTTTGCAAAAAACTTCTATGGAGATGGCTGGAAACTTTACGATGAGAGTAATCAGCTGTTTAAGGTCATCAGTAACAGCAATAGTAAATTGACATCATCATCAGTACGGTATGAATGTTGATCTTTTAGAAACAGACAATGTGGTCACTATTGATTTATATCGTTTTTTCATTTCGTTCCACTTCCAACAAGGTAGCCCCGGATCTCAGTGTATCAACATACTTGCAAACGTCATGCACGCAAGTCGTTTTCTTTTGACCACCTACAGTACATGATTCGTCAGGTTTAATCCCAACGCAACAGGAAAGTTTAGTTGTTGCCTCATGGGTTATATGGAAGACTTCTGAGGCCTACTTTGCTTGATCGAACTTGGTTCTAAAGTCTTCCTTGTACATCATAACTTCATCAAAACGAGTGGTACAATTAGACTGGTATGGCAGGAAGTTCTGACACTTTGCAACATTCCTCCATCGACGGCAATATACTAATCACCTGAGATAATGTAACGAGCAAACTGTGTATATTTGGTCTGAAATCAGAGAGCGGTCTAGCGATAAAATGTGTATTTAATCAATCAAATCACTATGTTATTCTCCATAGCGTGAAATATTTCTGAAATTCGCTAGCGTTCGGAGATCATATTGCAACACAAATTTTATGCAGTACCATTGCGAAAGCAGATCTAATGAAAAACTACATTAACTGTGCCATTCACCTCCTGTTACGTCCAAGTATGAGTTTTGCTCGTTCCAGTTATTGAAGTACGGACTATCGATCCACTTGCAAATTACGAACCCAAATTAACAACAGAACCAAGTTCCAATTTAGATACCAAATTTATTCGTAATTCACAAATAATCGACCAAATGTCGTTCTAACAACAATAATTATAACAATTACAAAACAAACCTTCAATTTTGTAGGTTCCCGGAGCAAAACTCCCAAATACCAAACCAAAGACAAAGAGAGCACCAAATACCAAACCAAAATGTCCGAAATAATGATATAAACAAACAGTGTCAAAAGTTAAGTAAAACAATTACATCCAAAAACACAGTAAATTATTAATGTACAATAAAAGGTTTTAATCCGCCAAATGTCTTCAGTTCTCCCGTAACACTCCCGACCAAAAGAACCTTGGTTCTTTTCACAGACAAATAAATAAACAAGAATCCAAGTTTATGCATCACAAACAATCAACAACAAACACTCAATACACCAACAATCTCGTGATCCCTAGGACTTACACCAGTACGCCTAGGGATTCGAGTAGCTACCTACCATCTACGGCTTCAAGAAGGCACAGTTTTCTAATATCTCTTACTAGGATCCCTTTTCTTGTCCTCAATTCTACCTGCCTCACTAATCTATCCCTACTTGGTAACACTCTCTGCACTAGACCTAAGGGCCATTTGTTTTTCTCGGAGAACTCGGAACATATCATTACTAAGTCACCCTCTCGTATGTTTCTCTCTAGTTGGGTCCACTTATATCTACGCTGCAATAGCGAAACATATTCTTTAGACCAACGTTTCCAAAATACCTGTGCCAAGTAACTCGCCTGCTTCCATCTCTTAGAAAATCTGTCATTAGGTAGAGTGTAAGTGATTTCTTCGACATTCTCTCTCAATAGCAATAGTTTTGCCGGTGTTATGGCCTCGAAATCGTTCGAGTCGTCTGTAACAGGAACTAAAGGTCGATTGTTAATTATACGCTCAGCCTCTGTCATGAAAGTTTCAAGACATTCATCTGTTAAAGATTGTTCCTTTACAAGAGCACCCAATACCCTTCGTACAGAGCGAATCATGCGCTCCCACACTCCTCCCCAATGACTAGCAGCCGGAGGATTGAAATGCCAGTCAATCCCCTTTCTTAGTAATGCAGAGTGTATACGCTCCTGTACCCAACCCTGAAGACTTCTTCTTAGTTCACGCTCAGCTCCCACCAGATTTGATCCATTATCACTGTATATCTCTTTTGGATAGCCTCTCCTACTGACAAACCTCATTAGTGCCATGATAAATGAGTCTGTGGTAAAGCTATATGCCACCTCCAGATGCACAGCTCTCAACCTTAAGCAAGTGAATACACAACCATATCGCTTTTCAGTACTTCTACCATGTTTAACCATAATGGGTCCAAAATAATCTACCCCAACTGATAAGAATGGGTAGTCACCACCTTCTATTCTGACCGGAGGCAATGGTGCCATTAGTTGTTGAATGGGACGGGCGTTCCTCCTTTTACAATAAACACAATTCTTTATCACCCTCCTCATGGCTACACCACCCCTCAGCACCCAAAATCTTTCTCGGACCGTTGCCATTACCTGTGTAGCTCCAACATGTCCCTCCAAAGTATGGTAGTGCTGTAGAATCAAATGTGTAATTGTATGCTTCGATGGTAATATTATAGGATGCTTCCTCGACTCGGGCCAGGAACTAATTTGAAGGCGGCCACCAACACATAATAATCCGTTTATCATCATTGGATTTAAGATTCGTAACGGCGAATTTTTACTTTTACATTGCTAACGGTATCGGACAATAACATTTCAATCTCTTTCCGAAATACTATGCGTTGGACATATCGAATTAATTCTAAACAAGCGAAATTTAACTCATCAACTCTAAGCATGCCCACCTGTAGAGACAGATCAGTTCTACCAGAACGCATTATCAATAAATATCGCTTAAATCGGATTAACCACGCAGCAGCCTTAAGTAATCTAGTCCAATCTGAATAATAATTAATAAGTTGATCAACAGTGGATTCTTCAGCCATTACATGCGCCGACATTGCCTTCTTTATTTCCAAGAGATGGGGTTCAGGACATTGTACATCAGCGGCAGGCCAACACTCCTTCGGCTTCTTGAGAAAACGTGGACCCTCCTCCCAAACCTTGACATCATCAATGTCAAACTTGACCCCTCTGGATGCAAAGTCTGCTATGTTTTCTTTAGAAGGTACGAATCTCCATTGGTCCACCTTAGTAAGACTGTGAATAGTCGAAATTCGATTTGCTATGAATGTTTTAAACTGGCTTTTCTCATTTCTAATATAGTGTAAGACAATCATGGAATCCGTCCAAAATTTAACCTCTGCAAACTTAATATCTAATTCTGACTGCAGTTGGTATCCCATGCGAGCTGCTAAAACTGCTGCCGTAAGTTCCAAGCGCGGTATAGTTTGGACCTTCAAGGGGGCTACTCTTGCCTTAGCCGTAACAAGACGAGAACATATTTCAATGTCAGAAATGTAAGAGCGAACGTATGCTACCGCACCATACCCAGTTTCCGATGCATCACTAAAAATATGAAGTTCCAGGAGCGAACGATCTGATTGCGGAAACAATACACAACGTGGAAAACTAACGTTCTCAACCCTCTGAAATTCACTTAAAATCTCTAACCAGCGTTTGCTTTCCTCATTTGGAATCTCTTCGTCCCATCCTAGTCCCAATTTACCTAAACGTTGAAGTAACTGCTTCATGGGAAGTATAAACGGTGCTACCAATCCCAGAGGATCATAAAGTGAGGCTACACTTGACAATATACCTCGCCTAGTGAGGGGGCGTTTCGGTATGCGAACTTTAAATTCGAACGAATCAACCATAGTATTCCAAAATAATCCCAACGTGCGTTCAGTAGGAAGTCTTTCAAAGTCAATCTCTCTTACGGCTTCTGCTCTCTCTTCTGGATGAATTGATTCAAGAACTTGTAAACAGTTACTTATCCACTTGGTCAGTCTAAACCCACCTTTTCTGAGGAGAGAACCAAGGGCCTTTGCCAGCTCAATTGCATCCTGTACATTATCAATAGAGGCTAAATAGTCGTCGACATAGAAACTCCTATCTACGACATCCTGGATATCTTCATTGAATTCCTTACCGAATATATCTACCGTCTTCTTAAGAGCGAAATTAGCGCAAAAGGGGGAGGAAACGGCTCCAAACGGATGAACTGTTAAACAATATTCCTTCACCGTTCGTCGTATATCACCGTCTTCCCACCACAATAGACGAAATGCTCCCCTGTCTTGTCTCGGGATCTTTACTTGAAGAAACATCTCTTCGATATCAGCAGCTAATGCTACGTTACCTAATCTGAATCGCAGAAGTACACCAATTAAACTATTTACAGTATTCGGTCCTCTCAAAAGCTGGTCATTAAGAGAACAACCTTGATAGACAGCCGCACAATCAAAAACAATTCTCAATTTTCCAGGCTTTTTAGGGTTGATAACAGGATGATGAGGAATATACCAACAAACAGCATCATGGTCAAATCCCTCTTCACTAGCTTCAATGATGTAGCCCTTACTTAAATGTTTATTCATCACAACTTGATATTTCTCCAAAAGACTGTTGTCTTTCATAAACCTCTTCCTTAAGCATTCTAGTCTGCGTTCAGCTAGTTCCAAATTATTCGGTAGCCTTGGCTTATCATACTTCCATGGTAGACCAACTTGGAAATGACCACCCTCCAATCTAAACGAACTGCTAACTATTTCTAGAGCTTTTTATCTTCGACAGAATATCCATTACGAAACGTATCTGTATCCTCGAACTCATGATTATATAGTCTTTCTAAATCTCGCAAAATATCATTAGTGGAACAATGACACCACTGAACTTGATGTAGAGACCTTGATACTTCCTTAGGACCTATAATCATCCAACCAAGATGAGTACGCACAGCAAACGGATGCTTCCTGTCCCCCAGACGTTGTTCCAGGACCCAATGTGCATCCGGAGCATCACACCCAATCAATATTCCTACGAAATTACTTTGCAACCTAGGAAGGGTTATGTCCTTCAGATGTTTCCACCGCTTCAGTTGGAGTTCGGTTAAAGGGGCTGCATGATCAATCGGAAGTTTCTTGGTCGTGTAAACTTTGTTGATCCTTATAGAACCCCGTTCATCTAATGAAAATACCTCTAAATTTACCTCCAAACAATCACAATTGGTAGTTCCGTTTACAGTCGCCACCCTTATCGAAGTCTCTTTACCTTTGATACCCAACTGATTAATTAATTCTTCACACACAAGAGAAGTGTCCGAACCACTATCTAGAAGTGCATATGTTTCCAAACATCCTTTGGGACCGTATAGTCTGACTGGAACGATCCCCAAACAAACCTTTGAGGAGTTCCAATCCTTTGCTAGGTTCACCACATGGTTATCAATACTATCAATATGCAATAATGAATTATGCCCAACCTTGCAATTCTCAACGTCGCACTTGATGCCTGAGTTGCATGTCATAGCTATGTGACCTTTCCTTAAACATAAGTAACATAGACCACGTTTTCTTACCTCCTGCCTCCTTTCTTTTACATTCATTTTTGCTAACCTTGGACAATCTGTCGCCTCATGATCACCTACGCAGATTTCACAACGTGTTACCTTGACTGAGTTATTTGGGTCTCGTCTGATTGCATGAAAGCGTGATCTCTTATCAGCTTGGCCTTCAGGATTCCTTTTACCGAACCTTGAGTTACACTGTACTAATCTACCATAACGGGTTCGGGCAATTCTGGCCCTCTCTTCTACAAAGACCACAAATTCTTCGAAGCTCGGCTCCTTCCCATGCATCATGATTTTATCGGCGACTTCCACCCACTTATTCTGCAATTCTAGTGGTAGACATGAAACTATTACCTCCAAATTAGCCGTAGAATTAACGTCAGACATGTATCCCATTTCCATCAACGTTATACATACATTACGCAATTTAATCGCAAAGTCAGTTAATAAGTCAGCTGATCCTCCGACAGATTTATGGTTTAATAACTCAATAATTAATTCTCGTGCAACAAGATGTTCTTTACCAAATAAATCATACAAAATCTGTTTAGCTCTATCATAGCCCAGATGAATGGGCAATGAAATGCAAGCTTCAATAGCTGTCCTGGCCTTTCCCTTACAATAGTATAACAAATACGACAACAATTGGCCCTTATCTGACAATTTACTCTCTATAAGGCTATTAAACTGACTAATGAAACGGTAATACTGACCTGGTTGCCCATCAAAGTACATCATATCGATCTTAGGTAAAACCATGTTACTAACCATTGTATGTAACGTGTCCTTCAGGTCACCAACCCAATCGACTTTTGAGATGTTACATACCTCGCCTGAATGATTATTACATCCAGCATCACAATCCAAATAATTTTCCACTTTAGCATTTATCCCACATTTATCTACGGGTAATCGTCCATCGTCCTCGATGGCCTTGCATTCTAGTTCAGCGATATCAACCTCTTCTTGTAGATTTAACATCTTAAGTTGCCGTTCTAACTCAAGTCTCTTCTCTAAATTCCTTTTCCTCAATAATGCCTTATCTAACTTTAATCTGGAAGTACTTAGCTGGCTAGAGGACATACTATTAAGACTAACATCATCATATTTATCATCAATAACATCAGACATACCACAAACAGCTTTAGAAATGTTACCATCCATTTCGTCATTTTCCTTCAGCCTTTTGCTCCGTGTTTCCATCGTATTTGTTGTTCAAATAATCAATTGCCAAAACAAATCTGAATTAATCCAAACGAAATCGACCAATAAGACCAGGAATTTGGACCCAAAATATCCAGAAAAACCCAAGGTATGAACACAGAACCAAAATTGAAGAACCTTTTTGTTACGTCCAAGTATGAGTTTTGCTCGTTCCAGTTATTGAAGTACGGACTATCGATCCACTTGCAAATTACGAACCCAAATTAACAACAGAACCAAGTTCCAATTTAGATACCAAATTTATTCGTAATTCACAAATAATCGACCAAATGTCGTTCTAACAACAATAATTATAACAATTACAAAACAAACCTTCAATTTTGTAGGTTCCCGGAGCAAAACTCCCAAATACCAAACCAAAGACAAAGAGAGCACCAAATACCAAACCAAAATGTCCGAAATAATGATATAAACAAACAGTGTCAAAAGTTAAGTAAAACAATTACATCCAAAAACACAGTAAATTATTAATGTACAATAAAAGGTTTTAATCCGCCAAATGTCTTCAGTCCTCCCGTAACACCTCCTATACAGTCATATGTAATTCTGGTACAAGATAACTCGTTAAAATGCAAAAGTTACTAGATATTGTTGAGTACCTGCAAACTTACATTGATATTCTCGACACTACCGTGTCAATCTATCGCCTGAAAGAAACCTATCAAACGACAAACTTTTCTAACAGACAGTCAGAGGGCAACGGTGATCAACAACTCCATGCCATAACCCTGATTTCAGGTGAACAGGACGATTTCTTCATCAGTTCGGCACCACAGTGCATTGAAGGTAATTCGATGGAGTAAAAACATTTCCATAGATTCCGTACTAACGATACAAGCTTCACCCGAATAACGTAAATTGGGGATTACGCAACAAACCCCGTGTCATGCAAGTTCGGTTGTCTTAGCACAGGAGTTATGGGAATCATCTTTCGGCATTCGTTATTGGTCGCGTTAAGCCTATCTGTTACGGTAAGTGCCACAATATTATGGATTCCAAGATGATAACAAGCGTCAGTTCAAATAAGGAGCAGGGGATAAGTGTATAATTAGCAATCTCACCTTACTCTGGCGATAATGTAATTAACCGTGGACATCCGGTGCCTTGAAAGTGTCTAGTATCCAGCGTTTCTGGTATAAAAGAATCAAGGTAGTGCTCTGCTCATGTGATGAACAAGGAAGGACTATAGATAGCGTGAGCCATCTTATATACTTTGGAGATGCAGAAGAATATAGCTCGGCATTCCCTCACGGTAAACTCTGGAAAATTACTTTTCTTCCGTCCCCGAAGTGGGCATAAGAGAGCCGCCTTCATTATATTCAAATTTCGAAACTCAGGGACAATGGAAATGTGAATAGTTGAATCTAAGACACAAAAGTTACTTATCACTATTCATCTATAACTCTGCTTCAAGGACAAAAGAAGTGAGACTATTACGTGGGCTATTGGTTGCAGAGTATGTAGTAGCCAAGTTAGTAAGGTTAGTTTTAAAACCCGACAAAAATAACACCCAAGTGTAAGATATACATACTAACTGAATTATGTTTGCGAACCACTCATAGATATTTGAAACATTTCAAGTAATTACCAGATAACATATTAAAACCTCTGACGGAACTTTAGCAAAATTATATATCTTAATCGTCTGTCAGGTCTCAAACAGGTTTGAATGCATTAGCATTCAGTATTCCGATATCTGTATTTGGGTCGGTGAACTCTAATTCCTATTTGTAGTTTTCCAGTTACTATGGGTTCCTCAATGTACTATGTAGTATATCTTTCACATCGGATTTAGTAGACCGAACAAAGTAGGAGGTAGTTACATGAATTATAAAATTCCGTAGAATAACAAATTTAGAATGTATAGCCTGTAGAGTTTTGAATATTAATATAACTAAGGTATTCGACTGTTTTATGGAGAATGATGGACACATCCTCTGGAAAAAGGTGAATTACAAGTAAACTGTCCTTATTATGTACACTTATGATTGCATAGCTTCCTTTTTATTGAAACAAGTCACGTCAACTTTAATGTTATAATGATCAATGGTTCATTTGTCTCTATTTTTAAATGTGTTAAATTTATATATCCGGGTGGGTATTTTTGATAAGTCCATAGATTTACCATTCTTTGTTTCTAAAAAGTCTTGAACCGATGTTTTCGTGTTATATGTTGAAAAAGTGACCAACTACTACGTTGTTAATCTGTTTTTGATTTATTAATGATACATCAACAGCTAATATTGACGTTGCACAAGATGGCTCCTACAGATTCAAAAACAATAAGTATCAATATTTATTAAAGTTGCATTTTGAAGCACAAACCTTTCATGATGCGATTTTCCACTGCAAAATTTTTTTCAAGACAAGAAATATGGAGACAAACCGTATACAAAAATATCATATGAAGATTATTTAAGTATATTTTATTAAATAGATAAAATGACTGATAATAAGATAGTTCGTTCTGAAATTAAGTTAAAATCATCGCCTCTCATATATATATATATATATATATATGATAAAATATGACGTAAACAGATCATTTAATTCTCTGACCAACCAACAGTCCAAGTAAAAATACACCAATAACTGTTAAACCAAACGATATTTTTTGTGATGAATTCAATGGACACTGATTTTCCTTCCGAAGTAAACAGAAATTGAAAACATACAATTATAGATACAAACAAAAGAAACAAAAGGAATAATCTTAATAGTGCTATCAACAGTTTACCAGCTATAGTCCTTTTTTTCGTGATCATCATTGCAACAATTGAATAGTTATGGATAATTTTGTGCTTATATTACTCGAATAAAATGGTAAGGTTTTAAAAAATGATATTTCAAGTAAATGTTTATCATGATAACCGGATATGAAGTTGAGTTGGAGAAGATAATGCGTATTATACAAAGTTATAAAAAAAAGAATTTCATTTATGTACCTGCACTGAAAATACATTTGAAACAAACGTAGATTAGATTATTTATCTGTCATTAGGATATACTTTTCTCTATAGAAGCTCTAGCCATCAGAAGATTTCAAACTCTCTTTCATCATTAAAATCATCAGTGATACGAAAACTAACCATTCCTGTCATACTTTAATTATTTGATCTTCTTTTAGTTTTCCGACTAAAATATAGTCAGTGGGCGTAAACAAATAAACATTCAGCTTGCTAAATGCTCTGATACAAATTAATATCATGAGTTTCTTTCTACTATTGTTCTCTACCCTAATTTCACCGTGTATGTAAACTTTCAGTATTTGTGTTATATAAACCATTCATTAATTATTCGCACAGAGACATGTACGATATAAGTTGAGTGAAAAAATACTACTTTTTTTAATTATTTCTTCTACATGACCCTACACTAATATTAAAAGTTTTAGTATTAAATATAATTTCAATGGTTGAGATCATGAGTCTATTGAAGCTAGACCACCATGGAAAACCTGGAAGCACTGGACGGCCGTTTCATAGTATTATGGGACTCCTCAGCAGTGCGCATTCACGATCTCGCCCCCCTGCGAGATTCGAACCCAGGACCTATCAGTCTCACGCGCGAGCGCTTAACCACTAGACTGATAGGTCCTGGGTACGAATCTCGCGAGGGGCGGGATCGTGGATGCGCACTGTTGAGGAGCCCCATACTAGGACGAAACGGTCGTCCAGCGCTTCCAAGTTTTTCATTATGGTCTAGCTTCAAGTGACTCATGATTTCAACTATCGAAATAATAGTTTTACTAAATGATGCAAAATAATGAATAGAGAGAGGGAAAAATAAATGAACACATTAAACAGAATTTCATTTACTTTAATTTTCTTCTCATCTTCATGTTGCTCATTACAGATATGGTCCAATAAATCGAAAAGTGTATTCTGTGATTCACTTATTGATTTATTCGATATCCAGTTTAAACTTCGTTTAACTGATTCATGCCAACCGTATAATTTAACGGCGCGATCATTTGAATTAATTTTTGAATAAAATGTTGACTGATATTCATCTGGTTTATTAGTCGAATATTCTCGAATTTTTAACAATCCAGTTGGATTAATATCCAGTGCTAATGCCACAGTAATTGCCGCACCTAATGCAGTCATAACATCAGAATGATTATGACGTCGAACAGTTACATCTATTCAATGAAAAATAAAGTAAATAGAGAAGATAAGTAAACAGTATGAAATGAACAATTACGTACTAAATATTGCATCAGCAGTATTAAGTTGATCAGTTAACCGACTATTTTTATATATGAAATGTAACACAACTTTTGCTAGCCGGTAAAATCCATGAAAATCAAATGTATACTTCAAATAAGGAGAGACTGTTTAGGTTTAGGTTGAACTTGATCGGTTAGTTAATTTAATGAAGTTACTATACTGTCTGTAATTATTATAAAAGTGTATGATAACTACATATCAATTTACATACAACAGAAGTTTAGTCAATCAAAAAATTCCCAAATTAGTACTCTTCCCTTATTATAATGATATTCACTACTAACTTGAGAATAACCACGAGAAATAGAAAAACGGAACAATAATACAATTCATTTTGAAACCTTGCAGTCTACAACACTAATTGCCTTCAGGGTAGACTGACACTAAAAACTACAGTTCACTGAAGAGTAGTTTCATCACCACAAGGATCCCTCACGATATCCACAAACCTTCTCTATTCATATTTTGTAACTCTCACAATAAGTATAGACTTACGAATAATAATAATTATTTAAACAGATTCCTTGTTTTTCTACAACCAGTATATCACTGTTCACAAATTAAAGCAAAACTGTTTCTTCAGAAATGTAAACAACTAGAATCATAGTGAAACGTCTGAAATTTGAAGGTTGGATTCGGAGCTTTCAACTATCATATGGAGTTCAATAATGTTAATAAACAACCTTATTATTTTAATAAGCCTTGAAATTAATCCTTTGATTTTCTTTTCAGTATATTATTCTGTTTTTCTACTGTTTCCTGTTCAAGCTTAATGTTTCCTGTAGAATTAGAAAACAGTTGTTTGTATTTGAATTAGTTCTTACAAAAATGAACAGTACAATAATATATTTCGATCGTTATCCTAATATCAATCGGATTTAATATTGTAGTTGAATTACAGTTATTTACCAAAAGTGGATACATTCTAATATTTAAGGTTATGTTCAAGCTTTTTCCGTTGGTTGTATCTTGTAAACAGGAAACGTTGACTAATATTGTAGTGAACAGAACACGGATGGGGACAATCGAATATACTTAACATATAATTACAGGAATTGTTAATAAAATCTAACAACCATAAAGTAAATGCTTAATTTGCAAAATGTCCTTCAATTGTCTTAAATGACTCAGAATTCATTGTTCTTGCATTTCCATATAAATCGCATTCTGTTCCGATTATTTACTGTTCGATCCTCTTGTCTCTCTGCTGCCAGACCTTCTGATCACGACTAACATCATATACTACTTATGTCAATATAAGCAGCACACACCACAATATTAGCTATCCAAACAATTACCAAAGCATTTTACACTTCAACGTAATCCACGTGAACGATTAGAGAATGTTACTTTCTCGACAGACATCTACAAATAGTATACTCATAGTTTACCTTAACCATATATGTATTTTATTTTTTACTGGAGTTTAGGATTAAAAATAACTAACTTTAAAATTAATTATTTTCCTGAATCCTGTCTCTGATAAATGATTTATTCATGTACTTTAATTCTGTAGTTTTTATTTGTATGTTTATTGCCAATTGAAATATTCTATGAGGCTAAATGATTGATTACTTGAATAATTCAAGGTAAATTGTAAAGGTTGTGAGATAAGTTCCCTGAGTTATTTTTATTGTATTTGACGATGATTATGCGAGTTGCTGATTAACAGTGATGAATAACTAATAAGGCAAATATTTTCCTAGCACGTTTATATGCAAGAGTAACAGTTTCAAAGTCAGTGAAATGACTTTTTCTAGCCGTTTTTCTTGGAGTAACTAGATATTTTATCCTAGCAAGAAATATATGTAACGCTCTGTGCTGAATTTCAAATGACAATTGTAAACATATATATATATATATATATATATATATATATATATATATATATATATATATATAATTACTGATAAATCCTTGTTTTATAATATTCTGATTCAGTAAACCTATACAAATACCAACGTTGAGGTTGTATAGCGTTGAAATAAAGTGATGTATTAACTTATTACCAGCATGCTGGGTGAAGTAATAATAATAACAATAATAATAATAATGATAAAATTGGTCAAACCTACTCAAAATGTCAGCTAAACTTTGCATAAGAATGTCACTATTGGACATTCCACCATCAACAATAATTTCATTTGGTTTTTTTAATGCCATTAATGGGACTATTGAATTGCATTTATTATTAGCTTTAGCTAAAGTAGCCACAAAGAGAACATCATATGTTTGATAAACGGATGATCTTAAGCCAGCATAAACAAGATCAGATTTATCAACATTCGCTGTGATTCCACAAATGACACAACGTGCACTTTCTTGCCACCATGGACAGAAAAGACCACTAAATGCTGGAACTAAATAGCATGGATCTGGCTCATTAAATCTTTGTTTTCTGTATACTGAAGCAGACAATTTCTCACATTCTGCATCATCTTTAAACACGCCAAGTTTTGTTTTTAACCATCTCATTGTAGCCCCAGAAAATGATATAGCACCCTAATTAAGTAGGAAAGAAAATGTCAAAACTTTCACTCACTCAACATAATATTAGTAGTGAAAGCGATAATAAAGAAAACGGATTTCCTGTTCATGGTATACGTTTCGAAAAGCAGTTTCGATCAATCAAGTTTCCCGTGATTAAAATTAATGATGTTATAATGAGAGTATTGCATTAAGCTCTGCTCTGATAGGTTTGAAAAGAACATTTATTATTTCAATCATCACATCATTTTAAAGTTTTCTAAAGTAAGTATTACTGAAAGTATTCAATAAAACAGACAACATAAAATCTCAGTGAATCTACACTCTTGATGTTTTAAGCAGAGTGGTTTATATGAAGGAATAAATTTAAGGAGCGTTCATTGAAGCAAATTTAATGTTACTTAACACTTGTAAGCAATACTAAAGTTGAAATATAGTACTTAAAGTAAACGAGTTATGATTAACATTGAATGAATCCTCATTCAAAATCAGTTAACACACTAGGCACTTAATCACTATGAGACTATGATTAACTGTTCTAAAATTTAATCTTATACTTTATTGAGCCAAATAGTTTAATTGAAAAGTCGTCATTATCACTAGGGATAATATCAGAACAAATGTGAATAAGTTCCATTGTTGTCACACAAAATAAAAATCGAATCTTTATAATTAAACAATTAAGTTAAGAGAATGCAATCGCATTAAATGTACAAACATGAACAACAAATTATTATGACTTTTAGAAATTCCAATTTTTTAATACATCTCAATTGAAGTGCCATAAAAATTAGAATATAGCTTTCGATAATGCAATGAGAAAACGAAGTTTATCAGAATTATGGAATATATTAACGTAATACATTTCGAACAATCTGATCACATATATACTTGTTAATCAATAACGACATGAGCTCATTACTAATCGATAATATTGAATGATAGTTAAACTATATAACAGAATGACTGTAATCGATAAATGAAATGACTGTATTCCCGCACAGTAACCTAATCATAATTTTACTCGTAGTGATAGTAAAAAATCTCTCGGTTCGATCGTGTTTGTGGTTGTCAGTATGCAATTCTAAAACGTTTTGAAATCTAGATGAAATAGCTGCTTATAAGTCACTTATTTTCAACATTTATTTAGATCATTCTAATTCATGATGAAAATGATTAGCATTTACTATGATCAGGCAAGTTATTGAGTAATGTTGATTCCTACCTACAAACCATAATGGATAGAACATCAAGGACCACTTATCTACAACAAACTTCAATGACTTGTATTTAGTTTAATAAAAATAATAAAAAAAAAACGTATCCAGTTGAAATTATCCGAGAACCTGATAGTTGTTTAGAATCATTTCAAAGCAAACATCATTACTAGTAATCAGTGACCAGTTATATCCAAAAAAATAAGTGAAACAATAAATTTTAGTACTATGTAAGTATTTAGTTTTTACTAATAATATTGTCATACGCCTAAACTCATTTCATCAGTTGATTTCAATTCGGGAAACTTGATATGACATTTGTGAAAATAATTTTAGTTTCTTAAAAACTCACTTCAAGCCCATAATATGTGGATCAAAAAAAGAAAATAGGGTATTTATACAACACGTTCTTATCAATATAGCTCATAAATGTTACAGCAGAATTGCTTATTGTGTAGTAACTGATTACCGATAACATAATTCTTGGAATGATTCATACCATTTAGTATGTATGCTATAGCACCAGAGACAAGCAACCTTACTTTCAACTGTATTTAATTTATATCTTGTATACAACACAAAAACAACTGAACTTTCGTAATATATATATATATATATATATAATTTGTATATATCTCTACAATGAAAACCTTTACAGAAAGATTTCAGATTCAGATTTGATTTATAACAATAATTATGAAAACAGTATTATTCAAGTGTCAGTGGAAATGAAAAAAACACTTGTTGTATTTATTATTCGGAGTTATTACAATGTAGAATTTTTTACTGTTATCTATTTAGTAAAAATAGTGAGATGAATAAGAGGTGATTTCATGTTGACAATATAATTTTCTGAGATGTGATGAAACATCAACGGTGTTCAGATAACCATTAACCGTCAGATTAACAGAAAAGAAACCTAGGAATTCAACCCATAATGACACCTTAGTTATTTAGACTGCACTAGACAACATGATCGATTGAGATAGTTAAAAGTTCGGGTTTCTATGTTGTATATGATCGAGGGTACACAATGCTTGAGGTGTGTAGTAGCTAATAAAACTGATGTCTAGTTCTCCATGTTTTCCATTGATTCTCTAAATGATTTGAATTTCGGATGACAATTAACTTCAAACTTTGCGAGCTACACAAATTGTAAACAACCATTATGTGTTTGTGTATAGGTGTTACAATTGTGACTACAAACAATGATGTAATAAAATAAGCGAAAATCCTGAAAGTACATTTATTTCAACAAAAATGGTTGTAATTTGGTCATTCATTTAATCTCGGATCAAGATGGATGAGATACACTGAATTTATACTCATACTATCCAACAAAAAACAACTTTCTAACGAATTATCATTTACCAAAAAATGTTTCTAATGACCTTCGTTCTACAAAACAACGAAATTAGTAAAACTAAAGTGACCATAACTACCTATCATTTTATTGTAAACCTACCTCCAAAGCATAATATGGTTTTCCTTTTGAACCCATTTTATAAGCTATTGTGGTTAGAACACCTTTATCTGAAAAATATGGTTGACAACCAATATTCCATAGCATAAATGCTCCAGTTCCATACGTTACTTTAACCCTGGATTTATCTGGTAAATTATTTTCATCTGCAGAACTGGACAGTCCCCATGTTTGTGCAACAAGTGATGCTTGTTGATCACCTAATATCCCATAAATAGGAACGCCTTTCATTAAACATTTTGAATCTTGAATAACACCGATTAATTCAGATGATGTTACTATTTTCGGAAGTGTACGTGGATTAATATGAAAAAATCTGTAATTAAATGAATAAAATAAACGTAAGTGTAATGATTCTTCAAGTAACGTAAGGAATTTTGTGAAAACTACTGAATTTTACATATTTAAAATAGAAATCGATTTTAGAAAACGATCAGGAACCAGGAAGCATCTGATAGTCATTTCGTCCCAGTATAAAGCTTTTCATCGGTGTGTATCCATGACCCTACCACGAATTGAATGCTGGACCTTCGGTCTCACAGTGAGCTTTAAATCTGTAGACCACTGAGCTAACATCCAATGATGTACATTTCTAAATTCAATTGATTTGAAACTATCTTCGATTGCCTGTTGGGGACAGCTATCTTACGACGGACATGGCTGAAATCATCTAGTGATAAACTTTGCATTAGGACTTAAGAAATTGCCAGTTCAGTTATCTAGAATTTAAAAGCTCACCAAGAAACCGAAGGTCCTAGCTTTAAATCCCAGTGGGAGTTATGGAGGCACACCGATGAGAAGCTCTATACCAGGAGGAAATGAATGTCCAATGCTTCCTGGTTTCAAATAGTTTCCTAAGATAAATCGTTAGTTTGAATATGAAAAAAATTTAACAATCATAAACTGTCATACGTTGGTTTAATGCGCTAGGAATTATATATACAGTGTAAAATTCTTAAAATACGATACTACATAAGTCTTTAAGCCTAAGCACATACATGAGTATAGCAGCAACCTATAAAACATAGTTTAAATCAAGTTTTCTAAAAAAAACACATATAATCACAATTATTTTGCCTGTCGATATGAAATCTAGGTACAAAACAGTGAGTTATTAAATGTTAAGAAAACTTGTAGCGTGGAGTCAAGTCGAGATTGACTGTGAACACCACTACAAAGGAACGCGTGCCAGAATATCCATAAAATCCCCCGGAAGCCAAATATCAGAATGCAGTTAATGGACCAAGTCGAGATATATTTGCTGGCGATCTCGTGGTATCGAAAGAATACCGAGATCGTGCCAGGATACAAGCTTGGTTACTGAGCGTAACCGGATTCGTGCGAGGTCACAATCGAAGTGTGTATAATCGATGTTTTTAGCACAGTTAAACAAAGAGCACATTAAACAGTCACTGGTACCATTGGTTATAATAATAATTGTTTTCATTAAACCAATCGTGTTCTCGTGCTAAAAATAAGTCACTAAAATCTAATATTCTATTAATTATTTTAAAAGTGAACTGATTTGTGCAAGTATATAATTCGTCAAATAATTATGTATGAATAATATGAACATTGAATAAGTATTATTCGCTAAAATAAATCTGAGTATGTAGCTAATAAATTACTCGACATTAGGACCTAAGACCTCCAGTTCAAACGCTTCTCTATCATAGTACTCAATATTACAAGAATAACTTTTAGCTAAATATTCCAAATGAGTGTTTACATTATGAACAGTAAAAAGTGTCTTACGCTTACTGGCATAGATCATGATCCCACTCCAATGTATTCAAATTAAATAGTAGTGTACGGCTTGCATTCGTCACATCAGTAACATGGTACATCTGACTAGTTAGTTTCCATATCAGCCATGAATCAACTGTGCCAAATAATAATTTATTTTCTTCATCTGCTTTAACCACTGACTTTACATTATTTAGTAACCAATTCATTTTTAAAGCTGAGAAATAACTATGTATCGGTAAACCTGTAATATGCTAGAGAAGGAAATGAAAAAGTATACATATATTTCTATAGATTTTCAAATTAAATTATTATTATAAAACAAGCAGATTGCGGTTGACACCGGAATCCAAGATTCGCGTTTTGATTAATTTGAGACTCATCACTTAGATGTACTACAATCTCATTGTTGACATTCACACTGATAACAGTTTTGAGTTCAAATGTGGACATCAACATTGTACTCATTTACCTTCTATTTTGATTATTAATTTGCAGTTTGGAGAATCTTTCAAGGAAAATTAAACACATAAGTGCTACAATAATGACAATATCTTTGTGTTGAAGGCGAAGATATTTGAAACCATTTAAAGTAACCAATAAACGAGATATATCAACTATTAAAAAAATGAAGTTAAATAAGATTAGGATTTGTTCTTTTAATGGCAAAATCCACCATTTCTAGTGTTACAGAAAATAATACCCAATTATAAGCAAAGCTATTATTATTATGGGCTTTATTCAATAATATGTTTTTGGTACAGTATAGAATTTTCAGCACAAAGTATTTAAACAAGTTTCTTTTTCTTATTTCTTGATTGACCCTGACGATAAATATTAAGTGATCGCCAGTTTGATGTTAGTAACTTAGAAGTAGACATCTGAATACATATTACCAGCCACCACAGTGTCTCTGATTTTACTTTTTGTAACTTGTACAGAGAAAAGTCATAAAGTTTTCATAAATGCGTTTGGATAGGTTATACAATTAAGACATAATAATGTGTGAAAACAAACAAAAGCAAATAAGTTATTGAAATATCTAAATGACAGGAACAGGTAGCCTAAATATTTAAGCAGGCTGCCAATCATAATGAGATACTTTTGAAATTCTACCTTTCATCAACATTCCACAGTAAGGATATTAGCAAAATAATAGTTTATAATGTATCAGAAGTGGTTTTGTGGAGATTGTAGTCTCGCGCGCGAGACTAATAGGTCCTGGGATCGTGGATACGCACTGCTGAGGAGTTCCACAATAGAACGAAACGGCCGTCCAATTCTTCCAGGTTTTCCATGGTGGTCTAGCTTCAACTGACTCATGATCTCAACTATTGAAGTTTATAATGTGTTTTAAAATATTATACTTATTTACTGACATACATATAATTGATTTTAAAACAAGTTAATCAGTTAATCTTTAAATAAAATAAATAAATCTGAAATATAACTATATAAACCTTTTACAGATATAAGTTTACAATTACAACGGTTTAATGAGTTCAAGTCATATGGTGAATTTACAATTGTTATGTAAAAAAACAACAGAATATTAAGTAATCAAAAAAGTATGTTTAATGTGATAATTCGAGTAATTAAGTTGATACAAGTTACAATTTCTATAAATCTACCATGATGTCATAAAATCACCGTTAACTTAAACATACTACTTATCTTTATTTCTATTGTTAATTAAACCTAATATTTTACGAAGAAATTTTTCAATGATATATATTTTAGAAATTTCATATGATGAACTGTCTTTGCTTACTTAATCAATAAAAACAGGAAGCATTGGACAGCCATTTCGTCTCATTAAGAAATGTTTCAACAGTGATCATTTACAATATTCCTTGATTCGGTTTGATTAATAAAACAACTTTAACTATATTGGTTAGTCATTTATTGAATGATCTGTGAGAATAATAGATTACTTACATGTTTTTAAAATAAAGACTTTTGGTGTTTATACAAGTAATTATATAACATCAATAAAAGTAAATCAAGTTTATTTTACGTCTCTGATATTCTCAAAAAGTTAATTTATGCATGAATTTCAGTTTTTATGAGTATTCTTGATAATTTTATATGGTTTTCTCGTCACCAAAGATTAAAAGATGCAATAGTTGGTTAATTTGATTATTTTTAGGGTAAATATCTGATAAAAACCAAAACGTTTTACTACATTACTTATTTCTAATTTTCAACTACTGAATTAACTGTTTTTACTTTCGTTTGACACAGAGAATATGTGAACTATTTCAAAGTAGCATTTTGAGAAAAAGACACCGGTTTGCTGGGGCTTGATAATTTCTATTCGATATCACGTAATATATCGCTAGTCTGACTAGTGCCCAAGTTCACGAGTTTTACACACTGACGATAGCCTTAACGTCTAATTGCTCCTCGAGCTCATTTATAACCTAGCAGTTAATCAGAAGACGGTGATAGGAAACGGATTAGCCCTCTATTGTACTCAATTTCGATCATGATTAAAAAGTAACACAATAATATACTGAAAATACCTGATCACACAACACATCAAATATGAGATTACACTTTAAGCCCAATCATATCATTAGAGGTAGATGGTAGAACAAACAGTTCTTATTCAATTAGCAATAATTAAGAGATAGTTAAATGTATAACAATAGTTAATCTACCCACTGGAAGTTTACAATAAGGGAGATATAGGGACAGAATGACATATCTCATAATTATGTAATGAATATATAAATAATAATCAGGAAAATAGCACCAAGAATTTAAACTTTCTCAATATTCGTTATGTTACAACATTCAGGTACTTGATTTTAGGCTAAACTTTTACATTGAGTACTGCGGTTTAGTTTGCTATCACTACTTCAGTTGTTTGTTTACTTCTTATCAATGGAGTAGCTTGTTATGGAATAATTTATTCAGGATCACTGAAATCAATACAATTAAAGTTTAAACTAGAAGGAAATATAAATGCCCTTAAGTCTTGATTCAAAAAATGTAAAAAAACCATGGTAATCCAATATTTATTCAAACAACAAGCCTCACATTAACAAACGATGAATGTTAGTATATAATCTCCGAAGATGAAGGCTTTTTGTCTTAGAAAAATCCATAAAATAAATCCTGCAACAATTTAAAAGAAAACGTAGAACAAACATATTCAGTTAGAATCTAGTTTAATCTGTAGCGTGCAAAAGAGATCGTGATAATCCAAATAAAAATTTGAGATACCAACCCACAGACACGTTATAATCACGGATATTTAAGATGGATTAAGCTTCAAAGCAAAGGTCGGAGGTCATTTAAATAATTACTCAAGCCAAAGAACTAAATGTAAGGTCATAAATGGAAACACTAACGATTAGTCCAGTAGCAACATGTATTAAATGGATTGAAGGAGGTAAAAAGCCCAGCTCTGTAAGCTTGATCAAATAAACCAAACTGTAATAATTTATTTTCCACTAAACTTTCATTAGGAAATACAAGTAAAATTGTTTACAGTACACGTTCATAAGTAGTGATGCCAGAAATCATGTATTTTATGAATCCACACTTACTATATTCGTCACGATTTCACTTAAACATAATAAGTAGGTTTATATAGTGAAGTCTTCGATGAGGACAACTAATAAACAACACGGTAACGAAAAACTAAAACTGTTGATACTAATACTGAAGAGTTCTAAAAAAATAAATGAAATACAATGATGATGTGACAAAGTGTCATTATTTTACAATAACTATTCAGGTACATCCAGCTGACGAGTCCCATATAGGACAAGACGTGCGTCCTGAATTCCACAGTTAGCCACCATCAATCTCCAAAATCTTTATGATTTAATGGCAATATCGAAGCAATCCACACAGGACTTCCATATATACTACAAAAGACTGAGGGATTACAATCCTAAAACGAAGCGAATTATGAAAGGTCACTGATTAATTTGTTTATTTTATTCTCAATTCGTCATTTACTTTGTGATAAGTAATTCATAGGTCCATTCATAAATGAATGTTCTAATTCTTTAGTACATTTTCAATCAATCAGTCAGTGATTTTATCTCATATGTTTATCACAATCTGATGTTAGTTTATCAACATTTAATACTGTACATTCATTATATAATGGTTTAGAAAGTTTACATGAAAGAATGTTATAGAGAAAAAGTTTGATTTCGAAGCAAAAGTCCAGAATCATTCAAACAAGAGCTTATCGATCGTTTAAAATAAAAAACTGATCAATGTATTGTATTAGTAGTCTAATAGATAAATTTACCTGTTCAACTAAATGGATATTTAAAGTAGATCTCTTTGAGAATATCAATATGGAAGTATAAGTGTATTTATAACTGACGAGTTACGAACAGGATGACAGTTGTTCCTTGAATTTCACCATCAGTCGATATGTAAAACGAATTATTTAAAACAAATCAAATTGTAAAATATGTTTCGTTTTTATTTATCTACCTGAAAAGCATTCGATTTATTACCAGGCGCCATTTGTGTAAATTTTATAACATCATCAGCAGTTCTTGCGTCAGACCACACAATAGCTGGAGCTAATGGTTCACCTGTTTCACTATTCCATGCAATTGTTGTTTCACGTTGATTTGTAATCCCAACACCAATAATATCCTGAAAATTGAGGATATAAACGATTTGTTGCCTTATACATTGTTTTATAAAGTTTATCCGTGTTGTAATTTATTGATTTAAATACGTAGGAAGAGATTTATAAATAACTCTTTGAAATATAATTAACCAGACATTCTAGAAAATATTTTTCTGTAATATGAAATTGGCCTGAAATTTCTTTTTTAATGAAAATGTTGATCTGTCCCGAAACTAGAATAACCTATATGGGCTCGACATAGGGCTAGCCCCTACAACTGTACGATGACTGCGTTTTATTTTTCTTTGAAAATAATAATAATACAGATTTAATTTTGATATAATATACCCAAGCTCCCAATTTCGGGGAAAATTTGACCCATTCTGGGGAAGCTGCTATAGTAAACTTTGAGGAAATGGCACCAAAACCCCAAAATTTAACCAGCTCTGGAGAAATTCTCCAATATTTTCCCAAAATTCCCCTTTAACCTTGGTGAAGGTCACTTGATTTTGCGGATTCCCCTAAACTTGGGAGATTGGGATATATTATCATAATATAGCTGAAACTACTCTTCTGATATATTTTATTTCCATTCATTTGTGAAATAATATATTTAAATATCAATATCCATTCTTTCTTAATTTATTCCAAAGTGTATCTCATCAATTCTAATGTGTACGTTGTTTTATAATGTTTACCAGACTATACAGTAACGTATAATGAAACAAAATACATTTAAGTGAATGAATTAATTTCCATTAATTGTTAGAACGAATTTATGTAAGATATTATTATCATTTTGCTAAAAGACTACACATTAATATTAAATAAAGAACCTATAAATATTAGTGAATGATGAACATATATAAATAATATCAATTAGGTGAACATATATAACCAATAAAATATGATTATTTGTCTTTATGAGTTGAATTTTTAGTATTCTTTTGTAAAAAAAAAACAAAACAAAATCTTATGATAGATTTTATAGGCAGTAACAACTGTTGAATATAAGCATCATAGTAATTACTATGGAAAACATCATCTATAGTGTATAATAATAAGTATTATTATTGTTATTATTTGACTAGCTCAGTTAGTTAATTTCTGTTTTGTATTCTAGTTTACTGATGTGAACAGAGAAACAAGAAGCCTTGACAAACTACGGAAGCTATTATTGGAGACGTTATTTCATTTAATTCAAAGCTTGTAAAACAGTATTATTTATTTTTGTCCCTAGTCTATTCTACAGATCATGAGTTTTCGTTTGATGTATGATTCACTGCCATATCCCTTTTTCTTCCGAAGCTATTGTAATTTAAACATATTATTTTGTACTGTATTTTATACGCAAATCCTCAGTTTTGGACATAATTGTATTTTTCTAATTGCTGTACGTTGTGGTAGGGTTAGTCATCTATTTATTCATGTATCTTTTTACACTAGTCTGAAATCGGGAACCGGATCGGAATTGAGAATAAATCGAGTAGTGTTCTAGTTGTCTTCTCTTTTCTCACTCGGCCAATCAGGAGATAGAATAGTTTTCTTCTCTCTACCCCACACTTCGAACTCACGCGTACTAACCTCAAGGTTAAACTGGTCACTCTATCGCGTCAATGTCTTAATCTAGATTAGACAAAGTAGCCTCAGCACCAAAAGTGGGTAGACAGATCAAGGACGTGACATTTACTATTCAAAATCCACAAATGGCGAGACTCTAATTTAGGGACGAGCCAATCAGAAGACAATTAGTATGAAGTAAAAATATATTATAAGAAAGTAATGAATTACAGTGGATATTTAAAAGCTTGTCAATATTTGATAAGGGTTCAGAGATTCTGAATTTACGATGCATACGGTATAGAAACTCGTCCATAGGGTTAAGGTTGGGTTTTAAGGTTAGGCTTAGGGTTGAGGTGGCGAGACTCTAATTTAGGGACGAGTCAATCAGAAGCGTTTGAGCAATTTCAAGGTCACGAAGCCAAGTTCAACACGTGATGCTAACATACGATCGGTTTACAGAGGATTTTAGAGAAGAGGTGATTATTGAGAGGCTACAACCCTAACCCTAACCTTAAAACCTAGTCCTGTGGACGAGTTTCTATACCGTATGCATTATGAATTCAGAACCTCTCAACCTCTATCAAACCTTAACAAGTATCTAATTCACGTGAAAGAAGAATATCCACTGTAATTCATTACTTTCTTATAATATATTTTTACTTTATACTAACTGTCTTCTGATTGGCTAATAATTGGAATTGCTCGAACGCTTCTGATTGCCTCGTCCCTAAATTAGAGTCTCGCCCACAAACCTACTACTAGACTAATTCGTTATAAAATTAGAAATTATGGAAATTTGGTTGAAAGTAACATCTTAAGGATATAATTATTATTGCTTAGTATTTTATAATATACCTATTCAAATGTACAGAGAAATCATTTTAATAGCTTTGATTTCAGTAATATTTACACTTTCTAATATATGGGCCAATGAAGACTGTTGAATTTTGCAGCATTTATGTCCCGGATTAACTTCGATGAAACTACAAAATTCGATGACTTCCACAACCTCTGAAACTAAAAATCCATCTACTGCCTACTAATAACTAACTTTGGAACGTAATCCAGGAAATTTCGTGCGATTGGTTCCCTTTATGAATTTAAATAGAGCAAGAACATTAATGCAAAATAGTATGAATTCATATTTTGAGGTTTCTCGTCAGCTGCTTACAAACCGAAAATGTGATGGAATTTTTTACATTGAGATAGTGTGAAACAATTGACATAAATGAGTGTAAATAACTGGATTACAATAATAACTATATATATATATATATATATATATGCTAGAACAAGTCAGAGGGAATTAATTCAGGGTGGGTGGTGTAATAGTCTGGTGAAGTTCATAAATTGTGTGATAATTTTAGAGATTAATGGAAGTGAATAATGATAAGATGGGTTACGTAATAATAATTAAACAGAATTTGAAAAGTTAACATAATTTAAGAGGATCAGGTGGTGGAAATGTGTGAATAAAAAGTTGGTTTAAGAATTAGGTAATAGGGGAGGAGTATGACACAAAATAAATAAATGAATAAAATAACCCAAATAACCAAAAACAAAACCAAAACAAGGGTTACCAGGGCAATGATAAGTTTATTAAAGTCTCTTTTTGAATGCATAAATCCAGTTTAAGTTTTTTTATCGCAATCGCTTCAGCACCAAATCAACGATGGACTGAAATAGACCATATTGGGTCCGACGATGATAGTTTTGCTTGACCTAATAGCAGTATTTGACTCAGTAGATCGAGAGGTCTTGTGGCAGTGTCTGTCATTGACAGGAGTACACAAACCTTGATGGGGCTCTTTAATCGAACACTACCAGTCTAGTCAGAGCTTATGGCGAACTGTCATCTGATTTCGCAACCTCAAGTGGTGTCCTGCAAGCCTGTCCACTATCTCCATTTTTACTCAACTTCATCATGGACATACTGATGGAAATAACGTTAACTGAATTTTCGGGCGTTAATCTCCTATCACGTGACCCACTTATTGAATTAGAATACGCATATGACATAGTCCGGTTCGGTGAAGATGCTGATAAAATGCAGAGTCTTCTGGTAGCACTAAGCAACAATGCCAGAATATTTGGAATGCGCTTCTCTCCCTCTAAATGCAAGCTGCTGCTTCAGGACTGGTCTGCGTCAACACCTGGACTAAGGAGTGAAGTAGTCGAACGCGTCGACAACTTCACTTGTCTTGGAAGTCTGATCAGCCCTGATGGGTTGGTGTCTGAAGAAATCTCAGCACGGATTCGAAAAGCTCGTTTGGCTTTTACCAACTTACGTCAACTATGGAGAAGGCGAGATATCCGTCTACCAATTAAGGGACGAGTATGCTGTGCGGCAGTTCGTTCTGTTCTACTTTACGGCTGCGAAACATGGCCATTAAGAGTGGAAGATACTTGTAAGCAACTAATATTTGACCACAGATGCCTTAGAAATACTGCTTGCATCTGCCGGGATCACCGGGTAAGCAATAGTGAGGTTAGACGCAGGGTATTAGGGAATGATGGTAAGTCAGCTGATGAGGTTGTGAATCTTCATCGACTGACATGGTTAGGCCACGTGTAATGTATACCCAACCACCGATTACCACGACGCGTAATGCTACCTGGTGTTAGAGACGGATGGAAGAAAGCTAGGGACGGCCAAACCAAAACGTGGCATCAGTGCTTGAAGTCACTAACCTCTAGTCTGAGCCATGTTGGTAGATGCAGACTACTTGGTTGGGGTCCACGCGACTATCGTAACCAATGGTTGGAGACTCTGTGTGACATGGCTCGGAACCGATCACAATGGCGTTGGTGTATACACTCTTTGCCTTCTCTTAAACTGTGAGATTAAAATCGCTTCATATCTTTCTTTCTACGAACTAATTCTTTCTTCTTGTATTATACCGATATATGCAATCTTTCTGTTATATATTTCTACCATTGAAGTGACTACTCATACAAATTTGGTGTTCATCTTTCGCTAATGAGGTGTGGCGAATGCATACTATGTGCCTGGTCCTACATTGTAGCCGACTGACTGGCTGGTTGATTCTCAATCCACCTCCGTTCTCAGCAAGTCTTTCCAATTCTTTTCAGTTGCTAATCATCCTATTTATATCTGCTTTCAATTCTTGACGCAGTGTGTTCTTTTGCCTTCCTTTTTTTCGTTTACCTTCAGGATTTGAAGTTAGCACTTACCTTGTCATGCAGTTCGAGGATCACCTCGATGTGTGTCCTATCCACTTTCAGCGTCTTTTCGTAAGTTCCTCTTCAGCTGGTTCGTTCTCTCCCACAGAAGGCTGTTGCTGATGGTATCCGGTCAACGGATATTAAGTATCTTACGTAGACAATTGTTCATAAAGACTCGTACCTTTTTGATGATGGTTGTAGCAGTTCTCCACGTTTCAGCTCCGTAGATTAGGACAGTCTTGACATTCGTATTGAAGGTTCTGACTTTAATATTGGTTGGCAGTTGCTTTGAGTCCCATATATTCTTCAACTTTAGGAATGCGGCCCTTGCTTTGCCAATACTCACCTTTACGTCTGCATTAGATCCTCCACGTTCATCGATAATGCTGACCAGATACGTGAAACTTTCCACCTCTTCCAGAGTTTCTCCACCAAGTGTAATTTGGTTGGGGTTCCATGTGTTGTATTTAAGGATCTTGCCTTTTCCCTTGGGTATGTTGAGGTCTATTGATGCAGCGGCTACTATTACACTGGTTGTTTTGGCCTGCATTTGTTTGTGTGTACGGGATAGGAGAGCTAGGTTATCTGCGAAGTTCAAATCGTCTAGTTGCATCCAACCTGTCTATTTTATTCCGTGTTTCTCGTTAGATGTGGAGGTTTCCATAATCTAGTCAACCATCAGAATAAAGAGAAAGGGTTAGAGTATGCAGCCCTGCCTGACACCGGTCATCACTTGGAACGCATCTGTCAGCTGTCCTCCATGCAGGACTTTGCACTGTAGTCCATATCATGTGTTCCGTATGATGTTGACGATTTTCTCAAGTACTCTGACTTTGCACAATACACCACAACAATTCTGTATGATATATTCAGGTCCCATCAATTAACCGTATTCATAAATATACATTGTTAGATGAAAATGCCGACAAGAAAATGGAAAATATTATCAACTTTTCTATTTTTAAAAACTGACATCCTTTTGAGATATGTACTTTTCATAGAGAAAACTGTTTATTCGCTGCTAACAGAGAGGTAGAATAAACATTTTCTCCATTTCTTAATTAATTATAGGAATTTCCTTGATTACAATTTTGTACCCTTTACCAATAAAACGTAGAACATATCCTTATTCTCGATTAAATCGAGGATAGCTTAAATCACGGACTGATATCAGCTGGACTACTTAAAAAGATGAAGTACAGAGTGATTGCCACGGAATAATTCAGGTCTCCTTTGCAACTAAGATCATAACCCAAAAGTACAAACGCAAGACATTTAGTCATCTCGATAGCCCGGATTTATGTTAGAATACTGAACTAGCATTTAGCGACCACTATTTAGGTTTAGTAAGCTCCTTTAATTTGTGATCTCAATTCATTGAACTGTAGTTTTGTTGATTTTATAGATCAAGAAAAAGACACTAGGTAAGATCTCATGTAAAGTCAAAGTTTTGTGCTAATGACTTCCGAAACGATGAAATAGCTGTGGTTTTTAACGCTAATTCAGTTAATCTGGGTATATAATTAAATTTATCGTCAGACGATAATAAAATCTTCTAGGTTAATGAAATGAGATACATTTAGTTGACCGAAGTACTACAATGCTTATAAAGTACAACACTATTACATTTCACCTCATTCTATGACTGGTTCATATATAAACATTAACAATGTTGTTACACAACAGTCATGCCAATAGTCCACAAACTAAGTTTAAGCTACAGTATTTAACAACAAGTATTTTGGTGTCTGGACAAGTATTAGTTTAACCTCAGATGACAAGCTGTTTTTAAATATTAGCATAGATTGTCACGAAAACAAAATACAGAGATTTTATACAACGGAAACCTAAAATATAATACTTTTAAATGTTCATTAACATCAAGTTTAATAATTGATTAACTCTATGTACTGCTAAGACACTAGGACTACACTAATGAGTTTAGTTAAATATCATATATAGAATAGATTGAAGCATATTAACGGATTATATAAAATCTAACATACACTTACTTTAACACTTCTATCTACTGATTTTAATTGTTCCACACATTTATTTAAACATTCTAGAATTGTTGTATAAATCTGATTAGCATCCATTTCAATCCATCCAGGTGACGGATAACTTTGTGTTACACTTATTTGATGCATAGCTATTATACTTCCATTGTTGATTGAAAATATAATCACTCTTGAACTACTTGTACCTTGATCAATAGCAGCTATAAATTTCTCATTTCCATTATTATCAACCTGCTTTTTATCTACATCAGTGGGAATATATTTATCAGTTGCCATTGCGTAAAATCTGCAGATAATTTCACAAATAAATTCGACTTCTGTAAAAAAGTAATTGGACATTTAGACATTATAGTATTTATGAATAATGGAACTAATAAAAAGGTAAAAGTGAATAACATTTTACATTGGTAAATGTAGTGCAAGAGATGTAGCATTCAATGTACTTTATAATATCATGGAGGAACTCGACAAAATTTCTCAGGATTCTATTGGGTATTTTTCAATGTGAAGTGAAAAACAAAATATTTTAAAGCTTTAAAATTCTCTAAAGAATGTATTTGACAAATAAAAAAGCAGTAGACAACGAATAATATAGATATACCTTGTTTTATTTTCATCTTTTGGTTTTATGCAAGAGAAAATCGTCTTTTAATTAGTGATCTTTTCAATAGTAATCTATACAGCTTCATAAAATACGTTTTTATTTCAGTTTTTTGATGACCTGTTGATCAGGAGATAACTGTACTTCTGTTCAAAAATTTAGATACACTGAATAACAGTGGTTGTTTGCCTCTGAGAGAACTCGAGTTAAAACGAAGTAACAGTTTTATATTCATTTGCATCCACTATTTTCAGTCCTTTACGAAACATTACATCATATTTCAAATGTAATTATTACTTACATATTTGAAAACATGAAGCATTTGAAACTGGCCAAATGTTTTGTGTATTTGACTCACTAATTCTTTCCTTCGTTAAATTAGGCATGTAATATAAATGAATATTCTTCTGCATGAAGTAGTGACGAACATTATTAATAGCATTACTACTACTAGTAGTCCTAATGACAATACTATTAGTTTATTCCTCTATACAACTACTTTTAAATAAACACCTCAGTTCAGCTCTCAGTTTCAGAACTCATATTTAATCTACTTATTTAGTCAACAGCATTTAGTATACTTTAATTATTACAAATTAATTAAGGTTGTAATTTAGAGTTTACCAGACCCATGGTTATATATGGTTAATAATAGTCCTCTTGCTGACGTTAGTTTTCAGTGAGAACTACCTCTAAATTCTACAGAATTCTTCACAAAATTACTTAATTCATTTTTTAAAACGAGTTTTACTGATGAAACTTATGAGTAAACGTAAATATCAACCAGATTTAAGACAAACTTTTAAATTTTACTAAAGCTTTTATCTTTATTAATATTCTGAGCAACAAAGAATCAATGTTGTTTTATAAATATAGAATCAGTTTGACTGATTATCGTAGAAAAGTTTTAAATGAAACACACTGTTTACGTTTTTTAAACATATTCTTCAAATGTTAATTAAGTCCCATGTAAATAAAGCTTGCTTAGACGTTAAATGAAAAATATAAGTGTTTTTCATAACGACGATTTGTGAGTTCATGATTTTACAAGTTTAATAGTTTCATTTTCAGTAATGGGAAACTTGTGGCCGCATGATCATCAAAGCATATCACAAAACAAAGGGAAGGATTACAATGAATGCTGTCTACCGTTCCTCGATGCTTAGGAAGAGCTAACCATTCTAATAGGAGACATGAATGTCAAGGTAGGGACGGACAAAACCGAATATGAAGGCAACACGGATCAGGAGAAAGGAATGAAAATAATGGGGAATTGGCAAGTTTGTGCCATCAGTAACGTGATTATAGGCAACAGAAATGTCGCCCAAAAATAGGAACACATAGCTATATAGGTTTCACCTGACCACACCACAGAAAACCCGATTGACCTTGCCTGCACCATTAAACATTTCAGAAGGTCCATGAAAGATTTAAGGACTGAAAGAGCTGATACATCTTTGAGCCACTATTTGGTGACGATCAAGCTAAAGCCAAAGCTAGAGAAGAACTGGAAAATTAGGCAAGTAGCACCACGGAAGTTTAATACAACCTTCTTTGGAGAGATACTAACCAGCCCAGAGAACTCAACGTAACTGTCAGCAACAAGTCCCAAACTTCACGACACCTGTTAGAAGAAAGACAAACCATCATAAAGAACAACCAAAAAGGAATAAATAAGTATAACTTCAACATAACAGGAGGCACTGGGTCGCACAAAGCACCAGAATAAAGAACGAATCACTGTAAAGTCTGGACAAGATTCAAGAGAAAAAAACAAGAAGCTAGTAATCAAAAACAGTCTAACTATAGTGGAGAAAGTCAAGATACAGGCCAAAATACATAGGCAAACAAACGAGTGATGAGAGGCATAGGAACTAAGGAGTGGAAATATGTAGAAAACCTAGCGATAACACAACAGAAAAAAATATGAAAGAAATACACCATACAACGAAGTCACTAACAAAAATATTAACCAACCAAAAATTTAATAAATCTCAAATTCTACCAATTAACATATTTCAATAAAAAATGAACTTCAAATGTTTCTCCTGTTTTACATATCAACTATATCTTCGTAAATTTATATTTAAATTCTACTGAAATGTTAACATAATGTTTATAGAGCAGTATATGGTTAAATAGTTGAAAGTCCAGTAAAAGAAAGTTTTAGTAGCAAAGAGAAGAATTTTTACATAACAATTTATATGGTTTAGTTTTGAAATAAACAAGGTCATAAAATTTATTCAAAGCCGGATAACTGCCGTTTAATTATTTTATAAACAATGTTGACTAGACAAACTCCCAAGTTGTACAATATATGTTAGAACAGAAACCCTAACTATTAGACGGCTAAATAATATCAACAAGAAGCTCTGGATTTAGATTTTATGCACTTTAGCACTCACTAGTAAGCCATATTCGGAGTATCGAGAGGACTGGTGAGGTGCTGTAGACCCGAAGCCGTTATAGCTAGTTAAGAAAAATGTTAGTTAAGAATAGAAAAGATATAAAATTAAAATATGTACCAGTTTGATCGTGAAGAAATTAAGGAAATGTGATTAAAATCACTCTATTAAAAGTGAAACGTAACAGCATTAATTATCTCAATATTCATCGATTTTAATAACAACTATCAAAGTAGGATTAAAATGAATTTTAGTAACTATATTTCTATCTATATAAGAATTCGAACACATAAATATCTAACCTAATATAAAATTTTAAGTTTCTTTACTAAGAAGGTGTTTTTGAAAATACTTCCCATCTATTTGCTAGGTAAATCGTGAGCATATAATATATATGGTTCTTTATCTGAAACGAGAGGAGCAGTTAAAAACTATGATGATTAGTAATCACACAGTTTCATCCTTCAGCTGTAATTAAACCTTTTGAATCCGGGTAAACAAAGACGATAGTTCGATAAAATTGAATAATATATCCTAAATAATTTTATTTTCATGATATTTGAATGCTTAAAAAGTAACAAATGTTAGAATTTAATTTTTCTATGCATAATTAACCAAACACACTGTTAAAGTATTTCTTCCATTTTCATTTTTGAATTCTTATTTGATGCTACAAACCGAATTATCGAAATAAACTTTGCAGTTAAATTTTCTATTGTTTGTACAGCAGGCAGATGGAGTGTCGGATGTACGATGGCAAACTTTTGGTAGTATTCTCTCAGTCCTTCCTCCTGGTTTAAAACAGCTCAGAGAACATAACATGCTAGTTTGAAGGCCAAAAACGAGTAAAATACTCGTGACACACGTTTCTCCAACAAATTGAGAGAAATGGTGGTAGGACCTTGAATTGACCCATTCGGGAAAAGAAAGATCACCTACAGAAGCTTACTAGAAAAGGAATCAGAAATGTCGTCGCTTTTTTTCCCCAATGAACAAACCTGAGCTTGTATGTATCTCACAATGAAGATCGGATAATATTACCATCACGACGTTGTGACCGGGAATCGTTGTATTAAAATGAAGGAGCAGTAAGATATTGCGAAAACTATTGGTGAATTCGAATTTGTCAACCTTCATGTGCTAAGCTACAGGCTAGAATATCGGCCACTAATTTACAAACAGTCGTTAAGTCTGACCCCGAAGAACAAGTAATTATGCTTATGAGCACTAAAGTAACTTCATTTAAGCTGGATACCGTAACAATAGCACACAGAAAGCCTGGGCTAGCCACTGATACATGGGAAAGCTGATTAATGAAATTAAGACCATTCACAGACCCACATGATTATCTTTCTGAACCATTCCCTTCTCATGACATAGTTAGTCATGAGTACATGTGGGTTTCCATTAAGGAAGTTGACTGTAAATGTATTGTCGTTAACTGTGTTAATAGTGTAATTTTTTCATTGCTACATACGTTCGTGTGAATATATTTTTTAATTCCTGCTGATGGTAATAATTCAAACCATTTCATTACCTTTTATATACTGTCTAGACGACTAATCAGCAAATCGTACCTATCGACGCACCAAGCTGGAAGCAGGTTCTAACTGCAGCTGAACAGTGGATCGTGTGTAAAGGACTTTTTCTCCATCCTATGGACTTTGTGGATATGCACCTGCAAGACAGTGTTCAACCAGATGACAGTTGGCCAGTCCTGAAGCGCAAGGTCATCCACTACTGTAGTGAGCTACAAACATAAAAACGATCATTTCCTATAGATACTTTCCAGACTGCAAAGGATGTGTTGATTTCGTTCAACAACTTGGCTGGGTACCGTGTCAGCAGTTTTACGGACGAAAACATCTTGCCACTAAACGAAGAGAAACCGAAGAGTTCACTGCAGTGATCTTAATAATATTTCAAAGATGTACATTAAAACGGAAAAAAGGTTTCTATACAATTCCATTGACATGGATGTGGGTGAGATGCAGGTTAGAAACAGCCACGCTCAATATCCTAAATCTTGGTCGCTGGACACTTGTCTCACCAGTTACCAAATAGGCGATGAGATAAAATACAGAAACATCATCGACGAAAACAAGAATATGCATGTGTTAATTTGAAGTTATAACTATTCACTGCTGTTCTATAGGTAGTGTTCAGTATTAGCGAACATAACCGTAAGTCATACTTCAAGTAGAGTTTTTTTTTAAACAAATTACAGCAGTTTGACTTTGTTGTAAATGTTCATGTTCATTAAATTTCAGAATTCACAAGAAGATTATTTCGGCTGGCAATAGCAACACTGAAGTTTAAGAAAGACGTTATAATTGAAATATTCTTCTATGTTTAACTTAGTTATTGTTAAAGCGCTTTCTTACCATGTGCTGAATTTCTCACTGGCATTTGAAATTTCAGAACAAAGGGTATATTGCGTAAGCCTGTTTGATTTCACATGCACTTATAAATAACGATACATTCTTTACTAATAACCCATTATCTGTGATTTATCTTCCGAATCCTTATAAATGATATTAGGACTAGGCACTCACGACGAAAACACATAACGATCATTGCTCGAGCGTCTGTCCATTATGAATATCCTATACAGTAAGATATTTTTGCTTGTCAGTACATGTATTTAACCATGTACTACTCTTTTAACGTATTCGATTGCGGTCGTCGTGTGCTTTGTCATGAAATTTGAATCGAATATATGAGATATTTGGCGTTTCACCATGAGGTGGACAATCAAATGTGTAGTAAAATGTTACACAAGTAACTGAGCTAAAATTTTTAAACACAGCGACAAAACGAAATTCCGCATCAAGGATAGGCGAAGAAGACATCCTAGCGCATTTCCCCATTATTTTCTAAGAGAATGTTCCCTTTACCCGTTGCTGGTAGCTTGGGAAATCAATTGATTAACGATTATTCAGCAATTATTAATTACAGAACTTCATCAGCTGATCGATTGTCGCTGAACAGAAGCTTACTATGACAATGGAAATTAAACCGCAAAGTACAACCGAATAAATTAACAATTAATGGAGACAATGCTCTTTCATCTACTGTGGACTTTAAGGGCTCAATCTTCCTATTTTTGAGGAACTTTTGGAAACCGCCATGGAAAAATTTAGAGAATAAAATGGCACAAAAACCCTAAAGATTTCTACAGATCAGAGAAAATTCGCCGAACCTTTGTGCATTTCCTCAAGGAAGGACTGCCAAAAGCAAATTATATAGTTTCGCTTAACAGTCAAAAAAATAGATAAAAAGTCGTAGACATCCTTTGAGGATGTTAGCTAATGAAAATCAACCTTATCTGAAAGTTAAATTACTCAACAAAATCACGACTCAAAACAACACCGAAAACATATAAGAATGAAGATATTGTTTAAATTTTTGCTTACAATATTCAATACTCCGATAACAAACCGAATAAACTTTCTACTTCCAAAGGAGACAAGATAGGAAATAAAATAAGGAAGTTGAATAATTAAGTAGGTAAAATGGAAACAAGTAAGTTATTTTTCTAGATCCGTGTTATTGTGTGACTCAAACTATTTGAATGCATCGACAAAAGGTAGTGAAAATTCCATTTATCCACCTTTTTATGCAAAATTCGAAGCGTCAACAGTAAATAATCATGCTGTCTTTCGTTACATTTAGCATATATCACTCAGTCTCAAGTTTTATATTATTTGCAACAAGCGTGTGGAGGTTATTATATGGTCTAGGGACAAGCTACAAAAAAACCCGAAAAGTTCTGGTCGACTACTAGCTAATTCAGAAATAAATATCCGATGTATGTAATTTTAGGGAAATCGACAATAATAACAAAAAAGCAGGCATATTTTAAATAATTACAAATTTCCTGCAAGTAGTTATTTCCTTTGAACAGAAATACGGTGACATAGAAATTCGTCTGGATTGAAATTGATTGATCATTTTCTTTATGTCCAGCGTCTCCGGTTTTGATGGGGGTATACGGACTATAAATGGAAATCGCTATGAAGATGCCACAGGTATTCGGAGTTTGACGCCTTTACAGGTGACATATTTATAACCAAAGTATATCAACCCAGTCAACTCAGATGTCATGAATGAAGGGCTTCGAACATATAAATGGAAAGCTATCAGTGTATCGAGAAGCACTTTGTCTAAGGTGGAAAACAGTTATCAAGAATGTATAGGACAAAGTACCCACTCGCAATCTGGTGCGGATACATGACCGGACGTCTTCAGCTAGGGTGGCTCCAGTGAGACTAGTGAGGTGAACACAGATATCTGAAGCCTACGGAACAATTTGTTCTGGCGATTTATACGTGGTCGGTCAGACTTTTAAATCTTACACGTTGTCGTTGGCAAATACTCTTCTGATAGCTTGCTATGTCTGGCGGTATCTGATCGTCTTTCAAATATAAGGGGGCTCCCGGTTCAATGTAACGATGAAATAACAACGTACAACGAAGATTTCTATTCATCGTATACCTAATCCGTTTTTCATCATTTTCAGCCAACCTGTAAAATGAAAAAATAAATTGTGAATTTATGTCGAAGTGCACTGATAAGTGCGAAAGGAAACAAAGCTTAAGAGAAGGGAAAAAAATAGAATATATGTGGTATAAAAACTTTTCACAATGAACGTTTTTGAAATTTTTATTAAAATTAAGATCGAATATTTGAGCATAATAAAAAGTGTTTTCTTTTCGTTTCAACAGTACAAACAAACCAGGTAAAATAAAATGTTACACAGTATCCTACTGGCGGTTGTCGTTTAGGTTATACAACTTTTTTGTACTGTTTTAATCGCCAGATCATATGGCAGACTCTAGTTAAAATATTGTTTGACTAACTATCTCTCGATGATTATTCCTCCTCCCCATGTATGTATGTACTCAAATCCTATCATTAGCTTTTGCTCTGTCCTTATGCGATCTGACTATAAACTTGCCTCTGTATTTGCTCGCACATACATATTCGCCTATCTATTTTAAATTTACTTGATGCGCTTATTGTTATAACTTGTCAGGTGAATGCTACATGTTATATCTGGTCGTCGCTGATTGCTACTTCGAAATCGATGTTTGCTTATAACTGTGAAAACGAGGAACCTCTGCAATTCCCACGACGCGAAAGGAAGAAAACAAAAACTGGTTTAAGTAAAGATCCATTAACCCCAAAAACACGACGACGATCACAGTCGAAAATATAATCATTTATATATTGACTATACACCCATTTTGATTAATAAATCAGATGACGTCATATACATATCAAATCACATAATGAGCATAGTTCATATCCACTCAATATAAGAATATAGTATATTACACAGAATAAAATATCATACAAGAAAACAAAACACATAAAACATTGAGTAATCATTATATTGAATCGAAACGGAAGCAATATTGAGTAAAACTTATAAGGAGTTAATCAATCGAAAATTAACTTTTCTTTCCATTGTATCAATTATAGCTTTGTTAGCCGTGCCATCCGCCATCAAACTATTGTTGCCGCTTCGAATTACCTTCTGATTTCAAACACCATTGAGATTTATATTGTGACTGTTATCGAGGTGATTGGTTAACGAAACAAAGCCTTACTTTTCTTCCAGGGCGCGTTGTTTCGGCTCGGTTGTCAGATAGTAGTGAAGTCTCGTAGTGACCGATGACTACCGGTTTGGGAATCGCAAATGTAAGGTCCATGTCGCTCAAGCGTATAGAAGAAAAATCAACACTACTATGTTTTACTTCTGAATACGCGGCTCTAAGTCGCTGAATGCTGACTTTAAAGGGTCATTGGAACGCCATTTGGAGAGGTCGTTGTAATGAATCACGATGCTCAAAATCGTGTTAACTATGTCGTAAGGCGGGTTGGACGGAAACTCCGGTTGACGCATAATATTTGTCAGGAGCTTGGATACGTATGAGTTGATGAAATTGAAGGGTGGGAGTTGTGGTATTGTCTCGCAAATGAATTGTGTTTCAGTGTATCCAGCATCAGCTATCACTGCATTGTGAATGCCGAGTGACACAAATGGAAGAGAATGGTCTAACGTTTCGCGCTTACAGCTGAGGGCGAAGCTTTAAAGTGTCCATGAAATCAATCTGCCAACCCGTGAGCTTGTGAGTATTATGCGATCTCTCGGAAACGCACGATTTCTAGTAGTCTGGTGAGACAACAGAAAAGTCCAGATTCAGCAACGATAGTCGGAGAACAGCGGAAGTTTGCGAAGGCGCGTGCGACTGTCCCAGCAGTACTATCTTTAACGAGTACTGTTTCTGCTCATCGTGCAAAACGGTAAGAACTAGTTGGGATACATGAGTGTCCATTTGAACCCGGCAAGTGTCCTAACAAAATAATATGGAATCGGTAGAAACGGCCGTCGGGAAAACAGTATGAGGGACATTTGTTGTGTCCAATCACCTTACATTCATGGCAGCTTACACGGGAGCGTGCCCACTTTGTCTCATCTATAGTCATACTAGGCCAACGAAAACATTCTGCCATAATCTTGATAGTTGCTCGAACACTTGGATGAGGAATTTCGCACAGCGCACTAAAGGCACTGAGTCGGTAAATTTTTGAAACGATTGGGCAATCCCTGCCTGTAGATGTGTCACATAGTAAGGTTTCCTTACCCGTTCCCATCTGTTTGATCCGTAGCTTCAGGGTTATAGAAGATAACTCGTGCTGAAGATCAGTGTCTTCTTAATGAGGCTAGGTAAATTTAGGAAGATTGATTCTTTAGAAAGTGTCTGAGGAAATTATGCGAGACAAGACTTTCGCCACTATATTATCTTCCCCTAAATTATGTTGTGTATCTGAAGAAAACCGAGGAATGTAATCCAGTTATCGAGACTCCCAAAGGGAGTATTTGTCTGAAGGCAGACTAAGAGGGAACTTTGGGAGGTTTGTGGTCGATGATTATAGTGAATTCGCGACCTTTCAAAGAGTGCTGAAAACATCATGCAGCACGATACATGACCAAGAGTTCCCTACCGAAAGTGCTATCCCGTGAATCAGTGCTTTGCGACTGTCAGGTTTTGTTTGTTCATTGTAGTATGACCTCTCCGATTAAATGGTGGTTGGAGGTAGTCAACAGGAAACCCTGGACTCGGTTTCGTGCTACTTGGCACTCGTCAGCAAGGTGTGCCTGTAATCTTGAGGGAACTGGTGCTCCCTGGCGGATTCGATCTCGTGTCACCCAGCTTCACAGTCAGAGACGTTACCAGTGAGCTATCCGAGCCGCGACTGACCTCCTGTAGGACTGAGATGTAATCACAATTGATTGATCACTGTGCGGCGATCAATTTCATGCGTGTCTAGTCCTTTTTAGTGCAGATCGAATGCTATCGATCATGTTACAACGTGGCCACCAGTCGCGACTGGATGTAATTGGTTATAGGCAATCCCGAATGGCCACCACTGTAGTTTTCAGTAGGAGGATGCCCTGAATATTAATCGTGTGTCCGAGAAAATCCTTCATTTCGGTTCCGATTTGGCATTTCTGAATGTTAACAATGAAGTCATAATTTTGGAGTCGTTTGAAAACGAGGCACAGATACTACAAATAAGATGCTCTGTCCGGAGGTGCAATCCTGCGACCATCAGCATATATGTCCATGAAGGTGAGAATACTAGATACGTCACCAATGACCATCTGGAGAGTTTATGCAGTCCGTCCTAAACCGGAAGGTGTGAGCGAAAATTCGTGATGATGGTGTTCATATGAATGTCGTTAGCAGACGTGGGAATTTAGTTACAGTCCTTAGCAGTGTCCACTTTCGAAAAAGTCAGTCGTATCGTTCAACACAGTTGTCAATCCACGAATGTTTCAACAAACAGATAATCTACTTACCTCCATTTCCACGTATCGACGGGTAGATTATGATGTTGTAACAGGTCTATACGGATGATCGGTGTAAGTCTCTGCAAAAACGTAAATCAGAGTGACACCATCACCACTGACTGAATTATCCACACAAGGAAAGACTCATAGATTTATTTATACAGAGCTGACAAATCTACAACATGTTGGTACTCCTATGTACGGCGACAAACAGTCAATTCGCTCGATAGGAAAATAAGCGGACTTGCGGGAAAATCACGATACAAAACTAACGAGGACTTGGGCACTCGAGACATGAATCATTTCAAACATGGAGGGAAGTATATAGTGGTATGCAGGGTGATGATTCTCAGTAACTGAGTAATGGAGCTAGAGGAAAACCTACGAATGTAGAGTCAAGCAATTGGAGTTAGTTTCAGTGTGCTGCCGGAGAAAACGTGATGATGTGATTGTGGCAAATAACAATGAGTGCATCGAGTCACTTATTAGATCATCGCCAACACAATCTTTGAGCAGACCTCGAATATACGTTCACTAGTGAACGAACACCCCAATACACTCCCTTTCTTTCTCATTAGGAGTTGACTACATTAAGAGTGCTTTCGCAGCCGAAGTAATTACAGCCTTCATAACGGACAGCTTAAAAAGGAGACTTGACAGGCTCGTACTCAATCGTGGTTGACCATCCTCCCGCCTGAACTAGATGTAGCTAGTGTATGAGTAGCAGTAAATACATCCTCGAAACAAATATATCTGTAAGCCTCTAACTTTGATGCTGACCTCGGTAATTTTACTGGACGCAACCTAGCTAAATGCGATTGGTTACATAACCTCACCACAACATGGGTATGTACGTCGTGCTTCTCATTTCTTGCAAATATTGGCCATCTTAGATGAACGCCTCTCAGCATATTGACATTCTTCCAAAAAGCTTCGAACTCATTCGCCCCTTACCTCTGATCTTACTAGGTTGTTATCTTACGATTATAAACAAGAACGTTGTTAAACCTTTCTAGATGACTAGTAACTTACTATCTGTTATCATCTACACATATCATTAGCTTGTTTCTATCCCGCCTACGATTATTATCATTTCCGTTTTCCTTTTTTCCCTACGCCTCGATCTTCTCACACCACCTGCTTACCAATTAATTAATTTGTTTATTTAGTTACTTCATGAGGCAGTCGTCAACTCTTAGCTCTCGAATTTTCACTTAATTATTTAGTTTCAGTACGACTAATCAACCTTCTATCTGTTCGAGTGATAGCCATTGGTATCCAGAAACTCTACTGTGCAGAGACAAACCCACTCGCTTATATTGCAAAATTCACAAACACACAAATAACTAACAAACTGGTTGGGATAATTAAAATTAGGTGGCTAGACTTCCACCCATTGGACATTGCACAGGATTTTGAACCGTAATGAATCACCAACAATAGAGTGCAATGAAACCAGTCAGTTCATAAGAATATTGGAAATATTGATAATCGAAGGTCACCTTAATCCCTCTCCGCTTGATCATAAGTTTGGAGACGCATTTGTTGGTTGTTAGCTTAACTTGGTTTTACACTTACGCCATTGTAAATTATTAGTAACTGCATCCATTTTAACACATTAGGGTGTCCATGTGTTTCTGAGTTATGACTGAAGCTTTTTGTAATATACATCTTGCTTGTCGTTAAATATGTAATGACATTACATCTTTACACTGTAATGTCTGCTTGCAATAGAATCCGAGTTAAAGATTGAATTTATGGCAATGATTTAAGGTTTGACATGGGATGTATATATACGTAACAAACTTTTCTCTCATCCCAATCAACCAACAAAGGGGAACTGTCTACTTTTCGCTTAAATATCCGTCGAATTGCCTACTTTTCGTCGAAATATACGCCGAATCGTCTACTTTTCACCTTAATATACTCTGAATTGTCTGCTTTTGCATAACCTGAAAGGTCTCCTATGTTAGCCTTTGTTCTCACAACACCATATTTACACAGTAAATGAGCTAATCAGATGTTTTTTAATGATTAACGGGTCAGTTTGTTGTATTAGCGTTCTTCTTCATGTAACTAATTATTGGCAATTTGAGGAAATAGTCATTCAGTCATACAAAACGTGGGACCTGACATATGTGTAGACGTGTTGACGTGCTCCATTAGCATAGCAATACGAAAATCAAATCAAATCCTAATGTGGTAGGAGTAGTAGCTGTGTTAGTGATAGTAAAAAAGATTAGGTATCGAAGATCCTAATCGAGAAAGTACAAATTAGTGAAATAAAAACTAAAGAAAGGTATTACGAATTTAGATACTCAGATGCTAAGCGATGACTAAATGAACTTAAAAACAAACTGTCCTGTCAAAAAAAAACTCACGGCTGAATTATATATAAACTTTTTAGAAGGTACTGAAAATGTTTCGGCGTAAATAATAGTCGATGAGAGTTCCGTGAAAATAAAGGGGTTCAGAGTTACCATTACGCTGACTGAATCTTATTCGTATTGTAAAAACTTGTCTGACAAGTAATCACAATATCTAGACTACATAGTGGGGCGCATATATATCTAGTGTCCCTTGTACCAATATTTGTGTTCAAATAAATAAATAAATAAATAAGACTACATACCTAGTGCACTACCGACATCATAATAAAAGTAGGTCATGCATCCTGGTGTTGTCACTCCAAATCTTGCGACTGATAACTAATTCTACCACTTTCTGTCTAATTATTTAGTTGAATGCGTGATCATCTCTACAGTACCTGCTCAATAATACAATGCAGTGCTGTTCTTGCATCAGTTTTTGTTGTGTCCTATGAACTAACTCCTATCACGAAGTTACTGCTTAAAGTTCACACCAGATTTTAAGTTAAAACATGGTACTATGAAATGTCTTTTGAAATGTAAGATTTATTCTGAATATTTGGATATTACTCCCACACTGACCTTTGTCACGACGTTTGTAATTTGATTTGTGGTATTTTATCCCAAACGATAAATCTATGTGGTCACGTTCCACATTTTTAAAATTAACGTTTTTATTTTAGACGGCTTCACTTGATTAAGTGCATTCACTATAGAGGAAAGCTTTAGCGATGGATAACTACCAATCATTGGTACCAATTTCTGCAGCAGTTTTCGTAGTATGGTGTGTTTTACTTGGAATGTCTTTTCATCAAATCGATGAAGGTTTGTGCTCTAATAAAAATTTATGATTACAGGTCATGTTGGTGTCTATTACCGTGGTGGAGCTCTACTATCTCAGACCAACGGACCCGGTTATCATCTGATGATTCCCATCATAACAACATACAGACCTGTTCAGGTATGAACTACAGTTTTTCGGAATATTTCGTTTGGCAGATTACTTTACAAACTGATGAAGTAAAGGATGTTCCTTGTGGTACAAGGTAATTTAGTAAAAATTAATCGTCTTGAGTTGTCTTATATAGCTAAAAGCCAAACTGTGTTATCAAAGTGTTACTCGATTTAATCAAGTTAATCATTGAGCACTGATGTTCGAGATTCTTGCTACCTTAATACTATTTTGAATCCCATCCAACTAGTAACATCTGTGGGCGCTATTCTGTAAATAGCGTTAACCAAAGTATTAAAGCTTTACGAACTGTCTATTTTTAATACTCAGGATACTTCAGGAACTATCGCATCAAAAATGTGCTGCAACTAATTCTTATAATCGTAACAGCCACGTTGACTTGATGGTCATGCTTGTTTATTGTCGTGGTATAATTAATATTTTATGTTCTTAAATAGTGAAAAACGCTTATAGAGGACTAAGGTACATCTTAGCTGTGTTTTTATTTAAATCTTATTCCTCACTGTCCTTGGTGTCATGGTGTCACCTTGAAAATTTCATGTTTTATGTGACCTGGTATCCTGTAGTACCAGACATTTTTGGTTGTAATTAGTACCGAATTCAGTTACGTTACGAAAACAGCTTAACATGAAGTTGAGGTTTGGAGGTCAAACTTCACAAATTTGAGGTCATAGCTACGAACTTTGCTCTATGTACGTATGTGTATGTATTATCATTCGACCTGACACAAAAAACAAGACTCAAACCTGAAAAAGGAAATCTAAATTTTCTTAGTATTCCATTTTTCTCTTGAAGTCTGACCATGATGGTAAATTCAGTTAAAAAGCAATGAAAGCTAAAACAAAAAATCTAGAATTCAATGTCGTACTCTTGGTTGGGTAATAAATTAATTCATTTATTTGAACACAAATATTGATACAAAGGGGCACCGAATACATATACACCACACAATTTACTTGATTTGTATGTGGGTTGTGATACTGCCCGTGTACCCAGACCGAATCAGGCGGTTTTCCTAGGGGCCACACCCGTAGCCTTCTATCTAAGGGTTGCTGACAAGAAGTCTACGCAATGATCGTGAACAGTGGTGGGTAGCGAAAGCAAGAGAGATGGAAAAGGCAGCGGCAATAGGTAGTAGCAGACAATTGTTCAGACTTGTTAAGGAAACCGACTGTTAGCGAAACAATCTCAGAGAAAGATGGACATATTATACATTCTCAATCCAGGAGATTGGATCCATGGGCAGAACACTTTAGGGATCAGTTCAACTGGCCTTCAGCCACACTTCGGTTTCCCACGATCTTCAGTCAACCTGAATGGCAAGTTAATGTAGGTCCTCCGTCCCTTTACGAAGTTGAAAAAGCCATAGAGAATCTGAAACGAGGGAGAGCAGCAGGCCCTGACAGGTTTACTCCTGAGATTTTTAAGGATGGTGGTCCAGTATTAGCAGTGAGGTTAACTGAGGTCTTAGGTAGAATTTGGGAACTGGACGTAATCCCACCTGACTGGCCTCAATCACTGATTGTGCCAGTTTTTAAGAAAGGACAAAAGTCCTCTTGTGACAATCACAGAGGAATCACTTTGACTAATATAGTGTCTAAAATATTAGCTTCAATAATACTTCGACGCCTAACCAAAGCTCGTGAAGAGCAGACTAGAGAAAATCAGGCTGGTTTTCGACCTGGACGTGGTTGTATAGACCAGATATTCACACTACGTCAGGTTCTAGAACACAGACATGCGTTCAGACGCCCCACAATGGTAGTATTTCTCGACCTTAAGGCGGCATTTGACTCTGTTGATCGTAAGGTTCTATCAGTCAGTCAGTCAATAACAACGTAGAACTTCGTACGTACGTACATCAGTTCGAGTTGCCATACCACATGGCACAAGTCCATGAGGTCACTGACAAGTGAACTGAGTCATGTTGGTAGGTGTAGACTACCTGGTTGGGGACCGCGAGATGATAGCAACCGATGGTTAGAGACCCTGAATGACATGACTCAAAATCGTTTGCAATGGCGCAGGTGCATCCACTCTTTGTGTTCTCCCAAATTTTGATCTCCTTATTCCTCCTTGTCTCTTTTTTTTCTCCTCTCAAATTTACTTCACTGTATTATACTCATTAAGTAACATCTCCAAACACTAATCTTCCCGATTACTGCTTATACTCTTGCTACCTCTAGCACTACGGGATTTGAATCGACCACTGCATCTCTGTGCTAATGTGGTATGGCAACTCGAACTGATGTACGTACGTACGAAGTTCTACGTTGTTACTGACTGACTGACTGACTGACTGATCTAAGGGTCTGATCCACAAAGCCGTGGAGCATCGTAAGCAGATGCAGTCCCATGGTAGCCGGTGACCAACGATTGGTTCATACGCCATTCGTCCTCTCAAGTTAGTGGTGCCCATGTGCACCATTGGTTTGAAATCAAGGTTTTCCAACTCCTATAGGTGAACTCTCCGTGTCCACCAACCAGGTTAAAGCGCCGGACATTCGCTTTTCGTCCTCTCTATTTTGTAAAGAACAGCAATGCCTCGAGAAGGTAGTGTGTAGGACTAACCTGACAGTGGCCGTATACGCGTGGCCATGTGAGCGCATTTTGAGAGGGACTGCTGACTGTCCTCATCCTCGGCCGTACCAGGGTATTTAGTTAATTAAAATAAACTAATGATAATATATTTCCTTAAGTTACTGACAATCTGTGATCCGGTTTGCAAACTATAGAGTTTTCATTTTAGTTAGTCGGCGTAATGGTTACCGATGTTTCTAAACATTGGATTTTTAAGTTTGAAATCAATTACGATGGCATGTATTTATTCACCGTGCAGCGTTTTTTCTATTCGATACTGCTTTCCTCCGACCATTATCCTCTCTTTAATATATTGGTGTTCCGTTTCTAGAGTCCAACCTGAATGACATATTTATTGTACCATACTCTAAGCTATTTGCTTCTGTATTATATATATATCTTATCTTGGGAGTCTCATCAGCCCTTGTGGTCTGGTGTGTGACGAAATCTCAGCACGGATACAAAAGGATCGACTAGCTTTTACCAACTTGCGTCATTTATGGCGTAGGCGAGATATCCGTCTATCAACCAAAAGACGGGTTTACTGCGCAGCAGTTCGTTCCGTCCTACTTTATGGCAGTGAAACATGGCCGGTAAGAGTAGAGGATATTCGTAGGTTACTAGTATTCGATCATAGGTGTCTTCGAAATATTGCTCGTATATCATGGGACCATCGAGTAAGTAACACAGTTGTTAGGAAACGGGTACTAGGTAAGGATGGCAAATCAATTGATGAAGTAGTGAAACTTCATCAGTTGAGATGGCTGGGACATGTGTTACGTATATATATATATATATATATATATATATATATATATATATATATATATATATATATATATATATATATATATATATATATATAGGAACTCATTTTATGTTGTAAAATTGCAAATAACGCCTCCCGATAGTTTTGTTTATCAATCATTAATAATTGTAAGTAATAGGGATAATATGTTAAGATTGGGAGGTACTGTAATTAGTATTACTTTTCGGTGAAATATAATTATATGACTCAGTTACCAATAACGCAACCACTCATCTTCAGATTTTACGGTTTGGAATACTTAATCATTTCTGTTCTTATGCCACACAAAATATTCCTGATGAAAATTACTTGTGAAAAGCTTTCTAGTAAAAACCACCTAATCATTCTGTTTTACTATTTCTAAACACTATTGGAAAGTCTGTCACTACGTCTTATTTTACAAGGTTTGTAAATATTTTATCTTTTTATTGATCTCATAAATGATACTGTTTACATATTGTTTGCATATATACGTTCATCTGATCATTCCTTAAAAAATATATCATTCTCTCTGTTGTAAATTTCCAGTTTTATGTTTAAAATTCATTATGTAACCAGAAATTATTCTGTTTTGAAATACTAGTACTTGTGTACACTTTGAAGCTGTTGTAAGCTTTCATTCTCGAGTTGATTTAATTAGTTGTTACAAGTCTAAGTTTTTCTTTCTAAAATGATGACCGAATAAAATCATATTCATGGTTATGATCTAACGACCGATTGAGGTATGTTATTTTTATTATATAATGAGTTATTTTCAATCTAAAGAACACTAGGCGTAATGTCTTTATGTGTAGTAGTTAACTCCAAAGTTTCAGTTAATTAAGATAATATATTCTCACATAAGTAGAAGGTACAATTTTAAATAAACACAATACATAATTTTCAGGTGCTCTGAAGGTTCTCTTGTAATTGCCCAGTATTTATTCATACTACATTAAATCAGTTTTAGTTAACAAACAGTCATTTTCAGATGTTTAACTAACTCCTATGCGATACGTGGGTTGTCAAACATACTGACGATAGTCCATTTATATTTTTACTCATTTTTATTGTACTATTAGATTAATTAGTGTATCTTCATTGTGTGTCTTTGTTTCCTATCTTCCTTAATATAACCAGTGGTGGTGTTGTCATTTATTTTGATCGTGTTGAAGTAGTCAATTATTTGGCGGCTGAAAGTGGTACGTTCAATGGTTTTACTTTTTTAGTTAGTCTGTTTTGTTCAATAAGTTGAGAATCTAAGGCACATCTTTTGACTCTTTAGAGAGATGCACAGTATGCACAAGGGTTTTAAGTATTTTTAGCAGTGTTGGACTCTGATCCAATTTAGTTAGTTTCACTATACGGCCTAAATCGACTAAGAAAATTAACGGTTTTAAATCTATTGAAATGTAGTAACAATCCAGTTTAGTTGTTTGCTAACCATCAATCATAATTAAATTGCTGCTAATCGATTTGGTACTTTTAGACATGAGCTTGGTAAATTCGTGTGAACCTACACTAAGCTATTATCAAATGATATAACTGAAGTTGGAAAGACATTCCAAATATAATTATGATACATTTTTAAGATTCTTCGGAGTTCTGATCACCGTAGTGATAAGGTGTAACTACGGTATTAATCTATAGCATCTGATTTATGGTTCAACAATAAATCATTTCGTAATAGTACATTTTTGATGACTTGGAAAGTCGTCTCATGGAATTTCGACTCTTGCTAAAGTACATTCAAGCCACATAAAATAACCTAATAATTCTATAGACTTCAAGAATTTACAGATTCACTAAGCAATAACGGTACGTGGCTTATTAACAACGATCAAATTGATGTTGAAAATATCAAACTAATTCGGAAAGATTTTACAGTTATGAAGGAAAGAGAACGACTGAAGCTTTCCATGTATTACTAAACGCAGCTACGCTCAGTACAAAGGAACGCTTAACTGTCCATCTAACTTGAACCATTTATCCATATAGCTATACTTAATTTATTCTGATCTTACACCATTAGCACATATTCTACTTTTTCTTAGTACAAATATCGCATTTTTCACAAATAAGATTATATCTTATGTAAAATCACCTTAACCCGAATAACGTGTTTGGATTTTACTACTGTTTAATTAATTGGTATATTTAAAAAAAAAACATTAAACAGAGTTGGATAGTGGTTAGCAGTGGAATATAGGACATCCATCTCGTTCTGTTTGTGATATCAGCTAGATGTGCTTGCACCTCAGTGTTAGCATTGACACCGGGACTCCAGTTCAGTATCTTTCACTTCAAGTACTCAACGCATCATCCATGTAGCTACTGAATCAATATAGCCAGTAACTTGTGCAATGGATATGAATCTTCCCTTTGATATTAAGAAAAGCAATGGATTAGTCTCTCCTGATATATGTGCGGATTCCAAGTACATCCGACTGACAAGTCACAAATAGGAAAAAAGGAGCTCTCTCTATTCTATTGCTAACTACTATTCAACTTTGCTTAACATGCTCTAGATAGCTGCACTGTCAAGACAATTTTCATATATACCATGATCAATTGCAGTCCTTACCATTAACGAGAAGATTCAAACAACCTTCACAAATGAGTTATTTTAAAAATTGCTCTCTTATTTTGTTAAGAGTGTTGACCAGTTATTATTTTAAGTAATACATGTTAAAACAGAACTCATGCACTAATCACTAAACTGATATGATTGACTGCCTTAGTCATCATATGAAATTTCGACAAACATTTTTTTAGAATGTTTTTCGTAGAGATATTTAGTTAGTGGAAAAACTATCTGATTGTGTAATCCATTTTTGTATGTTTCTTCTGTTGTACATTCACTTTCTAGTTCATGATATTGTCAAGAATTATACAGCTGATTATGATAAAACACTAATATACAATAAAATTCATCATGAACTAAACCAATTTTGTAGTATACATACTCTACAAGAAGTGTACATTGAATTATTTGGTAAGTTTTTTTATTTCTATAATTTTCGAGACATTTTTTGTTTGAGTCTTCTTTCGTCAGTAATACTGTCTGTAAGACTTCAAATTATACGGCTTTTGTATTATTTTCGGTAATAAGTGATAGTTCTGAAATATAAGAAATTCTCCGCTAACTTTTTCTAATTCATATTTCCCCATTGACCTCTTCTGTTATCTATTTGTCTATTATCGCTTTTAGTTTGCTATTTTTGTTATCTCGAGGTTGTTTCTGCCATATAGACAGAGTTGTTGTACTACAAGTTTGACTTTTGTTTGGAATAGTAAAGCACTAATTTGGGATTTTTAGGGACGACAGGTATCAGTTCTATATGTGGTTTCATGATAGCTCTAATAGATATATTTGTTGACAGCTGGTGAGCGAACTAACAGACATAACCAAAATAGAGCCTAGCACATATGCTCTTTGGTCCAAGTTGGCATACCTGATTAGTGAAACAAGATTGAAATAGCGAGAGAGATCGGAATAATGTAGAACCAATGCTAAAAAGAATGATTAAACCTTGAGAGCATATTTTTAAGAGACAGAGTAAAAAGATACGTATAAAGTTACTGGGATTCAATATCGAAAGGAATGTAAAGAGTGAATGCATCTGTGCCATCGCAAGCGATTTTGAGCCATGTTGCTCAAAGTCTTCAACCACTGATTGCAGTTGTCACACGGGCTCGAACTACATGCCAACATGCCTCAGATAAACAGTCAGTCACTTTTTAATTTGACCGCCCTTAGCTTTCTTCCAACCTACTTCTTCACCTTCAACCATCATTCCCTGAATCACCACTGGTTTACAATGATAGTTTATCAACTCATCTAACTAAGCCCTTTTTATAACCATTAACGTGATTTAGGCGGCATTTACTTGCCCCAGCTTGTTCACTTTTGTTTAAAAACACGAACTCAATGGTGTATTTTATATTCATAGACTGCTATTTTATAGTTTTTCGTTTGCTTTTCATACTTCTAAAAAGTGTGTGACAAAGAAACTACATGGTTTTATTTTAATAGATCAAATAGATGAATTTTTAAAGCGAACATTGCAAGCAGATCTAATTTTAATGGCTCCTGGTTTATATATTCAAGCGGTACGAGTTACGAAGCCTAAAATTCCTGAAGCCATTAGACGCAATTATGAAGCTATGGAAGCTGAAAAAACAAAACTGCTAATTGCTGAACAACATCAAAAGTTAATTGAACGAGAAGCTGAAACTGAGCGTCGTCGTGCAATAATTGGTAAGTTTATTATTTTCTTCATATTATTCAACTCCCACATACACATGCGTTTCGATAATGCAATGAGAAGACAAAGGTTATCATATTTATGTGATATATTTGCACAATACATTTCGAACAATCTGATCACACATATACTTGTTAAGACACTTTAATATGAAAATTAAAAGCTCAACTAGACAGGTTGAGGTTAAGCCGTAACAAAGAAAATAATAATAAAGTACACAAAAACAGTGTGGTAACCACTCTGGATAATAAGTCAGTATTACCAGGGTAGGTTAAGGGCAACGACAAATTGTTTTTGAACGCATAAAAAGGGTCGCGGTCTCGAAATTTATCAAAGGGACTAATTGTTTTAGATTTCTGAAAAGAAGACTCCCTACACATGTGTTTATCAATTTAAAAATACTGATTTGTCTCTTATTTAGTAGTTTCATATCATTTTCTACTTGAATTTATTTCATTTGTATCATACAGGTCTGCCCAGTTTAGAACTCAGATCTACTGAGACAATGGTTTGGATTCGTTTTATTTTTATATATTCACTGTTATTCAGTGTAAATCATGTTGTCACCACTATTTTATAACAAGTGATAAACTACTCATGTTTTCAAATTGCTGTGACTCAAAGTCTGTAGACTATTAGATTTAATTTTTAGTTAGTTAATATTATGACATCATATGGCACACTTTCGGAGTTAGATATTTATGGTCAACCTATAGAATCCATACAGATATTCTTATTTAACGACCGAGCTGCACAAAAATATTCTAAAGCCAAATGTCGAAATTTTCTGGGATTGTGTTAGTGTAATAGCTGATCAAATAAACATTGACAATTTTCAAACTTTAAATTCCAGTGTTCACGCATCACTTGCCCAATGAAAAGCATAATCCTTTCTACAAATAAAAAAATCAAGCAGTACATGACTATTTAGATCAATAGTATCTATAATTAAAGATACAGATTTATCTTCTACATTTCCGAAAACAGATTGACCATTTAATTTTGACAAATTTTTATACAGTAACCCACAGAATTAAACCAAACTAAGAGAAACACTTACGAATAGAAAAGTAAACTAAAATGTATCAGTATGATTATAACAAAATAGAATAAATGATTTACTGTAACAGAATAATACAACTTGTAACGATAAAATTGGGGAAATAGTTAAATATAACTGTACTTACTTACGCCTGTTACTCCTCGTGAAGGAGCATAGGCCACTCACCAGCATTCTCCATCCAACCCTGTCCTGGGCAATCCTTTCTAGCTCCGTCCAGTTGTAATTCATCCTTTTCATATCTGCTTCTATAATCCGACGCAATGTGTTCTTTGGCCTTCCTCTTTTTCGCTTCCCTTCAGGATTCCAAGTTAGGGCTTGCCTCGTGATGCAGTTTGACGATTTGCGTAATGTATGTCCTATCCATTTCCATCGTCTTTTCCTAATTTCTTCTTCAGCTGGAAGTTGGTTTGTTCTCTCCCACAGAAGGCTATTGCTGATGGTATCCGGCCAATGGATGTTGAGTATCTTGCGTAGACAGCTATTTATAAATACTTGTACTTTCTTGATTGTGGTTGTTGTAGTTCTCCAAGTTTCAGCTCCATACAGTAGAACTGCCTTGACGTTCGTATTGAAGATTCTCACTTTGATATTGGTTGAAAGTTGTTTTGAGTTCCATATGTTCTTCAATTGTAGGAATGCGACCCTTGCTTTGCCGATCCTCGCCTTTACGTCTGCATCTGAACCTCCTTGTTCATCGATGATGCTTCCTAGGTATGTGAAGGACTCTACATCTTCCAGAGTTTCGCCATCAAGAGTGATTGGATTGCTGTTTTCCGCTTTGAATTTGAGGACCTTGGTTTTCCCTTTGTGTATGCTGAGGCCTACTGATGCAGAGACTGCTGCTACACTGGCTGTCTTCATCTGCATCTGTTCGTGTGTACGTGATAGGAGGGCTAGGTCGTCTGCGAAGTCCAAATCGTCTAATTGATTCTGAGTTGTCCATTGTATTCCGTGTTTTCCTTCAGATGTCGAGGTCTTCATAATCCAGTCGACCACCAGAAGAAAGAGGAAGGGAGAGAGTAAACAGCCTTGTCTGACTCCAGTCCTTACTTGGAATGCATCTGTCAGCTGTCCTCCATGCACTACTTTGCACTGTAGTCCGTCGTATGAGTTCCGGATAATGTTGACAATCTTCTCAGGAACTCCGTAGTGTCGAAGAAGTTTCCATAATGTCCTCCTATCTACACTGTCGAATGCCTTTTCATAATCAATGAAGTTGATGTATAGTGATGAGTTCCACTCAACTGATTGTTCGACGATGATCCGTAGTGTTGCAATTTGGTCTGTGCACGACCGATCCTTACGGAATCCAGCTTGTTGATCTCGAAGTTGGGCGTCTACTGCATCCTTCATCCGGTTCAGCAACACTCTGTTGAAGACTTTCCCTGGTATTGACAGTAGTGTAATGCCTCTGTAGTTTTCACATTTGCTCAGATCTCCTTTCTTTGGAATCTTGACGAGGTGTCCTTCTTTCCAGTCCATCGGCACTTGTTCCTCCTCCCAAATCTTTTTGAATAGAAGGTAAGCATGCTTGTGGTTGCTTCGATGTCTGATTTCAGTGCTTCAGCTGGTATGTTGTCGGGTCCTGCTGCTTTCCCGTTCTTGATTTGTCTGACGGCCATTCTAATTTCTTCCGTCGTTGGTGGGTTGACATCTATAGGAAGATCTATGTGTGCTGCTTCGATGTCCGGTGGATTCATTGGAGCCGGCCTATTCAGGAGTTCCTCGAAGTATTCCACCCATCTGTTACGCTGTTGTTGAATTTCGGTGATTGGCTTGCCTTCTTTGTCTTTGACCGGCCTCTCTGGTTTACTGTATTTCCCTGCTAGTTTCTTCGTTGTATCGTGAAGCTGTTTCATATTTCCTTCTCTAGCAGCTTTTTCTGCCGTCGTTGCTAGTTCTTCCACGTATTTCTTCTTGTCGGCTCTAATGCTCCTCTTCACTTGTTTGTTTGCTTCTATGTATTCAGCTTGTGCTTGGACTTTCTCTGCTCGTGTTCGGCTGTTGTTAATTGCTGCCTTCTTGTTCTTCCTTTCTTTGATCTTGTCCAGTGTTTCTATAGAGATCCATTCCTTATGATGGTGTTTCTTTAGGCCCAGAACCTCTTGACACGTTGAAGTTAATGCTTCCTTGATGCCTTTCCAGTTGTCCTCCATACTAGTTTCTTCTTTCAGTAGATCTTGATGCAAATATGATCTATTTGGTTCTCTGTAGTGTGGTCCGGTGAGATCAAATATAACTCTAAGTACTCTTTATTAATAAGTCAAATTGTGAGTAAAATGTGACATGAACTCTATTTTGCATCCGGTTAATATCAGCCAGTGAAATCTTTCATTCAAAAATGTCTTCCTTGAACTTTAAAAACTTAAATGAATCATCGGTCTGCTTTAGTCTTTTTGATAAATTGAATCGTTATTCCACATTATCAAAGTTTTTACAGTAAAGAAATTGTTTCTAACCAGTTCATTTTCAAAACATTACAATCATATTTTCATATACCGCCGTATTAATTTATAAAAAAATTCTATGTTGATTACCCAGAATGTTAAAATGGGTATTTCTGATGAAAAATAAATAAAACACAAGATTTATTAAGCATAGAAAATACATGCAGTTCTTTGGGTAAGTAAATTAAATGTGCGACGCGTTCAATGCAAGTCCTCACTGGGGAGGTCCCGGTCGCTGCTGAAAGTAGTCTTTTACCGGGGAAAAATAACTCCCCAGTATCCTGTGATTTTCAGTGGTTTTTCTAGCTGAAGTCGGTTTGTGATTATAACTACAAGTTGACCGTTCTCCTCAAACCCTTTATTCTAATAATAATAAAATATAGGCAGTACATAAGTTTTTTTAAATGTATGAACAATCAAAACAGAGGCATGGTAAAGACAAAATTTTAACAAACTACATTTGTACACATTTATTTACTTCTAAAAATTTCTATTTTCAATACAAAGCTAACAAACAAAGTATATATCTTGAGTGGGAAGTAAATACGTCCAAACTTGTAAGATTATCTCGTGTTTTCCTTGATCTTTTCGTGATTCCGTTTTAGAAATCTTTTTTCACTTCATCATATTTCGTAGGTGTTGTAATAACCTTAATATGACAGGGATTAGTGATTTGTAGGTCTTTCAAGTCATCTCAAACATAATTGTGACCAATTATTAAACAATATTGTATATGATGTTGAGTTATTTACTTATGGGTATGTGTTAATCGACCGCTATAGGTTATTATCATTTTAATTGAGATCATGAACCGACCAATATTAAACCACCATTGAAAACCCGTGAGTACTAGACGGCCATTTTGTCCCAGTATGAGTACTCCTCAGCAATGTGCATCCACGACTTCTCGCGCGCAAACGCTTAACCTCTAGACAACTGAGCCAGCATCCAACAGTCTTGATGTCTAACTTCAACCAATACGCGGTATTGCGCGACCATCGATTGTTTTTGGTGAGTAACTGCCTCACACCTGACACAGTTGAACTTCACTGGTCGTGGCTTTATGATCTCATTTAAAAATCAACAATCTCCACAATCTTATCTGTTCAATTATTGATATGGCTCTTGTTATGCTTAGATAATAATCAGTTTTTATCATTTGTGTTTATTTCATAACATAACTAAATTCTTAAATAACAAATAAACTTTACCAGTCTTGTATGGTTAATGGTGTCAAATCAGTTACTTCTGGACATATGTAACTTCAAATTAATTTTATAGTTAGTGTTTGTACAGTTCAAAATAACAGTACCAATATAATAAAAAACTTTGATAGTTAGTTATTGCTTAACAATGACTAACATTTCTGATTAATTGTACTTTAGCATTTTTATAATTCCTAATTTTCAGTTTCTTTTAGACTTTCATAATCATTTTTCACTTTATTCCAAAGTTTTTGAACACTATCGACTCATAACATACTTTAGGAAATTTGGTGTTGACAATCTTGAATGTTTCACATATTCTACAATATTACATTCATTATTAGATTTTTATAAACATAAGTTACTTGTAGCTGATGCAAGTTGTTGTTATATTCTTTATTTACCTAAAATGAAGTTTTACTTTTATAATAAATTAGAGGCTGAAAAGCTAGCTGAGGTTTCTGCAATAGAATGGCGAGCTAAATTAGTTGCTCAAGAGCATGAACGAAAAATCAGTGAAGTTGCAGATGCCACACAACTTGCCCGATCTAAAGCGCTTACAGACGCAGAATATTATCGTGCCATGAAAGAGGCTGAAGCGAGCCATTTAAAGTTAACCCCAGCGTATTTGGAATTAGCGAAATACCAAGCTTTGGCACAAAACTCTAAAGTTTACTTTACCGGTGATCAAGGAAACCTTATTATGGATCTTTTGAACCAAATGTCTTCAAGTTTGTCTAAATCAAATGTGTCAACCAAAGACCAGGTCACATCTTCATTTGTGTAGCATTTCATTTTTTAGTAATTATACTACCTAAAATTTTTATATTTCATCCGAAGTTGTCTATTTATGTACATTTTTGTAATATTGTACAATAAACCAGAAACTTTTTACTTGTCAGTTCTTTGTTTTTTATACACACCAACTACAGATGTGATGCTTCATTTTCTAAGCCACTGATCTGTCATAACGTATGCCCTTGCACATGATGTGTTCATATTTTTGGTGGTATTGAAACGTATTAGTATGTTTGCGGTATTAGGAAGCGAAACGTTTTTATTTATTAGCTTAACTAGATTCTACAGGCATGCAGATCTGCTAGATAGAAGCAGCACTTCGTGTTACGAAGAAAGCTCAGTAAAATATTTGTAGCGCTATGGCTGATCAAAGTGGAGCGTCCTTTTAAGGTGACATTCACTGCGATTACCTTGTTGATTAAGACTAGTTTTAGAACATGCGACTTAAGGTTTACCTTGGATATCTGTATATTATGTTGGGATATGTAAGTGCATGGTTTAGCACACAACCACGACATTTCTACTTTAGGTAGCTTAGCCACAGGTCGAGGAATATTCATGTCTCTTCTAATGACATAACTGTTGTCAAAGTGTTTCCTAATTTCTGCTCAATGGTTTCTTTCTCGAGATGTGCCTGTATAGTCGCCGAAGGTGTTAAAGCAGGTTTGGAGAGTTATATGTAGTGGAGTTTTCCAGCCGATTAATCACTAGACCCAGAGAAACAGTGGCCTTAATCCTCTTAAAGACCCTGGATTCTGTGTACACCGTCCTGTCGTTTTACGTGTTTTCGTCAGTTTGTCACAAGAATAACCCCTTAATGATTACTCACCTAAAGCTGGGTTCTTTCTCGTGCCGGCTCGTTACTTTAGTCCATTTTGCATATCAGTGCTTTGTTGTAAACACTGTTAAAGATCTTTTCGAGTTTCCTCAGTATTATTGACAGACTACAATGGCACATAAATGATGTGAGGGAACCATTTGGAATTTCTTTAAAAGTGCGACTATACGCAAGCTCCAATAATGTTAACATGATGTTCGCCATATTTAAATATGTTCTGTAGTGTATGAGAGGATATTTAGTTGACTTCAGCGAAAAAAATGAAGGAAGAAAAGGTGGGGTATGTAAATGACTTGCGAAACAATTAGAGTAAGAAGTAATATATGTATTACGAAAAGAAGTGAAAGGATAAGATTTGGTGACAGGATAGGGGTTTATGCAGAAAGCGCTATGAAGGTATAAGTTGTTGCAATGAATATTCTCCAGGTGTCAGTTTGTGTGTGGTGTAGATAAAATGAACCTGTAAAAGTGGGGAAACTACCGTTCAGTTTGATGTCGAGTGGGTAGTGTTGGCATTAGATAAGGTCCAAGTAAGTGCTGGCTAATTCTTGAGCTGACGATATACGGACAGTGACAACATCATATGAATTAGGTTCAAAAAACTCAAGCCGGAACAACCGGGAGGTCGGATTCCAACGTTATTCAAATAGGACAGGGGTATTGTTCCTCCTAGAGTTAAATTTACTGTTTTGACCGTAAACTACGCATCAGAACTACTGTTCACACTTTAATTGACTTCATTTCAGTTAAATTGATGTTGTACTTGTGTGTATTGACTTTGCTTTCGTGTATCCGTTGCATCAAAGCATACTTAGTCGAATTTAACTAGACTTATGAGGTTAAGGTTTGAGATTTTGTTTTTAAATACCCATTTTTGTGTTACCGTTTTTAGTTAATTTCTAAGATGGTCAACTCTGCTTACAAATATGGACAGCCATATTCCTTATTCCCTGTGGAATAAGGAATGGAATGTAATGAGTGTAAGAAGTGGTTCCATAAGATGTGTACACGCTTAAATCCAACTTTCTATAAAACGCGCCCAACACTTAACTCTCATTGGCTCTGTATGTTTTGTTGTCCGAGCAAAACATTACTCATCCAAGAGAAATTTAGCCTTCTAGCGTTGGCTAACAAAAAGTTTTACTAGGACTGTACTGGTAACATGGGTAGTGATTAGAAGGAATGCGTCAGTGTCGTAAGTGCTGTTACGGCACGTGCCAGCCACACGGCTGTGCAACACGTTATATGGCTTTCTGTCCCAAAACAATCACCGAGCGATACACCATTAGGTACTGGTGACCAAGTTGCAGAAGCAGCGACTGATGACCCAGAAAACCATTATCATCCGACTAGTTGTAATGTTGATGCTGCGACCGACGGGATATGGATGATGCGGAAACATAGAAAAGAAAGAAAGCTAGCCACGAATAGCTCCCATTTATTTGAAAGTTCCTTGGTGAACTTTTCGTGCCTGTTGGCAACCCTCGTTTTATTGATAGAAGAAACCCGACTAGTGGTGAATAAGTCTTTATTTAGATAGTCTCGCAGTCACACTGGGACATGGGATTACCTGCACAAACACACAAAGCTTTTCAACATCCAATATAATGCCTATACAAAAAAGAAGTGAATGGATAATTGAGCTCTACTGTTTTGACATATACTTAGTTGTTTGAGGTAAACTCTAAACTAATCAATCTAAGCTGTTATATAAGTTTACCATAGAATCGACTACCGTAGGGTCGTCGGTTTGATTAATCTATCAACCAGGTAAACATACCTTCTGTTTCCTCAGCCCAAGGGAGTATTACCAAGTTGCTCAGCATTTGACTTCCAGTGGATGGCGACTAAACGAGTCAGCAATCGATGATAATCCATGAATGTCTCTTCATTTACTAGCTTGTTACCTCATTTTGTAGCATTTAATTTCCTCCACAACAATCGCTGATGGTTTGCTATGTGCCCTCTGCATGGTGATCAGAGCTTTTTAGAGTGAAGAGGGTAGGAAAATGTAGTAGGAATGTCCGAGGAAGTGCTGCTTTTCGTCCTACTTGGGACTAATCAGCTGGATGTACCTGCATCCCAGAGTTGATGTTCGTTCTAGGACTCGAACACAGTACCGTTCGCTTCAAACTTTTTCGCGTAATCCACTTATCTACTTAGTCCTGATGGCCACCTGCTTGTGCAACTGGGTGAAGTTTAAATTCGCTTAGCGCTGTTTTACTTGTATCTTTCCATTGTTATTCAGCACTGGGATTGATCAGCCTCATGATGACATATACGTATCCTGTGCGGATTGCATCGGTACGGCGCTAGGTCACAAGCTTTTGAAACAAAGATGGACAGTGGCTAGCAGTGGGATCCAGGACGCGCACTTCGTTCACATTATGCGTTGCAAATGCCTCCTCCAAAGTCTCAAAGTAAGACCCCAAATAGGAAACGTTCGACCTCATTAAACAGTCTTGAGTCATTCGCTCAACTCCCATGACTCTGTTACAAAAAAAATTAACACTGTGGTGACAAGATCTAACAGGCAGAATCTGACATCACGGTCGAAAGCCATGAACACGACTTTTATAGAAGTTAAACAGGTTCTCAGCCCAATTATTTGGAATTTAGAGCAGTTGGAAGCTATGACCCTGCTAAGAGGCATGCACACGACATAAAGTTAGTGGAATCAGGCATGTACTGTTTGAAGAGGTTTCAGGAGTACATATCACCAAAGTAAGACTGGATAATTAGATTTGAGGCGAGAACCAACCAAGAAGGTTCTTGAAGTTTGTACTCGGGAATTTCGATGAAAGAGACGTACTACTGACTAACATTTTCTAAACTCGTGATTCGACCAGACTGACTGCTTGAGGGTCGAACCGAGTGGAACTAAAATGTCTGAAGCTGAATGACGAAATGAACCTTACGACTAAGGGTTCTCGGTAGTCAGGTCTTGTAAGACAATGCTACCGAGACCTGTTTGTGTAGAGCGAATGATTCTCAAAATCCCTACAATGTGTCCTACCCGGACGCACTTAGTCTTCGAAATAAAACGTCCGGGCTAAGCATGATGGTGGATGAATCAAGTCTCGATATAATTGTTGTCACAGAAACTTGGCTCACCTTTGATGTAGACCGTTACCCCATTACTGCAAGCTACTTCTGTATTAAAAGTGATAGAGTTATAAGTCGCAAGGTTGAAGGAATAATGTTGTATGTTGGAGATCACTTTCGCACACAATCAATCATATCAGAGACGCATGTTAGTCGTACGTTCGAGGTAGCAGGCTGTACAGTCAAGTCTAGAAACAAGTTAGTGTCTGTAGGCGGAATATGCCGTAGTCCGTGCTGTCTTGCTGACGGTTTTAACTTAAGACATATCTGTTCGTGGAGTAATGCAGAATGTTGTTTCATCATTAGAGACTTCAGCGCACCGCATATCAACTGGATAGAGCTTAAAAGTCCAGGTGGGGGTTCCGATAGTGACTTTCTATGAACGTCATTCAGTGTGCACTTGTACAAAGTACCGCAGAACCGACACATATTGACTTGGAACGTGACCCGTCATTGTTGGACTCTGTTCTCATACATCACTGTGATGATGTCGTCGATAGTCGGCACCTTCTCTCACTGGTGAATAATGATCACGTTGTACTTTAGTTTAAGTTTTGGACACATGACATACAATATTTATCTGCCCAAACCCATCCAAATATCTGTCGAACTAATGTTGCGCCAGTCAGAGACTGGTATCTCGATTGACTAGCCAGTAAATGAGTTGATTGGAGACGAATGGAATAGGTCTGAGGCTACATTCGAGTCCCTTATATCACTGACTATCACAACTGTCCTTCCATTGATCATCAACCTCAAACTTTGTGAGACATTGGGCCCTAGTGAGTTACATCCACGACTGCTGTCATAGCTTGAGGACGTTATTTCAAGGCCGCTCGCAACGCTCATCAACATGTTCCTTTCACTCGCTGAACTCCATAGAGACTGGAAAGATGTTATAATCAGTCATATAATTGGGGATGGCCAACCTGTCAGTCTAATCACTACAGTCATTAAGCCGCTCGGAGAGAAAATGCAGGTTAAGTCACCAAGTCACATAGATTCTTACAGTCTGTTGATTACGAGCATCGGAATAACAGGTGCTGTACAGAAACGTATGTGAAACATCTTATGTGTCCGCAGACAGTAAGTTTATGGGATGCTACCAGAATGGAAGCCGGCCAAACTCGGTGTACCTCAATGCACTATTTAGGTCACCTATTTTTCCTTTTCCACGTCAATGAATTCCCTCTGTTGCTTAAGCAGTTGACATTATTGTTCGCACATGATTTTAATTTCTGGAGAACACTAGGAAGTGAGGTTGATCATTTTGATCTCTACGCTGACTTATACGAATCAGTCGAATGTTCTCGAGGTTAGAGGTTGGACGTTAACTCTAGGAAGTGTGCCCATGCACATTGGACACGGCAATAGTTACGACTACACTACTGATAATAAATCTCTTCCATAAGTTCAGGAACATTAAGACTTAGGAATAATAATAAGTCACGACTTGAAAAAAACTACGCTATGCAACGCAGCTGCTGCCAAAGATTGCCGTGAGTTATTGTCACTTCGTCGAGCATTCAAATGCTTTGAGCAGATGTTTCGAAAAATATATCTCATCTATGTAGGACCACACTTAGAGTAACAAATTCAGGCAGCTAACCCATGTCTGATACAAATTACTAACTCACCTGAGCGTGTACAGTGTGTGTGGGAACAAAATCAGCTAAAGGTCTTCCTAAACTTCCTTAGGATGGGCGCTTAAAGCACCTAAATCTTTCCACCTTGTTGCATCGTAGGACGTGGAGTGATCTTATTTCGTATATCTAATTGCGATTTAGATGTTAATATGTCTAATCGTTTGGCTCCCTCCTGCACTGATAATCTTCGAGTTCACAGCAAGAAGGTTCAAAAACCGCGGTGGGGTTCGGTTTTTCTAATGGAGTGGTCAATAAATGAAACGCCGTACACGAATAAGTGGTACTAGCTCCATAAACGAACATTTTCAAGGAGAAAAGATGGATCTTTACTGGAAGGCAAACTGTCAGGATTCACACAGGTACACCAATCTACGATCCTTATTACTGAATACTCAAGACTTAAGAAGCACATGCTTGCGTGGGTTGATCAACACAAAAAATCACTGTTTAGGAAACTCCAGTTGATTGTGTTGTGGATAATATTATGGGATAATAATGTAATTAATTGCTCTACCATCTCAAACAGGTGGAACTTTGAGGTTTTTGGGGTTGAAAAGTGCTGTCAATCCAAATTATCTAGAAATCCAGAGCTAGTCCGAAAAACGTGGACGGAATCGTAGGTAGGTTGTGTAGATGAACTAGAAGACTCTAAGAATGCCATAATTATTTGGAGTATGACAACGTCCTAACCATTAACACCCTTCATAACTGAAATGTACGAACCCAATCAAGTAAACCACTACCCTAGTGTCGAACATATCTCAAAGTGAAATACATAAGAGGTTGCTCAACTCGTTCCAACCTGGATTTGGTCTACGATGGGTAGACGATTTGTTTAGACTAAAAACGTAGCAGGGAACACCACATTCATTAACTGAGCTTAAATATATAGCACTACAATACGCAATCCTCATGATGAAAGTAGTACGTGTAGATCTCACTGATCCACTCACATCCGGACTCCGAAAGTTCTACACATAAATTTGCGGAATAAAAGCAAAGTGCTGGTTTACATTTAAAGTAAATAAAAGAATGTGTTTGAAGCTTATCGGTCTTAAAGACACACTATGTACACTTGAACACATCATGGAACGAACAGATTACTTCATTGGCATCATCTTATAAATGTCTCAACATGCGTAAACTAAACGACTTTATTAAGACTCAAGTATTTGGAAACTACTTTAGCAATGTATATACCATAGAAGTGCCCTTCCTGTCATTTCATAGAAATCTATTTTACACACACTGGATAGCTTGACCATTAAAGCACTCTATGACTTTTGTCTGCTAAATAAGCTTGACATAGGCAAATCCACGGGACCCGACTAACTGAACCCCAAGTTACTAAAGGAATTAACTAACTTCATTGCTAACCCTTTGAGTGTATGCTTTATTCTATCCGTAACCCAGAGTCGTTTACGAAAAGAACGAAAGAACGCCATAGTAAGTCGTGTCTTCAAAACAGGTCCGAAACATAAGACTGAAAATTACTGACCCGTTAGTCCTACACTTGTAGTTGTTGAAATTTTAGAAAACATTATTCGGAAGGAGTTGTTTGGGTATATCAATGAAAACCGGACCCATTCGGAAAAGCACCATGGTTTTAGAATGGGTTATTCCTGTCTCACTAATTTATTAGTGGCTTGTGAAGCTGGTGCGCTCTTAACGACTGGAAGTTACATGAAGACGTAGCCAACATTGACTTCAACAAAGCTTTTAACGAAGTTCCACAAAACTGCTGTTATATAAGTTGAGAATTTTTAGAAGTGGAGGCAACCAATTGATGTGTATAAAAGACTTCCTAGTAGCGCGTCAACTAATACTATCGGTGAACTCCAAGTTATCTAGTTGGGAAACTGTGCTTAGCGGAGTGCCTCAAGATACAGTTTTGCGGCTAGTGTTATTCCTCTTGTATGTTAATGACTTTCCTCGTCTACTACCAACATCGGTCTTGCTATATGCTGACGATGTTAAAATATGCAGAGCGATATGTAGTAAGGGGGATAGATTAGATCTCCAAATTGACGTGGAGGACTCTCCCAAAAGACGATCACTGCCAAAACCAACACAGGCCATCAAGCCTCCTGTACTTTTTAAACTGAAACTGAACCGGATCTCGGACTCGAGTTACTAAGATATTGAATGTTCAACAAACATATCACCATGACCACGTAACACGAGTGATCAAAAAGTCGTATCGGTATAAAGATTTAGAAACGTCATCAGACATCGAGACACAAGGATTTATAATTGGATGAAATTTCAGTTTATAACAGAGATACTGTGTACTTGGATATTGTATCCAAAATTACCTTGAAGTACGGCAACACTCAACAAAAATTGAGCGGATTTTCGAAAATCCGGTTTTTTGTTTACATTCTACATAGAGATGCCTGGTTAGTTCCATAAGTCACGTTGTTATCGAAATCTTTGTAACCGGAACTTAATCATATCAACTTGGTTGAGTCGTTACAGATTTTGGTATCAGATACCAAAAAACGAACAATATGTCCCTCGTCTTCAAGGGTAATATATTTTCTTGGAGGGTAATCTAGTATTTCAGTGAGATCATCATAATTAACGGTGCTATAGTTTATTTTTTTTCGAATTTTGTTTTTTAAGAAATTCTTCTGGTCTATATATACGAATCAAATATTTATATGTTGTTTTCTAAATATTTACAGCCACACTCATGCATTGCTGCACCATGATTTACCAAAAAGCATATTATGATAGTATGTCACTTATGGATCTAATTTAGGCATACGAATAATGGCCTAGACCCCTGGATTTCGGGGAAATTCTAGGGAACTTTGGGAAAATATTGATGAAAACCCAAAATCTTCACAAACGTCGTTTAGCAGGTTTCTCCAAAATAAATTAAATTTGTAACTAAGACTCCTGAGTGATGAAAAATGTTTGAGATTTGTCTCATTTTTCAGAAATTACTTAAAATGTCCATCTGCAACCCGATCAAAATTTCTCAAATACTGATAAGATTTTCCCCGAAATCGAGAGAATTGGTTAACGATCAAAGAAAGTGTTGATTATTCTTAAACAATTTTTTTGCACTCAAACAATCAGGGAAGTATACGTACAGCTATAAAAATTTCGAAGATAGTTTAAGTAATTAGTAGAAAGATATTACATGCAGAATGTTTTTATATATATAACTTTTATGTAAAACATGGGCTTTCTGAATATGTACTAGCCACCACACCGGAGGAAATATATGTATGTAAACTAAATTGTGTGTTCCTTAAAATACTTTTAATCAGTGCAGTTGGAGACGGAATTATACTTTCGGACAACGACACTTCTCTATCTGACTTCAGCACTTCCAAACGCATAAGATTGCATATTATACAATTTCGATGTTATTCATTTCTCAATAAGCTATTCAGCTAATGCATGAGAAATGGTATCAAGCAAACAAATAAAAATTTTAAGGTTTCAGATGTATCAGGTTTTTGTGACTTTGAATATGTTTCATGTGATATTCATAAAATTCCATAAGGGAGATTTACAAAAATCGAAAACAGGATAATATACAAACGTGCTTCACACCGTAGATAGTATTATCAAACATTATATGGTGATTTAATTAGTTAGTTGTTTAAAGTAAAGCATACCATAGATTGAAACTGTTCATATTACCAATATGGAATATGATGTTTATGGAACAGCTTTAATCAGTTCCGAATTTTATTTCTGCTTTACAGTGCCTTATCAAAACCATTTTGCATTGAAACATTTCTTTTCACGTTTACTGACTCTTTGTATGTATTTGATCATTAATCAAGTGAAATGAAATTGAACAAGTCCTATTGTATTATTTCTTATAAAATTGTGTGATAATTGACTGTTAGGAGTAAAAATGATTTGGTGTACTTTTTACACAATACTTTTAGAGACAGACAATATAAATTAACCCAAGTCTTAACTGAAAAAATCAGGTCTCTTACATAGTTTCCTTATGTATTTGAACTTAAGTCATTAGAAAAATTTGTTTAACACCATTCTTCACATTAAGTTATGTTAAATGTACTTTTTTCGGACACAATCACATACACAAGATTTTATATCTTCTCCAGTGTGAGAAATAACTACGGTAATGGATTTCGTATTTCACTGTCAATGTATGGATTAACAGTTAGGTATTTTTGCACAACAAACTACTGATTGATGGAGCAACTAGCATAATCAACCCTGAGTTACTGAATAAACTAACGGGATTGCTAAAAATTATAACTTTATGGAGATCAAAACCAACCGGCATTAATTAGATGTTTCTTAGCCCCGCCAACCTTTCTATTAACGTGTGTACGATGTCATTAAGCCTAGATTTTATGCCTATGAGTTCTCAATCCTTTAAACGATCTAAAACTGAAGTATTGTCTTCTAGCCTTTACAGTCCGTTTATTTTCTGAGAGTCCATATTGATTTCAAATCTCTATTTGACAAGAGTAAAATGTTGTAGATATTAATAACAGTCTAATGTAACCGTCAAAAATGTTATATAAAACCAGATTTAGGATTTCTAGATACAGTTATCACTAGACTAAAAAACTCTTTCAAATAATAATATTAATGACATTATTTCTAGGCAAAAAATATTCCTGTTTTCTAGGACGATCAAATCGAAATTCAGACCACCCCAGTCAACGTAATCTTGTCCAAGTTTATACAAATTTACCTCCAGGAATCGATTCAAAAGTGACAGCTTATCTCATCTTAATTGTCCGCCTCTTTCGCCCAAACTCGGCATACACTGGATCAAAACGTGTGGAATCGGGAAGGAATTCTTTGAATGACATTTATGTACAAGTTCGATGGTGGGGTGAACCAGTTGCAAAGAAATGCGCTATATTTTACCCTCGACTAGCGCATAAAGTTGGACATAAACAGGCAACATGCACCAAAGCTCGCTACAGAATCACCGTACCATTAGATCGATTTAGTGCTTATCTTAAAGGTATAATTTTGTTAATTACAATAACTGAATTATTATTTCAAGTCTGAACAATTAACTTCAGTTGTATGTTGCATGGTTATTACTATCTGATATAGTTCGATTTTCTAGTGTCTAGACGTTTATTCTAAAAATTATTTTAACTACTTACTGGACTTAATAACAGGAAAATTGTCATAGCCTGGTACTTCTTTGCAGTGTACATTCACGGCTCACATCAAATCACACTCAGTGTCTTTATATCTCCTATCAATTATAAAAAATTTATATCACTGTGATGGAATGTAACAGTTTACATATTTAATTGTGTTCTATTCAAAATATAGTGTTATCTTTATCTGAAAACATAGGTGAACAACTGTCTTACCGCTAAATTGACTGACTTTGAATGTTACAATGTTTACTTTAATTTTGGGAGACTCAATTTGAGGCTTGTCAGTAATAAGCATATGATTATTTGCTGACTAATTTTTTTTGATTCGTTACATTATTGACACTATTTAAATAATTTCACTTAATTAACTCGGATAATTTATTATGGTCAGGAAGAAATAGCGACACGCATTCACAAATTCTATGAATAACGTTGATTAACATGAGATTGATTTCAAATTTCAAAAGATGAGTTACAACGTTGAACAATATATTTATCTGTTGTTTGTGTATCATATCTAATACATGGGTTGGATGCCGGCTTAGTGGTCTAAAGGTTAAGCGTTCGCTCTAGACCGACAGGTCCTGGGTTCGAATCTCATGGGGCGGGATCGTGTATATGCACATCTGAGGAGTACCATACTAGGATGAAACGGCCATCCAGTGCTTCCAGGTTTCTCATGATAGTTTAGCTTCGATTGACTCATGAATTCAATTATTGAATTACTACAACTTCCATAAAATCCCTCTCTGAGCATGGGTTATTTTTAGTTAACAGTTTTTAAACAAGCAGATTAGCAGGTAAAACATTACTTTGTCTTCATATCCTGTAATCAGTTAATTTGCGGATATTTTATATTGAGATATTTATATACATGTGTGTATTTATTTCGAGATATGCGTGAACTGCGTCTGGATGTTATTGATATTCGTCACCAACGTATTATTGGACGTGGACGACTAGATAGAGTTGATCGTTTGACTGCAACTACGCCAATTGATACGTAAGAAGAGTTATAGTTTTTATAGTAGTACTTAAATACCTTTAATTTTAAATTTTGTACGTACAATCACTAATTGCTTACCTCTTAAATAATGAGACTGTAAGTTTTCGGTTATCTATATATTCAAAAGTTTGACTTATCTCTTTCTAAGCCTTAAGAACTCCATATTATCAGAATCTATTAGGATATGTGCATGCTGAGTGGATTGCCTTCATACTGCTATTAAATCGTAAGTTTATTAGTAAACTTGGATCGTGGCTAGCAGTGAGATCCAGCAGGCGAGTCCAGCAAACGAGTTTAGAATTGGTCGAAGTGCTTGTGCTGGATTTTATGCCTAGTCATTAATTCGATTTTGCTGAAACTTATATTTTTAGGTTGAAACTAGTCACTGATATGGCGTTCTAGAAGTGAAACTTACATAGTGTTACAGTGTACTATTTCAAGCCCGCGTAAGTTACCAAACTTACTAAACAGACAGATTTATCTATTTTTTCGAGTCACATTTTAATCTTGTCAATTGAGCGTATGTGTGTGTATTGCTTACCTTATTCTTAACATGTCATTAGCTTATTTATGTCCGGCTGTAAATACCGAGTCACGCTTGGCCAAATTAAGTTAACAAGCCTGCCTTCTTCTTACTTCGCTTTCCTACTTCTCATTCTTAATTTCTGTCTGAGTAAACAAGTTCCTGAATTAAATTCACTCAATTAAACCCTCAGTTGGCTTATTATTACCGCCGTCGCACAAAAGGGGTTAGCCTAGGTGTAACATACTGAGTTAAATTGAAGACTTATATTCATGGCGTATTCATTCTTTCCTTCAAATCTCTTTTATGGCTTAGCCTTCAATAACGAAATAACAGCTTCTAGAGTCATATTGAACTAGCAGGATGCCTGGCGCAGAATAAATCTCAACAGCAGAAGCGGATGAAGGTCTCTCAATATCCCCAAAAATTATTTTATCTAACATTTTCATAAATTTGTCAGTATTAAGGAAGATTTCAGTTTGAATTGACCATTGAATTTTGGTGTTATTTTCTTTGCACAACTGTAAAGCATTTTACCCGTTATTAATGAAGTTGGCGAAAAATTGGGCGATTTAAATATATCTATAATGATCGAACCAGTTTTAAGTAAGCTTTATTTAATAATGTTATAATTGTGATAGTCGTGTTTCATAATTTAAAGATAAATTCATTCAATAATGTTGTAGTTTATCCACAAAGTAAAGGATTATGTACTAGGTTAAGCAATTATATTCTATGTAACTAAGAAGACAAATGATGTCAGACATTTAATATGATATTTCTTCAGTAAATAATTCGTCACGAGGTCATTTGATTTACATCCTAACGATAAACTTAAAGCAGTATCTTTCCAATTAATTCAAAAATTAGTTTGATTTTCTACAGAACGAAGCTAAGTATATTTTGTTGATGACTATTAAGTCTTCATATCATGTTTGTTATTAAGAGTCGTATTAAAATAAGAGTATCACTCTATGAGAGGATCTATACTGGAGTACCATTTTTGAAGTTTTAATTAAGTGAACGAGAACTCAGTTGGGGAAAGCTAATTTCCTTGTTTATTGCAAAATCACACAATGGCTAAGTGAAATATGCAAGTCATGCATTATATACATCATCTGCACACCTTTACGTTGTCCTTCATATACTCGATTATTCCTCTGATTCTGTTGTTATTTTGATTACTATACAATATCCTTCCTGGTCCAATCATTTCAATTTCTGCTGTCAGGCATTCTACTTCTAATATGTGTTACATACTAACTATATCTGTCAGCATATGTAGGATTCACCACAATAACACAAAGTGGATCTGATTTTGTTACATAAAATTATCATTCATCATGGCTATCAACAGTTATACAAAATTTTTCCACGTTTTCTACGTTCTATTGGTTTTAACTGATGCAATAAATATTTAGAATTCTAAATCTACTTTGTGCCCTACTTTTAATACCTTGTTCATAGTGCCGTTGTTTGAGAGACATATTTTAATAATAATCCATAGTTTTCCCATATCACTCTCATTCATACATCTTATTTAAAATCTAAGTAATATGTTGAGCAATGACTTAAAAACATGACCTATAAGCCACTAATCAATAATTAGCCAATATAATAAAGTTATTTATTTTGTTTGTTCTGTTTTTCCGTTATACAACAGATTTGTTTTTGTTTATGTATTTACTCAGTGAAATCTTAAATTTTTTTTTAATATTTCCATTAAAAGATTCAAATTCTAAGCCTATGGTAACACGATTTAATTGGAAAAAAATAGATCATGATAAATTATTTGAAAATAATAATAATACTATTGACAATAATCATGATAATGTTGATGATAAACAACAACCGATAGAAAATGATGAAAATTCAATGAATTCATTTAAACAAGAACATGAAATTTCACTTACTAATAATGATCATGATGTTATAAATGAACAGGTAAAATGAATTTGTTTTCATTTAATAACAAAATTAAATAAATTTATGAATATTTTACATGTGGTTACAAATGATTTAAAAAATAGAAACATTATTTGTAGTGACTACTGCGCAGCAGTTCATTTCATCCTGCTTTATGGCAGTGAAACATGACCGGTAAGAGTAGGGGATATTTGTAGGCTACTAGTATTCGATCATAGATGTCTTCGAAGCATTGCTCGTATATTCTGGGGCCACCAAGTAAGTGATGTAGTTGTTAGGAAACGGGTACTAGGTAAGGATGGCAAATCAATTGATGAAGTAGTGAAACTGTATCAGTTGAGATGGCTTGGACACGTGTTATGTATGCCCAACCACTGACTGCCCCGACGTGCGATGTTTCATGGTGTAGGAGTAGGTTGGAAGAAATCTATGGGTGGCCAGACCAAAACATTGCACAAATCCATGAAGTCACTGACAAGTGGACTGAGCCATGTTGATAGGTGTAGATTACCTGGTTGGGTTCTACGAGACGACAATAACCGATGGTTAGAGACCTTGAATGACACATGACTCAAAATCTTTTGCAATGGCGCAGGTGCATCCACTCTTTGTGTTCTCCAGAATTCTAATCTTCTGAATTCTTCATGTCCTTTTTTTAGCTTCCCAAATTTATTTCAGTGTATTATACTCCTTGAAGAACATCTTCAAATCCTAACGTTTCCGACTACTGCTTATACTTTTACTATCTCTACCGCTATGGGATTAGAATCGACAATTGTATCTGTGTGCTAATGTGGTATGGCAACTCGAATTAATATACGTACGTACGAAGTTCCACGTTGTGACTGACTAACTGACTATAGAGACTACAATTTGTACACTTTCGAATTTTTAAAAGTTATTTTAGATGTCGTTTGAATCAAGACCATTAATAATGTGGCTTTTGTATGGACTGTCCTATATTGATAATTTTAGTTAATCATTCTGAAACCTCTTAAAATGACAAATATACTTTATTTATGTCCAAGTGCTATGGAAGTAGGCTGTGAGAGAAAATTCTGTATCTATGATCTGTCGAGGTCACAGTAATCATTATTTCTGTGGCATAGAAAACTGAATGGTTTTTAGTTAAAGAGTTTCGGGTGACATGTCTCAGAATGGGTCACAATGGCACAGATGCATTAATTGTCCATCTTGTTCTAAATCTTGAGTTCCAAAAAATCCTTCATAAATAGTCAGTCAGTAACAACGTAGAGCTTCGTACGTACGTACATCAGTTCGGGTTGCCATACGACATTAGCACAGAGATGCAGTTGTCGATTCAAATCCCGTAGTGGTAGAGGTAGTTAGAGTATAAACAGTAATCAGAAACATTGGGGTTTGAAGATGTTATTCAAGGAATATAATCCAGTGAAATAAATTTGGAAAGAGAAAAACGTGACAAGGAGAAATCAGAAGATTAAAATTTGGGAGAACACAAAGAGTGTATGCACCTGCGCCCTTCCAAACGATTTTGAGCCATGTCTGAACGTGTGTCTGTGTTCTAGAACCTGACGTAGTGTGAATATCTGATCTATACAACCACGTCCAGGTCGAAAACCAGCCTGGTTTTCTCTAGTCTGCTCTTCACGAGCTTTGTTAGGCGTCGAAGTATTATTGAAGCTAATATTTTAGACACTATATTAGTCAAACTGATTCCTCTGTGATTGTCACAAGAGGACTTTTGTCCTTTCTTAAAACTGGCACAATCAGTGATTGAGACCAGTCAGATGGGATTACGTCCAGTTCCCAAATTCTACCTAAGACCTCAGTTAATCTCACTGCTAATACTGGACCACCATCCTTAAAAATCTCAGGAGTAAACCTGTCAGGGCCTGCTGCTCTCCCTCGCTTCAGATTTCCTATGGCTTTTTCAACTTCGTAAAGACGGAGGACCTACATTAACTTGCCATTCAGGTTGACTGGAGATCGTGGGAAACCGAAGTGTGGCTGAAGGCCAGTTGAACTGATCCCTAAAGTGTTCTGCCCATCGATCCAATCTCCTGGATTGAGAATGTATAATATGTCCATCTTTCTCTGAGATTGTTTCGCTAACAGTCGGTTCCTAATTCCGGTTTCCTTAACGAGTCTGAACAATTGTCTGCTATTACCTATTGCCGCTGCCTTTTCCATCTCTCTTGCTTTCGCTACCCACCACTGTTCACGATCATTGCGTAGACTTCTTGTCAGCTTGCGCTTAAGCTGACTCCGCTCTTCATTATGTTCAGAGCCAGGTGGAATGAGTTTCCGAGCATCTATCAGTGCGATAGATGCTGCTGAGATCCAGTGTTGCTCCCTAACCTTCGGTTTACCTTACTAGCAGATATCACTGCTGTTTCCACAGCTTTTCGGATATCATTCCATGCTGCATCGGGGTGGGCATCACATACATGGCTGCCTAACTGTTTTCCTAGTTGTTCCTGAAATATACTCTTAGCTTGACTATCATTAAGTTGGGCCCTAAGAGGTTTCCTTGCAGCGTCTTTCCTACGTCCAGTAAGACGCAAGCAAATACGCGCTCGCACTAGAGCATGATCTGAATCTAAGCATGTGCTCCAGAATGAGCGACAGTCTTCTATCGAGCCCCTCCATCGGTGGCTGATAGCGATGTGATCTATTTGGGTCCAACGTTGGGACGAATTAGGGGGTCGCCATGTTAAAAGATGTTTTTCCTTATGCTTAAAGTTAGTATTTGCAAGGAACAGGCGGTTATCTGAGCATAGCTGCAACAGACGGTCGCCATTATCTGTTCTTTGAGCCACGACACCATAAGATCCACCTAGGTGTCTTTCCCTTTCGCTTAGTTTACCTACTTGAGCATTAAAGTCACCAGCCACTATTACTACATCCGAGCGCCTAGCTTTTCGGAGAAGGTCGAAAGCTTTCTGTAAAACTCATCTTTTACATCATCTGAGCTGCAGTCAGTGGGAGAATAGGCAGAGACGACGAAGAGGCAACGACGAGTGTCCCTATCTTTCCGGTTCTTACTGTTCCGTTCAGTCGGACAGCGCACAAACGACTGTCTACTGGGATCCACTCTAAGAGAGCTAGTTCTGCCCTAGGACTCAATGCTATACCTACGCCGGCGAGGCCACGGGAAGCAGAATCAGGGCTTCCAGATACACGAAGCGTGAATCGAGTCGGTTCTTTATTTTGGCATGGTGAGGTCAAATGAATGACGCTACTCGGATCCTGTATGCGCGTTTCGGAGACGCAGCACACATCGATGGCGCGAGATTCTAAAGTTCTAGCTAAGGAAGCCTGCTGTCCTATTTGGCAAAGTGTTCGTACGTTAAAAGCTCCTACGTGTAGTTTAGAGCGTGGTTTCAGGAGACCAGGAATAGCGTTCCACGTACTCGAATCGTTTGCCCTAGCGGTGCGAGGTGAAGAAAAGACGTGAGGAGGGTTAGTCATGGAGATAAGAGAGGTATTAGGAGGTGTAGGAAGGATTTGAATGTGACCAACTTGGTCTCGTGTGCTGTTACGGGTATGAGGGCTGATGTCACTTCCCGGCTGCCCACACCGTGGAAGGGTATTTCTTGAGGAACCTGAAAAGGAAATTGGATTAGTGTTGGTCTTGACGACCTGGGAGCGTGACCGCAGAGCCCAAGGGACAACTGCTTGAGGCCGGTCGCGCACGGCCTTTTTGTGGAAGGTTTTTGACGTGTTAGCTCCGTTCTTCAAAGGGCCTTACCGCCGGAGACGGAAATCCGTGAGGTAAGGTGAGGTGTGACATTTTTAGGGTCGACCTTTTCTAACCCCTTCCCTCCTTGTGGGAAGGCAGCATCGCTGTCATGCTGGTTGTCCGAGGGAAACACCTTACTGCTGTCACACCGCTCTACAGTCAGCAGTACGACTTCGCCCTCAGACCTTGAGTTGCTGCTTTTAGTCTTACCGTTCTCCAATCGACCTGCCTGGCATGGTAGAACCTACAGGAACATATGTTCCAGCCAATATAGCTCGGTTGGGTCATCACGATAGGCAAGCCCAACCACCGCGTCAAGGTGGCGGCTATGGTCTTTATAAACCATGTTCTTCAATGTTTTGCCTCCTCATTATCATTAACATTAGACTTGTTTCGACTGATTAACTGTTCATTTCGTGAATCTCATTTCGTTGTCTTAATTTTGCGTAGCAACTTAAATTAACACATATTTATGCCAGGCTCTGTAGTAATAATGACTGACTAAATGATTCATTAAGATTTTTATTCACTGTCTAGTACAAATACTCCGTTAGTATCAACAAATTTGGATTCTTGAGTAAATACCATGCACATTATACAGAGCTTATGTGACACTAATTTATAATTATTGATTTCAATTAAGTCAGGGAGACTTCGGTAACGTCTTTTATTATTAGTTGATTGTTTTTTTTGACATCATAGTTACTGCTATAGACACATGGTTGTTGAATTGCAATTTCAACTTCTTAAGATATCCAGCTTTTCCTAAATTCTTGTCCTCTTTGTTCAATCGGGTTTCGGATTACAATTATTAAAGTGGTGTGATGCCTAATTATCGAGCGCTTTAGAACGTGTAAATTCAACTCATATTAAGCAACATCTTTCAGTTGTTCACAATTTGGAATAATTGTAAACTGTCTCAAAACAAAACGATATCTGTTAACTATTTAATCCATAAGAATAAAAATATCAACTAAAAATAGTTTCATGAATGACCATTCTGAAATTTTATTCGTTCCTTATCTGTTGATCACCATCATTCGAATTTCTTAACCTTTTTTCTTGTTACACAGATTGATTCTATTCAATTTCAACAAAGTAATGATGTTGGTAATGAACATCCGGTTGATTTAGACATTGGATCTCTTGATCAAGATAATTATCATTCATCTCATACTGTGAATTTACTTGATAATTCAAATAATTATAGATCATGTACAACTATTCAAGGTCATGGCAAGGAATTAGTCAATAACGACAACGATAGTTTTTCAATTCATCAAGAAAATAACAATGATGCTTATTTTTCAAAAAGAGAAGAACTGTTATCTGTTGCATTAGAGAAAAGTAAACATTTACGTGAAGCATTAAGTTGTTCATCAATTTTCAACCAACATGATTATAATGAGAACGAAACTGATGATAAGAATAATATGAATGGGTTGAGAGAATCTCGATCTTATACCAGTGATGGACGTTTCTCAGACGGTTTAACACCAAATAAGTTAGTCAAACATTGATTTTTTGTTGTTCGATTCGTATGTGTTTGTTCATTCTCTATTTTCGTTTGTGACAATTGAAGAATGTTTTGTCTGTGAATTGTTACATAGATTCCTATATAGTGCAATTCAAATAGAGTCACCTTAAAAATCAGATATCAAAAAACAGTATAACTATGTATTATTTTGTAGACGCCACAAACAGAAATCAGCGGTGATGAAACATTTAAAATATTAAATGAATAAATTATCAACTTTATCAACTCATCAAACTATTTCATATTAATTATTCAACTTTTTTTCGTCTACTATAGATTACATCATCATTCAAGTCCTGATCTTCGGAGTATCATGTTTGAAGATTGTACACATAATCATGATAATCGCATTCATTTAGCATCACAATTGAAAACCAAACCAAATAATCTTAATTTAATAAAATATATTCTTGACAATGAATCATTCGATGATCCAGTTCAAGTCACTACACACAACCATTATAATCATCATCGTCAGCATCACGCTAACTGCAAAAAATGTGTGCATTTAGAAAATTTAATGTTCACCAATGGTAATAATTGTAGTCTAGATGCAGATCAGGGAATCGATGTCACCCAAAACTATTCATTATCAAAGAATAATATGAATGTTCAATTTGGAAATCCAGAATATGTAAAAGAAGATGATGAATTAATTGAAAATTTATTATATAACAAAGAAGTAAGTTTCCAATAAATGATATTCAATATTTCATATTTTTAATTAAATGGCATACATGAGCAGGATAAATTAAATCAATTAAGTTGTAAGCTTTATTTCAAAAATTAAATAGGACTGAATAGCTGTTGACTGAGAGAAGAAAAAATTACTTAAGTACTGAGGGTTTTTGTGAACACTGTTTAGCATTAAGGTAGGTATTTTCATCGCGAACTGACATTCGCATCTAGCATGGCTAGTGTCCACCCCTGGAGAATCCTACATTAATGTTTTCTAATTTTCAGTGATTTTGCAAGTGTTATCTACATGTAATTGAAAATTAGTGGAAATAAATATATGAGTTACTATAAGTTGTTTTCATCTCATTTGGAGTATCACTAAAAATCAGTAGATATTGAACAGTTATTCAATCATAGTACGAAAATCTTCAGCAGTATACCCACGACCGTGTCAAGAATCGAATTCAGGACCTTCAGGGGAATGTTTCTTGCTTTGGTTTGACTTGAAATTAGTTTTGTCTGAATCATTTTAGTACAATTATTTGGAAATAATGAAGTAACTAAATCAGTAATATGTGAACTGAAATAAGTTAATACTTGATTTTAAAAAAAGGGATTCGATATAGTTATCTCACTTGAACGTCGACAATAATCACTGATAAGACAATTCCATAAGGACAAGTAGAGCAGTAGTAGAAGTATTAACGATACAAATATTATTTTTGTACTTGGAAAACTGTTAATTCAAACAAACAAACAACAGCGCAATTCACGGGATCAGAACAGTCATAATTTCGTTGGGCAATTGGTATAGCTACCTTATCATAAGCATTTTAGAATGGCATATGATTTTGTGTAGGACGCAGAAGTTAAGAACTAGTATTTTTTTAGTAGGAAGACTAAAAGATAATTGTTTGTGAGGTATTAATTAGTGTAGCATAAAAAGATTTCAACCTTTTTACATGATATATAACTAACTACAATTAAAGAAAAGGAAACGAAGATATAGAGCACAGAACAATGATAAAAATTACTATGATAGATCTTTTGTCTTATATGTGGTTTAGTGGTTTTGAACGTCCTGATTTAGACCTATTTATGCTCAGACTGGTATGGGACTATTTTGTGAATTTGTTACAATGTACTGTATTGAAGTTTAATATATTTACATGTATCCAAGATTATTGTCTTATGAATGTGTATTTTTTATTTTGCTCACTTGCGATGGGGTTAGGTAAGCTAGTTGATCATTGAGGACATTAGAAACATATTCATTAGAAAAGATTACTAGCAACTTCTTCAAATGTAAAATTCCAGTTATTCATACATCTCTCTACCTCTTGAAAGCATTTCTTTGAGCACTGACCTCTTCAAGTATTCATTTAAACTGTAAATCTTCATAATTGGAATATATATTTCACAAATTCATGAATAATTATAACACAATTTAATGTACGGTCGATGTTGTACTGTGATATTTTAGTCTAGATCTTTAGTTAAGTATCGATGGAAACTTTACCTATAGGAAGCTATTGTTTGTGAAGCCACCAGGTAATAGTGAGTAATAATAGTTGCTGCATTTCTTAGATTAGCCGAAATTGAATAGTGCAGACTACGGGCTTTTAGTTCAATATTTTTAAGTATTCCATGTGCTAGAAATACGAAACAGCAGTTATTGTATCTTTAATGTACAGTCATTATCAGGTTTTATTTTATTTTAAACTAACATTTGAACCAAGTAAATCAGTGAATAACGCATTGAATTAGAGGGTTTCGAGTCTTGGTATAAAGATCTATACTAGAACAAAGGTACTATTCATCTTACTAGTCCCAAATAGGATCTAATGCACTTGTTGTTCTTCATTACTGCCCACTATCTAACTTTGATTAAGACCTGTGATTAAATTGGATTATCAAGGTAATCCTTTCACGATAAAGACTGATCAACTACAGTCCTTAACATCAACAACGGGAATATATAAATACTTACAAATACAATCAAACTTTGTTTCACGTACATTATTCCACTCATATTAATATAAGAAAAAAATTGTTATTATTATTTTTAAGTTTGTTCATTTGTTTCTTTGTTTTAATCCTTTTTAGAATTCTATCAACGAAAATGAATTGTTGAATTCAAATAATTCATTTAAACAATCTAATAACGTACAATCATTAAAACAGGATACTTTGAATGGAAAAATTATGAACCAACATTGTCCGAATAGTCAGTAGTGTTTTTACTCATCTAATATGCTTTATTTTATGGATATTAAAATGTTTTCATTTTTCTTTAACTTTTCTTTACTTTATGCTATCTATATTAAGAAAATTTTATAGTTTATTTCACTGAACATTGAATGTGTATATTACGTCAACATACGGAGGTGATTTACTATTCAGACTTATTCAGTCACTAGTTCTCTGTCTATTTGTCAATGCCTATATGAGATGACTTGGGCAATTATGTAATTATAAAATTCTCGAAGTCTCTATTCTTTTACTGTTGCTTGGTAATGACGCCAACTGTAGTCAATTAAAAATCATTTTCTTCACAATATCACTCGCCAGTTTACTGTCATACATTGGAGTAGTATTATGGTACTTACATAGTTATATGCAATGTAGAACCTGGTACATATGTGTATTGGTTTAAGCTGCCACACCATATCAGCACAGCAAGTTAAAATAATGAAGATGAATACCAAAGCAGAAGTAGTATCAGTGTCAGTAAAAAAATGAACTGATAAAACACTCACGGAATAACTGGAAAGCTCACTTCTACACGGGGTACACGTTGATGTCCAAAACGACAATGAAGTCTGAAAATAAACTATCTAACTCAAATTACAGAATACTACTAAGCGTTTTCATAATTATCACATTACCTTTGATATAAATTTATTTTATCTTGCCTTATTCTTTTGTATTTACATATATAGATTTATCTAAATCTGGTTGTACTCTGAAAGGAGCCAATTTACACCTTAAATGTTTAAGTTTATGTAGGAAATATGCCGAAAATAAAATTTCCAATGTTGTTAACTCTTCTAAATCTACATTATATAAAACATCAAGAAATCCAACGAAACTGTCATTACAAAAATCTCATCCAATGTCATTATCACCAGTATTGCCATTTAATAAAGTTAAATCGAATGACATCAAGTAAGTGATTTATAAGAATTTGAATAATCTACAGTTTTTACTAAATAATAAATGTAATAGTAATATATTCTTGATAGTATTCGAAATAATTACTGTTATATATGAATTTTGTGTCAAGTTATTATGAACTCCTTAATAAGTTTATATATTAAAAGCCTGTTAACAAAAAGTCGTAAGGGTTGATTTCTCTTACCTGACAATTATCATAATGTGATATTTCAGTGATCTAACAGAATTGACGTTCGCGAAAATATTCGACTCAGTTTCATCTTATGTCTAAATCACAAGAGTTATTACTAAGCTATTAGATTCATAACTAGTTTTCTGTGGGACGGATATACAATACTGCTGACTTTAACACTGGGTGATGTGTGTTTGAACCTTTGAAGATTATTGATTCTTTCAGGATTGAAGATAAATTTTTTAAATGAGCACCGAGTAGTGAATAATCTTCCTTACGATTTTTCCGTATGTATAACATCAAATTAAAATGCTCTAAAGTGTCAAACTGCATAGTTTAATTATCGAAACGGAAAGTGTTCGGTATATAAGTAAAAACTTAGGATCTTGGAACAGTTTCAAGATCTTTTACATCTGCAAATTACTGTTCATTTGTTTTCAGCCTCGTGAGTTCATTAGACATAAGATCATGTAAAGCCAGAGAATTAAGTATAAATGTACAAATATAAGTAGATAGTTAGTTTAAGGGGTCTTTGAAGATTTCTGAATTTTACGTTTTACATCACAGAATGACTGTTGAACATCCATTGAAAATCACAAAGCAGTGAACAGCTTTTTATTTTCAATATAAGAAGTGAGCATCTGCAACGCCACCGGTGATGGAACCAAGGATCTCCAGGTCTCGCGGCAACCACTGAGTTAAGACCTAGTGGCTTACCCTTCTGAAGAGTCTCACGCAAATACGAAACAGCTATCCGGTGCTTCTTGGTTTCTAATAGTTGTCTAACTGAGATGGTGTGAACTGTAAATTAAAACTTAAATTAAAATTAACAATCTAGAGAGATAAATAACGAATTACTCAAGTAAATATTACCTTTTTAATTAGTTAATTTGGATCATCTAATTGTTTGACATAGTCAATGTAATTTAAATAGATAAAGGCATCGTTTGTATATTCCAGTCTAAGAATAGGTTAAACCTTGTAATTTATATGCTGAGTTCTAAATAACATTGATCACGCAAGCATCTCTCATCGACTATCACTTCAAAATATTATTCACAAGTAATAGTATAATGTTTTTTGACTTTTATCTAAACTTTTATGTACCAATGCTTTTCCACGAACCCAAATTGAAAAGTCGAAATCACGACCATCGGTTTCACGTGCGAATGCTTGACCTCCAAACTACTGAGCCGAAATCCTATGATGTAAAATTTTGATTTCAATTCATGTAAGACGGACGCGTAACATGAAGAATTGATCGGAATTATCTCTATACACCATTGACCCCTGACTCAGCGGTCTATAGGTTTTGTTTGCATGCAAGACCACAGTCCTTGGGTCCGATTACGAGTTGCGGGGTCGTAAGTGCACACTACTGAGGAGTCCCATACTTCCATTTTTCCAGTGGTTATCAAACCTAGAGTGATTCGTGAGGTCAATTAAATTCAACAGTCTTCCCAATCATATACTGATATACATAGCGGTTAACAGTTTTATTTCGATTAGAAAGACTTTAAAATCGTTGTGCTTTTAGGATGTTTTCATAGTCACGCATTGTCATAGGGTTAGTTAGTCACTTGCTAATTGTGAATACTCATTAGTATTTGAAAACTTAGCGAAGTTTGTGACGTTTTGTTGGAAGCCCTTGAGAATTTCTTGGGATTGTCTTCAGAAGTTGGAAAGAAACATTTTTCCAATCAGCCTTCAGTAGAAAATTAACAGAGAGTTCTAGAAAAGCGACTCATAATATTTTCTGTTCTGACTGGATGATTTCTAATTCTGCGAGTAAACTTGGCATATTTTCAGAAGCTCTTAGAGTATTAAGTGTGCCCATAACCTACTCATAACTATCCTTTTTTATGTACCCAAACTAATCTTGGGAGCCACCCCTCTTTTCATACCCCCGTCATCTCTGTCTTTCGTCCGCTGTTCAAGTGTAGGAAATTCTGAGAAACCTGTGAAAGATTGAGAAAATCGGTATTAAGTGTTCAAGTTCCATGCCTTTCAGTTAATATAGGCATCGGAACATTAGACTAACGAACTGTAATAATATTTCGATTTAACTTGTAATGATTTTTATATTTTCTGTTGTCGCTGTTAAAGATTGATATTGATCAGTCAGAAACCGGAAAATTCAAACCATTACAAATCAAATCGAAATACAATTCATAGCCCTTTCATAAACTGGTGATTGTTTGGATACAATAGCTAAGTGGATAACGCGTAGACCGTTTAAAGCAAAAGGTACTAGGTTTGAATTCTGATGTAAGGATGAACACTAGGATGTGTTTTAAATCCAGCTGACAAATCCTAATTAAGATTAAACGTGTGTCATAATATAAATTTCTATACATTTAGGTAATTCAATCAAATTATTTTAATCATCATAATCATACTGGCTATATTCCACTAACACTATGAACTCTTCTAATAGAACTTGAAACAATGTATCACTACAAAACTGTAGTAGTTCATAAAATCATTTGTGTTGTTGTTTATTAAAATGGTTGACAATTCATTATATTGAACAATAGATCATTCTACTCTTTACATCTTTTCCTTGTTCATATGATTATAGTACTTTATTGGACAGTATTTTTATGGAGTTAGAAATATCTGTTCCAACGTTGTCATCGTTATCATCATTCAATAAAGTCAGTGGTACATGGACTACAACTAGTTTTACATTATCTACAGAATTACGTAATCAGTTTGAAATTAAATCAGCTAAACGAAAACAACAAAATGATGATGCGTATGTTAATTTCTATTGTCTAACAAATAAGAAAATAAATAATTCTAATGATCCTTATGTTCAAGTCGATTTCAATCATCGATCATGTTCCAATGATAAAGTCAATGCTCATGACAATCATATTCGTCTACGCTTATTTCGTTTAAGTAATCCGGTAAAAGATGAAGATACTACACAGTGGGAATCAGAAGTAAATTTTATATTTTCTGGGTGTATTATTTTTTTTAAGAATAGATAATGATGGAAGATTTGGTATATAATTATGAATAAATTTAGACAACCTGTAGATTGTATTTATCACATGCTAATCTCAGTTTTGAGTTCCCTTGGAAACTAGGAGACACTGAGTACTTATTCCGTATGTTATGGAGCTCTTCAGTAGTGCCTAATCCAGTGGTGCTGTAAAGTCGTTTTAGGATATCGCAAGTTGATTGAAATTGTGACTGTGCATTTGGATGAGGAATAAGTAGTTCTAACAGTGAAGCGTTCGCAGCGAGACCTAAGGGTCCTAGGTTAAATCACAAGTAATGTCGTAGGTTCGCATTACTGAGATGTCCCATGCTAGGAAGAAACAGATTCCCAGCACTCCCTGGTTTACAGTAGTACATTAACCGAAATCTATCAGTGACCAATGTATATTACAAATCAAACCAACCTCCACGAAACGTCTTTACCTAGAACATGGATATATTTTTCGCATACTTTACTGTTTCTTATTCTTCGTACACCGAGAAATTGCTGCTTTTCGTATAATTCCAACTATAATTACTTGGAACAGTCTTATATATTAGTCGTTTGGATTTTCATATTAATGTTTAGGATGGCAAATTATCAGTCTCTTTAGCGAATTTGCATTCTGTCACCTGTTTTCAAATTGTTTGCAAATATTTCATCACATTTTTCGGTTTTTGGATTGTTATCCTAATGACCTAGTACTTGAAAGAACGATGATTTGGGTGTAAGAAATAAGCAGCACTATTATCTGGACTGCACAGAACTAAGTCTTTATTTATAAGCAAAGATGGATAGTGGCTAGCAGTGGAATCCAGGACGCGCGTTTCGTCCCGTTTGAGACTCGTCAGCTGGATTTGCCTGCACCTCAGAGTTGATGTTCACTCTGGGACTCGAACTCAGTCCCGTTCGCTTCAAACGCCATCGCGTTATCCACTTAGCCAATAAGAGACTGATCAGTTTCAGTCCTAAAACATCAATGGGAAGATTCAAGTAAAATAATATCAAGTGAATTAAACTTCACCCCATTGTACAAGCAAGTGGCTATCAGGACTCAGTAGCTAAGTGGATAACGCGATGGCGTTTGAAGCGAACGGTGCTGAGTTTGAGTCCCAGAATGAACATCAACTCTGAGATGCAGGTACATCCAGCTGACGAGTCCCAAACAGGACGAAACGCGCGTCCTGGATTCCACTGCTAGCCACTGTCCATCTTTGCTTATAATGCTTGTAAATTAAGGCAATATTGAGGCATACGCACAGTATGCACATATGCCAATAAGAGACTGATCAATTTCAGTCCTAATACATCAATGGAAGATTCAAGTAAAATAATATCAAGTGAATTAAGTCTTTATTTCTCAGAAGATAGTAGTCGAGACTTATGTTTTCTTGAGACAATGGGTTTTTTTGTTGGTTCAATATATATTTAATCTATTTCTAACATACTCAAACACCTTTTGTAAGAAGCTCACTAACTATCATCATGAAAGCAATTATTGCTAAATTCAAGCTGAACCATCACAGTTGTTGATGTATTTCCATTCTTTTATATTGTTTAAGTAGACGATAGACGATTTCATTCGAATTCGTGCATCAATTATGTTACTATTAGGACAGACACCATAGAAGATTAATAAAGAAATACACATAACGGTGAATGTCAGCCAATCAGTGTTGAGAAATATTTTTGTCACATACATATTTGGAATGATAAGTTAAACGTATAATAAATGGAAATTCTCTTCACAATAATGAATATCTATCCTGTGAATTCCCGACTGTAGTCGAATATATAATACTTAATAAGGGGATTAGGTGAGACGAGTAATCCTTAAGTCTTAACGAATTTGATTTGAGTAATGTGGATGAAATGTAATATTACAATCTACAATACTTTGATTTATATTGAAAAGATGTTTAGAGGTTATTAAATTAATAAATGAAATACGTTGATCAATTCCTAGTGTCCAAAGTGACCAAACGATAACTGTTCACAAGACCGAATTGTTGGTACAAGCCCACACTTGCAACTAAACTGATATCAGAAGACAAGATAGCTGCCCAGTTGAATAGGCTTTTATTTTCTAACAAAACAACTCGATTTACATAAAATAATAAAGACAATAAAAACCATTAGAAATCAGTTAACAAATAAACAATTGTAGATCACTCATTATCTAATGGAATCAATCACTAATTATCAGGTTTAATTCTTGCCCATCATATCATGATCGTTATACATACAAAATATCATCATTTTATGGGAGTTATTTTTTGCATCACAACCTTCGACATCATTTAATGAGCCATAGAAAACCAAACAGTACTTACAATTATTTAAATAGTAATAATAAGTATATCCGTGTTTATACTATTTCGAAAGCTCTTTTTTCTCTTCAATTAATTTTTTAGTTGATTGGTGTGAATTTTGTCAATCCAGATGAAATTCGTTCAATTATCTTATCGAATGTACATTTGAATTCATCTAATCCTACAACTCCCTTATATATTCATCTATGTTCTGGACAAAAATTGAAAACTAATCATTCAAATGTGATTGGTCGTTTAGAATTTGAAGTAGAACCAATTTGGAATACCAATGCTACATCGAGAAATCAAATGAATATCAACATGTTGAAAAAAGGTAACAGAAGTCACCTATCATAGTTTATATCATGTAATGATATTAGTTAGGCAACCATTGAAAACAAGTAAGCATTGAATAATTATTTCTTTCTAGTACGGTGTTATTAAGCAATATTTATCTGCTTGATCACCAGTCGGGAGATCGTGTTACATATATTCATGCATATCAATGTTTAATACAAGACTTCAAATTCATACTTCGGTCATTACTACTGACCTATTTCTAGTCACATTGTCTGTATCAATTCAATAGGCTATATGAATTTGTTTGACTGTCAAATGCGCTATGCTTTTTATTCGTCCCGGACAAACATTGAGATACTTCGATTCACCTAAAAATCTTAACACGGACGAACATTTATCATTCCCCATCCCAGCCGCTACAACTAATCTAAATGAGTAGTCTTACAATCAGAAATCAGATAGTGTTGAGCAAGCCAAGTAGCTTTTGAGTATTAACAAGTTTTCTTACAATATCTTTAAAAGTAGAACAATACATTATCACTTGTATTGGTTGTTTAAATCTTATCACTGATTCTTAGAACTGGAATTTGTTAGTCTATTTTGATGTATGTGCATCCAGCTCGGATTGTTTCGATAGTGCCACTAGTCACAAGCAGTGAAATCCAGGAATGGCGTTTCGTCTAATTCGGGGTTTGTCAGCTGGATGGACCTGCCTTTCAGAGTTCATGTTCATACCAGGACCCGAATACAGTACAGTGCTTTTCAAACGCCATCGCGTTATCTACTTAGCAACTAAGACCAGATAGCCACCGACGTGTGCAGTGGGGTGAATGTTACCATCAATAAAAAGAATCAAACAACTTTAACTCTGGCATGTGGTTACAAATAGCCGACGAGCCTCAAACAGAACTAAACTGGATTTCATTGCTAGCCACCTTCCATCACTGCTTATAATGGATTATCACATTTAAACAATTGTCAAGCAAATGAATTGAGTAAATCCACTTTTAACCGACGAGAAATCCAATAACATACAACTTTCATAAAGACATTTTGTGGACAATGAAAAAAATTGGATCCTCAAATAAAAAGAAATGTAACAAAATAGTGCAATATAAAACAGATGAAAATCAACAGTCTCTTAAAACTCCCCTTTCTGACCGTTTAATGTTGTACTACACAAGGTTGGATGTTTGATCAAGTCACTTGATAACGGAATCCACTAGTTACGAATTGGTTTATGAATATGGGATGAATGTCCTAATTTTTAACGAATAACACATTGACTACAGATAGAGACTAGATTGTATTGATGGAAATCAGTTTATCCATTCCCGAATAGGTAGGTATTCAGAGGATGCAGACACTAAACTGATGCATGTTGTATTGTTGAGACTGTAAATTTAAATGACTACAACACCACATACCTAAGGATTCTTGATTTGTATACAGTATAGTCGTGTGTTATATAAGTCGTAGCTACATGTGAACAGTTAAATGCCTGCAATGACGGAATAGTTAGACGTATATCAACAGATAATAAAGTAAACAAAATATTGTTATTTAGACAATGTAAAAACACCTTAAACCGTATGTTTAATAGGTATCAATACCCTTTCTATATTTTCCCTTTTATCTCATAAATAGATTACTGTATGGGATTTATATCAATATATTTGATATTTATAATTTCAGTCGATATTTACTTACGGGTTATTATAAATTATAAAATAATCATGTAAAGTCATCTTTAGGGAGAATTTTTACCATCACTAAGTATTCTAGTTTTTAATAAGCTTGAAACTGTGTTTGGTTTAAGTTCTTGATAGAAATTTTAATATTTGATTTATATAGTACTTTTTTCTCTTTTTTTTATTTCAAATCTTCAATTTTTAAATACATCTTAATATGTGTTAAATTTTGTTTGTTTTAATTTAGACAATGAATATTTGGGGTCAATTCAAAAGTCTATGAAAAATGATGAATTTCATCCAGTTCAAAATTCAATGGTATGTTTTTTTTTTTTGAAAATTGAAGTATCAAATTTCTATAAGTGTTTTGTTACTTCGTTAATATTATTACTTTCTATAACAGAAACACTAATCTTTAATTTAAAATACAACATGTTAATTGGAGAGTATTGGTTTACTATGTTTGAAAAGATTACGAGTTCACCTAATTTGAGAACGGAACGAAAACTCTGTGATACATTGACAGATAAGCTAGCTATTCTGACGCGTCTCAGTCCCGCTCACTTAAAGAGAAAAGTCCAAATTCCAAACGGGGAAATATATTCCGCAAGCAGCCAGAAGCATGAGCAATAATAACAGGTACAAAACAAACGTATATATACAGCATACAATTGTCCTTGTGAAGCGTTACAAAATAACAAACTAAACGATACAACGAACCAATAGCGTTTAAGATCCTCCCAAGTGGGGATTTTGACATGAAGGTAAAAATGAGTGTTTTCAGCACGAAAACAAGAAATTCAAATTTTTAAAATAGAATTACAAAAATAAGATATTTACTGAGTGAGTTCTACGGATCTAACATCCCCAACATTGTTATGATGACGAGATAACTGATTTGTAGTTTATTAAAATGATTGAGATTATCGAACATAAGTGAATGTTAAGTTGTAATGGTAAAGAATTCAAAAGACGGACACACATTGGTCAATTTACAAAACACTTATTTTAATAAACCAATCAGTCATTTACTTAAAAAAAGTACTTTAATAATATAAGATCAATGGTTTCTTGCTAAATAACTACTTCAGGATACAAAAGAAATCCATAAAACGACAGTAGAGAAAAGTAAGTTGTAAACTTTTTTAAAGATTCATAGCGCAATTCATGAACCGAACTTAGCCAACTATTAGACAACTGTTTCATCGGAGTATAAAACTCCTAGGCTATCATGGTTCCTAAAGAGATGAAGATCGGGAGTAAAACTCATATACTTCTATCCTTCTTATTTTTCCCAAAAACTACACCTCTGCTTAGTTTGATGTAATCCTCGTCTCTTTTTCTCATTATGGGAATCAGGCTAATGATGTAGTTGCTATACGACCACTATTCACGAAATGTGTTTTTTTCCAGTTAAGCATAGTTAGTTTTAAATTAAAATAATGATTTTATATGTTAACTGAGTGACTAGACGTATATATCAGATAAAAAATAGAATACATTTATGACTGATTATTACACAGACCCGAACCCTTATTAATAAGTGTAGCTGAACTCCTAGTATCTAAATTTAATCTTTCTCCGTTTACTATGATAAATAACGTAGTATGTAAAGGTTTATTAATTATCATCAGAGTTATGTACACATTGTAATTTGACTGCCTTTTGTTGTTAATTCATTTGATCTTTCTCAAAATCAATATCAGCATCATTATTTGATATGGACATGGAAGGCAACAATGATGATAATCAAAAAAACATGATAGGCACTATGGAAAATCACTAATTTTATTGTTGTGTAGGCAGACCTCTCATTAGTTATCTAAAATAATCGCTTGAATTGATAGGATAAGGGAGAGGGTGTCGAAAATTTTAACATCTTAAGAAAGCAACCCGTAGGTGACGTGATACTCGAACTCTGCAGCAGTGTCCATCAACGATCAAACAGATTGATAGACCGAACCAGTGTGGATGTATCAAATATCTGTACCAACATGTCATCTGAAGTAAGGGAGAAACTAATAATGAGACACCACTGGAGAAAGTTAGTTGTGGGCTTATGTAAGGTCTGTTTACATTTCTTTATACGAGTCGAAAGTACAATCATTTATTGACCTATGATTTGTGTACATCATAAAGCAGTTTATCCATTTACAATCCTATTCAATCCAGTCTTCTCATTCGCATAGTAGATTTTATGTAATCAAAAAGAGGTATATGATAGCTGAATTGGACCACAAGAAACACCTCACGTTCTCGCTATGGTAAGTAACATTCCTGAGTGGAGTCCCACGTATGATCGGGGACGTATATAGTCGCGGAGACCCACTACTGTCCTCTGGTTTTCAAAAGTTCTTCAGTTAATTGTAGTTGTTATTCGCGCAGAAAAACTTGACTTTGTATATTGAAGGTATATGTCTTTCGTTTTTTTTCAGAATTCAGTGTATGATAAAGCTTTTTGTTTTGTTTTTCATGCCGAATTCATCATGTTTGATTCATTAAAACATTATACGAATGTGCTCATTGTTTTAATACTTCTGATTACATGTTCTTTTTCAACACTTTTAAAGTATCATAAACCGGATGGTACGAAAGCAATAGTTCCGTCAAATACTGTCATATTAAATACAATTCTACATATATCGGAAGGTAAAGAATTAAAACTTTCAAATAATTATCATAATAAACAATTATTAACATCAAAATATATCACGAAATTGCCGAATGATTGTGTTATGATTGAACATTCTTATTTAATTGTACGCTTACCTTGGTGTCACCAAATTCACTCATCATCCGATTTGTCGACGATTAACTTAGATCAATATCATTCAAATGTTGCCTGGTTAAGTGGATCATGTCCACAATATGCATTCACCATTAGATCACAATGTTTATTAAATCAGGTATGTGTTTTCTTTTTTCACCATGTACTAACCAGTGACCAATTTCAAGAGAGTATTCCCGAAGTTACATTCAGAAACTGTGATTAGTGGAGTTCTGGTATGTTAGGTATGAGGAAGTCACCCACCAGTAGCATTGAAAGACGATTGTGCAGTATAAGAAAGTTGATTGAAGTTAGATATATAAAACATTGGATGCTGGCTCAGTGGTCTAAAAATTAAGCGTTCATAGAGAAACGTAAAGGACCTGGGTTGAACACAGAGACATTATAGGTAATTAGTACTTCTTGGTTTTTAGTGATTGACTAGTTAGTATCCGTTCATGTTGTGAACCGAAGAATAAGGTGAGTCGATAAATATTTCCGTTCAATTATTTAGGTATGGTCAAGAACACTATGTATGATTTACTCATATTTGTTTGGCAGAATTGTAGACTAAGATAGGAAGCTATATTTTACACGGATGAGAAGAAGAATGACTCAATGCAGCTCATAAACGTTTATTCGACAATTTGTTCGACATTGTAGCGAATGAGAACACAGTTGAGGGCAATTAAATTATATTCAACACATCATAACAGAGTTACTTGGTAAAATAGAAAAATCATACTATAATACATAATTTGCAAAATGTTCAATAATTGTCTCGAACTTTATTGTTCTTGCATTTCTATACTAATTGCTTTCTATTCCCGTTCTTCCTTTCTTGATCTTCCCAATCTTCTGCTGCCAGACATTACATTCCTGACTCGCGTTATATACTACTTATGTCAAAATAAGTAGCATGCACCATAGACGTAACTAGGTTTATGATGATTAACCCACAAAGTAAAACAATACACCTACCTAAAGAGAATAATCTTAACACATTGGGTAATAAAATATTTTGACTGTCATTTTGTTCATTTCCCTTCTAAATTTCTTCGGAAACATAATAATAGACTTTGGAATGAAGGATAGAAGAATTGACGATATTCTACAAAGATAGTGAAAATACCTTGATATCTGTTTCTCACAATATTTTGAGGGGACTGTTTAGATTATTAATTTTTAAAATTCTGTCAATACTCAAAAGTGACTGCCAAATATTATGTAATAATAGTGATAGTTATTCCAGGTATTCGTACATTAAATGACTGACAAACAGTACTTTGCTATATACTTGGACATTTTGTTTATTGAAGCAATTCGTCTAATAATAAATAAACAATATAAAATGAAAATCATAAACACCAATGTTGTGTTTTGCAGTTCTATAACTGACTATGAAAACAAGAAGACTGAAATGAATCGGAAGGTTTAACTACCGAATCGAATTATACTGTGCATAAGTCAATGGCATGTATCAGATTATTCTTCTGACCTAGACAAAGATATATAGGCTGAGATCTTGAGTGGATGCATAATTGTCTTTCTCCAATGGCGTTCTTACTGTTTGATGATGAATTAGTATGTGAACACTGGCACGTAATATGTCTATAATCCCCTAGCCTATTATGAAACCAACAGTAGCAAATTTCAGCAATGCGTTTGAAACTTCCACTTCTTATTAACTGATACTTAACATGTATGTAGGTAGTTACCTTATAATCGACTTTGCTGTAATCGTTTATTCAACGTGGATTAATATCTTGGTTGAAGTTAAATTACAACTTTTGATCTATAGATTTTCAATCATCAAAACTTGATAATAAATCATATTATACCTTCATTAACATTGCGAACCGATCTTAGCCGATCATCGAAATCCAGAAAGCACTGAACAGTTTGTGTGGTATTCCTAATAAGTGCACACTCACGTTCTCAATGGCTAGTGATCACAAGACTTCCAGGTTTCGCGGTTGATGCTTAACCTTTAAACCACTGTCCCTGGCCACGATCTTGATCTCGAACATCTTACTCATTCACCAGAACCCTTCTCACTGCTCGATGTTGCGAAAAAGTAACATCCTCAGAATTTTAGTCATCATTTCCTTCATTGGGCTTCAGGACATCGGAATGTGGTTGAGTTCCCATATTCCCTGTGTTCGCCTCTTATTTCTCACAAATTGATACAGATGATACCTAATCTACATTGTTGAAACAATTACTGTTGTTATGCTCAGATAGTATTTATGAATCCCCTACTAAGTAAACTTTATGGTATAAACTAGATTAACCTGAATGTTCTAATTTTCTAAACAACCGTCGTCGCATGCCGGAAATATCTTGGGCAGTTATTCTTTTTCCGTAGGTCAAATACACAAAATCAGGGATAACAATAACCAGAACTCCGGAAATCATTCATGGGTGAATATTATTCTTCTGATCAGTTGTTAAACGACGAAAGTGACACAGCAACTCGTGGTTATGATCCATCGACCGTCAAGTTACCACGAAAATCCCTTCTATCAATTAAACAAATATATGGGACCGATATCCAAAACCAACAGGTTTTCTAAAGCATATGATACATAATTTATTGTGAGACCAACGTTTGTGTCCCTTGAGACGTTGTTGGTCGTTTACGATGACCCTCCATCCTACATACATGTTTTATACAGAATTCATTTAGTTTTCCATGAAATGGCAAAATGTTTCATCCTCATAAGCTTCTAATTGCGTGAGAAATTGTGCTTCAGTCGGGAATCTTACACCAACAAACATCTCTGAAAATTATATCAGCCTCATTATCTGAAATATACATGGAAGGTAACGGTAATGATAGTCAAAACAATGATAGGGACAGTGGAAAATCACTGATTTTATTGTTGTGTTGGTATACATCTCATTGGTCGATTGAGATAATGGCTTTAATTGGTGGGACAAAGGTACAAATAAGTACTTTGTGTAGGGGGTGAATATGAAAAATCTATCCAGTTACTCAACCCGTTTGACGTCATTATTACTTTTAGCAAATACAGATTTTTATTTACCAGACAATGTTATTCGAACAATAATAACTCATCTATATCTTTATATTATTATATTCACTAACATGTCTGTATAAACGTGTACATTTGATCATAAGTGACAGCCTACGAACATATCTCTCTCTAGCTTAAATGTTAATCGATTAAATATTGCTCGATGAATCATTCTCTTTCGCATTTATATATGTGCTCGAATGCTATTATTAGCGTTTGCCGTGCCTCGCTGCACCTTCACTCCATTTAACTATAAATTCACTTTTGTATTCGCTCACTCATACACGTTAGCCTCTCTGCTCCAAATTCGCTCGATATGCTTGTAACTTTGTTATCTGTGTTATCTGATAGTCACCGCTTCTTTATTGCCATCTGAATTCTTACACCGTTGAGATTTATGCAATATCGGTTATCAAGGTGATTGATTAACGAAGTTAAACTACAAGTCATGGTGAAACTGCAATGCAGCAAATTTTCGTGTTCATCTGTTCTATTATTCAACTAGCTGAAGTAAATCTTCTGTATATTGAAATAATGAACAATTATTGTATGGTATTTAATAACAATGAAATTATCATTGAATCTGTTTACTGAATTTCATTTAGTTTATCTATTTAATGTAAGGTGTAATCAACGAGTTCCATATTCTATTATGGAGAAAACCAGTAATCCATGGAGTCTATACTTAAATTCAATACCCTGTCAAAACTATACTTACTTCAATAAAATCCCAACAAAACCATTTTCTGATAGTTGAATTCATGAGCTAAGCTAGACCACCATTTAAAAACTGGAAGTACTAGATGGCCGTTTCGTCCTATTATGGGACTCCTCAGCAGTGCGCATCCATGATCCCTCACATGGGACTCAAGTCCAAGACCTTTGGTCTCTCATGCGAACGCGCAACCTCTACACCACTGAGCTATCATTCAACGGCGTTAATTTCTGACTCCAATCGATCCATGATCTTGCACAACCTTTCACTCATTGTCTGAAGTGAATAACTGTCTTCATCCAACACGGATTGGACCCCCTACTTTTCTCCATTTTTCCTTAGTGTAATTAGTTTCTTTTCTAAACTTTGATCGAACAAATAATAAGTTCAATTAATTAAGTTATAATGAATATAGACTAATAATTGTAAATAAAGATGAGAAAAAAGTCCATAAAATATGGAACGAGTAGTAATTTTTCACGTCATTCTAGGCCGTAAAATGACTTAAAGATTGTCAGGGCAGATTCAAGGTTACGATGAATTGATTCTGTACACATAAAGGGAGTTTTAATTTGGCAATAGGCTCGAGTTCTTTCAACCTAAGAACTCGTCATTGATCATTTCTATACAACGTTTTGAAAATTATGTTGATATCAATTATGTAACCTGTTTCAGTTATATGTTCTGCTGTCAATGAACATCGCCTGTTATTTGCTACATTTATGGCAGCGTTTGACACTAATTGATTCAAAAGTCATCTCAACTCATGTTCCATAACTCCTGATTGCATTATTATTTTTTTATTATTAGCTTTATCAAATATTTTTGGTACAACATGGAATTCACAGCACAAAGTATCTCAGCGAGTTTCCGTCTCGTATTTTTTGATCGATGTTGATCGCCAGTTAGATACCAGCATTTCAGAAGTCGACATCTGAATAATATTCATTCTTTTCAATGCATATTGACAGCCATCACAATGTCTCCAATTGTACGTTTTTATAATTTGCACTGTGAAAGGTTGTAGACTTTTCATAAGCGCACCTGAATAGGTTATGCAATTAGTTGTCATAATGATCTGTTAAAACAAACAAGGAAACAGATAATTTGTTGAAATATCTAGGTGACAGGAACAGGTAGTCATACTATTGAAGCTGAAAGTTAATTAAAAACCGAATAAAATCATGCTGATTTCCGTCTTAGAAAGAAAAGATGTTCTACTTTTAACCGATTGTACCTTTCGTCAATTTTTTTACATCCTCATCCATAAAATAATAACGAACAATTATATTCATTGTAACGATATTGAAGGAGATTAAGCAGAGTTCTGCAAATGAAATTTTCTTTTAGACGATTTTATTTATTTATGCTGTACAATCGTTCCTAAAGTTCATTTTATGTGCTGAAATCGTAGTTTATAGTACAATAGAATGGTGCTGAATAATGTTATTATTGAATTAGTTTGGCATACCTGTTTAAAGTGCAACGTAGAATTAGCTCTTTTAATGAATGAGCAGATGAATATCGAATTTATTAACTCATACATTTGAATCAATAGAGAAAAGAAAACTTCGGTTTATTATTTTAATTCGTGGATACTCAATCACGTCAAACATGGAGTCATCTAAATAAATCAGTTTTTCAGCCAAGAATTAAAAGAATATTTTGACAATAGAAGCAGTCATGTCTAACAAATAACATTTTTAGTAGAGTATTTTGATCAGGTCTAAGTATACTTATAGCTACACTTTAAAAATCAGATTAAACCTTTGTAGAAAGTGATTCTGTATCTCACGATGAATTCTACTGAAAAATCTTTGTTTGAATGAGCAGGCGTGTTAATCTAAGAAAACTGACACGTTTCAGCAATGAAATATCTCAGAAAAAGAGATGAATGACATCTACACATTTAGGTGTGATTAATTTTGGTTTCTGACTTCACCAGACATAAATACACTCAATCAGCAAGTCTTAATTAAGAACTGTTCGTATTAGATTCAATTGGTAGTTATCTCTTTTCAATTTCATCTTACGTTTTTATTTCAAAATATTTATTGGGGAAATTATTCAGTAATATATTCGTGTTATATGTTATCACTATCTCATTTTTACATATCTATTTCAATTGATTTTTAATTATAGAAATCAGTTACTCGTTTGGTCAAATCATCTATTGTTTTAGAGGTGTGGTCTAAATGGATGAGTGGTTTACCGGATCATTTAATTGGACTTGTGAAAATTCCAACAGATCAACTGGTTAAACTTTATGCTCATTACGATTTGATTACATCACAAATATGGTGGCATTCAAATAATGTGATACAAAGTTTATTGAAAGCACAAGTGAGTAATTGATTTGATTGAAGCAATTTTATTTAGTTATTTAGTGATAAAAACTATTCTGAAGTCCAACTGAACTTGACAAAACCTCTTATGTGTACTGGTGTATAGACTCACTAGCTTCAAGTTAACTCGTCCAAGTAACACCACTAGTAAGAAGAAATAGCTTGTGGAGTTATTCACATCGATATTGCGAGAAATACATCATAATAAGTATTAAATGATTTTGCTACGCTGCAAGCCAGTTAAAGTTTCCAAATGTAAACTTCTGAATCAAGACTCAAAAATCCGATTTCATCATACTGGTCTCTGTAGACATGAAGATTTTAAGTTTGAACATATGTGTGAGGTCATATCGTCTATTATAAGCACATAGACGACTTTGAAACATGGTGTTCGTACATTGAACCAAATAAGCAATTGTGAGGTCAGACGCAAGGTACTAGTTAGTGAATCTTTATTGACGGGGAGTTCATATGTTACTTGTGCTGAACTACTGCCTACCTGGATTTGCAATATTGGATGGATGTAGTAGGAGCAGACTAGAAGCAAACCACAAGCCAGACTAAGACATGGTATTAGTTCATTAAGTCATCGGTTGTTAGATTGAAATATGTAGTTAGGTGCAGACTGCGAGGTTAAAGTCTTCGCAGTTATTGTAACCATAAGTTGAAGCCGCTGTTTAATAAGATTTATGATCAGTTTCATGCACTCTTTGTTCCCCCTAGATCCTGAGTTTTAGAGTTATCATATACCTTTTTAATCCCATGAACTCATTTTCCTGGGATTATATTATCTATCCCTAAACACTTTTACTACCACTGATACTCTTAATAATATTTTCACTACTTTAAAATTCATCCTGATGATTTCATCTCGCTGCTCTGATGCGGCGAAACAGCTTCAACTCACTTACATGTTTGGCCGTTTTACATTAGTTATGACTGACAGATTGATATGATCATTGGTCATTAACAATATAAAAGTACGATGTCATGAACGAGAACACAGGTGAAGTGTGAAAACCATACGTTCACTACTTCATTTGCATATACTCCATCAGTTGTTTCAATCTTCATTGTTCCTTCATTTCTAATAACAATTACTCTCTGTTCCCGTTCTCTTCGATTCGATCTTCCTAACCTTCTACTGCCAGGCATTCCATTTTTGATTTGTGTTATATACTACGTATGTCGACATAAGTAGCATACGCCACAACGTGATCAAATGAAAAATTCTTATAAAGTATAGTCTACTGATTTACTTCGTTTATTGACGGACACTAATATTTTATGAAAGATAAAACAAGTAGCAATACGCCTACCATAATCCCTGGAGGAAATAGTACGCCTAACTGTATAGAGAAATGTTTGACTCAGTAAACCATAATCAATTAAAAATCTATTTGACAATAGATAACTAATCGAATGTGCTCATACGCGTGACGTAATTATTTGACTAGCTAGAGCTTATTCTATGATATATCTAACAAAAGATATCGGAAGAGTAATGAAATGTGATTGCTAGATACGTTTTTAAATTAGGATGATATATAGTGATAATCGTTGTTGAAATATTTCACTGGAGAATGGTTATCATCTCATACACTAACTTACCTGATTGCCTAACTCTTAAATTACTTACCCCTGTTCCCTTTCATGGGTCATAGGCTTCTTACAAGAATTCTCCAACCAACTCTCTTATAAATTTTCGGCCTAGAACCCTTCTAGGCTTGCTGCTGGTCATAAGTCCGGGTAAAGGTGGAGTGTTGGTCATTATGTTAGGAACCCCATCCCGTAGAAACGAACCTTGCTGAAGAAAGGCTGACCAGAAAAAAAATCCACCCAATTCCTAACTAACTGCAAATGTTTATGAATTAAATCAGTGTATTGTTTCTGTAAATGAATATAATCAAACACACTACATCAGCTGATATCGGTATAAACAGAGGATTGTTTAAAATTCAGTTGACATATTATCATGAAAAATTTCAGTACCAGTATAACTCATTACAATATAGAATTTGAGAAAACTGTTACTTTTCTGGCTTAGGACTCTTAACAATTTCATACACTGTTAGTTATGTGTGAAATTGAATGTTGGATTGATATTAGTTAAAAATACATTAATGTTAAATGTTAAACTTCGATATAGTTACTAATTGATAATAAATTCAAGACTGGTTGTTTCCAGTTTGATCTCATACTTTTGCCGGTATGTTTACACTGCTCAAAAGTTTCTAAATAAGAAATAACACAATGTCCGTCAGTGCTTTCCTAAATTTTCACCAACTTTCAATTGGTTCCGATTTCCAGCACAGCGTTTCTGTACACCAGAACACATATCTGTGTCTTATTGTTTAATGATTGTATGTACTTTCTCGCCTGTAAATGTTTCTGTTTCGGTTTTTTGAAATGTGGATTGTTTTAGTCCATGACGCTCCGATTATTTCAAGTATCCTATTCAGTGTCAGTTATAATGAAATATTATGTTTGTGAATTACATAATAATTAAAACAAAAACTACGAAACATGTAGTCTGACATCTATTTTCTCTTTACTATGCATACACACCTATTTTTCTGTACTAGCATCCGATGATTCCTGTGGAAACATGGTTGCCAATAATTGATCCATTCTCTGGTTGTGAAAACGGTCAAATTCACGTTCTACTCGCTGTTGGTACACAAGAACAAATCGATAATTTATTAACACTACAAAATTTGAAATGTACTATTGATGTGGATAATAATACCATTATGAATGCAGCAGATCAAAGTAGAAAAAGCGGTATTATTGAATGCAAAGAGATTGTGAAGGATAATTTATGTGTCGATTTAACAGGTACGATAGATTCTTTTAGAAATTTAAGGGTACCAGTGTTATCGTGTTTTCTTACAATAACTTTGAAAGTAGAATGACACATAATCACATTTAAACAATTGTCAAGCAAATTAATTGAGTAAATCCACTTTTAACCGACGAGAAATCCAATAACATACAACTTACATAAAGATATTTTGTGGACAATGAAAAAAATTGGATCCTCAAATAAAAGAAATGTAACAAAATAGTGCAATATAAAAACAGATGATAACCAACAGTCTCTTAAAACTCCCCTTTCTGACCGTTTAACTAGAGAGAAGAAACGATCGGCGTCTGCTACAATAATAATAATAATTAAACCGAAGTACTGCAATACGTTAATATCGAACACCGATATCTATTGTTTTCTGGAGTATCAGGTTGATTGTTGTACTACACAAGGTTGGATGTTTGATCAAGTCACTTGATGAGAGAATTCACTAGTTACGAATTGGTTTATGAATATGGGATGAATGTCCTAATTTTTAACGAATAACACATTGACTACAGATAGAGACTAGATTGTATTGATGGAAATCAATTTAATCTATTCCCGAATAGGTAGGTATTCAGAGAATGCAGACACTAAACTGATGCATGTTGTATTGTTGAGACTGTGAATTTAAATGACTACAACACAACATACCTAAGGGTTCTTGATTTGTATACAGTATAGTCGTGTATTTTATAAAACGTAGCTGCATGAAATAATAAATTTATTTGTTATTTTGATTGTGACCTGTTGTAATTCGTAGAATTTAGTAGCAATCTTCATAGGTTCATTAAACATTTGTTCAATTGCTTCAGTTTCTATATTTTGTGATTCTTGTCTACCATTTGGGTTTGGAATACACATACAAAATGTTTTATAATTAACATCTATAAACCTTTTACAAGAAATACTTTTAATTTAATTGTATCGTGAAGTGATAAATCTCAATAGACAACCCATGAATTATACTTCATAGATATATTGCATTTATTGCTGTAATAATTGTACAACATTTTCTACAAAATCCCTTGTTTTTATTTCGGGATTTTCATACATACTTAGGTTATCTAGTCAGAAGCTTCGACATTATTGTAGCATAGAATGATATATTTCCTATTTGCGACGTATCAAATCATGTTACAACAGAATATTCCGTGTATATTATTCATATTAAGAGATTTATTACAATTGTAGTCAAGTAAAATATATGCTGAAAATAAATGAAACAAAGTTTGGAATGGATTATTTATTAAAAAAGAGGATGAAGGATACGAAAGTGTTAAGTTCACTAGAGAGTCAAAGGCCGAACTATTGAGTCACGTGGAAAACTCAGTATAGAAACAATGGATTTGTCGATAAAACAGTGGTGATATTAATTACATCATAAGCTACGTACTATTACAAGCCTCAATTCGTGAAGTATATAAGGTGTTTATATAAGTACGTTGATTAATCTCACGTAATAACGAAGAGACGGAAATGTATAAGCTCGAAAACAATCGAAAATTTGTGAATCATATAGTATAGTACATACTATGCAATCGATTAAGAAAGAAATATTGATGAAAAGAGCAAGCAGGATTAACAGGTTTCTTGGTAATTATTGCACTCAATTATCAACCACCAAACCATAGGTTCAAACCTTTACCTCATCACTTCCGGTTCGAGTAGCTGAGTATTAAGAACCACTTCTCACATGGCTGAACGCCGATTAGAATTTTTTTGATATTCGGTATTTTACCATACTTTTGTTTTATAAATACTATCAATCATTCTATTTTTTTTATTATACATATCTACTTACTAGTTGAACATAGAATCGGTATAACCATTGAACAGTTGATTGATTTCGATCCACACATCCCACTTCAATATGATTCAAATTATAATGGAGCTGTACCATGGGGTGATTTAGATTGTTATGTTCAATATTTTTTCCCCACTGGTAAGTTAAATAGTCATATTCATTCATCTTGATGTTACTTCGACTCCTCGTTTCTTTTTTGGAATTAAAAATTTCTTAATTATTATAGTTGCTGTAAATAGTACCGATGTCAATGAGAATATTAAGTTAAAATGATCGTTATTGAATTAAAGAATTTATGGAGATCTGTTCAGTTAAAAATTAGTTACTTTCATGAACTATATGTAAGAATCTGTTATTATAATAAATTGAAATGAATCAACGCGAACACAGATACTGAAATTTTGACTGTTTAATCAAGAATCATATATCTGTAATGACAACTTATGTTGTTATTACGACAAAGTTTAAATAAATAATTTACAGTATAATATAATCTTACGTGACTTCTAAGGATTTGTCTATCTACTCATGCTAGAAACTCAAAGTTAACTTTTGATGAATATATTAGAACCACTAAGAATCAGAGAATGTTTCACAGTTGTTTGGTATTAGCTTACAACTACTTTTCAAATGTGCACATCTACCAGCCCTCATGGAATCGATTCCATAACTTTCAGGTTTCGTTTTGAGCACGATCTTATCGTTGACATTTAGTGAAACTTGAGGGTTACGTGCTAGTTTGTGGATGTATACTAATGAGATGTCTTATATTCCCTTAAATTGATATAAGGAAATTAAATCAACCAAATAAAACTGGATTAAATTTTGTTAAAATTTGCCTTTTTCTAGATACAAAAGCTAAATGTTTAGCTAGCACTCGCACCACTACTCAAATGCTTAATAAGCCGCCTATGATAACTAATAATACTATTCAAGAAAAAGCTGAGAAACATATCTCCTGTGAATTCATATCTGAAAATTCATTGAAAAACAAAGAAAACGCATCATCATCTACGATAAAATCGCCACCGTCTTCCTCATCATCATATTGGAGTCACACACATAGACTGTGTACAAATTTACAAATAACTTCAGAATCACAAAATAAGATGGATTTAATCAGGCCAAAAATTGAAACGGAATTTATTCAGTGGATTTTAGATATGTTGACTCGTGCAGATTTTGAAAGTAGTGAGTTATTATTCTTGAAGTATTTGAACGATTATTGTCTTTTTTTTCTTTAAATTCTTACAACTATATTCTTTGCGGATAAACAGAACAATATATTTAGTGTTGGACGATAAAATTCTGAAGAAGCGAGGACTTTTATCTCACTGTTTGAGATTTTTTCAGGGAAAATGATAGAATTATGATGGAGTGTTTGAAAAGTGAAAAGTAATCTACAAGTTTTTTTGTTTTAGGTTGAAATTTTTGTAAAATCTTCATTCCTTAACTTGCATTAATTGACTAGACGAATGAAAGTTCCATCCGTTGAGTGTTGTGGTCATGCACCAAGAATTAGTTAGCATATTTTAACAAGGTTGTTATCTACGGAATAGGGTTGTTGACTCCCATGCCCAAACCTTCTCCTTTGCCCTAGATGAGACCGGTATTAACCCTAGAAGAGCTACAGGCGGATGCATGGAGGACAGCTGACAGATGCATTTCAAGGGAGAACCGATGTCAGACAAGACTGCTTACTCTTGCGCTTTCTCCTTCTTCTGGTGGTTGACTGGATTATGAAGATCACCTCCACATATCAGAGGAAGCACCGAATACAGTGGACGACTTGGATGCAAACAGACGATTTGGACTTCGCATATGACCTGGCACTTCTATCCTATACATACGAACAGATGCAGCTGAAGACAGCCAGCGTAGCAGCAGCCACTGCAGTAGTAGGCCTCAACATACAAAAGGGAAAAAGCCGATTCCCGAAATACAACACGGAGAACATCAACCCAATCACATTTAATGGAGAAGTTTTGGAAGAGGTCGAAACTCTCACGGACCTGGGAAGCGACATCGACTATCAAGGAGGACCTGATGCAGACATGAAGGCGATGATTGACTAAGCAAGTGCCGCATTCCTACAATTGAAGAACATATGGAACTCAAACAACTGTCAACCAACATCAAATGCATGATCTTCAGTATGAACATCAAGACTGTTCTACTGTACGGAGATAAAACTCGGAAGACTACTACAACCATCATCAAAAAGGTATGAGTATTTATGAACAGTAGTCTGACAACATCAGAAACAACCTACTATGACAGGGAACAAACCGCTACCAGCTAAAGAAGAAATTAGGAAATAACTCTGGATGTGGATAAGACAAACATTGCAGGAATCACTATACTGTACTGTGAGGCAAGTGCTAAATACACACTTTGCTGAATACATGAAATAAGCCGTTAAAACTGAAGAAATCATATATATCCAGGCCGATTATACTAGACAAATATGACATGGTCCACTACTCAGTGATCAATCCTTGATAACGTCGTGATTGTATGGAGGTCTATTTGGTATCTCAGTCAGTCAGCTACAACGTACGACCAGGCACATATATGCATCGGTCCAAGTTGCCATAACTCAATAACACAACAAAATGGACACCGGATTCATGAAAGTAGTTAATTCAGAGGTGGTAATATATCAAAGAAAGATTACAATAAGGATATAGTACAGGAAGAAAGAATTAGTTCATAGAAAGAAAGATATGAAACGATTTTAATCTCTTAGTTTAAGGGAAGACAGAGAGTGTATACACCGACGCCATTGTGATCTATTCTGAGCCATGTCACCAAGAGTCTCCAGCCATTGGTTACGACAGTCACGCGGACCCCAACCAAGTAGTCTGCATCTCCCAACATGGCTCAGATTAAAAGTTAGTGACTTCAAGCACTGATGCCACGTTTTGGTTTGGCCGCCCTTAACTTTCTTTCAACCATCCCCTACACCGGTTAGCATTGCACGTCGTGGTAATCGGTGTTCGGGCATACGTAACACGTGACCCAACCATCTCAGTCGATGAAGATTCACAACTTCATCAACTGATTTATTTGTTATGTTGATTGTATTTGATTATTAAACATGATATGGACTACTGTTCATCAAAATAAGTTCAAATTTCCGTGTATCAAATACATTAACAGTTATGTTTCCTAAATTTTGTTTACATTGTTAGATAAATTAAATTTGAAGCGAGGTCTATTAATTGAACTTTGGTTACGTATCTATTCACCTAATCTACATGATTGTTTAGCTGCGAAAGGATATATTCCAGAAGAATTATTGTGCAAATTAATTCGTAAAAATAAACCATTAAAATGTAGAGACGATGAAGAGGATGATCGAAACCATGAACATAATCATCAATCAATAAAATTTTGTATTGATCTGTATGATGTGAACAGTAGTAGTGGATTTTTAAATGGGAGATTACAAATTAGTATGGATTATTGGTATGTTCAGCATGAAAGTATGCATACATAGGTTATTTCGGTTTACTTTAGTGATGCTCCTTCCCATTTTATTAACTATACCGAAGTAATCACCGAACTCGCTTATCATGAGTACTTAGTCAAACTATAGCTGACATACGGTGTTGACTTCATGTGAGTATAGCGCCATTAGTAAGATGTCTGTCATGAGTAACCAGTATATCAAACAATGCTGTGGCTAGATATTTACAACCCTAATATCACGCACCTTTCTTTCTACTAAGAATTTTTATTTATTTATTTATTTATTCAAACACATAAATATTGGTACAAGGAGGCACCAAAGAGATATGCGCCACATAAATTAACGGATTTTTGTGAGGAATGGGTTACTCCTCGGGTGCTCAAACCAAAGCAGATTGTTTTCTTAGAGGGCCACACCCAGAGACTTTGACCTAAAGGTCTAATCCATAAGTCGGTGGAGCAACATCAGGAGATGCAGTCCCATGATAGCCGGTGACCAACAACTGGTTCATACGCCATTTGTTTCCTTAGGATCCTGGAACCCGTGTACACAATTGGTTTGGAATCAAAGTTTTCCAACTCCCCTAGGTAGGTCCTGCATACCCACCAACCACCACTTTTCATCCGCTCAAGTTCGTGAGCAATACCCCCGCCACGAGAAGGCTGTGAGTGGGACTTTCCTGACAGTGGCTGTATGCACGTGGCCATGTAAGAGCATTTCGAGTGGGAGAGCTGACTCTTCTCACTCTCGGTCGCATCAGGGCAAATGCCTTGGTAAGCCCCCAAATGCCCTAAGAATGTACTTTGGGTTTTGCGAAAGGTTTGATAAAAGTTTAGACTTTATGAATTGATTAAAAACAGTAGCCAGCACAGTGATCGTGTATGATGAACGTCATTCAGTTATTTCTTGAGCTAGATGACTTTGAAATCAAAAAGGTCATTAGATTTTTTCAGACTCTTCAACAAGAAATATACTTTCACGGTATCAACAGGTTTATTTTCTCCATGGATTGGTGTTGACCAGGTAAACAAAAAGCCCTGGATAACTGCTTCATCCACAAATAAGACTTCGAAAGACTTCTATCGAGAAGTCTGTGATTAGTGAATTTCAACCAATATCTGATGTGTTATGAACTGAATAATGTTGCACTGTTTAACGAATAAGCTTATTTAATTCCTTTGCTTTCATGTTGATTTGTTGGAAGTACCCTATAAGAAGCTCTGTTTAACATGTGACCAAACATATTCATGAACACTACATTTTTGCATTCTTGAGGAAAATAATGGTCTCTATATATTTCAAAATTCCGTATAAGATAGTTTTCGAACTCGGTATGTAAAAGTAAACAGAAGGTGAATGAAGCTACACCATTAAGATTGATTCTTAGCCATGTCACTCAAAGCTTCCAGTCATGAGCTATGATATCTTAGAAGACTTCAATGTGGTAGTCTTCATCTACCAAAACAGACTGATACTACGTGTTGATTTGGAGGCTCCTAGTTTTCTGTCATCTTCCTTCTACTACATCCAACATCGGCAGTGGCTTTGATATATATTATATACGTCCTAATCACAGTCGGTAAAAATTGATTAAGTTATTGATTGACTTGTCATCCTAAGCTTGTATTCTGAGTCTAACCTCAGATTAGTCCACTCGGTGGTTTCAACATACCACAAAAAGTACTTCGAAGTCACCCATGATAAAATACTAGGAATCTACGAGTGTCCTCTACTTTCAAGGTCAACCACCAAATAAAACTAAACACACTTCTGTGCAATATACTAGTCCATTGGTTGAGAGACAGAGATCTCGCCTATACCACATGTGACGCAAGTCAGCAAAATACAATCAGGCTTTCTAGACCCGTGCCAAGACCTCATGAGACATCAACCCAACTGAGCATATAAGACTTCTAGATGGTCAATGCACTCAATTACTTCATTCACTTATAAACACTGTAGATAATGAATTAAACCAAAAGCAAAATGTCTCATTAAGAGGAAGAGAAACTCATCCTAAATATGCTTACATTATTGCACATGACCGATATGAATCCACTTGAACAACTATATAAAATTATCTATTATTATCAGAAGGGGTTTGTGGAGATTTTAGAAATTTCACAGATTGAAATCATGAGTCAGTTGAAGCTAGATCACCATGGAAAACCTGGAAGCACTGGACGGCCGTTTCGTCCTAGTATGGGACTCCCCGCACCCCGCGGGGTGCGGGATCGTGGGTGCGCACTGCTGAGGAGTTCCATACTATGACGAAATGGCCGTCCAGTGCTTCCAGGTTTTCCATGGTGGTCTAGCTTCAACTGACTCATGATATCTATTATTAGTATTACTAGTAAACCTTTATATATATCTACATATATTTTTTTTCAGTTATAACATCACCAATCATTGTTCTATAAAATTTGATAACACATTAACCAAGTCATTAACAACACAACCTACAAATCTGCTTAACAAACAATCTATTCTAATTTCAACTTCATCAAATCAACCAATTCATAATTCAATATTAATTCTACCAAGTCAAACACAGTTTAATCATCGTATTCAAATATGTTTGGATGGAATAAGTGGAATAAACTTATCAATAATGAAGCCTTTTAATGAAATATCTTATTCATCAAATAGAACATTCCATGCACGTTTACATTGTTTATTATTATTACCAAATGATAAAAGATATTCTCATTCAATAATTAATGAATTATATCATGGTTATTTAATTAAATCTGTTATTAGTTCACCAATATATAATTCATATTATACAATGGAATTAAATTGTAAATTAGATTTACAATTACCTACTTCTTGGTTTATTGCATATCAACAATATAATTATCAACCTAATTTAATAAATAATCAAAATAATAATAATAATAATTCAATGAATAATTATGAAATTACTTTATTAGAAGCAATTTTAAATGGTGATCAATATCAAATGGAACAATATATAAGACCAATAACCAAACCATGCATTATGATACAAGTTGATATATGGTTACAAAATAATATTACAGAAAAATTAAATGAATTTACTCATAAAAATATAAAATATTGGGGTAAGATTATTTAAAATTGAAACATTGTTATCATTTATTATTTTACAACTACATTGAAATCACAAATTATAATTCAACTTGAGTAGATGAAATATGTAGTAAAATCTTTGGAATAGTATATCGAAGGTTTCAGTATATTTAGCAAAGGTGATGTTATTCATCAACTATCAAAATGGGATATATAGATTTTGTCCCCAAATGCCCTGGTATGGCTGAGAGTGGGGTGGGCCCGCCCTCCCTCTCGAAATACTCTCACACGGCCATGCGTATACAGCCTCTGCCAGGGAAGTCCTACTCACTGCCTTCTCGTTGCATTACTGTTTTTTACGAAGTTGAGAGGACAAAAAGCGAATGTCCAGCGCTTTAACCGGATTCCAAACCAATGGTGCACAAAGGCTCCGGTATCCTGCGGGAACAAATGGCATATGAACAAATCGTTGATCACCGGCTACCATGTGACTGAATCTCTTCACGATGCTCCATTGCTTTGTGGGTCAGACCTTTAGGTCAAAGTCTCTGGGTGTGGCCCTCTAAGAAAACAATCTGCTTCGCTCTGGGCACCCGGACAGTATCCCGGCCCTCACACAAACCGATTGATTTATGTGGCGCATATCTCTTTGGTGCCTCCTTGTACCAATATTTATGTGTTTAAATAAATAAATAAATAGTTTAATAATATGAAAAAAAACATGTATAGCTGTGAAGCAACTTTCAGGTATAATGGAACTTTCAAATGAATGGTTCTGAAATTATATATAGAGTTTTAGATAAACAAAATAGTAGGTTGATTGATTATTGAACTGGAAAATCATATCATTTTCGGTCATCTTGCTTTGCTTTCTTGATTAACTAGCTAAGAAGATATTTATGAGACTGAACCAACCTTTATTTAATGTGCTCTGATCATTTAAATAGAATTAATATGGAAAACGTCCTGGAGCTGAAAGTTAAACCATGATATCAGGACACATATTCACTAAGCCTTATAAACAGGTGTAATACTAGTTAAAACATGTAGGCTTTAAATTTGATACCGTATAAGACATTGAGTAAAAACTTGTAAAGTTTTACAAATTATTAAGAAATAAACTGTTTAGGTGACACCAATTCCTAGTAAAAACTTTCAAAAAATTAGACATTCTCCGTAATCCTCATCTACCCCAAACAAAGTATCTTATTATTGGTAGATGTTTTTTTTCAAAAATATATTGTATGATTAGGTGCCTATCGGTATTACTTCAGCTAAATGAACATCTATATTCTTTGATATTTAAATGATCATTCAATTTTTTTTCAGTTTACTTCATGTGTCAATATCTAACTGAATAGATGTAGCTTTTTGAAACTTTGTGCTTGACCAGTCAGTTAGCAAACTAGAATATGCATCAATCCAAGTTGCCACTATCCCATAGTACAATGAGATAAAAATATGGAGATAAATGTCATATTAATGGGAATAGTGAAACTATCAGTTGTAGTAAGAAAACATTATGGATAGCCGAAATACTTTGATAGGGAAGAATGGGTATGGGAGATGCAAAGTATGAGATTATTCTAAAATTCGAGATTTAGGTGAAGACTGTGAGGATTTATCTGCCCGTTCACATTAACTTTAAGTATTTAGTCCGCACCGAATTACATGGCTCAGTTCAACATTACTTCATGTGATATAGTTGTATAATTTCATATCGACTAATTTCATTATCGATGACCATTTGGTGTTTTCATAAACCATTGAACACGTAATATTCATAACTACTTGAAGATAAAATCATCGAACGTAATGATAAAAATGTGAACAGTTGAATACCAAAATACTCATATAGACATATAGACTTTTTTATTATCAGTATGAGTCGTAGAGATTGTTGGATTTCACTGAAATCACGAACTGACCTAAGTTATGCAACCATTAAAAACCTAGAAGCCCTGAACAGCTGTTTCGTCCTACTGTGGCCCATCAGTTGTGCACACTCACGATTATAAACCTAGGAATCAGACCCGGGAACTTCATTGTCTCGCGCGAACACTTGAATTCCAAATCATCGTGTCAGAATCCAAGGGTATGGGAGTTTAACTCCAATCAAGCCACAACATTACCCGGTCATCTTCCATTTGTTTTTGGTGAATACCTTCCTCACATCCGACAGTGATTATTATTATTGTTATCATTATTATTATGATTATTTATGATCTTGGCCTACAAAATCTTAATTTCCAGTTCAATAGTTGTTTTTTCAATTACTCTTTATGTTTAGGTTTGCAATATACTAATTTTGAGCAACAGTCAAATGAAAATATCAATTCCATCATTAATCCTGGTAAAGAATATCAACTGATTAGTAGTTGTCGTGTTCCTCTATCTGCACTTATTTTCTCTTCACATGGTAATTTACCATCACGTTGGTATCCATTAACATCTTTTCTCAATGATGATGACATTTCATCGATTTCTTGGCAAAGTAAATTTAGTGGAGCTATCCAACTCAGCATGCGTTTGACTGATCCACATTTGATCAAGATAGTTCCATACAATATTATTACTACTACTATTGATAATAACAATAATAATAATGCAATGAATAGTCCATCTGTAATTAATTGCTTACGTGAATGGAATATTTCATTTAATGTTGAGAAATTAGAAAATGGACAAAGTTCTATTGTAGCATTTAAAAATGAATTTGAATTATGGAAAGATGGTCTAGGTAAAAAGATATTTCATTTTTACTTTATAATGATAATAATGATTTTATTCTTTTAATAAGGAATAATACTTTTTTTTATTATCTACTTTCAATTATAACATCGTTAAGACAAGTGAAATGATTATTAGAAGATACTTTATAACTTAAATATTAATAAAATTATGTATTTATTCTAGTCGAAACTCCATAAAGCTCAGAATAGGTGCATTTAAAAAGCTACTTGAAATATGTCATAACGACTCGGTTTTACTTCGTCTAATGTTATAACAGTTGGGTTTACACGTTTACACGTATGGGACGTTAATTTACCTTAAACGATTATCTACACTATATTCCCTCCCAGTGTCTATTCTACAAGACTTCAACACAACTCAGATCAAGAACACGTGATTAGTCTGACCACAAGGTAAATACATTTTCACACCGAGAACCCGACACAATCCAACAACAATGAACAATCAATAATAAGTGAGTCGTAATAATAATAGTATTAAGGATAGGGGAATATATAATTCATCTGACACGTGTGAGACTATCTACATGTCTGACTAATCAGACAACCAATCATTATCATTCTCGCCTACACATCAAAATACAATACTACTGATATAAAGTACAAGATGATAAATAACTGGAAAACAATCTTCAATTGTGACATCTTTTTATATTCAGGGAATTCACTTAATGCCCAAACCAAAATTCAAAATGGTTTTCAGAAAAAGTCTATATGGATTGAATAATGACTATATCCAATAGTTAAAACAATGCAATTATATGATAACAGAGTTATCTTTACATCAACCTAAATTAATCAAAACTTATAAAAATGTCTAAGCAAATTCGTTGGCTTCTAACTCTACATAACACTAGAAACAAAGTATAATGAATTCCTCAATTACTACTTAGCTTCATGATCAACATTTAGCACCAGTCAATTGATCAGTAAGAAATAATTGCATAATATGATGTATATTATACATCTTTCATTTAATTTGCTTCCTATTCAATTTGACCAAATATACCCTATATGTATGTATGGTTTTTGTGCAAGGAATGAATACATTAGATATCAGTATTTTAGGCAATTGACTGATGAGGCTATGTTTTTATTTTCAATAGTTTATTCTATCGTTAATAAATCTAATTAGTGCAAATCATTCAGTCATTTGTCAATCAGTACTATTGAGGGTCTGTTCAAAGTGTTGAATTTTTTTAAGTTTATACCACGAACTGACCTGAAAACCAGGAAGTACTGTGTGGTTATTTCGTCAAACCTTTAGACCACCGAGCCGTTATCTAAATGTTTACATATCTAAATTCTATCTTTTCGCAATATCATTCAGTTATCTTCCAATTCATTTGGTGAGTAAATGACTCACACCTGATGTGATTGGACTCCACTATTCACGGTTCCTCATTAGAGCTCCGGAAATCACCTCTCGAAGTCGGTTATTAGTAAGGCCACGATTGCCACTGTTTTTTGACTAGGAATTTATATCAGTTAGAAGAAATGCAATCTGTTTATATTCCTGAGGTTTATTGGAATTTAAAATGAGTACAGTAATAGTAAAGCAGTTCATATTTGTTGTTTATTTATCTATTCTACTCAAAAATATCTATTCTTTATTGTATTTTATTACTACATTTGTTCACATCAAGTTATTTGTTTTTCCCCTTATAGATGAATATGGCTGTCAATATAAACATTTCACAATATATCTCAATTTTGCATGTCTTCCAAAAATTAAACAATTATTAAACGATAATCTTAATTTCATCAATCCATTACATAGAAATTATACTATCGAAAATAATTTCAAAGCCTATACATTTGTTCGTTTTCAATTTCCAAATTATGGTACACAAATGTCTCAGTTAATTTTCCTGCCAAATGATGATGATCATGCATCAGATAGACAATCTAATATTGTTGAGGTAAGTATTAAGAGTAAACTATTAAAAATCGATGATTCATAGGTAATGTGTGAATTTCATATTGCTGAAAAAGATGATTGATCAATTATGAAAGCGATCTCGAATGTCCTTCGAAGTATGCTGATGGTTACAACATCCAAGTTACCCATACTGTGGACGATCACTTCTTCTTAAGACATTTGAAAGTTAAATTAGATTTGTAATGCTCTTGTTGAGCTGCTCCCAAATGCACAACTGCTTGCGTCCAATCACATATGACCCCATGAATAACGTTTGATGTGTCTCGTTTCCTACTTAAAAAGGATTTGTCGTTGGCAACGGAAACATGTAAGGGTATACAAGATTTGCAACCTTTACAAACCCCTTGTTGTCCATTGTAAGATGTTAGCGACTTTGTAGACTCTATTTGTCTGAGGCAATCATTTTACTACCATCAAACGTCACTGCATTTAGCGGTAAGATTTTGTCTTCGGATCTTAGGTAGCTGCTTCTAGTTTTACCTCTCGCCAACGGATCTACTTGGCATGATAGGGCCTTAAAGGGTAAATACTTTGGCCAATATAGATCGATCGGGTTACTACAATAGGCAGTTTCGACCATCATATAAAGGTAGCAGCTACATTCGGGAACGTCAACTGACGAAACTCAATAACTGAGGACAGTTTCATGTACTATTCGTTAAATAATACATTTTATGTATGACATGTAACAATACAACACTGTTCATCTATACAAACAGAGAATAGAGGAAGTGGCGTTTGAACCAGCGATCAAATTGACTTAATTATCATTTTTCATGAGATAATTATCCGTCTTGTCAACTTATTCGTTCCATTATTTTGTTAATCAATTGAGCTTTCATGACTAAAAAAAATTAGAATTCAATAAGTCTTATTTAATCTGTTTGGTGCGACTCAGATTTTCAACCATTTCCATTCCTCACTTATAACAAATTTATAACAAACTACTTCACTGATGTCTGTAATGAATGGTAGAAGTTTTCTACCCCTTGAATACAACGTATACATACTATTTTTGACAGGGAGTATACACTACTAAGTAGCTTTTAACATGTAATGTGGTTGAAGTCAGAAATAAACCTGAACCTAACTTTAGTAGTCGTTGGCACTTATTAGCACTATGTATTTGCAATCTTTGGGCAACTGATTCAGGTCCGCATCATCTGATATTACAGTTACAAATGTTGACACCGGCCTGTATTTGAATCGAGGTAATTAAACGTTGAAATGACTCAGTCGAATAATAATTATTTTAGATTTTGGAGTTATGTAGTTCGCGGACATCTGTTTGCTTTTAAGATAGTTTTTATTAAGTACAAACCCCTTTGAAAAATAGTACAAGGTTCGTTGCTATGTACGGTCCTAAACTAAAATGAAAGAACTGTCCAATTTCCCGTGGTCTTCAGTAATTCTTCAGTTGATGTCTAAAGCGAAAGTGCTCTCTGCAAAGCCTGAATATATTCTAGGTTCAGTTTATAGTGGAATCGTGGATGCTCACTGCCGAAGAGTTCCACACTAGGACAAAATAACCGCTATTTTTCACTGGTTTTTAACTAAAATTGGGCTATGATATAAATACTATAAATTCTGTCGCTAATGTGTACTTCCTTCAAACGTTTTTCTTAATTCATTAGTTCTTTACCTGATATTGAACAGTCATGCGACATTTTCATAAAATCATTTATTCAATTCTGTCTACTTCCTTTTTTTATTCATTTTATCAGTTCAAAGAATATAAAGAATTTGTTATTCCAGTCAGTACAGAATTACGAAATTTCTTGGCCGAATCTACACTTGAATTTCAAGTATGGATTATTTGGACAGATGATGAAAATTTAAAAGAATTAGACAAGAATGATGATAAATACGAAACTGGACTACAAAAGTTTATCACCTATGAACTGAACAATAAAGAATACTTAAAAAGATATCAGTAAGGCATGATAAAAAATATCGTGATGTTACGTAATACTGACACGATTTCAATATACCTTATTTATTCAGCGGTCTAATGAAATGAATTTCTAGTAAATTTTCATGCAGTGTAGTCGTTTGGTCTATTCATTGTTTGATTCACTGGAACAATCTACTCCAGGTCGAATAAATCTAAATATGATACATCAAAATAATGTGATAAGGAATAACTCAGTCTGATACTAATAGTTTCCCCGGAATTAAACACCTGAGGTCGATTAATGTCAGATTCGTGGTTTATCGAAATATTTGTATATGGAGATATGAAAGTAACATCGGTTTTATAATAAATAATGATTAGCTTAGGTTAAGGGACTCTCATCTAAAGTGATAAACTGAGCAATAACCGTTAATTTTCAGAAGCACATGAATGAATGTTTTTCATGAAATTATTACTAGTCTAAATATCTTAAATATTTTGATTATGTTGCGTTCTCTAAGCTGTATTGCTTACGTGCGATGCTTTCATCGTCATTCTGGACAAATTCATCAGCATTTACTTCCTATGTCTGGATGATTATGACCTATTTTAAGCCATGTCACCTAGAACTTCTGTTGTGAATAAAGATGTGATAAATGAACGGGTTTCATATTACTAAAATGAATGAATCCAATACTGGTCGATTAATAATGTGCAGTGATATAATATGGCTGAATATCAACTGCTCACGAGACTAAATTCTTAGCGTGAACCCCCAACTGAACAGATAGCAGAAGGTAGGACAGTTGTCCAGAAGAATATGGTTTTCTATTTGATAAAATAAAATGCTTTCATAAAAATATCAAACAAAATAATCATGATTGAAAGTCATTTAAAAAATGAATATTTAAAAAATAGGCAACTTGTGGGTTACTTTACGGTCAATAATATGAAGACATGATCATCAATCGTTATTCCTGCCCAACATATCCGTTTCTAACCATATATTACAAAAATCTTGTGCGGGCTTTTAATATGAAATATAAATATATCAATGTGACTTATTTGAACGGTCAGTGACTTAATGAATTGATGTATTGTACAAGGTTGGCTCCTGTAATCTTGCTCCAACCTACTCTTATAGAGTACTCACTTGATTTTTTATTAGTATTCAGATCCACAAGCTTACTAACTGTAATTTCTCTAGATTTGTACATTGACTGAACATTGAGTAGTAGCCAGTCCCTTATTTATCAGGTCTTTAGTACCAATCGAACTCTGTTGATAGAGTTACGATTTATTTCATAATTTAACGTGTAGAGCTTCCTTTCGGCTTCACTTAATAGCCAACCATCAAAACACAGTTCATGCAGTAACATTTTGGTAGAGAACTACTAATCACTGATCAATCATTGTGAGAGATTAGTTGTTGTTGGAAAAGCCTTATAGTATAATCTGTATAACACAAGAGTGAATTTTATAAGGATTATCGGTTCCTCCATAATTACGCATAAGCCTGGTTGATGATAATTAACTGAATCAAATAACTTAATTCTGGAGCTACCTACCGATTGACACTAACCAATTAACATTTAATTTTTTTATCGGTTTACGTATGGTAGCCCTGTTGTTTAGTTTCATGTTTGTGTAAACCTCGTGCTCAATTATATGAATTAGTGATAAGTTAACTGGGTTTTTTTATTGGTAACATTTCAAGAGTTCCTGCACCTCGTCATATTGGCACTGCAATTATCCCATTGTATCATCTATTGTATCCAAGACCACAAACTACATCACATTCAAACACTAATTCTATCAACTGTTTAGATGGTGATCCATCTGGGATACGTTGGTGGAATAATCAACGACAAGGGATGGGAACAGATAGTATAAATTCAAGTGGATTGGCAGTGTTTCCTTTATATCGTGCAAATACAGCAAATCTTTATGATAGTTGGATTGCTGTACATATTGAAATGACAGGATCAAAAACTGAAAATTGTTTATGGGTATGTAACATTACGGTAGAGTATAGAATGAGTCATAGTACTTTTATTATCTAAGGTTATTTTTTCACTTAATATTCAGGATGTTAATAAGATAAGAATATGACCATTAGATTATAGTACTATTCTATCAGTCTGTTGATTTAAATAGTCTTATTTTACAGATAATTATAGTGTACGACATTTAAATCAATGACCAGATAATGCTTAACTAATCTGTAAAAAAAATGAGATCCCAGTGAATTAGTAATTCATCTCAAAAAAACATGTTACTCATGAAATGCAAGTTTTAAAATGACTTAACTCGCCTCAAATTACTTGAAAGTTTGAAGTAGTATACAGTGGACCGTAACATGAATGGTAGGCTAAACTCTTACTTAGCCACGGTTGTATTATTTGGAGTAGTTTTAATCAGAGTGTGTACTGTAATTGTCGAAGCAACATCATCGCCCCAACTGGAAATCGATATGGAAAGCCAATCAGAAGTTGCCAAATGAAAAGGTCAATCGATGGCAATCAGTAGTGACCTGAAGGATAGGTGCAGTTCATTGATTAAGAAATGAATTAATTTCTTAAAGGATAGAGTTTTATATATACAAATGTGTATTTGTACAGTTTATTTAGTATCCCGGTATACTTTCTCGCTCACTGTTTTATTCTTGCGCAAGTAATCAGGATTCGAACCCAGGGCCTCCAGCCACGCGCACGGATGCCTAACCTACTTGACTACTGAGCTGGCATTTAACGGTGCTAATGTCTTGACCCAACCAATCCACGAAATGGCGCAACCATCTTCCATTGTACTGAGGTAGATACCTGTCTCTACCCAACACGGAATAACTCTACAATAGGTCCACTGCTTCCAGGTTTTCAGTGGTGGTGTAACATTAATCGGTTCAAGATCTCAATCAATAACTTAATAATCTCCACAACCCTATACTGATAGTTTTGTATGTTAACGGAAAACATGGATAAGAGTTTATCAAACTTTGGAAATTACCTGCCCATTATCGCTTATTTTTAAAACAAATAAATTTTTTTTTAAATAAATCTCTATTTACTGTCTTAATATATTTATTTGGTTTCTGGTTGTATTTCACCTTCACATGTTATCTTTAAGTCGAAACGATATCATACTTGTAAAATGAATAAATTAATTATACCTGAAATTGATGGACATTTGGGATGGAATTTAAAACATTACAAAATACCTTCCTTGATCAATAACCCATTACATAACAGTAATAATAATTGTAATTTAACTACTGAATTATATGCTGATAATTATCAAAAATCTGAAACATTTCCTGCTGAAATTATTGTTGAAAAAGCATATCATTTACGTTTATCTCATCAGTAAGTTGAGAGAAGAATTTTATTTTAATTATTGATTGTATTTGAATCAAGAAATTTGCTGAGTTTTTTTTTCAAATATTTATTTATATGAAGAATCAGATCATAAACAGTTTGAGATAATATTGTCTGAATTTTACAGGGAAACGATGATGTTGTGGGGTATGTGTTTTGTTCGTGCAAGTTGACAATGTAAAATAACTGATTTGCTTTAATTTAGGGCTCCCTTTCGATGTAATAATATTTATACAGCGTTGCATGAAACTTAAATTAAGACTTTCAAATCGCATAGTATGGATATGATGGACAACTTATAGTGTATAATAATCTTCTTTTATTATCATAGGTGTTTAGTGCCTCCTCACTCTTAATCTTGATTGAATTCGCAGGTTACAGTTTACCACTAAAAGATCGTAGAACATTCAAACAGTGATTATTATTTAGTATAAACGTATGGTTATTTATTTTCTAAATCGGTTCAGTGATGATAAAGAAATTTTATTTTACGAACTCAGAAGTTCCCATATCAGAATAATCTGTTTATGTTATAACGCTTGGTTTTACTTCGTCTAGTGTTATAACAGTTGGGTTTCCCACGTTTACACGTATGGGACGTTAATTTACCTTAAACGATTATCTACACTATATTCCCTCCCAGTGTCTATTCTACAAGACTTCAACACAACTCAGATCAAGAACACGTGATTAGTCTGACCACAAGGTAAATACATTTTCACACCGAGAACCCGACACAATCCAACAACAATGAACAATCAATAATAAGTGAGTCGTAATAATAATAGTATTAAGGATAGGGGAATATATAATTCATCTTACACCTGTTAAACTATCTACATGTCTGACTAAGCATTCAACCAATCATGTCATTATAGCCCATACATCAGTTTATGAACAGAATTATCATCAATGTGTGAACTTCCAGGTTTTCTGTAGTGGTCTAACTAAGATCGGTTCGTGATTTAAACTATAAAGATAACTTTTTTTTGAATAACAGCAGTATATAATGGTAATACTAATGGGCGATCGTAACAACTCGACGTATATCACACTGTAAGTTCAATTAATCAAGAATTGACGACATCAGTTATTCATATTTTCAATCTGAGTTACGTCTTTGATTTTTGCCCATTTGAATGTCCAACGATTAATCGTTGGTTTTTTGGAATTTACGGAATCATTGAGAATAGTCACTACTGAATATCTTTATTAAACCTGTACCACTTCAAAGTAGCCTATGTATCCAACTAGATAAAAATAATTCTAGTGCAAATTTAGTTACATTTTCTTGTTTGCAGTCAGACCATTGCTTTCGGTTCTAAATTTACCGATAAAAGTTTGCTATGATACTTTCAATTTATGTCCTTAATAGCATTTTCGAAGTAACAAAATCTTTATCTCTTTTTTAACCTAAGATTCTCAATGAAATTCTTTTCTGTAGTATAAATACTGCACCAACTTTATGACATCACATATTTCTGTTTTCAAGTGAACAGGAATTTTGTTTTATAGTGAGGCACTCAATATCTGATTTTCAATTGTCCGTTTAATACATTATTCAACATTACTTTGAAGATAGTCTTTTCTGGCATTAGGATCATTGAACAAGACCTATAAAGTTAATATCATATTTTTAGATTGAACACCTGTGGACGTTTTTATGAAATTATTTACTGGCAGTTTGATTTGCACTTGTACGTAGAGATTTCCACGTGGGAATCGAAGAGTTAATAGTGTGCTATAGTCAAAAACGGGTAAAACGATCCTGTATCATTACCAATGGCGCATTTGCTTTCACTCTGTATCGTCCCCGAAAACTTGGGGTCGAAGTCAATTCACATATGTACTTTGACCTCATTTGATTCCTTTAAATTTTATTTCATATATTATGCTACCCATTGCGTTTAATTTTATCTTACATTCTCCGCCTTATCAGCATTTAAATTTCATTTCCTGATGTGCTGATGCTAAGTGTAAAAGTTTACAGCGACAAATACTCATTTCAAATCCTACGTTGTCTTTCACCGATTAACTGATTCATTGTCTACGTGATACTTTTCATACACTAACTAATATCAATGAAAACGGAAAGAAGTGATAACTATCTTTTCCTCCTTGGTTTGAAGTCTCCTATTCAATAGTATAAATCTTCAACCTTTAGAGTTCATGATAATCACAGAACCATTCATTCAATTGGTCAGGATCCTTTAATTAAACTTCAGTATGATACAGCATTCTTTCAACAAATGTCATTCAGTAATTATTCACTTTTTCTTGAGTTAGTCAACCTGATAGATTATAATTCTAGTACAATAATACCGTAACACGTTTTAGCATATTCGGCAAATGGTCAATACTGAAATGTAGGACATGCATTTTGTTCTATTTGGAACTCAGAAACTTAATATGTCTGGATCTCAGTGTTGATATTCATACTGAGATTAGGACCCATTACTTTTCACTTCAAATAGTCACGCATTATTTACTGCGCCTAATAAGTCTAGGCAAACACTAACGTATTCAGAAGGCATATAAAGAAATAGAAACTGAACAGTTGCAGTCCTGAATATCAACAACAGAAAATTACAAATTTTTACCAGCAATACTATTGTAACAGTTTTTAAAAGATGATGTAATTCTTTTGTTATAAGTTTACTCTTATTATTTTTCTAGTAATAAATTTGATAATTCCACTGAATCAAGTGAAAACAGTGAACCATACTTTAAGACAATTGATAATAATAATGAAACAGCTGATTATTCTGTATTTGTTACATTTCCTGTGGATGGTGGTAATCATTATTGTTCAAATAATAATCTACCGAATAAACATTCTATTATTGGTGATACTAATCAAGATGAAAGATTATGGAAACAAATTACTAAATTATCCAATAATAATTCAAACCGTATAGCTGCAACACCAAAAGTTAAAAATCTTGAATATGCACATTGGAATTATTGCCGTTTTATTCGTATATCATTAGAGTTGGTACAACCTTCATGTAATCAGGTAACAGAGAAAAAATTCAATCTGTTCAATGTCAAATTATTATTTTCGCAAATTCATCTCTTATAGATACCCATCCTAGAAGTTTTTATTTATTTGGTACCATATATTATTTTATTCACAGGGAAACCATAAATATGAATGGGATGATTGAGATTCAGTATGAGTAAAACGCTAAATGTAATAATTAAATGTAAAATTATGTTTTAAATAATCGCAGCTATTAAAATTTAAACAATTTCAATTATTCTGCTACAAACTGGACCGAGCGTTCCAATGGTAATAACCGCTGGGGAGTTCAGAAACTTCTCTCGTCAAGACCCATAGAAGCTCAGAAAACTCTAGGACATATTTTATTCAATCAGCATTGAATAAAAGTCTCTTTAAAATATCTAGAAAAATGAATAGATATTTATTTATATCGTTGTTGTATTTAGTATACTTACAAAAAGTTTAGAAAGACCGAGGTCACATGAAACTCCATAAATACACTTGATTTTCTGTACATACCTGACTTTGAAGCAAAGCTCTTACATTTTGCACGTTTTTCTTTATTGTTCGAGCTAAAGTGTAGTAGTTTAGGGTTATGGGAAACATCTAGGAAATCAGTATTCGGTGTTCCAGTAGCAGACTTAATAACCAAAGTCAATGTTATGGAAAATCTCAAATAATTCTGATTATTTCTGTAAAGAATTACGGACCTGTTTATCAGAAGGAACGTTAAAATTATTTCAATTCCGATCAATGAGATTATTTCAAATATAAATTTACATTTAACATCTATATACTTGATGCTCAATTTCTGTCAAACTATTCTTTCAAATTTTGACGAATGTTCGTATAAATTATTTTACGACTTAATGCAGTATGAAAATAAATTGTCTGATGTGAATAAGTTATCTATATCACACCAGATCTAACCATATTACTCACTATCAGCTCTGTCTTCAGTACTTCAGTTGATACATTGTCACTCGGCTTGATAATATTACGAGCAAAACGTTACATAGTGGATATTAACCTTTCAGGAATTCTGATATGCTCCAAGAAATACAGTTTGGAATCACTTAATAAAAAGGACATCCTGAGATCTGCATTATCATTCCCATGCTTCTGTAGAGATTTGTGTCATAATCTTTGAATAGCACAGTGGAGTTTTAGAAATAAAACTTTTATCGGGAATATTTTCAGTTTCATAGAACAATAAACATTAAAGCTTCTTAGGTTCAGATAGATCCCTTTTGATATGGCACCTTTTAACCAAAACCTCCTATCAATTAGAGAATTATTCCAAAATGTCATGAATCATTGAACAATTGTTTCATAATTGTTTGAGACCCTTCAGTAGTGCACATACGCGACCGCCTACGGGATGGAACTCGAAATCTTGATTTTATTCCATACCTACTCTTTGACTTTACTGGAGTCGAAAACCAGTGAATCATTAGATTTCGACTCAATGGGATAAATATATCTTTTTGGCCTTGAAAAGTGAAAATTCTGGCTTCCAGTTCATGTGGGATTATGGGTCTTCACTAATTTGGAACTATACACTGAGTGAAGACTTGTCCATTCTTTTTATGATTTCCAATGATCGCTCAACTTATCCCAGCCCATGATGAACAGATTCAAACGGATCACTTACTAAAAAATGCAAACGTCTTCTGTTATATACCATCTTTAGATACCGAAACCAAACTATTAGCGCATTAGTGAGTTCAACTCAATACTTTCCAATCAAACTTTTAGTGTGCCTACAATAATTCTTGACTCAGTCCCCAAACTTTCAAGAAAAGAAAGGAAGTATTAGATTTATTTACCATTACAGCCAACGATAATACACAAGAGAAAATATGAGTATTTATACATTTTCACGTGCCTTTGAAAATTAGATATTCAGAATTTGTGTTTTAGGACACTAGATTGGACAGTAAGTGAGCAGTTTAATAATTCAAAGACGGTGATAAACAAACATTTTCTTTTGGTTTATTTTCGTTGGATTTTTGATACATAATATATTTTATGTGAATTTTCTCTCATACACGAATATATAGGGATTAATGTTTTATGTATGGGCTGTGAAACATGATAATGATGATTTTGATTTGAATAATGATAGTAGCTATATACCAAAATTAATCGGTATTGCTACAGTCGATTTAACTACTCTGTCCCATCTATTCACCGATTCGATTCATTCAACTAATAATGAATTTAATCAAATTTATGGTTGGTATCATGTATTAAATAATGATACAGGATGTCCATCTGGTCAAATTTTAATTGGAGTCAAACCATTAATTAATATTGGACAACAACAGCAAATTAATTATTATTCTTCATCACTGAACAATAATGAATTTACCACAAATAATAACTTCAGTTGTCTACCACACAATGTATACACTGATCAGGTTGGTTTATTTGAGTCATTATGAATAAAAGTTTTGTTGTTATTCTACGAAAATAAATAATTTTTTTGAGTTTAGATTGAAATCATGAATGGATCAATGTTAGACCACCATTGAAAACCTGGAAGCACTGGACGGCCGTTTTGTCCTAGTATAGAATTGCTCAGAAGTGTGCATCCACGATCTTTCAGCCGGGACGTTTTAATCTCTAGCACTGCTGAGGAGTCCAATACTGGGACTAAAAGGCCATCCAATGCTTCCAGGTTTTCAATGGTGGTCTAACATTGATCCATTCATGATATCAATCTAAACACAACAATCTCCACAACCATTTACTAATAATATTTTTTTGTTTGAATTTTTGATTAAATCAGTGTGGATTTGAAAACAGTGTATTCATTACAAACTGATATATCAATCCAGAGAACTATTGGAAAATCACTTGTTACTAAACAACAGTTAATCAGTCATAAGCCTAATAATTAGTGTATTTGAGTTGTTGCGTTCGATTTTGAAGAGTTTTATCGGATTTCTCCAATTATTGGTCACGATAATCGTGTAAACTTTCCAGACCGATTCAAACTAGGAAAACGTAGTCGTTGTAAATTGCTTCCTAGTATCCCATGGTTCATTTGTTAATATCTGTCCTTGATGAAAACTATCTTTCAACTAAAACTATACTTATAGCAATTAGTCCCTTTTATAAATTCCGATAGAACAATTAGAAGACGGAGTTTATCTGAAACTGTATTATTTATTTTCATTCTTGTTAAATCAAGTTTAAAACGAACAGCATCAGTGAAAACTTGGATAAGTAAATGATGATATATTACTTTGACTCGTAAATTCAATAGTATACACCACTGCTGATTTTAATCAACAACGGAAAACGTAGACATTACATTATACATCTTTGGGAGCTCTTGGTCCCTGATCGATAATAGTTCTTGATTGAAAGTATTCTCACAATTTTGTTAGCGAGAATATATAGGCTCTGTTTATATGATTCTAAACATAATTATTGGCACCGCCCTCAAAAGCACAACGAAGCCTTCTGAGGCTCTAAAGGAGCCGAAGAGATTCTGTTCAATCAGAACGTGATAAAACCTTCTACAATATCAATGTGGCAATCTATTTTGGATAATTATATAAACCTATTGTGGATTGGCTAGATTAAAACGATGTTCTAACCAATACTAAAAATTATAAATACCTATATTTTTCTGCACATTTTTTACTCTTACTCAATAATCGTTTCCCTGCTTCTTCCTCTGGTTTGCAACTGTGTTGTTCTACACGTCCGAGTATTGATAGGGGTATACCACATTCTGCCCTAATCAAGCACAGGACGTAACCATAATAATAATATAACAATTATTATTATCATTATTACCATTATTTTTGTTCATATCTTTTTACATATCAGCTGTCATTTATGATCCAGTAGTCTTTATGGTTGACTATCTGGAATTTGAAAAATTAATTTTTAGTTACAGGTTAAGTCTAACTGAAAGGCATCAATCTATTGGAGTATAATTATGTTATTCAACTGGAGATTTATAGATAGGATGAATTCCTTCTTAGGAACTAACTACTAGCTAGAATCACTCTAGAACTTATTACTTCTTCCTATAGACATAAATATATTTGAACTAGTTATTCGCAAAATGGATAATTTAATGACATTCGACCGATTTTCTTTCTATTCATTTCTTTTGGCCCAGATTAAACCGTTTGGAAATTATTCCATTTTTGAACAAGATTTAAATTCGACATTATTAAACTGTGATTTGGCGAAATCAACGCACTCATTAATTGATTGTAATACAGGCAAAATATCTGATGATATACTTGTGAATAAAGAAGAATCTAATCATTCTGAATTAAATCGTTCTGTGTTATTCGAGAATTTAAGGTACTTTACATACATATATCCTTTTTGTTGAGTCTATTTCTTGATTTTTCATCAACACATGTTTACTTTCCAAACCGATATCATTTAGCCAAATCTCTAACAGCCAAGTGTATAGAATTCAGTTTTCTCGCCTTTACTTGAGACAGATTCATCAGCGATGCTTATATCTGTAAACTCAAATTAGATTGGATCCAGGATTATCAGTTCTTGTGGCTAAGACAATATCACAGAGGTAATAAGTTGAGATAACATTCACGCCACAGAACTTGGATTTAATAGGTTCAGTTATGTTTGAGGTTGTGATTGCAGACTTATCACGGGGCCCAGACTAGGATAAAACAACTGTTCAGGACTTCCTGAAGACTATCGGTTTTCTATTTGATATCAGTTCGGGATGAAACATTTCCTTTAATTGAACTAATCATCTCGTTAGCAGAATAGTATTCTGACTGTTTCGCACACTAGTAAGACTCACATTAGGATACGATGAGTGGTTTATTTGCAACCAATCAGAGTTATTGGACTAAACATGAAGTTGCCAGAATTCTGTGTGAACCCTAACACTTTTACTGCTGTATCTTTGTTGTTCAGGCCATTCGAATATACTTTTGTTTGCTCTCAATTCTTATTGTGATTTGGAAAGAGCCGATCGAATTGTTGTAGCTAAAGAATTTTGAACAGCAGTAGAATCCAACATTCCGTAAACCACCTACCTAAATTTTTAACTTAACAGATTCCATTAACCATTTTTTTAGCTAAATCTACATGTTATTTTCTCTCAAGTACTTTTTCTATTCCATTACTATGTTATTTCACGTTTCATTAATTTACTGAATTCTCGTTTTTCTTGAATCTTCGATCAAAACAAAAGATAACATAAATGTGCACAAGTTTTTTCGACGGTTTTATCTGAAAACATTATCTTTGTTTATACTACAAAAAAGATATTCACAACCATCACGTATCATGATTCATATAAATCTCTATAGGTAGTACGAAATTTAAACACTCCAAAAAACCTAATAACTGACTTCATGATCAACGTCTGGTTCTTTTTTTAATTTTTAAAAAGCCTAATAATACTTAGTGACAAGTCTGAATCAAGAATCTATTGTTAAAAATTCATGGAACTTAAGCTTACTTGGCTTATTCATTTTCCAACCATGAATTTTTTGAATTCGAATCCATTACCCAAAATTTAGTTTAGGCAGCTAAGTTGTATCACTCACCAGCCGTCATTTGTAGAATGTGCAGACTAAAAGATCGATACATTGATCAGAAACATAAAAATTAAGATAGTTCTAGCGACATTTTGTATAACGCTGTAGTTTAGTGGGATTGGACCACTGAGCTTTTACTCATTATTGGGTTTGTGATATGTCTTGTTGTTTGAACGCTAGATTCAGCTCCTAAGCTCTGCTAGTAACCCCGAAACACGACGACAACCCTAGTCGAAAACACACTCATTTATGTATTGATTGTACACACACTTTGATAATTAATTAGGAAGAAATCACATATATAAAAAATACTGACAGCGATAACAAACCATATGCTGAGCATTTACTTACTTACACCTGTTACTCCCAATGGAGCATAGGCCGCCGACCAGCATTCTCCAACACACTCTGTTCTGAGCCTTCTTTTCTAGTTCTATCCAATTGTTGTTCATTCTTCTCATGTCTGTCTCCATTTCTAGACGTAATGTGTTCTTCGGTCTTCCTCTTTTGCTTTGGCCTTGAGGATTTTAATCGGGGGCTTGCATTGTGAAGCAGTTGGGTGCTTTCCTCAATGTATGGATAGGACACACATTGAGGAAAGCGTAGTTCATGTCTATTTTTAATACAACAATATCGTATGTTATACAAAATAAAATATCATACGGGAAAAGAAAATAAATACTACACTAAGTAATTATCACATTGAACTAGAAAACAGAAGTAATGTTGAACAAAACTCAGAATGAGTTAATCAATCGAACTTTGACTTTTCTTCCCATCATATCAGTTTGAAAGTTCTATATAATCCCATTTGACCTAGTGAAATCAAATCCCACCTAAGTCGTATCACTAACTATGATACATTCAAACACATAAAACTAATGTGTCACATGTTAATTGGTCAGAGATAGTCGATATGAAACCCTACACCTAGGTTACGTACTAACTGGTACTAATCAAGAAGTCGTGTATGCAATTTAAAGGGAATTGATGCTGCCTTTGAGATTCGGAACCGGATCACTAAACTTAAAAGTGTAGTATAAAATTGATTAATTAATTATATTTTCATTTCTTTTGAGTTGTTTTGATCATTCACAAATCCTCCTTATTTCACTCACCCTTATTTTTTTATTTATTTCAATCTCAATGGTTTATGTTTGAATTTAGAACACGTTTAAACGAACTAGATGAAATAAATACTAAATTGAAGAATCGTTTAAATTTATCAACATTCAATGAAAAATTTTTTAGTCATGCTGATAATAACACTAATGATAGTAATAATAATTGTAATGATGATAAAAATGTGAAAAATGATTCATTTTTTAATCAATCATTTGAAAATAAATTACAATTCTTAAATGAAGAAAAAGATTATTCGAACTTGATGATGAAGGGTCTACCATATTCTCAGCATCAACGACATCATAGTCAGCATTTGGCAGATTTACATGTTAATGATGGAAATACGTTGTATGTAAATAGTCAATTTCAATGTACAGGTAGGTACTTGTCATGAGACTTTATAGTTTATATGTTAGTCTGTCTATTGTATATATATGATTTTATTCGATCATTGGTTACTTTATAACCTTCAATCTATTTTTTGATTGTTTATTTGCTAATTAACAAGAATAAATGATGATTACAGTTTTAACCTCTAGACCATTGAGCCAGCATTCAACGGTGTTAGTCTCTAACTAAAACCGATCCGCGATACTGCGCGACTATCTCCCTTTGTCTTTAGCGGGTAACTGCCTCACATCCGACACGAATTAGCTCCACGGGTCACAGTTTCTCACTAGAACTCCTATAATTACCTCTCCAAGCTAGTCACTAGTTAGCACACGGTCGCGCAATATCATGGATTGGTTGAAGTTAAACATTAACACCGTTTAATGCCGGGTCAGTGGTCTAGAGGTTAAGTGTTCACTAGAGAGACCGAAGATTACAGTTTTATTTGACTGTTTTGTAAATTAATAACAGAATTCATTTCCTTATGCACTGTTATTCACGTATTCTGTCAATTAACTATTAATTCTGTATTTTCAGATCTAATTAGTTGAGTTTTAGGGCTTGTACCTCAAATACTTAAACTGCAACCACTTTGTTTTAGGCTTTAAACCTTCTTTTTCTAAGGCAACTCTGAGTTATCTGTCATATTCGATGTGTTTTTTTAAAATAAAAATCCCACTATTAGATAAGTTTAATTGATAATTACTATAATTGTATTTATTTATCGAAACAACTGATGAATAATATTAAAATATAGTTGTAGGATTTAATTTGTCCTACAGATATCCTACTAGAACCATAAACACCATACTAGCAACCCCAGAGTCTACATGAACGTTATAGTCAGAACAAGGACAAATTGACTTTAAATTTTATCAGTTTATAAACATAAAGATAATTTGATAAGTACAGTAATTAAAGGAATTATAGTCATTAAGTGGAACGCACAAACATACCGACCAGCATTGCATATCTTATCTAAATGAATAAAATTTATGATAATATAATAAGATGATAATATCCTTCAGTTGGTAAATCACATGTAACAGGGATAGTCTACAGACACATCAGACCAGATTAACGTGGTGAGCGCTCAAGCAATGACTTAATTTGTTAGTTATGGACATCACTAACAATTTTAACACAACTATAATCTCCTTTTAGTATAAAAGAGTTGTGGGGATTTTTGAATTTTTTGTTTGACATCATGAAATGACCATAGTTAAACAACCATTGGAAACTGAGAAGTTCTAGCCAGCGAGGTAATTACCCATCAGCAGTATCGCAAGATGGTTCAAAATCGCGGATTAATTGAAACGAGACAAGTAAACTAATGGGAACCAACTCCATAACCTAAGCATTAAGCGCTCGCCAACAAACCTGAAATCCGTTTCTTAGATTTCCTAGAGGGGTTGTGAGTTCACATTGCTGGATGGTCGTATATGAGGACTTAACAATTGTCCCCCTGTTCTCTGTTTTCAATAGTTTTCTAATTAAGTCAGTTCGCTTTGTAAACGATTTAGTTTCCTTTTCGGTATACTCGTTGTTTTATCCTCTTTTTTTCTGTTAGTTCTACAGTCTCAATTAAACCAGGATAGTGATGATTATACATATTCCACACATAAAATAAATGATGATTACACAATAAATAAGTTTAAAAATCACTGGAATCATAATTTTACCATCGATAATTCTACCAACGAAATTATTGAATGTTTAATTTCAAACTCATTAAAACACTCTACTGAAAATAGAAGACTGAACACTGTGGGAAAAGACGATGACAGCAATAATATTGACGTTGGAAGTGCATTGACAAATGATGATGATACTAACACAGGTAAGGATGATGAACAGTCAGAGATTTCTGTGGTTTCACCTTTGCTGCATGATCAGTCTTCAAATATTTCTGATGCTCATGATTATAATGACGATGACGACATCATCAGTATAGGAACAGACATTCAACATGTCACAAGTTGTAATGAAATTTCTCAAGAAGGTGGTGGTAGTTATGATACTGATTGTAATAAAGATGAAAAGAAACTTGAAGAAGATAATGTCAAGCAACACCATGATAATAACAACAATGATAGTAGAAGTAGTGATAAAGTAGTGCACAATGAAAGCGGAAAATATTCACCAATGAATAACAAACTATCACATACAGAAATTAATCATGTATTAAATGAAATACTGGATAAAGAAAGTTTATCTGAAACTTCAGCTTCCTCTGTATGGTTACCAGATGACGATGACAATGTTGATAATAATAGTAATAATGGTGTTTTACACGAAAATGATCCAAATTCATTATATACACAATCAACTATTACACAATCACCTCCATCAATCGATAATCAGTCAATTAGAGAAGTTGAAGTTTCATTGACAAATAGTCATATTTTTCAGAATATGCAATTGGATAAACCAATCATATCGCATGAAAATGAATTAACTCAGAACAGAAGTATTCAAAATGAAGTGTATGGGTAAGATATTTTTCGTTATATATGTATAGATATACATATATAATGAGGGTTACTTTTGGGGATGGTTTGTTCCCCTATAAAAACTATTTGCCATTTTAGTATTCATAATTTTTAATCTTGAGTTAGTGATATCTTGGCTGGCCAAAATTCCGTCACAATTTATGCTTATATAGCCTCTACCAGGGAAGTCCTACTCACTGCCTTATCGTGGCATTACTGTTGTTTACGAAGTTGAGAGGACGAAAAGCGAATGGCTGGCGCTTTAACCGGGCTGATGGACATGGAGAGTTCACCTAGGGGAGTTGGAAAACCCTGATTCCAAACCAATGGTGTACATGGGCTCCATGATCCTGAGGGGACAAATGGTGTATGAACCAATCGTTGGTCACCAGCTACCATGAGACTGCATCTCCTTACGATGCTCCACTGCCTTATGGATCGGACCTCATTGTTAAAGGCTCCGAGGGGGCTCCCTAAGAAAACCACCTGCTTCGGTCTGGGCACCCGGGCAGTATCACAGCCCTCACACAAATCAAATGAGATTTGTGTGGCGCATATGTATTTGGTGCCTCCTTGTATGTTAAAATAAATAAAAAATCTCATCTTCACCATGATCAAAGATACTTTCCATATTTGGTTTGTTGGTATTTTAATTGAGTATCAATTTTGTTAATCTACTTTTCCAAGTCATTCGTTCATACTTGATAGTTATCTGTCAAGCCAAAATTCTTTGATAAATCTACGAAAAAGTTTGATTTTTGTTTAGCTGAAATTGTGAAATCTAATAGAAAATTGTGAAAAATCTATCAGTGCTAGAAGTGATTTGCCCAACTTTCAAAACGTATTGGGTTTGTGTTATAGTATTTAGTCTCGTTCATCTGTAGTACATGCTCCAAACTAAACAGGAAAACATTGCAAGATTCAATATGGATTTTTATCATTAGGAGGTACCAAGAGAATATATTTGCGTTTACTGGTTAATAGAATGAAATTAGCTTGTGATCGGTAATCTTAACCAGAGACATGATTCAGTTACTTATGGTAACTTGTCCACACTTTTATCAAATTTCCTAATACAATAATTGGCTAATCTAGTTCGCTTTGTACATTAATAATAATAATAATTAAATAATGATTAATAAATAATTCAATATAATATGATTATATTTTACTCGTTATGATATTACGAACGAGTGAACTGTTTTATACTTTACCATGACAATACTTACAGTTACCCGTTTGTTACTTTCCCAATAACTTTATTATATATAAATAATCCTGTGAATAAAGTATCCTTAGTTGTTTATCAGTGTTTCCTTTCAATAGTATTATAATTTTAACATCATATAGTCTTCATTCAACTATTAAGGAGAGTGTGAGTGTTAATAGTAATGTCACAAATATATTGATTTGATGAACCTCATGGGATTCTAGATTTCAACTCAACTCAAAGTATGTTACTGTCTTGAAACCGCTGGTCAGTATCGTATGACGAGTCATCAACCAGAATCCTGATTCTATGATTATCTATTTCGTATATACTATTTCCTTGACAACCTGTTGTCCCCAAATTGATCAATTGCACGCCCAACCAGTACTGATTGACCCTGAACTAACATCAACAAGCCGAGAATGGCCGTGAATAGGGGGACTGTAAGTTATCAGCTGGCAACAAATTAGGTATAAGGTGTTGTGCAAGATCATGGGTTGATTGACGTTAGACATGAACACCGTTGGATGTCGGTTCAGTGGTCTAGATATTAAGCGTTTGCGCACGACATCGAAGGTCATGTGTTTGATTCCCGCAAGTGATGCCGTGGATGCACATTAACCAGGTATCCTACAGTGAGACGGAACGGCCGTCTACTCCTTTCAAGCTTTTAGTGGTGGTCTAGCTAAGGTCAATTCGTGGTTTCAAAGAGATTAGAGACAGTAAATCGTACAACCACAGTTAATGGGTTAGCCAAAAGCTTACAATAAACAGAACATATATACATAGTAGTCTAGCAACTCAGTAATTATACGACGAAATTATGATCAGTAATAATTCGTAAAACCAGTCATAACTTCTACAATGTTTGTTATAACAGAGTGCGATAACGTTTTTCTATCTCTTCATGTTGGTATAATACCACTCTTCAAAATCTCATTTGCTTTATTTTAGATATAAAACGAACAGACTGATTTCATCAAGATGAATTCTTATCACCTTTTTCATGGGTTATTTGATGAATGTAACCTAGTTGACACTGTTGCATAGTTTATCCATGTTCTTTAAGTATATGACATCATAGTTTGTTCTCTAACCGATCATATTTCATCATGTTTTTGTCATCTTAATCTATTTTGATGTATCCGGTGCGAATGAGTCATGATAAGTTATTGAGCGCAGATAGAAATATTCATGTGTATTGTAAACTTTATTTCTGTAACCCTGTGTACTTGTCATAAAATACTTTGGAATACTACTGTCTTAATTTTGAAATCATTGCTGACAACAGATCTATGAAATGTTACTGTTCAATGATTCACGCTGTATTACTTTACAATTGCGAAAAATATCTAACATATAGGTCCTACAAGTATTTTATGATAAAGAATTTTAAACAGATTCATCCCTTATGATATTACCATTAAATAGTGTTAAGTCAATGAATAGGATTTTAATGTTTCTCATTCATTGAAGTGTTATGATCGCTATGCATCTCCATCCATTCAACAAACTATGGTTCGTTGGTCGCTGAAGGAGTATACATTAGAATAAAGCCGAAATTAATCATGGTACATTTTTGCACATTTTCTCTGAAGTCATTGTTTGCTTTTTGTGAGCTCTGTTGAAAAGTTCACAAGTCTGTTCAATTACCATTTCAAGAACTCAATAGAATTTCATATTTTTTTCGCTGGAATTAAATACCTGTTCTAGTTTAAAATATGATACACTTAATCGATACACATCCTTGTTTGTCTGCTTTATTAAATCATTATTAATCATTATGATGTTGAATAATTAAGTGTATAATTGTATGCTAACTGACTACACTAAGATTATTATTATTATTATTAAGTTTATTTACTCATATTTAGTGAATATGGGCTAATCCGTTGTGATGTTCATTGCATTTACAATGATATATATACTTTATGCCTTGTCAGATCGAATGAAGAGAAAACGGATAAAAACAGAGATAATGAAGAACAAAGAGAAAAAGGAAAAATACTCCCATTAGACAATGATGATGATAATGGTGCTGGACTTTCTTACAACTCAAAGTTACTAGACAAAGATGATGATTTAGCTGAAACTAGTCGGTGGGATACAGAACAACCATTATCAATCAATTCAAAGTTAACACCAATGTTCATTCCTAATTTCTTTCCTTCTACAACTCGTATAGAAGAATTATTTACCAGCAGAACAAACGATTGTCAAGAGGACAATAAATCAATGGATTCTAATACAAATTTAAGTATGAATAATAAAGTATGTTAAACTTATGATACAATAAAATTGTAATTGTTGATAATATTGATGTTTAGTTGTTGGAACAAGATGATTTAATTTTGAAGTTTTTTATTGTTGTTATGGATAACATCATCAGTTTCATACTTTTGGTAGACTTTTACAACAATGAAAATTTAGAAATTAAATCATCTAGTTTATGAAACTCATTGACATCAAAACTAATGCAACATATTCGATATTCAGTGTGTTGTATCAAGCACTGCGTTATTAGTATGATCTTTATTACAAGCAGTTATAAATAATAACAGACACTTCAAATGAGATTTTCGGTAAAATTTACACTCAAATATTTAGCACTCACCTACTAAATAAAGAGGAACATGATTTAAATCTGTTGAACCCAACACACTTATTGAATATTGAAGTCGTTCCAGCTAACCTCAATCTAAGTGCCTCGTACAAATATTTACACTATACTCCTTTACGCTCAGTGATAAAGATCAGTCAACGAGCAACGGTATTGATTATTGTGCATAATAATAGTTCGTTCATAACCTTATATCTCACTTGACAGATAAAAAGAGAATCCATAACAGATTGAGCATATTCAAATGTTAACTGGACGAACTATAAATAAGCATACGACAAATAGACAATTTAACAAAGAAGCTTTTTCAACGAAATCATTTACCTTAAGTTGTGTATTCGCATTTAGAAAAGTTTGATAAATAAATAGGTTAATAAAAAGATAGAAGAGATTTCATCACCAAGTAACCCGAGATTTCAAATATCGAGAATTGGGTAACAATCAGATGGTTAGAAAAGAATGGAGGGATGAACATAATATACGGGTCAGAATTATGAGAGATAATTGATAAACAACTATAAATATGAATAAGCAGAGATTAATGTTGGCTGGCAGTGAAATCCAGAACGCGCGTTTCGTCCTATTTGAAACTCTTTAGCTGGATGTACCTGCATACCATAGTTGGTTCACTCTGGGATTCGAACCCAGTGCTTGTGATCTAAGGCAATATCGAAGCAATCCACACAGGATGCACGTACGCCAATAAGAGACTGATCAATTACAATCCTGAACATCATTGGGAAGATTTAAACAACCAATGCAAAAATGAATTATAAATGTGACTGAATATATATCTTTAGTAAATGATTTCATCGAATAGAAAATTTCCTTTATTATTTTTACTCAATGATACAATGGGTTACTTTAATTAATTGGTATACGACATTCCGATTTATAATAATTATTCAATATTTTATAAATTTTGATCACATTTGTCAGTGAAAATCTGTAGTGTGTAATTTTCATTACTGTGACAAAACTTTACTTAATGATTTATAGATACGTTTTGTTTTAAAGCCAGTTTCCATTACGAACTGACATTGGTGGTAAACCAAAGATAATCCTACACAACCATATGGATCCTACATTTAAAACAACTTGGCAGTGTGTATCCATAAATTTTCAATACATAAAGGTTTCATATGTAATATTGGTTTATATTTTTATCTTTAGACGATTTGTGAAACTATACGATTTTAGTTTCAAGATAGAATTCTTGATATTGTCTAGTGGAAAAAGACAATCTGTGGAGTGTAAATCAATATACACAAGTCGAGATAATCCATGATTTTTAAAAAATTACCTGGTGTACCCATGGTTACTTTTCTAATATAATTTTTTTTTCCTTTTTCTCCTTATAGAATATAGATTCGTTAAGGAGTCGCTTGAATAATCGTTTATCAGAAGCTGTTCGTCACACAATAAATACATCAATGACAGATAACAACTCTCAAACAAACAATAGTACAAATTTAATCATAAATGATACATTATCCGCTTTAATTACAAATGGTTATAAGACAAGAAGTTTAAAGAAAGCAGAACGTGTTTTTAACATGACATTGAAGTGAAATTATTTTCACCAAATTTTTATTACAACATTATCTATTTAACTGGTGAAAACAAGTTTTTATTACCATTCCAAATAATTTCACCTAACAACTATTTTGTGACGTCTTTTTTTCCTTGTACATAAAAAAACATACATTACATCCCAGTGAATTTATGTTAAAATTATTCTTATCATTTTACTAATTTTCAGTTAATTAAGAGAGAACGATGTGAAGCTAAGTAATGCACTTTAATTGCTCAGTTTTCTACATATATTTTCTTCTAGAATGATATCATCCACGCTTAACCTCTTGGACTAACTAGCTATTATCAGTATGCGGGTTGTGGAGATTGTTAAGTTTTTGGTTGAAATCATGAATCAATTGATGTTAGACCACCGTTGGAAACCTGGAAGCACTGGACGGCCGTTTCGTCCTAGTATGGGACTCCTCAGCAGTGCGCATCCACGATCCCGCACCCCGCGGGATTCGAACCCAGGACCTACTGGCTTCGCACCTGAGCACTTAACCATGCCGGCTCAGTGGTCTAATGGTTTAGTGCTCAGGCGCGAAGCCAGTAGGTCCTGAGTTCGAATCCGCGGGGTGCGGGATCGTGGATGCGCACTGCCGAGGAGTCCCATACTAGGACGAAACGGCCGTCCAGTGCTTCCAGGTTTCCAACGGTGGTCTAACATCAATTGATTCATGATTTTAACTAGCTATTATTTAACCTACCATGGCATCTCGCTAATACTGATGTGGTATGATGAATTGAACCGTTGCACATGTGCCAAGTTATATTCCGATTGATTGAAAAATAATAGAAAGTAAACATTGTTGAAAGGAACCATAGAAAACCAGAAAAGTGATGAACAAATAGATGTAGAATATTATCCGAAAGGGGGTTTTGTGGAGATCGTAGTAATTTAATAGTTGGATTCATGAGTCGATTAAAGAAACGGCCGTCCAGGTTTTCCATGGTGATCTAGCTTAAATCGACTCATGAATCCAACTACTAAGATCTAGAATACAGTATATTTGTACCACTGACTTATTGAAGCTACTTTCTAGATTGTTTATTCGATTCGTACTATTTTTATTCAGAAATTGAATTGAATAGCCTACATTCTCTTCAAAGTGATTCAGACAAAAAATATGCAGAATATAATTACATTTTGGACTTCCGTATAAATTTTACGGTGTACTACGCGACATACTTATGGGAATAACAAACGCGTCTTCTGTAACTGCTGTATAATATATATATATATATCACAACTTCCTAAAGGTTAAAGTAATTTACACAGTCACTACACTCGATATTTTCACAGTACTTATTGGCGAACACTAGTCTGATAAAATAATCTTACGTTTCAAAAGGGCGTAATTCACACAACGCATTCTTAAATTTCCAATTGCTTCAGGATACATTGCATGTAGTCAGTGTCTTCACTTGGTATGGTTGTCCCATAAGTCTGTTGGGGGACTTCAGGCATAATATCAGTACAGTAGCTAACCGACTAGCTTCCCGAACGAGAATGGTGAGGATGGATAACTTTCGCGTGGGTACAGAAATTGAACGTGCTTTATAAGAATGTATGAAAGGCTTAGGTTAATGCACAGTTAACGTTATATCTAAATAGATGTGAAACTGGATTGTAGCTATGAACAAGTAGACTGTCTCGAATAGTTTTCACTAACCTCTCTTTTTTCAGTGAATAAGCACCGAACCATTGTATTTTAGAAGCCAGCCTCCTTTCATAAGCACATACAATAACCTTTTATTATGTGTTTTTCTACTCACAACTACTCGCAGTTGTTGTATAGACTCTTCATCAATTCATATTTAGATGTCTTCGATTCTCATACTGGGTGGACTTGAATATATGTTACTATATATGCTAATAATAATTTTTACCGGAAACAAGCTACTCTTTCCGGTCGATAAGCAAAACTACAGACCAAACTGTAAAGTGCTTGTATTTTCTTTAGTTAGCATCACACTTTGACCTATAACATAAGAATATAGGTAACAAGTATTACTTCAACGATATATATATATTACCCTAGCCTAAAAACTAGACCGACTTTCTTGAATATTAAAGGATGGATAAATAAAAAAGTATTGAAATCCAACTGAGTTTATTTGCTAAGATGAAAACAGAACATTATTATTTTTCATTTTAACGAAAAGGAATTTTTTTTACATATACACGTGTGCAAACAAATTAGTTCTTAGTAACTTCTACCGAACAATGTATAAGAAACTGCTTTACGAGAACAATGTTGGCGATTGAAACATGGTGTATCAGGAACGGGACTACCACAAACCAATGTTGGATTGAAATCACAAGCGAACGGGATGCATAAACTTTTTGCGCCCATAGCTGGTGCGCCAGGTTCAACAATGACATTTCTATTAGGAAAATCAGAATAAAATATACTTTAGACATTTAATAAGTAGTTTTCTATAAAATGAAAATATGCATTATAAAGAATAGTAATTTTATTGAGGAAATGTAATGGGACAAAAATATACTGCTTTTCAATAAGTTATACGTAAAATTCCAATTCATAGTCTCCACTTTCAAGCAATGATGGTAAAAGTTTGACAAAGAAGTGTACGAACAATTTGAAAAGCATATTAACATCCCTTTAAAAAATGTGTAATTTTCCAATAAAAAACTTAACGCAGCTAGCCGATAGAGGAAATTAAATAAACTGACAGATTCTTACATTTCACTTAGTGAAGTTTGAAAAACTTTTAGACGGACCTAGAATATATGGTGAAGTTAATTCACTAATTAGACATAAGTAACATTTGAAGAAAATCGGAAGAATTGAACAAATGACTAATTTTGAAAAGTGAACTATTCAATGACGACTCAGTGATATCATGATTAAGCATCAACCAAGATATCTGAAGGTCATGTCCTGGGTTTGATCCCTGATAGAGTCGTGGGTGTATTACTACTAGTGAGGAGTCTAGTTCTCGAACGAAACAGCAGTCTAGGGTTTCCTGGTTTTTATGGTTGTCTAACTACGGTCAATCCATAATGTAAACTATAAATAAAAATTATATTCTTTGATCAAAAACATACATAAGCTGGTTGTACATTCACTTGCCAATTAATCATCGATCAAACTGATTCACATAGGGCTAATAGATTATCGGAAAAGTATGTAACATGAAAAAGTGATATGTATCCCTGAAAAATCAACCAACTATGTTCGTGTATAACACACAGCACATGTAGTTACCATCTGACACAAAAGTGCAGTAAGAAATTTATTATATACGTCGTAGAAAAAATTGAGGGTATTAGATTATTTAATGTATAATGAAAACGTATATACACGCTTTGCAAATAAAAACATCACAACTGTTTATTTGGCTACAAAAATTTTTAAAACATTACACAATTAAGTTAAAGTAGAAACTAATATACCTGGCTGATTCATGTTTAATCACCTCTTCACAATCTCTATCACAGCAAAATGGAGCTAAAGCAAGCGACTTTTGATCCAAAGCTGTACATAATTCATTCATATTATTCACAGGCATAACATGACTAGCTAATGATTTTGTCGCTTTGTTAAACATTGCACTATGAATATCATCAAGGATACGAGGAAGTTCATTAATAAGGGAACCCATTGGTACATTTACCTATCATATACAAAATCGGTATAGAAAATACAAAAAGAATAGTGTATTCAATTAATGGAAGTGTAAAATCGATATCTTTGACAGTAATTATAACTTGTGCCTTTTTGTACAGTCGGCTTCAAACAAAACATTCTTTAGAGTAAGGGAACAGTGATATCATGTAGACGCTCAAATCAAAGTAAAATTAAATTTAAACATGCAGATAACTGGTGAACAGTTAAATTACTAAGCTACTATTTTATTTACTCGTGTCGATGGTAGATCTCCTATGAGCTAAGGTGAATTCACCTACTTCTTCATAGAAGAGATTAATAAGTGTGTTAAGAATTTTGAGTGAAGTATCTAATGAACAAGATATGACTTATGAAGCTTTAACCGTTTACTTGACCGACGTGGAAAGACTAATTAATGACAAGCTTTTAGTGCCGATTCACGACGACCAAAAGCAACTCGGAAAGTTAACGCCCAATAATTTACTATTGTTGAGGAAACCTAATAAATTTACGCGAAAGTTATCCTCATCAATGGCGACAAGCGCAGTTGTTACTGATTACATTTGGCGTTAGTGGATCAGAGTATTTGTTACCCTTATAAACACGAACAGAGTGGACACAAAAAGTACGAGATTTACAAACGGGCAATTCAGTCTTGGTTATAGTAGATACTTGCCCACGTAATAACTGGCTTAAAGAAGTTGTAGTAAGTGCTGGACAGAGAGAGATAGTCTTGATAGGCAAGTAGACATTAGAACATCGGGAGGGTTAATCACTAGAGACATAAGTAACATCTATTTATTAGAAGGGGTAGACAAATGAGCAGCAGAACGTAGGAAGACTTCCCAGAGTGATTGTGGTAAAAGTTGTAACATAGTCGGCTTTGGATATCGTTACGCTGGATACTTAATTAGTGAGAGCAAGAAGAGAAGAGATATGGTGTCGTTTGTAGGGGGGTAAGTATTGTTCAGTTAATAGTAGAATCATTCCTGAGATAAATTGTTATTTCTGAGCCTCGGTTTCACGCGCGTCTTAATCACGTAATTAGACGCTTTGATAGAATCAGTGGTACCATAGCTCTGAAAAAAATCGGTGTGATTTTATTGGCTTTACCAACCGATAGAAGAGCAAAACAACTCAAAATACTTATGTAGAGCTAACAAACGACAAGTTCTCATAATACTATTGGCACTAAGTTATTTCTAACCATAGATACCTTCAAATCCTCTGTTACGACCGACGGTGAGCAGAGTCCGCTCTCCCGCTGGAAATGCTCTAATATGGCCACCTGCTTATAGACACTGCCAGAGAAGTCCCACTGACTCTCTTCTCGGAGAAGTGTTGGCTATGAAAGTGGGAGAAGGAAAATAAAACTTTCGGAACTTAAACCTAATTGGTTGATACGTATGCTCCATTTGGATGAAAACCTTGATTTTAAATCAATAATGCTCATAGTCTACAGGATCCTGATGGAACGAGTGGAGTATGAACTTATTTAGATTACAGACTACATGAGACTAAACCTCCTGACGTCACTCCACTGTCTTGTGCGTTAGACTTTTAGGTAAAAGGTCGGAGAAATAGCCTTCTAAGGAAAATACCTGTTTTAGTTGGGTGCCCATGCAGTATCTCAGTTCACACAATTACGACACTTATTTCTGCAGTATAAACCAATTTTAGAGCCAAGTTGTACAAGTACTTGTATTAAGTCAAATAAACTATTTCAGCTGTGCATAATTGAATATATAAACCATAAAAAACAAACCTGTAAAGAAACTTACTCTTTCACCATTATGTCGAAGGACTAAACAAACTTTTTTATCAGCGACTTCTTGTGGACCAATTTCTAAGCGAATAGGAACTCCTTTTAATTCCCAGTGATTAAATTTCCATCCAGGTGATACATTATCACGATCATCACAGTATACACGAAATTGTTTAGACTTATTTAGTAATTCGAATATAGAATGAGCAGCGGACAAGAGAGTTTCTCTCTCCTGCACAGTTGTCTTTGCAGTAATGCCACAGGGAACAATAACAATCTATGACAATTTTTTTTAAAAACAGAATAATTTGTAAACATATGATAATTTATAAGCGTTTAAATCGTTCAGTTTTTTTATATTCTTAACCCAGTTTGGTAGCTAACAATGATATAAGCATCATAACCAATTAACAAGTTAACGACTATCTAAGATCAGTAGCTCAGTGTATAACGCAGTGGGGTTTGAAATAAAAGAGACTGAATTTAAGTCTTCGTCTGAATATCAGCAGTGGAAGGTATGCATAACTAGCAGATGAATTTTAAATATGACGAGAAGAATGTTCTGGATTCACTGCTAGTTATAATCGATCTATTTTACAATTCGTAAACACTTCAAAAATCATAAAGTCGAAGTACAGGTTATTACGTCGTTTAGAAAAAACCTAGATTAATAAAAAAAATTAATGTGCAAAACATCCACCAAATACTGTATTGATCGAAATCTATAGTACTAAAATAATAAAATCTATTTAATGTCATATCTATTTGACTCATTGGGATTAAGAACAAAAATAAGTTGAACACACAAGACAAGTGCCGGAGCGATTGTTTAGAAGCATAATAAACACTTGTGTTTATATATAAAGGTTACTTAATAAACCTCTGGCCCGTTCCAGAAAGGTTTACCAACGCTGAAGGAGTGGAAAGAAATCAATCATCATGTGTGGATCTAAGCCATTAAGAATCTATCCTCCTAACACAACCACCTAACTAGATATACTTTCAAAACACATATGTACATAAATTTAAATTGCATCAACGATGATGTCTAATTGAAAATTAAGATGTTTTTCATATTACGCCATCAGTTTAAAGTACAATATGATTAAAACCAAATGGTTTGTTTAAATTATTTACTAAACAACTTGTTTGCACGAATATTAAAGGTGTTGTCTAAAAATAAGTCACGAATGAATATGTATACACTTTAATACAAAAACTACTATATCAATATAACTTTTACATACAATCTTAATAAATTACCTGATATGGTGCGACCCTCGGTGGTAATACAAGACCTTTGTCATCACTGTGTACCATAATTAAAACACCTAGTGTACGAGTGGTAAGACCCCAAGAATTCTGATAGACGTAGGCAGGTTTACCAGTCACTGGATGATCGTATGTCACATCAAACATACGACTAAAGTTCTGACCTAAATGATGTGATGTAGCACCTTGAATTGCACGTCCATTTCCAGCAATATAAATTTCCACAGTTGTTGTATAGTCTGCACCGGCGAATTTTTCACGTTCAGTTTTACGCCCTATTAGATAAATAAATGTACAGAAAAACCAATAATCTGTGCAAAAACAAAAGAACTGATTTTTTAAGCCTAATATGGCAAGTAGTATCAAAAATTTCATAATCCTTTAGAAGGACAGCCCTCGAATACCTTGGTATGGCTGAGGGTGGGGAGAGTTAGCTCTTTTCTCTCGAAATACTCTCACATGGCCACGCGTTTACAACCACTGCCACGGAAATCCTACTCAATACATTCTCGAGGCATCACTGTTGTTTACGAAATTGAGAGGACGAAAACAGAATGTTCAGTGCTTCAACCGAGCTGTTGGATATGGAGGATCCACCTAGGGGAGTTGGAAAACCCTGGTTCCAAACCAATGGTGCACATGGGCTCCATGATCCTGAAGGAACAAATGGTGTATGAACCAGTTGTTGGTCACTGGTTACCATGGGACTGCATTTCCTGACGTTGCCCCACTGCTTTTTGGATCAGACCTCAATGTCAAAGGTTCAGGGAGTGGCTCCCTAAGAAAACCACATTCTTCGGTTTGGGCGCCTGAGCATTATTCCAGCCTTCACATGAATCAAATGACTAAGTGTAGCGCATATATATTTGTTACCTTCTTGTACCAATTCTTATGTATTTAAATAACTAAAAGACAGATTAATACAAATTCATCGGAAACAATATAACACATAAGTTATATAACATGATCAGACAATTATTAGACAACCTTTCAACTAACACTAAGAAGAATACTAACGACAAAAATGCATGAAAAAAAGAGATATTGACATGAAGTCTTCTACTATCTTCAGAAATATCTTTTCAAAAACTATCACAAATTAGAATGCATAAATATATATCAAGTGAAATCAGATGCTGAAAAGGTAACTGTAATATACTATGAATGTGCATTACCGATGAAGTATTAAGACGGGAAGAAAAACTTAGTTGAAAGCTTTTAAAGCTTACGTTACAAAAGAAGTAAACAATCAATATCTTTAAAGAATCTAAAAATATTTATCATTAAACACGGAACATCCTTAACAGGTAGATAAACAGATGGAACGTGAAACTTGGTGCAAAAAAGCTATTCTTCCAATTTGTCATATTACAAAGGGGTATATATCACAGTGCGGAAATCAACATAGAAAATATGAAAGTAATCGTGATAGTATTAAGCAAAGATAGAAACAATCGATACGAATGATAGAAGAGAGTCAATCGGGGTTAACAACAGATGAATATATACATAACAGGAAAGTTGGGAATGAATATATCCACAATATTTTTATCAACTAGTTTCTGGCTAGTATTCTTGCTGTCTGACGAACAACAACCAAGATGCCTAGCTACGTAAATCTCTCAGAACAGAGCAGTCAGTAACCAACTTATAGGATTAATGTCATGTAGTCAAAATTTAACATTTCCCTGTAGACGGAAGGCTGGGAATATTCAGCAAATTCACCAAGTTGTCATCCAATTATAATAAACCAACACAATATACTTACGAATCTTTTTACTGAAAAAGGATCATTACTATTATTGCTATTATTATTACCTTTGACCACAGGAACTGCAAGTAAATATTCGTAAACTTCAGCATATAGATCCAATATTACACGAACCTCTGCTTCTGCATCGGCTTTTTCTGCAAAAGCGGTATGTCCTTCTTGCCAAAGGAATTCACGTGTACTAAGTAAGATGGACATGAAAATTGTTGACGAATGAAAATTTGGAATAACAAAAATTACTCAGAATAATCATAAATATATATTAGTTAGTGGAATAGTTTGTAGCATTATTTTTAAGGAATAAGAACTAGCTACTGAACAAGTCTCTTTTTAAATTAGTACAAACACAACTTGCAACCTAATGGTTGGAAATTAAAGCCTTTAACCAGTGGTCTACTGCTCCACTTAAAATACTAAAACCAAGATTTGCCGGTGTTTCACAATGGTGATCCAAAGAGAACAACTGCTTATGGGTGTATTGGAATTAGTAATCAAAATAATGAAAATCTTTTGCTTTGAAAAACATAGTCTTACAGTTTCTAGAAAGGAGTGGTTGTGATTTTCAGTTTAAAACTTCGTTGATTATTAATCTGAGAGAACAATCACTACACACAAGCTCTGTTTGGAACACCAGCAGGATAAATATTGTGGTTGATGTAATACAGTGGTTTATGGTTCAAAACACTCAACTTTCAATTACTTGACTGTAGGTTTGTACCCTGCTTCACTTACCTACTCCGATATAGACAGCCGATTGGTATGAATAACCCTCATGCAAAGACAAGGTAAGACTGGAAAACAATTATGCAAACGTCTATTTGGTTACTGAGTTACATCTAATTACGTTGTCCAATTTAAGCGACCGTCAGGCAAGTATGAGAATAATTACACCAATACGTATGGTTAATTTCCATTAATATACTACAGAGTTATCTACAAACATCCAATAATTCATGATGCTGCATAAATAGTAAAACGGTCAATAAATTTACCGTAGAAAAGGTTGTGGATGTTTAAATTCCCACCGGACAACATTACTCCACTGATTTATACGAAGTGGTAAATCTCGATGAGATTGGATCCATTTAGCAAATATTGGATACATAATTGTTTCACTGGTTGGTCGAATAGCGATTGGTTCTGTTAGATCTGTATCACCTGATTTTGTCACCCAAGCCACCTGTTTTTAAGAAGCAAACAAAATTAGTTTGTGAATGAAAAGCTCAAAACTATTGGGTTGCTCTTTTTAAAGCATACTACTGAATTAAAAATAGTTATGAGGTGTGATTAACGTATCGAACAAAACAGCAAATTTATTTATTCTGAATTAATTGTGATTCGAAGGTATGTTATTATAAACCCAAGCAAAATGTACGATGTAAGCCAAATAAGTAAGATTAATGTAATACAGTAACACATTCGCTAAGCTGCATACTACATTTTTTTATGTCACAAAAAATGATCCTGATGATCGAACGAATCAAGTAATCCCCAAATATTGATTACATGTTTAAGTCAACAGCTTTATAGAGTCAACACACTTGTAAAATTCGGGATTATAGTGTTAAAACCAATACATAATTTCCTAAACAACAAGGTTAAATTGCAAATTCATCCACAGAATTTGATCAGTACTAAATCACTATAAAAATCTCAATCCCACAGGAAGTCAGTCGTTACCCAAATAGCCCAACGGCAACGTTCGACTGTTTTTACTGGGTGATACAGGTTAAAATCTGAAGGAAAGCATCAGTTCTCTCAAGATTATACATAATACTTCCTAACGAGTACTAACCAGAATGAAACCTAGCTCAGAAGGTTCCTTCTACAACCGTCACTTAATGTTAAGACTATAAGGTCAGACTGAAGAAATAATTTGTACTCACTTCAGGCGCGAAATCAGTCACATGGTTCTTTTCACGTTCCAACGCTGATTTAGAGACAAACATTGGGAAATAAGCATTTTCTATACCCATCACTTTGAGTTTTTCGTCCATAAAACGTTGAATAGACTGCCACATATGATAAGCCCATGGACGGAGAATATAACATCCACTGATATCATAATAGTCTAATAATTCGGATTTTATAATCAGTTCGGAGTACCAATCAGAGAAATCAGTTTCCTTTGATGCTTCGATAGCTAACCTATTTTAATAAATGAATTTGGAACTAACCTCCCTTACAGTGAAATACAAAAATCTATTGAAAGCATATAATTTGAAGAGGCAAAAAAATAACTGAATCAAATTTGTGTGACAATATCGCTTTATTAATTAGTAAGTTGAGTCTTTCCAAAGAAAAAACGACTTCGTCAATGTCAGTGAGTCACAAACAAGCAATAGATAAGTGAGGATGTAGTTGAATATGTGCAAAAAGATAGATGCTTCCCATTTGCCTACACATCATGGACGGGTATTTTCTTCTTGAACATCCAGGAACAACAACTGAATTTCTTTCGGTAATCCTGTTTGATATAAGAGCGTGATCGCAGAGCCCAATGGGCAACAGCTTAAGCCCTATCTCACACGACCAAAATGTAAGTTATTTACTTTGGTACGATGGCCGAAAACCAGTGGATCAATGGGGCCATGCAGTATTTCTAGTCTCTACCTTCACTAACATCTGCTTATGATAGGTTGGTAATGCTGGAGATACTGGTTATTAGATCAAGGACACCTTATTGGGGTTACATTTCAACACAGTCAGGAGTAGAACGTCATCATCGGACTTTGAATTTGCCCCCATCGTCTTGTCATATTTTATTTGACCTATCTAAAATGGTAGAACCTCAATGATCGAATTCTCCAGACTAGATAACTCGAATGGTTTATCACGATTAGTACACCCGAACATTACAAGACAACAGCCATAGTTAAGCAGGCGAGTTATGCAAATGTTGTTTGGGCTAAAAAAAAATGAGAAACCTTGAGTTTTGTATAATACCAGATTCCTAAATGATAATGTTCTATAATAAGACAACTATCCTTTAAAGTTGAATCGGTATTTTTTATTAATTAAAGCACTTTGTATTGGCAACTCTTAAAATCAAGGTGAAAATAATATTCATAAAGCTTCTTTACTGAGATGAGTAATATTACTCCATCATGTGGAACTACATACTAAATACTTCAACAACCCTACTTTGATTTTGTCTCATTTTTAATTCGTAGTTGTATTATATTTTCTCTTCTCTCATTAAGCAACATTTTATGTACTACATTTAAAACAATATCTCATTTTGGATGGTTTGTTTACTTTTGAAGTGTAGCACCAAATAATCTTTGTTAGTCGCCGATATTATTGGTCGATATAACTGCGTGTTATTTTCTGGTTTACGGTTTACTGTTGTACCGTAATATTATCTTGACACGGTGACAGTAACGATTATATTGTTAAATACAATCGAGAACTTAAATCAACTCATTTTATTGAGTATTAAATACAACAGTATAAATACAATGCTGTACTAATCATTTGATGTCTAAATGAAGGTTATGGGCTTCCAAAACCAGGATATTTAAGAACATATATGTTAATGGCATTGGGTGAAACACACGAATTTCGTTTACCAGGATGCATTTCCAAACCGTATTCCCCTTTTCTATGGGCTTGGACAATCGGGTAATAATACCACAATCTTCACATAAAACATGCAGCGAAAAACTGATTACATTAACTAATCAGTATGCGGTTTTTGAACATTGTTGATTATACAACAGCCGAAGCACTAAAGTTAGACACAGAAGTAACGGCAAAGATGCTTCACGTCCAATTCAGGAAGGTTTAGGGGAATAAATACCTCATCAAAATGCCAAATAAAGATCTCAGCAAGTTTGAGAACTACATAGGCCTCATACTACTATCGGTACCAGAAGACGTTTTCAATAGTGTTGTTAAACCGAATGGAAGATTCGGTAGATGCCCAACTTCGAAACCAATAGGCTGGATTCCTTAAGGACCAGTCGTGCACAGGCCAAATCGGGACACCACGTATCATTGTTGAGCAATCAATTGAATGGAATTCGTCACTATACATCAACTTCATCGACCATTAGAAAGTAATTGACAGTGTGGATAGGAGAACATTATAGAAACTTCTTCGACACTATAGTGTACCTGAGAAGAACGTCAACATCATACGGAATTCGGACGACGGACTACACTGAGAAGTCATGCATGGAGGACAGGTGACAGATGCATTCCAGGTAAAGACCGATGTCAAGCAAGGCTGCTTAATCTCTCCCTTTATCTTTCTTCTGGTAGTTGACTGGATTATGAAGACCTCCACATCTCAGAGGAGGCATGGAATCCAATGAACAGTTTGGATGCAGCTGGATGATTTGGACTTCGCAATTATATCCCATAAAATGCAACGAATGCAGACCACAACCAATGTAGCAGCAACCTCTTAAGCAGTAGACCTCAACACTCACAAAGGGAAAAGAGAGGTCCTGAAATGAAACAGACAGAGCACCAACCAAATCATACTTGATCGAGGAACTCTAGAAGATGTGGGAAGCTTTAAGCGCCTGGGCAGTATACAACTGAAGAACATAGAAAACTCAAAACAACTATCAGCCAACATCAAAATCAGAATTATCAATACGAACGTCAAGACAACTCTATTGTATTGAGTTAAAACTTAAGAACTAGTAAAACCCTCATCAAAAAGGTACAGGTATTTATAAACAGTTGTCTACGCAACATAGTCCAGATCCATTGATCAGACATCATCAGCAACAACCTACTATGACAGGGAACAAACCAATTTCCAGCTGAAGGGGGAATTAGGAAAAAACGCTGAGAGTGGATAGGACACAAATAGTGGAAATTACAAAACTGCATCACAAAGCAAGCTGTAACCTGGAATCCTGAAGGCAAAAGGAGAAAAGGCAGACCAAAGAATACATTTCTCAGGGAATTTGAGTTAGACATAGAAAGGATAAATAGCATTTGAGAACAACTGGAACGAAGAGCTTAGAACAGAGTTGGTTGGAGAATCCTGGTTGGTGGCCTATGATCCACGAGGGGAACAGGTATAAGTGAACACGTAAGTAATGTTACAATCATCAATGGTAATAAGGCTTATTATATTGTTTAAGTTTGATTAATTTAGTTTTAATTGCTAACAGGTTATCACAAAATTCAATGCTTATCAGTAATAATTACAAAAATAATAATTCCCTTCAGCGATATTACAATAAATCTGGAAAAAAAACTTACTTAGATTGTTTTTTAGTTCCAGACTTTTTCAATAATGGCTTTTCTTCTTTTTCATTTTTGACGACTACTTTTGAAGATGCTGGTATCGATTGTTCACACTTTATTGAATCAACGTGATTGGATCGTTCATAGATTAATTTATCACAAGTTTGTTTACTGATTGTCTCATGACTAATTACTGTCGTTCTTAGTTCATTTTCTGATGTTTTTTGTTGTTTAGCTTTTAATTTACCCTCTTTCCTTGCTTCTTTCTTTTCTTCTTTTCGACGTTGTTGTTCAGCTGCTTTAGCTGCTTCTTCGGTGTCAGATTTTCAATTTTAACAGTCTTTTAAAGAAAATAGTGATATTTAAAATAAATTGAAAAAATGAAAAAAGGAATGTATTGTTATGACTTATGGCTCTGTCTTATATCACGTGAAAAGACCACCAATCACAATATTGACTTCTATGACCTTGTCGCTGAGTTAATTAATGACACCTCAGCCAGCACTAGTAGCCCTGAGTCAACTTTAAATTCTTATTGGTCCTCCATACAATAGCTTTTTCTCTTGTCTTCTCCCTTGAATCAAGAACAGAATAATCAACCTCCACTATATGAATATTACAATTCAAACATACTTAGCTTATATACAAGCAGACTAGACCGTATCACATCATCAAGTAAAAATAACAATTATGCGTGACCAAGTCAAAAATGGCTATGAGTAAGAGAGACTGTAAATACGAGATTAGGAATCAATTAAAAATAGTTAATCGTATAATGGCAGTTAATAGGTCAGACGAAGATCTATCTACTAATCAATCATAGTTCAGGTAATTTAGGATGTTTACTGAAGGTGATCAATTATGTGTACAGTTAAGTGATTCCTTGTTATATTGTGAGAGCTTAGTAGGAAAATCTCTAGGTGTTATTGTAGTGGTGTTTCACGGTAATAGATATCTGACATAATGAGTGTGATAAGAAATATTAATTACCCTGACAGAAAAAACAACTCACTTTATTGGTTTTGACAGATCCTGACTTTGATGACTCAACTTTAGAGTTAATAACAGTAGTATCGTCCTTAGATGAACCATCCGGAATGTTAATTAAAACACAAGGCGATTCGTGGCCAGTAGCTAAGCTATGAATTTAAAGAATGTTTTTCGTAAAACAACTAACGTTCGTTGTATTTATTAAAAGTTAAATCAACTACGCGAATATAGTTAAACTGATAGAATAACTCAAAAGATGTAAACGTAACTTTAACTACACTATTCTATAAACAAAAGTTATATTTTGCTTTAAATACTCTAATATGGGAATATGTTTCTATCAAACAAGTGTGAGATGCTTCAATTTTAAAGTAGGATATATTTATTCGAACCATTTATTAGGTATAGATTATTGTACTTCGTTGTGCACTACACTCTAAGTTTGAAGACCAATGTAGCTGCCCGGTTGTTCAAAATAAAGATGGGATAGGATTCAAACCCGCAGTTTAGCGGCTAAAAGTCGAACGCCTGAACGACGGAACCAACTCTACAATCTCGAGTAACGCGCGTAAAAATATATACAAACTGAGAAATATTTTACAATGGAGTACATATACGCAAATTTTAATTTACTTATTGAAATCAAAAATTTCCCAAGTGTAAATTTGTTTCACAAGTTGAAATCATGAGTCAGTTGAAGCTAGACCACCATGGAAAACCTGGAGGCACTGGACGGCCGTTTCGTCCTGGTATGGGACTCCTCAGCAGTGCGCATCCACGACCCCGCACCTCGCGGGATTCGAACCAAGGACCTACTGGTTTCGCGCGCGAGCACTTAACCATTAGACCACTGAGCCGGCATCCAACGGTGTTAATGTCTAACTTCAACCAATCCACGAAGGAGTCCCATACCAGGACGAAACGGCCGTCCAGTGTTTCCAGGTTTTCCATGGTGGTCTAGCTTCAATTGACTCATGATTTCAACTTGTGAACTTTCTAAAAAATCTCCACAAAACCCATTCTGATAATAAATTTATTTATTCAGCTGTGAGTCACACATTTAGTATAATGGAAGGACGATGTTAAACCCCACCTATAGAAACCTACGTAAGTGAATTCCGATGTGAACCTGCAACGTACTAATTTTAAAAAATAATGGATCAACGAATTTTACATTTCTTTATTTATTTGAACACAAATATGGGTACAAAGGGGCTACTAATACATATACACCACACAAGTCATCTGGTTTTTGTGTGGGCTGTGATACTGCCCGGGTGTCCAGATCGAAGCAGGTGGTTTTCTTAGGGGCCACACCCCGAGCCTTCGACCTAAAAGTCTGATCCACAAAGCAGTGGGGCAACGTCAGGAAATGCAGTCCCATGGTAACCAGTGACCAACAACTGGTTCATACACCATTTGTTCCTTCAGGATCATGGAGCCCATGTGCACCATTGGTTTGGAATCAGGGTTTTCCAACTCCCCTAGGTGGATCCTCCATATCCAACAGCTCGGTTGAAGCACTGAACATTCTGTTTTCGTCCTCTCAATTTCGTAAACAACAGTGATGCCTCGAGAATGTATTGAGTAGGATTTCCGTGGCAGTGGTTGTAAACGCGTGGCCATGTGAGAGTATTTCGAGAGAAAAGAGCTGACTCTTCCCACCCTCGGCTGTACCAGGACATTTGCGGGCGCTTAACAACACTTATTATTTCTTACAATCTAGTCAGTCTTTTATCTACGTAAAATCACCTTCCACACTCGTTCCACTATAGCTTTGCATATATATCAATATAGTGAGGAATATTTATTGGAAAAACTCGTCTAGCACCAAAATTTTATGTGGCTTATCGCTTTTCAACAGCTTGTTACGCTTCTTTACAAATAATTAAAAACTTTTTTAAAAAAGGAAAGAATTAGCAAAATTAATGAAATGAGTTACCAAGCTGATTCATATGGTGCATCGCAAATGTAGAAACCACGACGTTGAATCTGTATGATGTCACCTTTTTTAACATGACACAAGTCAGGATCACCAAGTAAGCATTGTTCTTTCTAAACGAAAAAGCAAATCAATATAATTTCAGTGGACACGGAACATTCCAAAAAAATGATGTGTATGTCTATGAAAAGTGAATGGATTTGCACTGTTTTTAAAATCTAAACAAGTAAAATATTATATTTTCCTAAAAATGTTGTGATATAGGGTTTCTCCTTCGTTCAGTGACAAGCATATATAAACAACAGGTCTTTAACTATTCACTAACTGATTGCGCATATTTTTTTACAAAAGAATTCAGAATATTGCGTTTGTTTCGAATCGCCTACGCCTTTCTTTCAAATTCTAAACGACACTTATTCCGTAGAATCAACATGGTCAGTATTTTGAATAATTTCACATCGATTCAATAAGGTAGTTTTCAGTTATGAATGATAAAAGTATATTTACAGAAATACGAAGTGTTTTGTAAGTATATCACTGTACTACATTAAAAATCTAAACCCAAATAATAACTACAGAAATGATCGAGAGAAAAGTAACATTAAAGCCACAAGTAAATGATTTCTTCACCTTCTACAACTCTCAAATCTACCCGTGATTTAGCTAACCTGATATGGTGAACCAGGCAATGGCTTGGCAATTATTATTCTTATTATCCTTCATCATCGACTAACTTACCTCACTTATTGGGAACATCGTGAGAGGTGAGTAATAATAACATCGCAGTAACGCTGTATAAATATATGTGGAACGTATTTAGATTATGATGAGCAAGATGCTCGCAAATGTCCTGGTACAGCCGAGGGTGGGAAGAGTCAGCTCTTTTCTCTCGAAATACTCTCACATGGCCACGCGTTTACAACCACTGCCACGGAAATCCTACTCAATACATTCTCGAGGCATCACTGTTGTTTACGAAATTGAGAGGACGAAAACAGAATGTCAGTGCTTCAACCGAGCTGTTGGATATGGAGGATCCACCTAGGGGAGTTGGAAAACCCTGATTCCAAACCAATGGTGCACATGGGCTCCATGATCCTGAAGGAACAAATGGTGTATGAACCAGTTGTTGGTCACTGGTTACCATGGGACTGCATTTCCTGACGTTGCCCCACTGCTTTGTGGATCAGACTTTTAGGTCGAAGGCTCGGGGTGTGGCCCCTAAGAAAACCACCTGCTTCGATCTGGACACCCGGGCAGTATCACAGCCCACACAAAAATCAGATGACTTGTGTGGTGTATATGTATTAGTAGCCCCTTTGTACCAATATTTGTGTTCAAATAAATAAAGAAATACCAAATTAGTAGATAAAAGACAAGGGTTGTAACCAAACAGGAACCAGCTGTACAAACGATAGTTTAATGCGGTTGAAATAACAAAGAATATTTTTTTAAAGAAGTTACTTACTTTTGAATATTTATTAACATATAATTTGAAGTCATCATCTTTGCTCAAAATTGCTTTATTTAAAAGATTATCATATGTTAGACAACTGACTGGAATAATGGAAGGTGAGAATCTTTAGGATCTGTTAGCCAAGTGATTTTGAGTGTTTTCTTGTAATCCTTTTAAATAGAACACAAATAACAAACATATTAATGTGAAAAGCAGGAAAGATACATACATGCAATGTAGTATGTATGTGTGAATGCTTTATTGATGGTAGAGGATGAGCATAATCAACCCTACACTTCTGGATGTGTTCAAATAAATGACTTTACTCAATCTTAAAAAGTTAAAAGCGAATGTCTATATACTTGAGTAATTTTCTTGTGCCTAAATTACTAAAATTTTGAGGCCATCTAAGACAGAATATATATTTTAAAAAATGGTTCCTGTTGAGTTTGAGATCAGTCAACAATTAGTTCATCAAAACATTAACGAAGCTCACTAATAGGTATTGTATTTCAATTGCAGTGTCAATTCACAATGAGTTCATTAATTATAGTGGAGTATAGTTAAGTTTACGGAAGCGTTTTAAAAGATAACGTTGGTCACAGAGCATCTGGTTGTAATCAAAAGATAAGCAAAGATATAGGGATTCGCCTGTACTAAGTCTTGCACCATCAAAGTTTTAGTCTTGTGGAGATTGTAGAATTCTCCGTTTAGATTAGGAACCGATTTTGGATAGACCACTACTGAAAACATAGAAGTACTAGACAGACGTTTCTTTCTAGTATGAAACTCATCAGCATTACTGGACATTCGATCGGTACTACATGAGAAATGTTGATGAATTAACCACATTAGAGTTTAATTATGTATATTATATAATATAACTTACAGTATCTTCCAAATTAAGGCAAGCATCAATGGATACTATTAATTGACCTTGTTTATGTATATCCATTATCCGAAGATTACCCCAATTGATGAAGGTTACATTCTCACCTTTTTTAAAACATAATGCATCCGCTTGCTCAACAAACACTTCTGGACCAAGTAAGATTGAACGGTATCCAAGTGATTCGTTTTTCGGGTGGATTTGTACCTGAAATTTTAATTTTGAAAAAAGTCTTGTACCTCAGAATATTTAATGAGTTGAAACAGTTTTTCAAAAACCTGAAGTTTTGATAACTCGATGATCAGTAAACTAAGTGTTCATTGTTATATGGACGCCATAAAAGTGGATGCCTACTTAATACAAAGCAATAGTATCAGGTTTTATAGAACTTCGTATGGAGTTTTACTGCAAATAGCCAATTACATACAGATTTTTATTCAAGGTTACTCAAACCACTGTAAATGAAGAGTGTGGATTTGGGATCTAATGAGTGCGAATGCAGTGCCCAAACCACATAATCTAAGATAACACTACAAAGGCTGAAGTTTCATGAATCGTCAACACAACTAACCTTTTTCTCAGTATAGCCGGTTTGGCCATGAACATGAACACGAACTAGACCAGGAGGTGTACCATTATGACCCATATATGAAGAGTCCAGTAAGAGAGCAGTAGTTCTTGGCGCTACAGGCTCAATTATTTTCTTATTAAATGACCAGATTTTATCCCATTCCATCAAAGCAGAAGATCGACTAGACCCTTGGGCCAAAATAAATTGACGTAATCCTTCAGCGGTCATACCACGACGAAGAATACCAGAAACTGTAGGCATTCTTGGATCATCCCATCCATCAACAATTCCTTCTTCTACAAACCATGCGAGTTTACGTTTTGACAGGACTGTATTTTGTAGAGCAAGACGACTGTAGTCGATCACAATTGGACAACGTAGACCTAGCATTGAATCAAAACAGAGCTAAAAGTTATTAATATATTTAGCAACAAATATCATCAGTCAGTCAGTCAGCTACAACGTAGGACCAGGCACATGTATGCATCGGCCCAGGTTGCCATACCTCATTAGCACAGCAAGATGAACACTGGATTCATAGGAGTGGTTAGGTCAAAGGTGGTAATATATAGGAGAAAGATTGCAATAAGGATATAGTATAGGAAGAAAGAATTAGTTCGTAGAAAGAAAGATATAAAGCGATTTTAATCTCTTAGTTTAAGGGAAGATAGAGAGTGTATACACCGACGCCATTGTGATCGATTCTGAGCCATGTCACCAAGAGTCTCCAACCACTGGTTACGATAGTCACGCGGACCCCAACCAAGTAGTCTGCATCTACCAACATCAGTACAAAGAAATGAAATTATCGAAATGAATACCAAAGAAATATAAGTAACAGTATCAATGATAGTAGACATAAAATTAGACACGAAATATGATTCCAGGAAGAATGAGTGAAGAGCATAAAACAATTTTGAAACGCATAATTAGGGAGTGAATGCTTCGGTGCCGTTGCGATCGCTTCTCAGCCAATTCATCCATGACAATCACCCTAATTCTAACCGAGTAGTTCGTATTTATCAACATGATTCAGATCAATGACTTCATAGATCAACGTCATGGTTTTGGTTTGCTAATCCTACTTTCTAACCTCAAAGTCCTTTTTACCAAGAAATTTATGGTATTGTGGTTATAAAGTGAATTTATTAAGAAAATCTATAAACTTTCTTTTGTATCTAAACGACTCGGTTCAATGACATTAAGCCCAAGTTCTGAAGACTTCTATAGATGATTTGAGCAGTGAAAATAAAAATACAAACTGTGCATTGGCATAAGTTAGAAGTTTTTTGAAAGGGATAAAATTATTCAATAAGCAAGAAAAGTTTTATTAGTTTTTTTTAGAAAAAAAGTTGTTAGCTTACCTAAACTTTTACATATCCATGCATACTGTTCATTTCTATCATTATATTCAGATGTTCGTAAAGCGTGGGTTACGCCTTCAATACTATCCACTATTGGGCAAGCAAAATCATACAACGGATACACTCTTTTGAAGGAAAGAATAACAGGTAATAATAAAATATTTTATCCGTTTTTTCTGCGATGATTATCAACATGTGATTTAAAGCCAATGTGAAACATACCCATAAATCTGGATACGTTCAATGTGAACAAATGAAAATAACTACTGAGTCGAACTTCTGAAGACTTCAGACTACAAGGATGGTAAGAATTGAATCCACTAGATTTCATAACAGCTTGATGTATCAAACACTATCTCACTTACCATTAGCTTACTTCCTAAGGAAAACTATATTAATTTCATTAGGATAGCTGTCGTTCATTCAAAAATCTAAAATACTGAACCTATTGAAAATCATTAGCATTAAATACTGGAAGAAATTCGATTCTCGACAAATAATTTGCATATACACAAACAATACCATACAATCACTTTCATTAATCTAGTTTCTTCAAATAAATGTGATAGTGAAGTATTCTCTGAATGTTTTAATACATGAAACAAATTTTAACAAACAAACAATATGTTATTATGGGCCCTGATAAAAGCGATATGGTTCTAAAGGACAATGACCATTTTAACTGTTGTGAGGAATTAGTCTGTGCTTGATAATATTTATCCTTTTTGTCAACCGTAATACATCACAACAGTAGTTCTAGTCGTAAATTTAACAATACTGCAGAATGCTTTATACTCTCATTCGTATTAAATAACTACATACCTTATACTGATTACTTATCTTACACATTGTAGTCCTAAGAAAGATGGTAACGTCGTTCGATATCACGTGGACTACATATAAATTGATACAGTCAACATGCATACAAGTGCACTGTCTACGAAATAGACATTTTTTTAAATGTTTAACCACCAGATGGAAATTATTTTATACTATGATGAAATGCTTACAGAAAGCAACACTACACTTAAGACGAAAATATAGAAAACCGTATTTTGAAAGTGACGTAGACACGTTTACATATTAGCTTACTTATATTTAGAACCTGTCCGAACATGGGGTTCTATTTTACAACGATATATTGTAGGATCACGTAAAGCACCGTTATTAGAAGACATATCAATTTTAGCACGTACACAACATTTTAGTCCTTGTTCCGTTCCCTTTTTCATTTCTTCCCACCAAGCCAAATTTTGTTCGATAGCTAAGTGATAAATTACAGGACAGAAAGTAAAATTTTTAAAACTTAGATTGAGTTATAGCTAACTAAACCAAACCGGCAGATTTCAGTCAGAAAAGTAGTCAAGTAGTTAATCACATGAACCATAAGTTACGAAGATCAGACTGGATATAAGCGACTGAAGTACCTAGAAAAATGAACTAAGATTTACTAAATACCCATGTCATGTTTTCCCTATTTGTGTGTTTGAGCGGCAGTGTTTATTTACTCCTAATTTACATAGGATGAGTGGTACTCGAAGACAAAACACCTTAAATGAGAAACAATAGTCTTTTCAAATGATCGCTTTCAACATGAAACTAATTATTTTAAATCGAACAGTACAAATTATTATGCACAATTGAAGTCGATTTTCACATGGAACAAATTGTGGTGAATGGCGTACAATGAAATGTGTATTGCCGACCTTTTCGAAGCTACACACGTTTAGGAATACAACAGGAAAATAATTCAGAAAACTGATTCCACCTAAAACTAATGTGATAGAAGTAGAAAACAATGGTGAAAACCAGCCAATGGAAATTACCCACATGCACTACGTGACGGCGCACCTAAGTTGTCGTCCAAATTTATCATACTACGTTTAACTCGTTTTACCACATTGAAAGTGATCTTTATGTGGAGAAAATGAAATTTACTGTAGTCAATAGTTAGAAAACTGAAACTTGACTTAGTAAATCAGTTATAAATACTGTTAGTAAAAAAACTTTGGCTGACGTTTGTATAGCTACTACTACTACTATGTATAAAACTAGATTGCTGGAAACAATTTGGGCAATATACTTTTACCGAGACTTTAAAAGAATTCAAAGAGATTACTCTTACAATTATCTCTACAAGCAGACATTTGGCGTGCTTCCCTCTGTACACGAATAGTTTCCATGTCTGTGTTATCAACATATGCTTTGCCTTCCTTGATTAGTTGTTCACACAGTTTTAGCATCTCGTCAAAATGATCAGAAGTTGACGATATGGTATCCCATGTGACACCGATTCGAGGAAGATCTGAAAGAATCGACTTTTCAAAGTATTCTTTTTCTTTATCAGGGTTAGTATCATCAAAAACGTAATATCAAACGACCTTTGAAAATATCCTGGAAAGAAAACAATAAAAGTACATACACAGGAGATACACTAGAACCTTACTTTACATCAGAATATACACCAACTTTTCACAAGGTTATAGAACTATGACTATTGTGAGTCAGTCAGCCAGTCAGTAACAACGTAGAACTTACGTACGTACGTATATCGATTCGAGTTGCCATACCACATTAGCATAGAGATGCAGTTGTTGATTCTAATCCCATAGTGATAGAGGTAGTAAAATTATAAGCACTAATCGGAAACATTAGGGTTTGAAGATGTTATTCAAGGAGTAAAATCCAGTGAAATAAGTTTGGAATGAGAAAAAATAGGGGACATGAAGGATCCGGAAGATCAGAATTTGGGAGAACACAAAGAAAGGATGTACCTGTGACACTGCAAACGATTTTGAGCCATGCCATTTAAGGTCTCTAACCATCGGTTGCTATCGTCTCGCGAATCCCAACCAGGTAGTCTGCACCTACTGACATGGCTACGTCCACTTGTCAGTGACTTTATGGATTTGTGCCACGTTTTGGTCTGGCCGCCTCTAGCTTTCTTCCAAACTACTTCTACACCAGAAAACAACGCACGTGAGGGGGTGTCGGTGGTTGGGCATACGTAACACGTGTCCCAGCCATCTCAACTAATGAAGTTTCACTACTTCATCAATTGATTTGCCATCCTTACCTGGTACCCGTTTCCTAACAACTACATCACTTACTCGGTGGCCCCAGGATATACAAGCAATGCTTCGAAGACACCTATGATCAAATGTATATTGTGAGGGTTAGTTAAGGGTTGAACTCAAAAACTAATTAATAACTCAGACAAATGATGAATGCTAAAGATGGGTTATTGGATCAAAATGTAGAAAGACATGTTGAGTGAAGCAGACAGTAGCAATCCGAAGAGAGTTCTCATAAAAGGTTAAAATTGTCACTTGACTTTTCAGGCCTATCGATTCTAAATAATATTAAGTCTCGTTATCGGAGGATTAAATGCTTGGATTCGAGAATAAATTATTTATATAACTGGGTTAAAATTCCTATCAGCTAAACAATCTTTTAAAAAATGAACAATAAACAGAATTTCTTACTCTATAGTGTTGATTTAGAAGCGCTGCTTTAGCATGTCCAATATGTAAAAATCCACTGGCTTCCGGAGGAAAACGAACAACTACTTCCCCAGCTTTCGCACCAGGGAGTTCACCGAACTTTCCTCCCTTTTCAAATAACATATCAGATGCATGAGTTTTACCAACAGCATTACTAGATGGTTCTGAGTTAACTGAAACGCTTTTTGGCTGGAGCCGTGATTCATAGATTTCTGTTCTAAGTTTCCGAACTGATGGTAAGGTTATAAGACGATCATAGTATTGTTTAAGATTAACAAACGACTTTACGGAGCTATTAGTTCTGTACGACTCATTGAGTTTTTGCCAATCTGGATTGACTTTAAAATTCAAAAAAGAAAAAACCAGACTAAATATTTGTTTTAGTAATAATACTTCCTATATTTAAGTTCGCAACAAACGAGAAAATTTGTTATTAATTAACAAGCTAAGTCTATATCATAACGAAATACTTAAAAGAGCGGAAAGCCGATTATATGTGTGGAAATATATCACTGACCTAATCATTTATTTAAAAATAACGTAAGGCCGCCGACAATATGCATTCACTCATCTCATCATGTCATATTGGTACAGAAAATTGACTACCAAGTGAGGTCATAATAATGATAGTAATGAAAAACTGAACACAGAAAATATGGTTAAAAGTGGTCCAATTCTTTTTGGTGTTTTATCTTCGTTAGAAGTTGCTCTGAACTCACGACAGGTTTTGGAACTAAAAAATCTGATAGTGAAGAGTAAAAAACGACATTGAAACCTAAAACCAAGAGAATAAGAACAATGAATCCATTCATGTCACTGTGATCGAATTTGAGCCAGGTCGTCTAGATTCTTCAGCAATGGGTTACAACTAATTCGCGGATCTTAAATAAAAGGTCTGAACCTCATATAATAGCTTAGATCAACAAGTCAACGATGTCATACACCAAACCCTAACGTTTAGCTTTCTATGCTTTTCGTCAACCAACTAGAGTGCTAGATGGTATGGGACGTCAAAGTAGATGAAGTCATGGTGTGGTTGGCTTATCTTAATTAGAGCTGATGACGAATTACAGCTTTACTGAAGGACTTAGCGTTTCTGGAAAGCAGTATATGCCTAATCTCAGTATTACTCACACAACAGTTTGACAATAAGCAATCAATGCTCCAAAGATATGTGACCAAGAACACAAAGCTCCGTCTGGCTAGGTTAGCATTTAACAAACATTTCAGTTAAAAAGTTACTGGTTCCATATAAATGCACTGAATTTTATAGAAAATGGATACAGCTTAAACGCTTGTTTCATGGACACAAAGAAGACATGAGCCTTTTGTAGACGTATCTATAACCTCATTATTAAACTACTAAGTACAAATCAGGCCCAATAGGTAAACTATAGAGAAATCAATTATATAAACACTTACTGACAGAGGATATTCGCACAAAGATATACAATCGTCACGGTTCAGATTCGCCGTGCTTGTTTAGAATATAAAAATTCTCTCCTGTAAGTGGTTTTTCAGGGAGGTTCAAACTACGGCTTTCCAACAAGTGGGGCTTAATGACACAACCACTGACAGAACTAGTAAAGCAAAGTTTTCGGTTGCTAGTGGTGTATACATTAGTGATAATAATGGCCATTGATATATACCTATACACGAAGGCGACGGCGTTGTGTTCTTATGAGGCTGAGTTTTAAAAATCTCAGATACAGTTTCAGGAGTTAGTATTTGTAAGCTTTATAGAATAGGACAGAAGGTGGATTCTGAAAGTCCTCAGAAAAACCACCTCTTGAAGGTTACATTTGCCACGGTTGAAGTAAGGAACCTGATTCTAGGTAACTCACGTAAACGGATTGGATCCGGAATATACGTCCGTGAGGATCTCAGCCTAGCTGATCGTATTAAGAGGCGAGCTGCAGAAGCGGAAATAAATGAGCGTCACCAAAACGGTGAAAGAAACCTCGTTCTTAAGGGTTTTCAAATTGTAAAAGTTCGGAGCAAAACGATCCTCAAATCACTCTGGGTGGCAAGGGTAAGTTCTCCACAGACTTGAAGGTATGCTACACAAATGCTCGCAGCCTGCTAAATAAAATGGTGGAGCTCAAGTCAGTGGTGGATAAAGAAAAACCGGATGTTATTTGCTGGGATATTCAGGAAAATATCCCAGAAATTATTCTATTAAGTCTAATGCTATTCTTGGACTTGGAGGGGGTATTACTTACTTATTGGTCGGTACTTATTTCACGTGTCATTTCCTACTGGTTAGTATTGTACAATGTTATTTTCTATTTTATCGTACGATGTGGTCTGCTTGACTGGTATATAAACAAAGTATGTTTGGAATATAATGATTCATATCTCCGAGGCTGTGACTTGTGTTCTGGACTCAACTGGCTGGCTTAGACGGGTAAGCGGGACCAATCAGAACCCAAGGCTGTTCTACGTGTTTGTGCGTCTTTAGTCCGATCAAAAATTCGCCTACCCTTAATCAGCAGCTTTATTTTCACAGTTATAACATTGTTGCTATCTCGGAAACTTGGTTAACGTCAGAAGTATTAGATAATGAAATTCAGTTGACTGGTTTTTTAATCAGTAGGGCTGATATATTAAACCGTAGGGGAGGCGGGGTTATCCTGTACACGAAAAGTACCCTAACCAAAAGAGTAGCTGAGACAGTGGCACATGTGAACTGGTGCGATGTAAGCTGAAATGTATACGGCAAGATATTGAATTAGTTGTAGTATATCGCAGTCCAGAATGTGAGGCAGATGATTTTCTCCTAAGTAAACTCAAGTCCTGGTGTAACAAGGGTAAAAGCCTTGTAGTAGGTGACTTTAATGCACCGTATATAAACTGGGTTAACTTAGAAGTAGGGTCATCGATAACGCCGTTCGGTTGCAAACTGTTAGAAACCCCAATCGGATTAGCTTTATTCCAACACATTAGAAACGCATTAGAAGGCTCCTTACTCGAACACTACCAGTCGAGTCAGCGCTTATGGAGAACTGTCATCTGCTTTTGCAACCTCAAGTGGTGTCCGCCAAGGCTGTCCACTTTATCCATTTTTGTTTAACTTCATCATAGACCTATTGATGGAAATAACATTCTCGTCTACTGAATTCTCGGGTATTGATCTCCTTTCAGGAGGTCCACTTATCGACTTAGAATACGCAGATAACATAGTCCCGTTTGGTGAAGACGCTGACAAAATGCAGAGTCTTCTGGTAGCACTAAGCAACAATGCCAGAATGTTTGGAACGCGCTTCTCTTCCTCTAAATACAAGCTGCTGCTTCAGGACTGGTCTGCGTCAACACCTGAACTAAGGATAGGGAGTGAAGTAGTCGAACGCGTCGGCAACTTCACTTATCTTGGAAGTCTGATCAGCCCTAATGGGTTGGTGTCTGACGAAATCTCAGCACGGATTCGAAAAGCTCACTTGAGTTTTGCCAACTTACGTCACCTATGGCGAAGGCGAGATATCCGTCTATCAATAAACGGACGAGTATACTGCGCGGAAGTCCGTTCTGTTTTAATTTACGGCAGCAAAACATGACCATTAAAAGTAGAAGACACTCGTAAGCTACTAGTATTCCACCACAGATGAAGTTGTGAATCTTCATCGACTGAGATGGTTGGGCCACGTGTTACGTATGCCTGAACACCGATTACCACGACGTGCAATGCTAACCGGTGTTCGGAATGATTAGAAGAGAGTTAGGGGTGGCCAAACCAAAACGTGGCATCAGTGCTTGAAGTCACCAACTTCTAGTCTGAGCCATGTTGGGAGATGCAGACTACTTGGTTGGGGTCCGCGTGACTACTGTAACCAGTGGTTGGAGACTCTTGGTGACATGGCTCAGAATCGATCACAATGGCGTCGGTGTATACACTCTCTATCTTCCCTTAAACTAAGAGATTAAAATCGCTTTATATCTTTCTTTCTACGAACTAATTCTTTCTTCATGTACTATCTCCTTATATGCAATCTTTATTTTATATATCACCACCACTGAATTGACCACTTCTGTGAATCCGGTGTTCATCTTGTTGTGTTAATGAGGTATGGCAACTTGGACCGACGCATATATGTGCCTGGTCCTACGTTGTAGCTGACTGACTGACTGAGAAACCCCACAAGATATGATTTAAGAAACTCTTCTTCTCTTACAGATTTAGTCTTCACACACGGTGATGAAGTTGGTCAAATGACTTTCCTCCCACCACTAGGGAGAAGTGACCATGCAGTCATCTTATTCAAATTCATGGCTGAGATTGCCTGTCAAACAGTTGCGCCAGCCCGTCCTAATATATGGAAGGCAGATATGGAGGCAATCAACTCGGCAGCATCGGCTGAAAACTGGGAAATTGACTCAAGGGCATCAGTACAAGAGGCATGAACTCCTTTTCAGGCGGTTATACAATTGGGTAACTCAACCATACATACCCAAAGAAGAAGCACGGTCATCCCTGAATAGGCCGGGATATTCGTCGTTTACTAAGACAAAAGAAGAAATGCTGGGATGTTGTCATCCGCCTTAGCACAGAAGGTACGATCGAACGCTACAGATCGGTAAGAAATAAGTGTATAACAAAAATTCGGGGAGCTCAAAGAAAATATGAAGTGCAGTTGGCACAATCTGCACTCAAGCAGCCCAAGAGAATATTCGCGTACATAAACTACAGAACAAGGATGCATCATTGGATTCCCAACCTAGTTAAAGAAGGGAGTGAATCTGAAATGATCAGGAAAAAGCAGAGGCTATGGTTGACTACTTTGGGGCAGTTTCCACTCAGGAACTTCCTCTAGACAAAGGACCAGACCAAAATAAAGAGTCAACAAGCCACCTGTTCACCGTGGACTTCGATTAAGACGATGTGATTAATGCTATTAGCACCTTAAACATGGAAAAGTCAACAGGACCAGATGAACTACACCCCAAAATCTTGAGACATATTGCACAATATATCGCGGCCCCACTGACTGTGATATTCAATATGTCACTTGACCAAGGTGTGTTACCTATGGATTGGAAGGATGCAATCGTCACTCCCATACATAAAATAGGACCAAGAAAACTTCCAGCAAACTACAGATCTGTCAGCCTCACCAGTGTCGCTGTTAAAGTGCTTGAAAGAATAGTCAAAAGAACCATAATGACATTTGTGGAAACCAACAACTTGTTAAACAACGAACAACATGGTTTCAGAAATTTTTATCTTGCATAACAAACCTCCTTACAGCAAGATAACAATGGATAAAGGCTATAGACAACGGAAAATCAGTGGATGTTGTCTACATAGCGTTTAACAAAGCGTTTGACAACGTGTCAACAAATAGACTGCTGTTGAAGCTAGAAAATCTTGGTATTGCCGGACCTCTCCTAAAATGGCTCAAGAATTTCCCATTAGGTCGTAGACAAAAAATAAGAATAAATTCGAAGTGCTCCACCTGGAGACCAGTACTTAGTGGAGTACCTCAAAGTTCTATCCTGGGTCCTTTACTTTTTACACTGTATGTAAATGATATCCAATGTATAGTAGAGACCCCAATGTTATTATACACTGACGATGTAAATATCTGTAACGGTAGACACAGATGCACTTCAAGCTGACATAATACAGTGGTTAACTGGTCTAAGGAGTGGCTGATGCCTATAAACGCGGCAAAATGTGACTACATACACTTTGGTGGATACAAAGGTAAATAGATACAGCATAGATGAAGTGCCTGCACCCGTGGTCTGGTCTCACAAGGACCTTGGGGTGGCAGTGACTCATGATCCTAAGACCACGGTTCATTGCCGAGATGTCACAGCTAAAGGGTTTAGAACCCTCTGCGCTTCAAGACGGACATTCGCAAAGTTAAATACTACTATGTTCACTACAGTATACACAACCTTAGTGAAAACTAAGCTTGAGTACTGCGTTCAGTCTGCAAGCCCCTGTTTAAAAGGTGACTCAAATATCGTGGAAGTACAGAGGGTAGCTACCCGTGCAATGCCAGAACTAAGGGGTTTATCATACAAAAGGGGCTTGAAAATCTAGACCTCTTGACTCTGTCCTATCGCAGATTAAGAGGTGATCCGATTTTGATGTATGGTCGTAGTATATCTTTTCTTTTTCTTCCTACAAGATCGGGACATCTAAGAGCCATCAATTCTTGGAACCTGTTACTTGGAGCAGTGGTGTCTGGACCCTCAATTGACTCTTTCAAGAGAAGGCTGGACACTCACAGAGGCATACTAGAAAACGAATAACATAGGCCGTAGACTTTCTGTCCTTACTACATGAATCTGAATCTTTAGAAAATCCCATCAGCATTATTAGAAAGTACGTAAGATTGGTGTTTTGTCAACAAGGTTACCACTCGCCGTACTTCTTGAAGGTAACAACATTTAACAACTGGATGCGAAATTTTGCATTATATTCCGTAACCATCTAGTAATACTGCAACATAATATAACGAGCCTAGGCAAAAGAACTTGTGATTAGGGTGGTGTAGTACGAGAAAGCAAAGTAGGAAAATTATTTGGTCGTGAACTTACTTTCTAAAAAGCCCAAATAGCCAAATCTGACAAGGAAAACTCACTGCCATTGATATACGTGGAATTAACGAGTGCTTTGTCAATCTCCTTTCCAGCCCAGGCAAAATCACACTGTGGTTGGAGATAGACTGTGGCAAACCTAACCCAGTTATAAGTCTACTTCTTAGGGTGTGAAAGGCTGGGTACTTACTTGCAGGTCATCTTTTCCAGCGATACCCTTCAGTGCCAACCTGAAAAAATGACATGAAATTTGTGTCAAACATACTTAAGACTATCCTCACTTAACCCAGGGATATGATGCTTGAGGGAATCTTCGAAAGCTTCTAAACCTAGAGAAGAACTTTAGACAATAACAGTCCTTACACACACACATGGCCGGACGAGTTGAGCTGACGATGACCTTGAGTATATGTTGAGCGCTCTTAAAAACTCAAAACAATTGTTTGCAGAAATTATGACAAATTTCACCTGTAGGTTCTGTATTTGGTCGACGAGAGAACATTTTTTGATACGAAAGAGCGTATTTCTTATTCTGATCCTTCTAAATCTGAATGTCAAAAACATTAATAATAGGCTGTGATCGAGGACTAACACATAGAGTATTACTCCTCAGTACCTGCGGAAATAAGTTAGACGTCATTTCTCTCACCAAAGAATTTAGAAGGTTTCGTCATCATCACTTTCGATAGCTATCACCATGATTTCGTAGTTCTAACTGTTAAAATGTTCGCACGATTTTCACACGGGTGGTCTATTTAAATTAAATCCTTAAGCCACTCCTTAATTATTTACAGGAGACTTACTCTTTACGCAGTTCCTGTCAGTGGTGAGTAGCTCATATACGTTTTCTCTTTCTAACAACTATGGGTTAGGCGGGGAATTTTTTCTGTTATGTTCCCAGAATTTTCTTGTTTGTACCTCAATTTATCTGCAGTCTGCCGTCACAAGCTTTGTCCAGTTATACGTTTTGGCAGACGACAGCCAAAAATAATTAGTCACAATGCAGCTGAAATGTCTGTCGGATAAGAATGTACGCCTTATCTTTCAATAAATAACGATTGGTAAAACTCATAGTGATAGTCAGTTGATGGAAGGAATGTTTATAATACATCGAGTAGAAACAAATGATCCGGTTCGCTAATAATTATACGAAAAAATATATACACATGTTAACAACCCGAAGTATAATTCCAAAGGCTACCACTTTAGCATAATAGTTATCTCTTTCCATATCACTTGCAAAGTGTGGCCTGTTGTTTATGTTTAAGGCCATCGCATTAGCAATTTGCTTGCCGCATCTCCCTGATCTGATTCCAGGTTCACCAAGAAAATCAACAACAGCTTGGTCATCTAGCATTTTTTTCTGCTAAAGCATGCAACTCAGTTGTATTTTGATACTTAGTCATAATGGCTTTATAATAAATTATTTTGACTGTGCCTATATTCGAAGATTTCCAAACTTCTTGAAACCTGATTCAATCATGAGAATGAATACTTTACGTCTGCTAATGGTTCAGAATAATAGTAAATCTCTCTAAGTTTCCGTTTACTATATAAACGTCAATAACGAAAAGCTTTTGATGATGAACAGAAGTGTAAAATGAATACTTTGACGGCCTATTAACACAAAGTATCTATAAGGTTCGAGTGAATTAAATCTATTGGCCGAAAACAAGTATCCTCTTTCACTTGAAATATAGAATTTTACTGAGTTCAACTCAGTCAATACAATTCCCTTACCTGATGAGAATAATAGTTATCTATTTCTACCTTTGAAGAAAATTTTCATTTCACCTAAACTTAGTGACATTCATTAATTCCGTTCCATCAATTTTCGAGTCGATTTTACGGATTTTGATCAACTGACGTATTGAAAGTGAAATTCTCGGCCAATTTACCTTTATTGAGAATGGAGTCAAAACTTCAGGTATAAACCAAACTACATGTCCACTATATATAGTGTTAGATCACTTGCAGAGTGAATAGCTGTGGAGTCACAAAGCCACTGTGACAAGTATTTGCAAGTCACTGCACATATCAGATCAGCGCACTTCAGTCTATCTACATCTCTAGTTTAACCTTAAGATACGGTTACGGCACTTTTCATGGAATTGTTTGTGCTTCTGTTTTTCTCCTGTCAAATGTCCGTAACCTATTGTGTCAAGTGTCCTTATGGAGCCAAACATTTTTTTTGGAAAAGTCAACAAATAATTTCCTAAGTCGTTTGGCTGCTTTGAAAATAATGACTCCAAAGTACTAGGAGACCTTGGAGTATTCTAATTAACTCTATACATTTTATGTGTAGGTATAGCGTCCATTAACATTGCCACCCATTTTATTCAAGTAATTTGCCATCTGAAAAATCTAACAACATAGTGTGAACTACAGAACATGATAACACTACATTAAGGTACGTCGCCAAATTAGCTAATAATATTCTCCCTTGGGAAGTGGTGTTTACAACCTATGCTTACCAGATTGATTGATTCTTTGTCAATAGAAAGAAATGTTTGCACAGTCTGGCGAAAATATGGACAAATTTGGTAGATCCCAGAAAGATTAGCGTCAAACCTGAGAAAATGAAGACAGATGTGAATTTGTTTCTATGCCTTACGGAGCCAGTCACATCTATGTATTCATAATATTTGTCGAGTTAGGAAATTGACTGGTAAATAAAGTACACGGTAGTTTCACTTAATTTGGTGATACATAATCGTGTCAACAGCATTCATGTTTGAAAACTGAAATTAAACTGCTCATCTATTGGAATTCAAGGGAATTACGAAATGATAAAACTGTATTTGTATCGTGGTTAACTGAACGCTTAAGACTTCAAAACTTTGGGACTACTGTAAGGTCCTCCTATATATAAATATATATATATATATATGATCTATTTTATGTAATTCAAATACAATTTTACGAATACGATTGAGTACTACGGTAGCTGTATAGTCATGAAACGCTATTCGTTTGAGTATTTGTGCACCATATTTTTAAAACCATACCAAATTACATCAAATAATACCCCTTGCTTTTCTCTCGTTCTTAGAAGTGGAGAACAATGAGCCACCACCGCATCAGTAGGGAGCATGCAGAGCCAGAAATTCAAAAGCTTGGGTGTCTCAACTGGTGGTCAAGAAGTTTGTTCCTGCTTTTCAGTTATGAATAAGGTTTTTTAAGATAATAGATCTTAGTTGTTGGTAGTTGGTGTACTTTGCTGAGTAGTGTTTTCGGGAGTGTCGTATTTTTATTTCAAAGGAAAATCTGATTGTAACGACGTAATGAATAATATCTTGGCAAACGTTATGGACAGAGCTAAAATAGTTTGGGCTATGTAGTGATATTGGTTTTCATCGTCACGATCCTTGAAGCTGAACATTTGATAACCCAGAAATTTTATAATTTAAACTTTAGACCACAGAGAAGGTCATAAATGGTAAATAAGGGACAGCTTGGTGTTGCACGGTTAGGTCGAGCAGGTGTGATCTTGCTTTCCACATGGAATATGCTATTACTCACAAATACCTTATAGGCATATAAGTGTTGTGAGGAAACCATTTCGGGCTTTTTCAGAAATGCAATAATACAAAGGTTTTAATAATTTTAGTATTGTATTTGCTATATCATTGTGACTATATAAATTTCAGTGACAAAATTCATGCATTTGACTAACGGTAGCTCTACTCGATCAAATTAGCTCATACGTACATTCATATAGTCATTCATACAGTCATATAGTTTCACTGTGCACGGAGTCGTTTCTCCCATGCAGATTAAAATGACGGTAGATGAATTTCAGTTATCGAGTCAGTATCACCTCAGCTAAAACTGTTGTTGGAACGGCCAGGTTGTGTCTCTATATTATAACAAACTTAACTATACGATGTTTATACGGTAATAATTGAGTGAATTTTACATCCAGCGTTTCATATGACTTAGCCATGTATTCTGAGTACTTAACATTGCTTTTCAGATTTTAAAACTCTAGCGGACTTGGATTACTTACTCGTTGTATAAGTGAAGCTTCGATATATGGAGCATACGGAATTTCGCGATGGGCTTTTCGAACTAACTCGGAAGTTCTGACATTAAAAACCCTGCTTAAAAGAATAAGCTATATAGCATTTTCACAGGCACTGACTTAACAACGCAACATTGTTTTGTCTGAACGCCGTAAGTCAACAAACCAATGATAACTTTTGACACCAAACAAGCAGTTAATAACTTTAACGTTATGAACTTATTATTTTATGGTATACGCTAAATCAGAGGACAGGCAAGTCTTCGTTCCTGAGATTTCAACTGAACTAGTTTCAGCTGCGAATAAACCCTCAGGGTACGCGGCTTTGTAACTGTTCAACGTAAGGTGGTCTTATTAGTTTCAGAGGATAATAACGGATGAAGGCTCTCTATCATGCATCATTTCTGAATCACAGTAGAGACTAAGTGTATTCTTTACCTAACAATAAGCAATTAACTAAGGAGCATCACATCCGTTTTGCCCTGTCTTCTGTCAAATTTATTATTTTTTCCAACTCTTAGAACCTATCTTCATATTTGCCCATATTTTGTTATACTTTAATTAACTGGATACAGTCATCACCGAATTTAGCCATATCTAGAGCATTTAAAAAGAGAACTACTGACAATTATGACTGTTGATGATGAATAACTTATTAAATGCAATTGAAAGAACCGAAAAACTGGAACTGGTATCCGCATTAAGAAGCTCAAGTAAATCAGCTTTTAGGCAGATTTTGTCCGAGGTCACACATTACTGAGTGTTCTGTCTTTTTGATACTTCGAATCATGTGAAATTGAACAGACCGGCCAGGATAACCATCTTTGGGATGCAAAATAAAAACCAACTAAGTTGTTACTTCACATGCCTTGACAGATCCCCTTAGGCGGTTGTTTCGCTTCCACAAGGTTACTGCATCCTCTTGCTTTTTTCTAAACAAACGTGGCATATGTTCAAATGAACAAAACTGCTTTATAACTTCAATTCACATGATCAAAGACCTTGGCTGATCTATACTAGACTGTATTCTTCGACTCATAAACGATACTTAAGTAGATTTGAGAAACCTAGGTGGTTGAGCTCATCCACTTTCTAGATGTATTAAAAGTTTATACTAGTATGTAGACTAGCGCATGATGGGTTCAGCGGGGGCTTTAGTTTACAAACTAAATCTAAATGTAAATGGAATTTTTATTATGAATTAGCAGATGTATTACCAAGATTTTATTTAACTCTGTGGGCAAGATAATCCAGCGTCAAAATCGAAGTTCGCCATTGTGTTTCTGCCTGGTTCGTTCACAACCTGTTGTTCTGCTCAACCCCATTTTAAACGAATTGAAAAGTAGCTCACAATTCACATGTTGAAGTAGGGAATCCAATTAATTGACTAATCACAAGGAATTCATTGAAATCAAGTCCTTGAGGTTTTTGTATATGAGGGAGAACGATATTACCGGACTACTCGAATCTAAGTAGCCAGGATAGGGTTTCCATCTGGGACTTAATGGCCCGAAGTCCCAGGTTTGAACCCTTGATTGTGAAATGTTCGGTTTTGTGCTGACAATTTGTTTTAGACTTATAAACGTTTAGAGAGTGCCTCCGTAAATTATCTGTTCTTAGGAAAAGTAAAGTGCTAATGTATTAAATAGTTTGAAAACCGTGACCAAGTCACCTCTAGTTAAGGTCTTTTATCGTACGGTAGTTTTTTAATTCCAGTAACCAACTTGGTTTCGGCTTCTTTAACCTTTTTTTCTACAGTTTACTCCTGTTAAGGTGCTGTTTACTTATTTGCAGCACTTGGCTTTGTATGGGGCATGGGAGTTTTAACATATACGTGGCTGAAGGCTCTACGTAATAGTCGGGTGCTCCTAAAACTCTTATAAGCTATTACCCTTCAGTTTTTGACTAACTTACTTTTATTGCGGAGTTTATCTAGACGTATAGTAACTCAACCTTTAAAAAATAAGTATGCATCAATAAAATTCATCTAAGACTTCCTTAAATATTAAGGTTAGAATGTCGAGGTAAACGATCAGTTTTTCAAAAATTTGTAAAAAGTAGGGAATGTCAGAACAGCAGTTACACTTTCTCATCGTACTCAACATAGATATTCTACGAGAGCTAACACTCAGACGTTGTAATGTCCGCGAATCACAAAATTATACCTGATATCAACGATAAAATAAAGTCAAATCAGGACAAATCATTGACTTGATCTGAGCTACGTTGGTAGATACAGATTAAGGGGTTTAAGTCCGCGCAATAACCACAATCCCTGGCCGAAGACTTTTGGTGACATGGCTTTGAATCGTTCATAATGGTACAGATGCATTCACTCTTTGTCTTTTTCTAGGTGTTGGATTCCAGATTTCCTTCGTACATATCTTCCCACTCTATGTTTTTGAACTGTATTCCCAATATCCAGTCTTCCTCCATATCATTGCTACTACATTATTTCGACCTCTCTTGGTTTTCTTGTTAGATTCATCTTGTCGGAGTAATCTGATAGAGCGACGTGGCTTATCGCATATCAATGCATTAATAATGAGTAACAATAAAGTGGGACTACATATTGTTTCGTGCATAAAAATAATGTTCCCTGGTAAACAACAGTATGGGCTCTAAGTGGGTTATGATGAGATTAAAGCTTATATAACAGCATTCATAAGGCTAGTTAGTGTACGTGATGGATGTTACTTAGAGCCTGCCTTAGGAATAGTGCTTACGCCACCCACACATCCTGACGCCATTCTTAAAGAAGCTGTCTGAGTTGTAGCTCATCTTGTTCTGTTGACTTACTCGCATTTACAATGTTCAACTTCGTCAAAATGTTTACACGCAATAGTTATAAAACTAATTTTATGTCCGTAGATAGCTTGCTTATAAGACCGAAATCAGCTGACGATAAGATGTTCTACTTGTAGCTCTGTCAAAAAATGTGTTCTCGTCAGTCTTCGTGCGGGCTTTTGTTACAAATTTTGCTCTTATGATATATATATATATATATATATATATATATATGTTATATATATATATATATATATACATCGTTTGCGCTGTAAAGTATCCAGCTATTTAAGATGTATAGTGCCAGCAAGTGGATATTTAACTCATTTAACAAGTATATTTTTATTCACTTGTCTTTTAGTGAGTTGCTTTTTTTTACAATTTAACTGGAAAATAAATAGGTTCTCTGTAAATTGAAGGAGTTATTCATATGTTGCAGCGGCGATAGTCGATTACAGTGAGCCGTAGCAACATGTTTATTGCATAATCACAGAATGTTTTTTGCACAAATAGTTTGCATTACCTGCATGTGGGCACAACCATTAGATCCAATCAGACCACAGATACAGTCCAACGAGCCATAGAAAGAAAAAACAACATGCAATTAAGTGCGTTTTTTGTTGTCTTGTTTGAAGTTTTCATTTTTTGCTCACATAGACGATGGGCCACTCACAATCACAATATAAATATATAGCTTATAATCTCCTATAGTTGTGGAATTTCATGTACTTTCTGAATATTTTTCTACTAAATACTATACAAATAATATTCCACTTGTATTTAAATGTACCCTATATTTGAAATTACAGATGCCAACTAAACGTATTCTCCCATGGAAAATACCAGACTGGCTTCTAGATGATCCTTTATTAAATAAATCTATATCAGAATATTTACCAGTTCACTATAATTTCGAGATCCATAAAACCATATGGCGTATACATTGTCTTCGAGCCAGGCGGATTGCTTTACAAATGCCAGAAGGTTTGCTCTTGTTTGCAATACCAATTTCTGAAATTATTCGAAATTACTTTATTCGTAGTAATAAAACCTCAGATCATGCTCTTACTATCTCTACTAACTATACTACTGTAGGTGAGGACAGTATTAAAGATATTGATGTTGTAATTTTGGGCGATGTGACTTATGGAGCATGTTGTGTGGAGGAGCTGACTGCAAAAGCTCTTGGTGTTGACTTGCTTGTACATTATGGTCATAGTTGCTTGGTACCGTTGGACTCAATTTCTGTTCTGTAGGTTTCTTGCTTTAGGGTATTTATTTACGCTTTTTACTCGTAATTAATGGATTAAAAGTTGTTTTTATATCATTGTCTCGTGCTTAGCAATAATACACAGATTTCAGTCCTTTGTTTTGGGTCCGGGAGATAACTTAATATGTGACTACAAATATTAAATGGTGTAAATCACAACCAATCATAAGGCACCCGATACGTAAACTATCTTCCTTTTATCCATGAAGAATATGCCACTCTGTAGCTTCCATCATGAAATAAATTGATAACTTTTTTCCTGCCATTTTTCTACTGCTGTTGGATTATTGTCTTCAATCCTTTTCCTGTCTTTCCGATTTTCTACTACTGAGTTGATAGATTTTATCAAATACATGCCTGCCGGCAACTACTAGTCTTATATGTTCCATACTATTTGTATAAGCAATTTGTAGCTGTTAATCACGGTATGAACGACTGTCTGATATTTACTAAATCATAAGATGCTACAACTGTTTGAATTTTGACGACTGATTTGTTAATATCTTAGTAAATAATTTGTCCCATGATTGGCTATATATATATATATATATATATATATATATATATATATATATATATATATATATATATCCTTAACATGTAATTTGATGTGTAAAGTCTTCGCTGTTGTTCGACACCAACAAACATCACCGTGTGACGTTTCGCTCTTAGATTTCTTCTGCCATCCGCTCTCGATTCGATGACCATAAACAGTGGGATTTTTTTCTCTACATTGCTACCGATCTCCAGTAGAGGAGGCACCAAATACATATGCGCCACACAGATCTCATTCGATATGTGTGAGGGCTGTGATACTGCCCGGGTGCCCAAACCGAAGCAGGTGGTCTTCTTAGGGGCCACATCCGGAGCTTTCGACCCAAAGGTCTGATCCACAAGTCAGTGGAGCAACGTAAGGAGATGCATTCCCATGGAAGCCGGTGACCAACAATTGGTTCATACGCCATTTGTTCCTTCAGGATACTGGAGCCCATGTACACCATTGGTTTGGAATCAGGGTTTTCCAACTCCCCTAGGTGGACTCTTCATGTCCACCAACCCGGTTAAAGCTCCGGACATTCGCTTTTCGTCCTCTCAATTTCATAAGCAACAGTAATGCCACGATAAGGCAGTGAGTAGGACTTCCCTGGCAGAGGCTATATAGGCGTGGCCATGTGAGAGCATTTCGAGAGGGAGAACGGACTCTCCCCACTCTCGGCCGTATCAGGGCATTTGGGGGCACTTCAGTAGAGTAGTGTTAAAATAAATAAATACAGTAGAGAGTATAATCAGATTCATAAATACTTTTTACGAAAAAATGAGGAACATAATTATCCGCTGTTTATTAATGACCTACTTGGATGTCGGTTTTACAGTCACAAGGACCGCGCTCCCTGTTGACATTCTGGAAGCAACTCTGAGTGACATGGCGTTCGTGTTATCCTAAAAATTGTTCTGTACGTCAAGTATGCGGTTTTACTGTGTAATAACTTAAAATCTTCCACAAGTCTTAATTTTTATGGTTCAAGATGAATTTAATTTGTACTCCAAAGTCCACCTTTCCTAAATTTATGAAAAACTATGTTGTATTTTTATCACATTCAGATAATCGATAGTATAAACAGATGTATTAGTTCTCATTATTCTCTGTTAATCACCGGGATGGTCTAGTTCATGTTTACAAATAATAAGTCATAACCATAACACCTAGTTAGGCAAACTTGCTTTCTGTGATACATAATTCTCATGTGGTTCCTCATGTATATAATAGATTTGTATTATAATACTCAGTGGGTTTTTTTTCTTTACTTATCCGTACGTACATAGATACGTATTTGTTGATATTCAGATCGATATCGTCCATCTCATAGATAGTGTAAAGGCTAACTTTGAGAAGTCTTCCCGTTTGGCCCTTGTTTCTACAATACAATTTGTTACTAGTTTGCAGACTGCTAAACAACCATTATTAGAAGCCGGCTACTCAGTTACCATCCCTCAGTGCCTTCCTTTATCGCCTGGTGAAATACTTGGATGTACATCTCCTAAAGTAAGTTTTATACTAGTTCTTGTTTTGTTGTTTATTTGTGTAAAACAATATACAGTTTCTTAAATATTCGATCACAGTATTCAATGGTACATGTTCGTAACTATTGACACATTAACGTCCAATAAAATTTGATGACAATATACACTATCGAACATCATTTAAAGTCACTGATGTAGATAGAGTACTCAGTAAACAAAAGAAATTACCTTCAGTATGAGTGGAACTGAGTTAGCTCTATATCAGTACGACTGAATATCTCCATTCGGTTACCTTTACTTAATTCTGTACTTTCTTTAATATAGTTTAATTTAGCATTTAAGTGTCAAGCGCTAAATGGTCTGATCTTCATAAATCCGTGAAGTGATCTGATCATCTTAGCTGACAACCATCTCATCCTCTCGTCCCAACTGCACTATTCAGAAACACATGTTAAACCACATTACTCCTCACTTAATTGTTTTTTGTTTAACATGTCAGTATTTAAAGTTAGTGGTGATCAAGCAATAATGATTTCTCCTTCTCAGTAGATGCGTTGTACAGTGGTTGAACATAGATGAGCCTAAAATTGTGCCAAGAAAATGTCAGATCATTAATTCACATTACTTTGTCTGCAAGTTGGATGCCTGTTTAAATTATGTCATCCATTTTACCAATTCACTTTACTTTTTACTAAGTGTAAGTGAAGATGCATTTTTTTCTGGAATTATTGAAAATTCAGTGCATAGAGTCATAAGGATGTTCCTGATCAGGGATCACAAGCCATCTAAATCGTTTTTATTACATTACAGCCTTGCATGAATAAGGCTGTACATAAAGTTACTAGTGATATTTCTTATCCCTTATGGATTTCTTTTGTTAGCGAATATACGCTCACTATGTCAAACAGCTCGATAACAAAGTATAATTTCGCGAGGTTTGCTTTTACTCTAAAACTTAGCAACACTATCCAGCTGTCTGAACCGAAGTTCGGGGAGACGGTATTCGAACTCGTGAACGAATGGTTGAATCACAGAGAAATATTCGCAAGAGTTTATCTCATCACTTTCCTTGTTTTCTCTTTAACACTTTTAATCGCTGTTCCGATCATATCTGTATATTTTCTTCCGAAACAGGTAGAAGGTGTTGATGCTTTAATCTACGTGGGTGATGGTCGCTTTCATCTTGAATCTATTATGATATCTAATCCATTGTTAGCTGCTTATCGTTATGATCCCTACAATAAGTCATTTACGCGTGAATACTATGATCATAAAGAAATGCGTAAACATAGAAAAAAAGCTGTTGATACCGCAAGAAATGCTGTCAGTTTTGGGATAATATTGGGTAAGTAAACTACAACTTATGCCTTTATTATCATCGTTTTGGTTATATAACCTTGTGCTGTATTTACTTGATAATTTTCTCTCAAAACTATATTCTGCCGAATCGATCGCTCCAGAGGTAACGAACCTCGACCTACTGGTTAGACAAAAGATACCACGAAACCTGGAGAGCTTACGTTTGATCTCTTATGAAGTGTACGTACATCTCTTGAATATTTATTTTATTAAAGCAACCATCCCGTGTTTACTAGTTCTCATTGTTTCTCTAGTTGGAACTATACTGTGAAGAAAATTACTCCCAAATCAATCAAACCTTCACTAACCATTTACTCAAAAATTTTTCATAAATACCATTTCCTTCCCAAATAAATTGCTTTTCTCTAACCTCACTAGCATCCAACTGAGAAACTTTTCGTACTACTTTTCCTCTTATTGTAATATAGGTACACTCGGAAAACAAGGGTCACCAACCGTTGTGAAACAACTTCAGACAGAATTGGAAAGATCAGGAAAGACTTACATTATACTATTGCTGTCTGAAATAATTCCAAGTAAATTAGCGCTTTTCGATGAACAAGTAGACGTCTGGATTCAGGTATCCTTAACTTTTCGGTTTTAGGCTTCAAATCATATATGCGTATGACAATTTTTAAGTGCCGTAAGCGTTAAAATGACCTGATTTTATGGTTGAAATACTTTTAATGGGCTTGGAAATTAGAAACGCGATTTACTATAACCACTTATGATGTATTCCAATAATAAATTGTCTGGTTCGTGCTAAACTTCTTCAGCTTCGTCAATGGGCGACATAATATGTTTGATGTCTTGTAAGCCACTCCGTTCGATTATGGACGTTTCGTCATCAGAATTGACTTCGTTATGAACGTTATTTCCATTTACAAATACACTTGCTGAGAGAACCTCAACTCAACCACTCAGGATAGTCGAACTAATCCGTCAAACGACTGCTATAAAGACAAAGTCGACAGTAAATGACTCAATGGATCGATGTTACAATTGGTCTAGCCCATCCATACGTTATTTAGACCTGCTCCTCTCCTATCCAGCTTAGCACTTCGGTGGTTGGACATACGTAGCAAATGTTGTGAACAGTCAAGTCGGCAAAGATTCACAGTCTGATCAGTCGACTTGCTATTTCGACTTTAAACATTATGCTTACATTCAGTATGTAGTTCTACCACACCCAGACAGTAATTTGAAGAAATACACTTGTCCTGAACCTTCGCTGGCTGTTTTTTACAGACAAGAACATAAAGCCAACTGCTGTGCAGTATACTTCTCGTTTGTTTTTAAAAAACAAATCCACAGGCGCGGGAGGTGGAATATGTTATTCGTTATTCACTACCCTTTCGGAATTTCAAAGGTAAATGAGGGTGTCGTCATGTATCAGTAATTAATTTACTCTGTATGGTCCAAAAATGTATTGATTCAAATCAGTCCTCAAGCAATATTTTGAACATGAAGAAGGGTAAATGTATCCCAACCATCCTTCCATCATCACTTAAAGCTTTTAGGAAACTTCGAACTTTTCCAGCACCCTCATCAAATACAACAATGCCATTTGCCATACTCCAAGTCAATAAGGTGTAGATTTTACACATCCTTGTTGATCATATAACATTTTACTTTTGTTGCATAAATTTGTCGATTCAAAAGAGCTACTTCATTATTCTTTTTTGCTCCAAAGGTTGCATGTCCTCGTCTTAGTATTGACTGGGGTGTTGAGTTTACTAAACCTTTACTCACACCATACGAAGCATTCGTTGCTTTAAATGAGCAAGTTTTTTGGCCTCGAGATTTATCCGAAGCCTATCCCATGGATTATTATGCTAACCAAAGTTTGGGACACTGGACACCAAATCACAGGTTGAACAAACTGAGTGCACCAAAAACCGTTAACTAAAAAGATATATTACTTGTAAAAATGGCTGCTGTAAATATAACTCACTATTAGAACTAAAGTGTATTTTTTAAAAGTAATTTTACTTTGATTTTTTGAGTTAATCATGTATGTAGTAGTATAAATCAAATGTTTTACATACATTATGGTCAAATAACTTGACCAGATTTATTCACCGTGACTGACAAACGACAAGTTATTCAAGAGATAATATATGTGATTACCCGATTATTAAAACATGATCCGATAAAAGATGAGAGATAACTAACAGCAAACCAACACCTCTCCACTTGTTTGTTGATTCTTGTCTGGTTGACTGGGTTGTCAGTTGTAAACGGATTTTTTATTAATCTTGCCAATCATCACCGAGGTTGACCGTTAGAGAGTAGACGTATCGTCAACGTCCGTGAATGAGTTTTCGGAGTCAGCTCATTCACTATTCCTATTATGTTTACATATGCAGTGCTCTTACACTTCGTACAAAAATGTACAACCTAAGTGAGTAAAATCAAGCCTTACCAGTCATTTTATAATAATTAAGTTAGAAACAGTTTTTGACCCAACCTTATCAGATGGCTCCATTGTGTCTCTATATATCGTCACTCTATCACTGGCTCATTCTAGACAGAATTACAAAGCGATCGTGAGAAATAAAAGCTCCAATGGATAAGTGAGAGAATTTATTTAATTATCTAATGGAGTAATGATTAAAAATTATTAGTGATCTTGAATAAAAATTTTGAAGTTATTAGTAAAGCTCAGATTTTATTGACATTTAAGATGAAAATATCAAATAATATAGTGGCTACAACGTCTACACCAAACGTCAAGTGTGAATTAACTCCTATATTGATCTACTTCCAATTATGTCTACTAGTTTACAAGTACATGCCAAAGGACAAAAAGGAGAGTTACTGTTTGCGTCTCCGAATACATTGCATAAAGAGAAACAAATTTTTAGTAGTGCGATCGTTTGCCTAGTGATGACGTTACTCTCCAGAAATCTTTCGCAATAATAAGCAAACGATATTGAGTTTACTGAGTCCTTTTGAAGCCATTGTTATCAGAATATCCAAGCTAAACCTACCTACACAAGAGGACAATGTTGTTAACTTTGCTTTGCCTTGGTAACACCAATTGCAAGAGTTAGTTGTGCAACACCTTTCTCCATGCTTTTTAATTATTTCTCGCTTTTTTCCTGAGCTTCACCTAATTAGTCAACCCTTTTTGTATTGATTCTTACACAACTTATGACATATATCTCACATTTTAACAGTTGTCTCCATTCTCTTACTTTCTCAGAGAATTATTATAATTAGTCTACAACTAGATAACAGTATGAGCGGATCTTAAACTCATCCACAAGTATTGCCTTTTAACTAGTCTATATGCATACCAGTTGCATATTTAGTCAACGATTTCCCGATACTAAGACAGTTATTAATAACATAGAAGGTAGTATAAATGTGCCTGACCATGTTGTCATGCCGTACTAACACGACGAGATGAAACTAAAAAAGATGGGTGATAAAATGTAGCGGTAGTAGTAGTAATGACAAAAAAATAAAACTAGGGATTGACAATAGGGTTTTGAAGGACATGATGGGGTGTTTATGGAGTACTGGAATCCGAAATCTCGAGTACGTATACATGATTTTTCAATAATTTACCTGATTTGTAAGCAGCGCCTTTAATTTTGTCTGATACGGAGAACCAGTGTATCAATTTTAGTACCACTCTAAACGAAAAGCTAAGTGTAGAGCTAAATATGGCTATTTATGCAGTACAACAAGCTTTGCTGGAATGTAAGAGCACAACGAAATCTCCACTATTTGGAAGTGTTCCTGTACTTTGTGTGCAATTTCATGCGAAGACCATAATCTCCCGAGTAACAAGTAATATTTACCATGGCTTGACTAGAGAATAATTTATCTTAAATCCGAGTCAAATATATTATAGAATATTGATATTGAAGGGTGAAAAAGCTTCAGATATCAGACACGCAGAGATTTTTGACGTAGCGAATATGCAAATATTTATCCTGCATAGAGCAGAGGTTAACGGTCATCTACAAGTGAGATTTCTATTAAGATTATAAACCGAACAATGTTAGACCATCATTGCAAACCTGGACCCGGACTTGAATCCAGGACCTTCGGTTTCGCAAGATCGCTTGACTTCTAGGTTTTCATCATAGACCCAACACTGACCGGTTCATGATTTCAATAAAAACTCAGCGATCCACACAACCCTATGCTGATAAAGTTTAAGTATATGACTGTCAACAGATAAAGAAAATAAACTAAGCCAACAACCAAGTAGCAGCGGGTTATAGACATATTAATAGCTGAATTTTTCCAATACATACCCACGGCGGAAATGGAGCATGGATTTTTAGACCCCAAATAAGTGTCGCCTCCCACTAGGTAATTTCAAGTAGTTAAGCTATCCAACAGCCCAACACAAGTAAGGTAATAAACCTTGGGTGTCAAATTGGTCGACTGCCACATCAAATAGAAAATACGAACTAAATAGGACGAGAATCGTAAAGAGATCATTAAAACATCATACTTGACAGACTTGAATATAAGCATGTGCAGCATCTGGTCTTACGTTCTGTAACGTTAACCGAGTGATTATTAACGATGCGCAGACTAAGGGGAGATCTAAATTTGATGTACGGAATACTGAGAAATGATTTCGGACCTAACTTATTCTCTCTTTTTCTTCCCACTAGATCGGGACATCTCAGAGGATATAGCAGGCGAGTAGAAAAGCCAAGAACGAGTAAAATAACAGTGGCATACAAGTTTTCACACCAAGTCATCAATACTTGGAACCTGCTGCCTGAAGCAGTGGTGTCCGCACCTTCAATTGACTCTTTCAAAAGAAGACTTGACATTCAGAGAAACATACTAGAAAAGGAATAACATAGGCCGTAGGCCTTCTGTCCTTACTACACAAATCTGAATCTGATTTTAATCTCATAGCTTAAGGGAAGACAAAAAGTATACACTGACGCCATTGTGATATATTCTGAGCCATGTCACCAAGAGTCTCCAACCATTGGTTACGATAGTCACGCGGACCCCAACCGAGTAGTCTGCATCTACCAACATGACAACAGAACAGAAGTTAGTGACTTCAAGCACCGATGCCATATTTTGGTTTGGTCGCCCATAATTTTTTTCCAACCTCACGTACAAATTAACGGTGAAGACTTAGTGAACTAAATATGGGTTGCTGTTATGAGCGTAACAGTATTTGTATTAGCTTATAATTACAGGTGAAAGTACAAATGCATACAAAGAATACGTTTTCTACTTGGGTTCTATATGAGTAAGATGAGGAACTGCTGCTGAGAATCCGGCCAAGCCAGAACCACCACCTGCAGCCCTAGGGCCAAGCATCATTGCACGCTGTTGTACTGCCTCTTGCTCTTCAGTTTGAACTCGTTCTAGCTCCAGAATAAGTGGGAGGAAACATACAGTAGCTGTGCTCACCAAAAACCAAGTCACCGATCTGCTGAGAGAATAACCCGATACAACGCCTTCTGAAGCTGCACTGTAGGCGAAAGAAACACCGCGACGTACTGGCTCTGGAAACATTTCTAAGAGACCAATTAAGCGTTCTATGATGCTTTCATCTTCGATATCAAAATCTTCGTCTTCACAAACACTCTTCTCCCCCATATCTTTGGAACAGCCGTCGGCTTCAGCAAGTGCCTTTGAAGTGCTTTTATTCTTTTCTCTGGAAAGGTGTCGAACAGCAGCTGGTGATATGGGTTTTGTGTCTGTGTCACTATTAGTCAAGTCAATAACTTCGGTCGGATAACTGGAAGATGAAATCATGAAGTCTTCAAATGCGTCCTAAGAAAGTATAATTATACTTTTTATTTCAAAAGGAACAACTTAAGTATCCCTTTAAGCATTACCTGAATATCCATTGCATGTGATCAGAAGTAGCGCACAAAAGTAATCTAAGCGGTTAAACTTCAAACCTTACATGCCACAAATGGCCAACGTTTCGTTCTTTGGACTTTGTCTGAATTAGAAGAGAGAGATCTTGGTTAAGTAGGTATCTACTTTTTACTCTTTCTTATGGATCTGGAGGGCGAGTAAATCAGTTAATATGTAGTGTCAGTTATTATGGCAAGCCCATATATCTTTATTCTAACTTCCGGACATCCTATTTTATTCATTTTACTTGAGCCATATTTTGACCTTGTCAATTATTCGCTTATTAGCCTTGACTGTTTTCATATGAGCGTATATGTGTGTACACTTCATATCCCATGATTCATCACATGTCTGTAGTTTATTTTGTCTGCCTATAAATACTGAGTAACGCTTAATTAAAATGGAGTTGGCTTCACAGACATCCTCCCTGCATGTCGTTTTGATTTGCTATGCTTCATTCGCTTCATGTACGAAATATATGTATTCTCAAGTCAATTCTCGTTATTCGACTTATTTAATTCCGTTTTTGGATAACGCGATCTAAGTCGACGATGATATACGAGAATAAGTGATAACAATCATTCGTACAATCTAAATAGGAGTCAGATCATTGGGCTACAACAAATAGTGCGAAAAATGATTGAAGAATAACGTTAAGACCAATGCCCATCAGTTTGGACAAGAATTTAAAATTATTTAGACCCCTAGACTGTAGTAAAGAAACACAGTGCTTGGATACAAAGACGAAACTTTATTCCATGCTAATTATTACTACTTTATGGTCATCATCACTTTTATAAGGCTGTTAGAAGTATAGCGGTAAATAAATTCCCAAAATAAGTTGTTCTCTAATTCTTCAACATTTGGTGCTGACTTCATTGGTTTAAGTGGACTTTTCTAGCTGATGGCGCTAGGTAAAGCATCCGCACCAGATCCGGAGTGGGTACACTGTACTATGTGTAGAACCAGTGGCGTGACTGAAACCTGGTCAGATCATTCGGCATTTAGGTCACTAAATATCGGACGGTTCACCTGTGGTCATCAAATTTGAGGAAAACCGACGCGAATCAACTCATAGCACATCATGGACTGGCCCATGTGGTGGTCGCAATATCTTCCTTATACGTAATCTTACTAATATATTTCTGTAATAACGTCTTTCCGTTATACGGCCTTCAAAGCAGCTATAGTACTTTGATACGATGAAAGGGTAATCCACGTTGGGTGCTGACTACGAGATGTGACTTAGAATGTAGCTGGTTTGTCACACTATTCCTGTCTAACTCGAATAGGCGCTTAATCGTTCGACACAGGTCATCTGCGTCAGTGATTCACACATCTTACATATCACTTGCAACCACTAGCCGTTAAGACTAGACGCACCCCGATATATTGATAACCTTCTAAGTATACCTTTGGATCGCTTCATTTCTGACTTTTTATTTGACTGATTTGGCACACTTCCATCATGTAGGCGTTACGTGTAAGGGTGTTGTCAAAATCTGAATAACCGTGTCATCTTTAGTGGACTCAGTTTTTGAATAATTGTCCACTTTTTCTTGTAACGGGGATTTTTGGTAAAAGGTGAAACTTCAATCATATAAACATGAGCCATCGAGAGAGTTGCCACAGATAGGTAACATCAACACCACCGATTATCTACATCCCTTTGAACCATTAGAAACGGTATATGAACAACATGTTTTGCCCGAAGAACAATAAAGAACTGAAGTTATCTCCCGCACCATCATATGTGTTGGTCAAAAGCTCCACCCTCCCTTCCTTTATGGCGTAAAGCTTTCTTATGCTTGTGTTATTTTTTAAAACAACTTTAGCCGGACTCTGTGTTCCACAACATGTTAGAATGCATTGTCTCTAAAGGTCCCATGTTACGAGCGAATCGGAAGAATGAAGCTTTTTTGGGGTTAGATATCCATTTAGTATGTCACGCTGCCATGAACTTAACTAACGGTATGGACTATCATATACTTTTGATATAAATATAGTTTGGAGATGGTTATGATAGATAGCTGATTACATAATATTAAAGAAAGACTTTGTGGTTTACAATATCTATGGGTAACTCATCAAATAAGTAAAATAGACAAGACACTTGAATGCTGATAAACTTGGGATATGTAGACCTTTAAATTAGTAAAACATAATTGAGAAGGTATCCTATATAATTCAGGATATTATGGGTTTCGTATAGTAGGTCATAGTAAATCAGCACCCTTATGTTATGTAAGTTTTCTGTTAGTTCGAAAAATAAATGAAAAATAAACATAGATCTCTTCGACGGAAAATGATGCAACCCAAAACAAAAACTGAGTCATTGTGTAGAACTTAATATATTTATGACATATCTGTGATACTCCAATGAGAAGAAATTGTATTTCTGACGTTTGATGACTTAATGCAAGTCATTTCTTCAGGGTAAACAAATAAGTGAAATAAAAATAACTCATGTTTAAGTAGAACGAAGGAATGATATGGAAGATTTTTAAATAAATCAAAATCATTATGTCTGAAAATGTCAATATCAAGGTGATTCTGTTCACACACGACTTTATTGGTTTGTGCGTATGAAAGTGGTTATGAAAGTTATTTATGTTTGTGGTTTCAGATGATGAGCTATCGAATATTCATAAGCCTGACATTCCTTTATGAGCTATAATGAGCTTCACAAATGCTCCCATATATGCTTTATCTGAATGTCTAAGCAGTATACTGAAGCGTTGTGACATGCAACTGATAATCAAGATTATATCTACGTAAAGTTGAAAGCTCCTAGAAACATCAACTTTATATTCTTCTGGAATATCTAAGGTGTTAATGACAGCCGATGAGGAAATCGCACGTTCCACATATATTCATTGTGGCATATCTCGAGGGAGATGAATGAGGGGGGAGGAAAAAGAAAGGACGAGAAGCAGATGAGACAATGACCATTCCTATTGAAGTTTAGTCATATGTGGAGGAACAGTTAGGGTACAAGTATTTATTATTAAGGTACAGTTTAAGCAAGAGAACTATAATAAATTAAGGAAAATAGGGGTAAATAAGGTATGAGTGGATAAAGAACCTTATGAATAGAGGTGGTCCAAAAAGAACCTGAAATTATAGTGTTATGTGTGGTTTTAAAATGTGGGACTGAAAACAGTATTCTGATAAACAAATAGCTATCTCCGTTTCACCTCGAAGCTATTTCAGTTCATCTTAATTTTTATTGATTTTTCAGGGTGATGAGCAGGCTTCGTTTTTAGAGAATGACCTTGTTATTTGTTTAGCCTGAAGAAGTAACTCGCGTTGATCCACGAAACGTCAGAAATACACTTTTTACTCATTGAGGTGTTGCAGAAATATATTTATCATTGAAATTCTCTCTAATGGTCAGTATCATTGATACCTAGACTGTTCTATAATTTAGCTGTAAATATGTGATGGGCAGTGAGAATGTGATATATTTTTGGTCGGTAAACAGTATATTTGGAAAAGATTAAATGTTAGGCGGTCCATATAAATGTATCTATGGTTCAAATGGGTGTTCCGGGAAGTTGACGAAACTGTTTACAATAAGACAAAAAACCTACAGGTCTTCTGAATTTCATAGCGTGCAATAATAACGGATGGATAATGACAGCATTTTCTATAATAAAATATATATTATCTGGTATTGCAGATGTTTAAAATGATTGTTCTCTCTCACACATATACGATAGTACGTTAATACGTTAGTGAGACTAATCACGTTATACAACAGCAGTGTGATATATTAAATTGACGTCTAACCCACAGTACAATTGCTCTAACTATCTGATTCGCTTGTAACATGGAACTAGTAGAGACGGTGTATTCCAACTATGGACTTCGATTAAAGCAATATTCATGCTTACCACAAACGTAAGAGAGCCTAACACCACAAAAGGTGGGAGGGTGGCGTTACTGACCGGCGAACATGCTGGTAAGGAGATAACTTCGATCCGCAGATGTCTGTGGGGTAGAGCATTTCGTTTAGTTTCGGCTCCTTATAATCTAGTGTAATGTCACGAACCGGTGTTATTGATACCGATTCATTATACGATATACCTCATTAAATCGTGTTTAGAACGCTGAATTGATTCCACTTCCTACAGAGTAAAACTATTACAAACAAAGTAGATAATTCACTATAAAAGAAGCCTGATCAAGACCTTTTAAAATTGTTGTGTCGAAAAAGAACGCTGATCACTTATACTCGGAACGAGGGACCTCGGCGATTCCCACGAGAGAGTGAGAACACAAGACTGGTATAAGTGAAAATTTATTAGCCCTAAAACACGGCGATGACGATGATCAAAATAGTCTAAAATACTCTGGTTTATATATTGATTTGACACCCATTTTTGATTAATAATTAGAATAAAATCATATATATATGAGAAAAACTTAGAGTTATAACAGTCACAGACTGATTATAGTTCATGTCAACAGAATACAAGAATATCGTATATTATACACAGAAAAATATCATACGACACCTACCGTGAATTATCATCACATTGAATTAGAATGGGTGTAATGTTGAATAAAACTCATAATAAGTAAATCAATCGAAAAATGATTTTTCTTCCCACCATATCGAAAAATGGGCTCAAATGGCTTCGACAAAAACGGGAAACAGCCATTTGTGTATCAAAATACTATTTTCAACACTATATTTTATACCTACACATAATCCCATATTTCCTGCCTCTTTCTGAACTACCTCCATTTGTCAACTGTCTATCCACTCATAACTTGTTTACACTTATTCTCTTAGACATATTAGAATGCTCTTGCTCAATATGTATTAGAATTAGACTGAATGGTCATACATTAACTATTCTTCCATGAACATTGTTTTGATAATTAGAAGTATTTGAATTATAGTACAAACTGGGAATCCCAGCAATTTAACCACGAAATACTGGATAAACACGAACGAATATAATGTATTTGGAATTCAAACTTACGTATTCAACAAGTACAAAGGAATCAATAGTTCATTCAAACACCACAATTGTCTATTTTGCTTCTCATCCTTTTTTTCTTACACCTCCTCGGGATATGTCACCGAAAACATAAATGGAACGGGTGACTACGTCCTGAACCAACATTAGAGCCTCAGATATTCTAGAAGGGTGTAAAGTTGCGGTTTCTAGAAGTCCCCAACTTCACATGGGTTTATTCTCAACCATCACTTGCACGTCAGAATTCAACCTCCATAAAGCACACCAACTGTGATATTGACAATACGAGTCCCACTAAAACCACCTACATTTATATCTTATAAAATATATGCTCTTCTGATTAGTCTGCTACAGTGAAAATTGTATGTTTTGTAACAATTTGATCTTGCCTGTAAAATGGTATGCTTCGTGTAACAAACCGTTAGTTTAGGATAAATTATTATTATTAATAGATAGCCAACGGTGGTGAACGCTGAAATATCCAACTCGATGGTATGGCTCAGCCTTATAAACGTGTTCATTCTGTATAACTAGTCTCTATTCACATTGAATACATTATTCCCTTTTTTCAGCCTAAATAGGTTCTTCAGAAATGTAAGACGTTATATTGCTGATTCTTACGACACAAAGAGTCACTGTAGACAGGAGTAGTGAATAATTCATCTCGCTTCGAAAAATGGACGGAAAATTTAAGTTTAAAATTAGCATCTTAACCTTTTCCCATGGTGCTGAGTGTACGTCCAAAGTGTCGAAGAGATTCTCTAATGAGATCTAGACGTCTCACCGGTAAAAGTTGCATTAATAGGTTTATATCGAAATGATTATCGAGACATTATTATTATTACTATAATTATTCACAAACATCTTATGGGTACATAAGTGTTGTGAAGAAACCATTTCGGGTTTCTTCAAAAATGCAATAATACACAAGTTTCAGTAATGTTAGAAATAAAATCTCCATATTTGGAAACAGAGAGTATTAATAATAGAATAATAATAATAAATCGGGTTCTGTGTTATTGAGAAGAATATTGAACTGAGTTTAAAAAAGTCAACATGTTGACTACACGATTCATGACTTCATGAATTATGGCTGGGGAACAGTTTGAACAAAAAGGAAGTTTGTTTCAGTAGGCCGAAGGGAGTGTTAATCATCGTCGAAATAGAAGAAGACTGGTCTAAGTGAATTTGAAGGTATGCATCTTTCACCACAACCTTCCAGAATACCTTAGAACCACGAAGTCAATTTAGAACATCTTCCACCGTCAGATGTTCGTTCTTAATTTATAGTCACCACATATTCTATGGATCGTGCCATTAAACTTTGAGTGTGTGACGTTAGAGTTACCACATGCTGAAGACCGGATCGGGTCAATCACACGTTCCACATACAAATCGTCCAGTGTCTCATGTACTGCTTCTCGAAAACCATAATGGATTATTTTCATTTAAGAAAGACCTGATCGCCATGTACTTGAAGTTTCTAGACTGAATTTCCAATCTTTCACCACACTTAGCACACGCAGCTATCAAATCCCTAATTAAAGCGTCAGCATCTTCTTTAGAACTTAGTGAAGACAACTTCACTATAACCCTTTTATATTTTTCAAAAGTAACATTAATGTTCGTGTTTCACTAAAAACTCACAACGCTTATATGAAACATTATCACCTTTAAGTAACAATACATAGCATCCACGTATGGGCAGTTAGTGTCCAGTAATTGCCAATACTGAGAATTCAGCGGGTCATGCTACAACGTTAGAATCAAAAGATCTCAAACTGCTTGTGTCAACAATATATTCATGAAATGGACCGATGGAGGTATATAATCGCTTCTCAATATGAACACTACCTTTTGAAATAGTGGATAGAGATAAATGACCACTAGAAAAACCGAATGATTAAATTATAACTAGAGTTTATCAAGACCAGTGGCAAAATCAACATTAGATCCACATTCAGACTCGATGTGTTCCATTTTACCACACTTGAAACATTAACCATGACTAAAGACATATGAGATACGAAGGTGAAGGTTACCACAGTATAAACATTTACAAAACCCGTGCTCATCTCTGGTAACCTGCTTTGCAATTCTTTGTTGAGTCACTTTTCATATTTTTACGAGAATTGGAACCATTATTAAACAACCGCGAGCTTAACCGACAGTAAGAATGTAGTTCGTCTCGACGACTAAACAAAGTGTCATAAATTTTCATTGACCGGAAGTCGAACTCATTTACGGTCTCAGTTATCACATGCTGTAATAACTTCTTTTAATGAACTTTTGAGTTTCTCTATAAATCTCTCCCTCTAAATTTGTGATATTTATCCCAGTATCAATCGATCATGAACTTGAGTTTCCAATTGGTCTCCGAAGATGAACATCGCGGTCTGTCTCTGTGAACCAAATATGAAATTTTAAATTCCTGGTCATTTTATCGCATCAATTTATGAAACTTTGATATCTCTGTATTCAAAGCTAACAGACTGCAAATGACTAAGTAGTAATTCCTTGGGAGATTCATATGACAATGAAATTGATTTCTGTGGTAAAGCCAGATTCTTGAGCAGGTTATAAGCTTCTTTTCCGTAAACGCCAGGGGATAAGCTATGAAGTTATCATCCTTGTAACGACCGAATAGCCAATATTCGGTTGGAACTACGGACTGACGAACCCAAAATTTATTCGATTAGACCAGACGAAGTTCCTCTCTATAGCCCACAACGCGTCTTTGAGATACTCGTATTATATTATATCAAAACACAAACTCTGTGCTCAATATAAACGGTTCTAATTAAGAAAACAGAACAAATTACATCAAAAATACAAAATACCTCAAACGGTACAGCCTGTGCTATACAGCCAGAAGTTTCTCTACCGCAAAGTAGCGCGCTAAACAATGAAAGAGACAGTTAATACTAAAGGGTTTGATACCTGAGAATCAATACAAATATTCCTAATAAGATGGGATCAAGTATCTATCTGCAGGGATTGCAGCAATTCTCTCAAGCAGACAGTCAGAAGGTTAACAGTCACAAACTGAACCATGCCGTGACCTTGAGCTTAGTCAAACACAACCTTACTGTCAATGGTCCGGCAACATGCAATAGAAAATTAGGTAACAAAAATAAGTCTTTAATCAAAATAACATAATAAAGGCTCAAACGGGGAAGACTGAAGAACAAAAGACATGGTTAAACGAGATCGAAACAAAGGTTGGAATACACAAAAGGGAGAAGGAACAAATAAATGAAAATACTGTTCAACAAAGAAGCTGCAGAGGGATTTTTACTGTTCTCTTTCCGTTACAATCCTTAGTATACTTTTTAGTCATGCATCAGATTTCCAACCTCTCCAGGTAGTAATCAAAGTCATCGTCACTCGAATTAATACCCAGTTGTCGAATATTTTATTCCACGGCGACACCAGTACTATAAATCAAAGTATTTGAATTAGTGTGCTAACCAAGAAGTTCCAGAATAGCACAAATAGAATTAGATGGATTCATTTGAACGTTTTGTATATATAATTCGAAATCGGCGAGTAACCAAGTACAGAGGAGTCATTAGTTCTGTAGACCATCAGTGTTGATGATCTCTGTAGAATGACTGGGGGCCTACTTGAGTTAGACGGGAACGGTACGTCCAACGGCTGACGTCGAAGTCACACCTTGCGGTTAGTACCTAACGTGTATTATACTTTCGTCGTACCAAGGTACTATGGATGCTTTAAAGACCGTACAGCACAAATGACATTATAGTAATATATATGAGTTGAAATGGGCACAAGAGAAATTGTGACTACCACTATGGCGTACGATTAACTGATGTGCTTTGGTTGCCCATGACCATGAAAAGGATTCACGATTTATCCGATATTCAGTGACCCATCTGCCGGATGATTTGGCTAGGGCCCAGTGATATTTCACTGGCCCCACAGTTCGTGCAAATGTCGCAACTTATTACATGGACAGAACCTCGAAACAGGTATGGAGACCATAGTAGGCCTGCCACTTTACGAAGCGCCTTAACTAGAAAATATGTTATAAAAAGTGACTGATATCCAATACAAATCACCAGTTACTTTAGAATCTCAAGTATTTAAACTACTGAACATGCATAGTGTATTTTTGTCAAGTTTGGAGCTATATCTTCTAGCATCTTTTTATAGACCCTTAATAAATATTCCTAAGTGAGCATAAGAACAACAAACTTATTTCCGAATATATATAGTAAACTACGCGTTGGCTATTGATATCAGCAAAGCCCTTACTTTAATCTAACATGTAACGGAAAAATCAACAACGCAATAAATTAAGACTGTGTTGTTTTAACTAATCCATTTTAGTCGCTGCTGTAACTACAGTGTGCACAGTTTTGGATTGAATAAATAACACTACAAAAGTCAACTGAAAAATGGAAGATCCAGTGGTTAGGAAGGTAGAGGATAATAGAAGAGTATATACATATCCACTGTTAAAAGTGAGTTTGTCAATTGGATATAGAGGGCTTATATTAAAATACAAATCTCCTGATATTGAAGAAAGCACCCCAATATCCAAAATTTAGGAGAAAATCCGCAAAGTCAAATAAAATTCCACCTGGTCTGAGAGAGTTTCCTAAAATTATGGTTTTTTGCAATATTTATGTAGTCTCATATTCACAAAAGTTTTGAGATATCTTTTTCAAAATCTGGAGGTTGTGTCCAATGGCATATAAACAAAACAGAAACGAAAGACGTATCAGTAGTTCAGTATAGAACACTATTTTGAACCCATAAGAAAATATACAGTTTTTTACTCAGAAAGACCTAATAAATGAACAATTCATCTTGATTATTAGAAAATATTCAATAATGAACTACTTTACAGCGATAGGAAATTTATAGACAGTCCATTTTTGAAGCAAACGATTCGTTCCTACATATCAAATGAGAAAAGTTGAAAATACTAAAAGTTAAGCGAAAACTCACATGACAGCTCAGAGTGTACTTTGCAGTTAATAATTCATGAGTGAATCGAGTGGATTTTCTTAGAAATAGCTTATGATTTTAGGGCGAAACGATTGTCTTTAGATGAAACCGTCAGATTCAAAATCGCAGGTCTTGGATTTTAGCGCCAAATCTATCTATGTATATGTCTAAGTAACATTCTTGCACTATAACTGATGTCATTTCATGATAAAGATCCCGATCCCTAGTTCCTAACCCTCACGTCCGACTGTAAGTTCCAATCTTAATTCCTCATGCTAATTTATAACACTCATATGACTCTAGTAAATAAGTGAACATTCTCTAAGTCGATCACTGGTTCACTTAATACAGTCTCAGCGATTTTAAATTGCTAGAGGAATTAGGGCACCTGAAATTTTCTCCATTAACGACAATTGTGGTAGAGAATTACTTAGATTGTTGCAGTTTCTATTAGACGCATTCCAGGGTTTTAAGTTAGCTGGTTTTAACCTGCTAACCTTTAAAGTTATCACATCATCGTGAAGTACCAACCTCTCGTTTTGATAGTGGTTGTTTCGCAAAAGCTTTAAAGCGTTATCGGTAGGTACAAGTATTTCGTAAGGTAATCACGTAAATTATCATAAACTAAGAATCCCGGTATTTTTTCGAGTCACCCAAATTAACTTCGGAAATTAGAGTGGTGCTAACCGACTTTCGCTTATTTGTGACTGCTTTTGAAACCTAAACACACGGACGTAAAAAATAGACTTTCGTTGCATATCTTAGTATTGTGTTGTTACGAAGCAAGATTTTAAGCAACACTTCTAAGTTACTGTACATTTCATATTACTCTGTAATTTCCCCCATAATACTTCCCCGGAGATTTATGAAGAGTTTGTTCTATGTTTCATAGGTCTTCCTTGAAATATGTTAGTAGTATTATTGGTGCGTCTTTTGATTTTATTATGGATGTAGTTTCAGAAAAGCACATAAAACCTTTTAAATAGCAAGCAAGTGTTATTTTACTAAATAAAAACCACTCGCTTTACCTACGACTTTCACACTGTCTATCGTTCAATAGAGTAGTAAGATATGTTGTTGAGATCTACTATTGAAAAGAGAAATACCCCCTTAAGTGATTTATTTAGTACAAATATTGTACGATGAACAAGTTATCAGGGAACTAACCGAATAATTTTGTTATTAAAAGTACATACATATCAATAATTCCTTTAAATGTTTTGATTATTTTTGGTTTTTATTACACACCTAAATATATACATCTTAGAACGTGGATGAAGAATACGAGGAATATTTTAACGTTCCGTTCTGATAATTATTTACTGAATTAAACACATCAAATAAAGCTATTATCTTTGTAGCATTATGTCAACAAGCTTTGAGTATAATGAGCGGTGCAAATATGTGCCTGGTCCTATGTTGTAGTTGACTGACTGACAGATTGTTTCAGCATTTATTATGAGAAGCGGTGGATGATAAAAATAGAATGGTTGGAGAAGACACCAAAAATAACTTTAGATCGCTGTTAGGACTCACCTCAGAGACTTGGTTGGCAAATAAGCCTCTATCGTGGTAGAACTGGTGCTTTTGGAGGACAGCTCAATGAATCTTTTGATACTCTCATTGCCCAGTATAACCCAAGCCTTAATGAAAAGTTGGGACGAGCCCCCGATTTTGACGAGGCATTAATAACTGAAAGAGAAAGGCAGCTCGAGAACACTAACAGCATAAATTTAACCAATACAGTGTTGGACATATTAACTTATACGACCATCTGACTACTGAATAGAGCGCAGGAAAATCAAAGTCGGCTGGTGAATTTACAAAATAATTAACCCTGGATATGCTTTAGGATAATGTTAAACATAGCAACCCACGAATCCGTCGACTAAAAGATGTTCATTAAGGCTACCCACTTTCAAGAAATTTCGTAGGATTAGATAAAACTAGCGCTAGCTAAGCCCACAAACTACTTCTAACAGTTGTATCAACACTGTTTATTAGATGTATATGCAGCGTTCTGCCTGGTGAAATCATCTATGAATTAATTTGAACCCTAGTTATGAATATTGACCTTAAGAAGTAGATCAACATATCAGAATTTCGTTCTGTAACCAGTATAACAATACCTTAAACCACCGACAAATTGTTTGATATGTAACTTTAGATTGCTTGTAGTTTTTTCTCCATCATTCCTTCTAGCATAGTGATATGAATGAAGATATGCAGACTGAAGTAATGGAACTATGTGTGACAGCATGTGAAAAATTCTCAACTGATAATGAGGTGAGCTACTTAAAAATACAGCTCACACCCCTAACAAAATCTTGATGCTTTTATTATATATATAAATTTTAATTATTTCATTAACGCGTATAATATAATTATTCAACCCTCCGCGATCAAGGTTAAACAATAGGATGAAGGTGTGTCTACCCCTATTTAATATTCGTAGCTTAACAAAATCCGAAAAACGTTCTTAAATCTTCGGTTGCAATACAGTGGTTTTCTTGACTTGACTCGCATAATATATGCCGCTATCTGTTTCGGATGAAATCGACGTGCAATGACATTTATCCCTTTCTAACTTATAATGATATCCACCAATAAATACGTAACATGTTATAGTATACCACATCAGATAACCGATAACTTGAGTTACAACTTACTTGTATAATTAATGAAGCGCTACTATTCTTATATATAATATGAGATGTATTTCTAGCTTATTAGAACCCTAATTCTAACCGGTAATAAAATTTATATTTTCTAGTAAACGAAATGGCTCACAAGAGTGAGCTTTACTGAACGAAGAACATAGATTTTACCACAGATAAACCTGTTACTGTGGTCTATCTTTTAAGCTCTTCGATCCCCAACATCGTTTTGTTCCTGCCAGACCAAGAGTTTTAGATTGGAGTATAAGTAAAATTCTCCATTTTACCATAGTATTACTAAACAAACATGCTATTGCTGAACCGAGAAGGTAGAAGAGTTCTAAAATAAATTTGATCTATAGCTATTAAAAAATTGAGTGAGCTAACCTCAAAAATTTAAATATTTTTAATTTATCTGCTACTTTTCATTACAATGTTTATACACTATTTTAATTCCTACTTTCATCCACTTAATTATTAAGGCAGCAGCTCGTTTCGTAAAAGAAACTATGGATAAAAAGTACGGAGCAGCATGGCATGTAGCTGTTGGTGAAGGTTTTGGTTTTGAAATTACCTATGATATTAAAACATTTTATACATGCTATGTGGTGGAAATTTAGGCATAATTGTCTGGAAATGCTGTTGATAATAATTATAGGATGTAAATATTTCAAAAAGGAATAAGAATACGTGTACACTATTTAAAATGTATATTTTAATAGTAATCTATATTTTGACAAGCTTTTCGTCATATTTTACTCTGTTATGTTGAAGTTCCCGAGTCCAAAAAGATGGAAGCAAATAAATATATTACCTATCATAAATGTCACTGGATTCCAATCACTTTTTTAACATACGATATTTTCCAATTAACAGAAAACCTCTTATGAACTAAAACATCAAAAATACTTCAATCATTTTTACCGATATGTATATACTTAGATTTGTAATATATCTTTTTAAAATATATCTAAGTTTGTAACTAAAAACAACATCTAAAACAAGAAAAGAAACCCATTAGTGTTATAACAAGAAATGGTTCAGTGAAAAAAGAATTCCTTTTAATGATGTTATTTACTTAATGTGTACAATTGTTTATAACAAATTTTACATACGATAACCTATAATAAAACAGGGATAATAGCGTAATTTAACAAATTCATTAAAATAAACTGGACATTTTCAAATTATCGGATATAGGACTTAATAATAAAATAAGTGTTGCACCACTTACCAAAGTTATCAACGGCTGGAAAGTCGTAAATTTTGAGTCAAGAAGGCCAGTGCGGCAGTCATAGCAAATTGTTAGAGATTTTGAGTGACATGTCTCAAAGTAGTTCGCATTGGCACAGACTCATTTACTCCACAGTTTCACCAAGCTTCCAAGTTTCTATATCACTTTTTTCCTGAATAGTATTTCTGATGCTTAGTCTATTCTATCACTATTACCACCTCTACGATTACGGGATTTGATTTGACAATTTCATCTCACCATCCTAATGATGTGTGGAAACTTGAATCGATGCACACGTAAGTCAGGTTATAAGTTGCGTAAAACTTAAACATAATAGATAATAATTTGCAGGAAAGATGTAAAAGACTATCGTCCACTTAACGAGAATAAAGAATGAGTGGTCAATAATACTGATTCTGCAAAAGAGAGACTGATCGAGTACGTCTCTATTTCATTACATACAATCGCATGTAAAGAATAATCATAAGTACGATTTTGCAGATAAGGTAAATGATGACATCGAAAAAAAATTCTCTTCACTATACAGTCTTCACTTAGCTTAATAACATTTATATTTCCTGATGTCTTTCTAAGAAAGAAAATAACAACCGGAATCGCTTGTAATTATTTAAATATAATCTGAAATAGTAGACCATATTCGAAACTGAGTAACTTTGGTAAGAACAAACCAGTACCAATCAATCTACAGTTGTCTTGACCTCCATTTAAATGTCAGATATAACCCATAAGTTAAAAATTTTTGACAATAGCGTAACGTTATCCATTTTAGTTGAATCTCTTGGTACCACATACATTTTAGCACGACTGTGCATAAAAGTGACATATCATTATGATTCGTATCAGCTGGAATATTGTTGGAAACACAAGAGCACCAACGAGTTGTTTTAGTGTAGTTTGTGACCCATCTCGACAGTATATACTGTTATATCCTAGTGAAGATTAACCTACAAATAATTTCTGAGACCTGATAATGGACTGGTATTATATATATTCTTATTGTATAACTATTCAGTAACTGGATTATGTATATCTATCTTCCTCTTATTATAAGCTTCATTTTGATCTATAGACTATTATTATACGATTTACTGTTCTCAAGTTATGTTCAGATTATTAATTACCGTCTGCCAAAGTCACAGCCACTTTTAGGCTTGATCATGTACAAATGTTATTTTCTATTTTATGGTATGATGTGATCCGTTTGGCTTGTATAAAAATCAGGTATGTTTGAAATAAATGATTCGTATAATGAGAGCAGGTATTGGTGTTCTGGACTCAACCGACAGGGTTAGGAGGACAGGGACCAATAAAGACACAGTGCTAAGATTGAATAAGTTGTATTTTGATTGGTGAATAAATCACGTGACAACTAGCCGAGTTTAGAGTCATAACACATACACTAAAACGAATGTTGTTAAATTCGAGAGTTCTACATAGCACTTGGACATAATATCATTCGGGAACTGACTAAAAATAACAGTTTACACTCGTTAACCTTTCACAATATCTGAAAAAGTGAACATCAGTCAAGATTAGCAGTAATCATGTACCTGCAGATCAACCATAATTGACTAAATAGGTTGCATTTTTCCCATATAACCTTGAAAAAGGCATTTATACGATATCGACACAACACAGAACCGTATGTAGAATACAACATCCCAAGTTTTCGCATTACACAATCGCAAAAGCAACAAAGACAGAGAACAATCAAAATAAACGATGGTATTAGTAGACGGGAAAATGGATGTACAACAATACAATAGTTAAGATCTATCAGTAGATAAATTTCACCAGTGATCAATTTTAAGGATTATCCCTCAGAGCCTTTTGAGTGGTAACTTTTAACCCGATGAATCTCACTAAAGTCTATGCTGTCCAGTGTAACAACCAATGTTTTCACTGGTCTGCATTTACTCCTATCTACTCATAATCTTTTACCAGTTTATTATAACAGACAACTTCGGATATCGGGTTGGGAAGTGACTTGTTGAGTAAAATACACTTTTCAACCACGTCATTCCTTCCAGATTCTGAACTACATAGACTTATTTTGTCTACAGCTTTCATCCAAATACAACACTACTGACTCGGTAGTTTCACTGTAAACAAGCGGTATTTTAGAAACACAAGGCAGATTTTCCATTCTTGATAGCCACAATCGTAAAATGACGAACTCGACTGCTTTATTGTGTGCTCACGGTTTAATAAACAGCCAGATGTTCTGCCAGTCTCATTTGGGAAGGCGGCCAGTAGATGTACATCATTCGCGCAAACCGCTCATTATGACTTTAAATGGTGATATGAATACGTAGCATATTTGTTTAGGAATCTCTTCAAAGTCAAATAACCCCGCAAACCTCAAAGTTATATACAGCCTTTACAGTAAGTAAAAGAACAGTATATTATGCTTGCGTTCTGGCGAAAAGTAGATGGTTTGGTCGATGCATCTACTGGTTCACTGGCCATTAGTCGAATGACTAGTTTAGTCAAACGGATTCCATTGAAAATGTGTTACAACATTACTTTATCCAGACCTTGGTTGGACAGCAGGAAATAGCACGAAACCAAATAAACTAATAACCAAGTGTTATGATAACAGTTAGTTCAGTGATATGTCCGCTATCGTAAGCTTTCCGACGTGGTGTTAATAAATGCTTTAGATATCCAACTTCAGTTATCTTTAGCCTGATTTATTTACTTCAGTTCGGTCAACTGGGTTATACGTTTTGTCCTAGCATAATAAGCCAAAATATGAATTTAAACACTGCTATTGGGTTTCAGAAATTAATCGAACTGGATGTGCCGCGTACTTAAATCGACACAAACAACGAATTACTACCACCCGTCATAGATAATGTTACTAGACACAGTCCCCACAAACGATGGGCAAATCCGTTTTTGTTTTCTCGTTATCGTGCTGAAGTCTAACTACTACTCATCTTTCTTCACCAACCGTTCAAATCTAAACTACTGATGTCTTTTAGTGTTTACTAACCCTGTAATTTCTGTTACTGCTCCTATTTGTATCAAGATAATGTTCTGATAACAATAACATTAGTTCTTCCATAAATATAGAACTGAGACTCTCACCGTTGACGTGAGTTCAGATACCATTATGAAATAGGTCCCAGGAAACTGTCCAGGCATATATATATTCAACATCTAAAAAGATACACCATAGGTAGTTTCAATTCCACTTAGTTTATCTTGATATTCAACTTCAAAAAGAGATATACAACAGATCAGATTACATGCTACTAAAATATACCGGTGATCACGAGTTAAAAGTCCCAATCAAATATCACCTCTTACTTCTAGATGACGAACCTAACAGAGAAGTGCTAACACAAAAAAACATCATTTCACATATGCAAACTGCAAAAGCTAAGTGATAAAGCAGTCGAAATTTCCACCAACATTTTATACAATAATAAAACCTAAAAATCAAATATCGACAAATAATACTATACCGATTATAAGCTTTTAAGTGAGGATAGTATTTCGACTTGGTGTACAGGAGTTGTGTACATGTGATAGTTTGTGAACATGGAAACTGGGGACCAACAGAATTGTGATGGGAGGGGGTAAGTTGATAGCTTTAAAAAATATTCAACGTGAAAAATAAGTACAAATGAATTAGTCACGTGTCACTAAAGTAAGAGAGGATGACTTATGGTAGAAGCAGTAAGCATTTGTGTTTAGGCGTAAATTAACAGTTCTATGTGAGAAAAACAGGACAGCATTTCCACAGTCTTTTTCAAATATGGAGGATATTGTAAATCTGTTGTAAAAGCAGGTTGATGTGTGTTCTCTTCCATTAATTGAAAGTTCTCAGACAGTTTTGACCATCACAGAAATTTGAATAGCTTCATAATACCATACTACTATGATTATTTTATAAGCAGTTATTATTATTAATCCAAAGACTGATTATCTTATGACATGTAATGATACATTGGATCAATATCATCTCTGGTCGACTAGAAAAGAAAAAGTAAAACACATTTTTAAAACTAAAAGCTTGGATGTAAAACCGTAGATTACGAAAAAAAGAATATATACACCCTGAAGGAAGACGAAAACTGCACAACCAAGTATATGATTAAGGGGATAGTAATTCAAATTAAGGACTCATCTTAGTTTAAAAAAACACACGAAGTACTGGACAGCTGCCTCGTCTTAGCAAAGGACCTCTCAACAGTGCGTATTCACAACTCCACTGGAGACCGAACACAGGATTAAACGTCATGAGACGAGCGACTATTCTTTAGATTACTGGACTGGTGCCCGAGCCGTGAATGCGTACACGTGAGGAGTTTCATACTAGGGCACAGTAACTGCTCAGTGCTTTTTGGTTTTATAACTCAAAGCAATCCATAACGTAAGATATGAAACTTGACAATTTCTACAAAAGCCCTATAGTAATAAGATGAATAATAATTTGACAATTATTGATAGACAATTTTAAACTAGTAGTATTTAATGATCGAAATGAAACGATATATTGTTTATGTCAAATAATTATAAACATCATAGCATACATGTGTCTAGAGAAGTGGAATCAACTTCCGAATATAATTTTACGTGGATGACTTTTAAATTGTATGGCTTAAAAAGGAAATGAGAGTGATATCAGAACATACAGTCAGTTAGGAGACAACACTTCGTGTTGTTCATTCGTTTCTATCAAATTTGACATGCTTTTAGATCGTTTAACATACGTATTAAAACAAGTAACTTTCAAATGAAAATGCTGAACCGATATTAATTGAAATTAAGCAGCTTAATTAGACTTGAACAACCGTCAAGTTAAGAGTATGAACCGTATATTAGGAAATTATGAGGCTTGTACGTATTTGATCATATATTTTTTCGGAACAATTCATGAATATGGTGAGACTCCCGAGTAGGAAATGAAAATGTTAGACAAGAATACTAAGGTAAAGGTACGAAATGTGTTTATCAGATTGTGAACTCTAGTTAACTGAAGTGTTTATAAAACGTATTATATATGCCCAAACACTTTCTCGATTACCAATTTTAACTAAAATTGGGGTGGATAGATTCTATATTGTTCATATTTCGGTTTTTAAAAAACTGATATTGTTGGTAGGTGAATGTTTAAGCTGTCAAACAAATCGTTGTTGGATATTAAAATAACTCAACTAAAAACAACCCTCGAGAACATGGCCGTAGTTTAATGGAACAAAACAGCACAGAAAATACCTGAATAAGTGATGAGAGAAAAATTTACTCGTCAACTACATTTTATACAGTCAGATAGAATCATGGTCAGTCAACTTGGTCTCTTGTGCTGTTACGGGTATGAGGGCTGATGTCACTTCCCGGCTGCCCACACCGTGGAAGGGTATTTCTTGAGGAACCTGAAAAGGAAATTGGATTAGTGTTGGTCTTGACGACCTGGGAGCGTGACCGCAGAGCCCAAGGGACAACTGCTTGAGGCCGGTCGCGCACGGCCTTTTCGTGGAAGGTTTTTAACGTGTTAGCTCCGTTCTTCAAAAGGCCTTACCGCCGGAGACGGAAATCCGTGAGGTAAGGTGAGATGTGACATTTTTAGGGTCGACCTTTTCTAACCCCACCCCTCCTTGTGGGAAGGCAGCATCGCTGTCATGCTGGTTGTCCGAAGGAAACACCTTACTGCTGTCACACCCCTCTACAGTCAGCAGTACGACTTCGCCCTCAGACCTTGAGTTGCTGCTTTTAGTCTTACCGTTCACCAATCGACCTGCCTGGCATGGTAGAACCTACAGGAACATATGTTCCAGCCAATATAGCTCGGTTGGGTCATCACGATAGGCAAGCGCGACCACCGCGTCAAGGTAGCAGCTTCGATCGGGAGAATCATGGTATACCAGTTAAAAAAAAAATTATTACCTTAACAGTAAGCTTCTGACGTGCTAATGCCATTCGAAGTATCAGTGAATGTGTACGATTTTTATACTCATCAACAAGTCGTACAGCTCGAGCAAACGTTAGACATCGCTGATCCACGTCAAGAACACGAAGGAGCTATGTATCAATTATAGATAAGAAGGAAAGTGACACTAAGAATCAGTAAAGAATTATGTATATGTATGTACGTATTTCCATAAGTGATTAATAATACAAAATTTAACTTTTATTCAACTAACAATACAATTATTTTCACAGTTATTATTGACATAGCGTTAGTGATGCTTTCAATCAGGATATTTTATTTACAAAACATTCTAAATATACAGAATTACAGAACTAGCAGAATTAATATTTAAAACACAATACAATACAGTATATATTGAATTTTAAAAATAATGAATACCACTTGACTAAAAAGAATCATATTGGATTCAAAAAACTTGCTTCCTGTGCACAGGTGAAAAGGTTGTCGTTGCTATATCTAACCACACTACTTGACCTATTCTTTAACAAAATATTAATCACAAAGGGTTGGAAATTTATTTGCTAAATCATTTAGGGACCGGTTAGACTACTGAAACAATCACTCTACCATTACTGGTCGCTTTACACAATTTAATAAACACTATCCATTAGATTTTTTTAAAATCACAACAATACAACACAAAATAATAAGATTACCTGTTTATGTGAATCAATACGAGCTTTAATACTTCCATCTTGGATAAGTACTGCTAATTCATTTTCTAGATTAGCTACATTTGTATCGAATGCTTTAGCCATCAAATTTAAATCAGCTGATGAATACGGACTGAAATACTGGAACAGATTAATCCAAATATAAAAAGAGAACAAACAAATTGATAAATGAATGGAGCAGAGACTGATATTGTTCACTAACGTTAATGGTTCTGTTTTATTTATGGAAACAAATGAATAAAACATAGTAATTATATATTAATCAGTCATAAGTAACATGTTTATCGGTTCCAGATCTCCTACAATATCAACGCAGATGAAATTATCAAAACATACCAGAATAGCACAAGTAGTAAAAAAATTAGCGGCAGTAGGAAACATTAGACATAAACAATATGATTCGGGAAAGAAAGAACTCAAAATTGCCATTGTGACCAATTTTGAGTCACGTCACCCAACATCTCCAAACATTGTTTACCATAATCGCACGTAACCCAATCAAGTATTCTGCACCTACCAACATTGCTCATTTCAGTAGTCAATAACTTCGTCGATTCATGATAGGGCTTATGAAACATGAGTAGTGAGTTGAAGCCTTTCCAGTCATGACAGTATATGGTCCCATTGTAAAATACCAATGGCACAGCATTGCAAATATTAAACGTAAGAGAAATTTCGGTCTAGCGAAACGTGATGTTTAAGTGTTTAACATTAGTATTCATCACCCTGAATTTATCTTAGGCAAGAAGATTCATTAGAAATCCACGAGGCAACAAATCTTTCAAACTAATATTAAACATTAACAACTAATTACAGGAGAATTTCTGAAGTTCTCATGAGGAACTATCAATGGTGGAATTTAAAATATACAGTGAGACAAATATATCAATGACGCCAACTGGATGAAGTTGGAAATGTGTGAAACATGGTGGCTCATTGATATCATGTTTGTCTCGAGACCTTAAGGTCTTAGATTCGGTCTACGTTGAGATCGTCGTAGCAACAGACAGATGTTTAGTGCCCTCTAGTTTCAAAGACATATACCCAGTTGATGTAAGTTTTCGATGAAAAATACGACCTTAAGAAAGCATCATCACTTTAAATATCTCTAGTTTGAGGTCTGAAATTATTTGGAGGCGTAGACATCTATTTGATCTGAATCTGACAGACAATACTTTTGACCTTCCTGACGTAATGACAGAGAAAAGTATTAATTATCATGCTATGTGATTAAGTAAAAATTATTTGAGTCCTTCTTTCTATGCTAACAACTAACAATTGAAATACGTTATCTAAGTTATTCGAGAGAAATCGGTTAAGATCACTGATATTCATATCCAGGTTATTCAAATAAAATTATTTTTAAGGAATGTCGACGACAATCGGATCGATCCAAGCTTTTGTTCATCTATTTTTCAATTGTATAAATATCTTGTAGTAAAATTTCCTATTTTAATTTTTTTTTAATGTATTAAGCATATCATGCGTACACAAGCGCGCTTTTATAGGCTTACAGTCTATTATAATGACAAACACTGCAAAATTCAAGTTGATTTGTATACTTTTTCACCTTTTTCCGCTTTGGATAAACAAGAAGTGATAACAGTTTAATTCATGTGATGATAAAAACATTTATAGGTCCAAATCGAGTGGCTAAAAACTTTACCACCGATGAATGGTAGATAATTACTGTTAAAAAACCTGCTTTGATGGATACTTCCAAATATCTAAAAACATATAATGAACAGAGAGGAATTTTTTTCTAACAATATTGTGCACTTTGTGCAAAGAATTGATTACAGTAATGAGCTATCGAAGGTAAATGAAGTACTTGATAGAAAAATTATCTTAATAAATACGTGTAGTTGATAAGGAATGAAAGTTTAATATCTTGTCTTCTACAGATTATATAATGATTATCAACTCAAATCTTGCAAAAATCTCCCAGTCAGAACTCACATAAAAAATGGTGACGTATTAACCTATTTTGATATACTGGATATTTCATGTATTACTGAGCGAACACATCCAGCTCTGCTCTAGGAAAGTTAGAAATTGAGAACTATAACCTATCTGAACATAGAATCTTCTATTGTTATACTCCATAACGAGCAGTTTAATTATTGAACTAATATCAGCGACTGGTATTTTGCATACTTCTATTACAGTGGGCTTCAACACTTAATAACGAATTAACTGATGTGAGGCTCCGATATTGAGTCATTATTTTAGGAATCATTCACTGTAGCATGATAGTTACTCTCATTGCATCTGTGAATAAAATTCGAACGTAGGTTATTCAAATACAATAAACACTAACCTGACAAAGTGCACGTGATCGAATCTCTCGACATAATGCAGATACATGATCAGACAAAAATATATCTAACCGTAGAATATTTCGTAGTTTATTTAATCTCCCCAAACAAGATGCGTAATCTGCTTGATGGAACGACTGTAACATGTCACGACAAGCAGGTTCTGCTTCCAAAAGTAATCTCAACGATGCATTCCAAGAACTAATGTTGCTAATTCAGTACGTTCAAATGTAGCCAAACTGCATAATGTAATGAAAAATGCTAAATCTGATATAGTTACAATCCGACTAGTAGGTGATTCACAATGATCATGATTAACCTGGAATGATAAAGAAGAGGTATAATATGTTTATGAACGAGTAAAAACAGTCAGAAAGGTTGAGAAATCGATATTTTGGACCAAAATAAAGAAAAACTATGATAGAAGTATTATTACTGTCACAACCTTTTCCCAATACTACTCGGTTGGGAGCGATACATATCTGTTTGGATGATACAGATCTAATAATATTACTCAAACTGATCAACTTCGAAGTAGGTAACAAACGAAATTCGAACAATCAACTTAACTGTTGAAAGTCAAATGCTTTTTAACCAGTTAGCATCAACAACAATTGAAGGATTAATATAATAGAGGCTTTGGTAAAATATGCTATTTAATGTATAAATACATTTACAAAATGATTCAGGTATCTTCTTTTTGAAATATGGCTAGAGAAGAAAAGAGAGTAACAACCAGTCTTATACATACTAGAATTATATAAAAATGCATGGTGTTCATTATTTCATTTACAACTAAGTGATCATGAATGCAAATCCTATTCCACAGGGTTACATCACAATAAATCTGGAAGCATATTTAAGTAAAAGAGTATTAAATAACTGTTATATGCGGACGAGAATAAATGAATGATAACCGTTAGGAATTATTTATGGGCTAATATTATACGAATATTCTTATTGTATGATTAGTAAGGAACTATATTATATGTATCTTCATAATCCTTGCATTATAAGCTTTTATTTGACTTATTGATTATATGATTTACTATTCTCAACTCATTCTCAATCTATTAGTCACAGTTTCTCCCAATCACGGCTACTTTTGGTTTGATCTTGTACAAATGTTATTTTCTATTTTATGGTGTGATGTGATTTGATTTGTTTGTATATAAACCAATTAGGTTTGAAATATATGATCCGGACAGCGAAGGCTGAGATTAGCGTTTTGAACTTAACAAACAGGGCTATGGGGGAAAAGGACCAATCGGAACTCTGGGCTGTCCGTACTGGTGTTTGCATCATTAGTTTGGTCGTATAAGTCAGCGTATCTAAATTGGCAATCGTATTTCGCGATATGCGTATAGCTAAGGAAATAAAAATAATTTTTTATTAATATGAGGTTACAAACTTGGGGAATGTTGAAGATAGTAATGAATATGGACTCAGTGATCATCAAAACGAAATAGACTCTTAGTATTTTATGAGGGTAGATACAAAACTAGCTATTGTAGTTTGTATGGTCCAAATTAGTTTATAACCCCATCAAATATAATAATAATATGGTATATATATGCAGCTTTAAAATACCTTGAAGCTCTATGTATATATTCTTTTCTTATTTCATTGGTTTTCATTCCTATGGCGAATTGGATAAACAGATCACTGTCTGAAGTAAAATATGTTATTTGATCCATTTATCTGTTCGTTATTAACGACTAGTTAAAGGGTTAAAGGTTTTCTTTCGTTTTCTGAGTAAACTTAATAACATTTCTGGTGAAAACAAGTCGTAATTAGTCACCAACTAACCGGCTATAGTATATATTGTAGAATATCATATATTACTGCATATGTTACTTATTAAAAGCTTAGTATTGTGGTTTTATAAATAATCGTTTCGGCTTATATCTGGTTCTTAGTCGGATATTTGAGTCTGTTGATTTAGTCTTTATTGACTAGCATCAATAGTCTGAACAATCCGTTATAACACTTTATTATATTAAAGTCGAGCTAATAGAAAAGGATAGGATAAGTAGTTGTACGAGATAGCAGTACCTGGATTAGTTAGAATCTTCTTAACCCAGAGAAATAAACAAGCAACGACACATCTAGAAAATCACCTGGTGTTCATATCGAAAGTGAGATAAATATGAATAATGGACTCTAATTATAATTACAGTTTGTACAATAACTTACAAGGACAAGTGAAATGTTTGATATTTTATCTCAAATAAATCAAAAAGCCCCTATTTGCCTAACAAGATACAGTCACAGTGGGAATCTAAGTATAAATATTGATACAACAAAGCTTTGAAGAGAATCAATTAAAAAACAAAGCCATTAGATCACAAGAAATATAAGTAGGCTTAATAAAGAAGTATCAACGTAGTATTTTACAGCTAATACTAACCTAAGAATTATATCACACAGGAGTAAACCATTAAAACGAAATAACTTACTTGAAGGAAATTCATTGCAGCACCTCTGTAGTTACGAGAAGCTAATTCAACTAGTCCAGCAGCAATAGCTAGCTGAGTTCGGGCTTGGCTAAGGCATCACGATAACTTTGACCACCTGATGTAGGAATATGACCTCCAATACTATCACCAGGGTGTCGAGATGAAATGCGGCTTGAAGGGTCTATTAAACTAGAAGAGCCACGTGTGGAAGATTCACCGGATGTGCCGGCAGTTGTTGTACGTGTTGTACCCAAACGAGCTAGGGCTTCAGTACGGCTTCGTTGTTGAGCATTTAATTCGGCTGCATTTGCACCTAATAATGGGGCAGTATCACGTAGTTCAGATAAACTGCTGGCTCGAGTAACATGTGCACTAACATGAGACCAAGCACGTTGAAATATAGCCACCTAATATTTTGAAAATAAGGTTGGATATATGTATTCAGATCTAATTTCCAACAAACACTGATGAAAAGTGAATGAATTTGCACCGTTTTTAAAATGTAAACATGTAAAATATTATATTTTCCTAAAAATGTTGTGATATAGGGTTTCTACCTCGTTCAGTGACAAGCATATATAAACAATAGGTCTTTAACTATTCACTAACTGATTGCGCATATTTTTTTTACAAAAGAATTCAGAATATTGCGTTTGTTTCGAATCGCCTACGCCTTTCTTTCAAATTCTAAACGACACTTATTCCGTAGAATCAACATGGTCAGTATTTTGAATAATTTCACATCGATTCAACAAGCTTCTTTTTACTGAAATTCTGAAAGACTCACAAAATCATTACAATTACAGAAATACGAAGTGTTTTGTAAGTATATCAGTGTACTACATTAAAAATCTAAACCCAAATAATAACTACAGAAGTGATCGAGAGAAAAGTAACATTAAAGCCACAAGTAAATGATTTGTTCACCTTCTACAACTTAAATCTACCCGTGATTTAGCTAACCTGATATGGTGAACCAGGCAATAGCTTGGCACGCGTCATACATTTCCTACCCACTTCAATTATTATTCTTATTATCCTTCATCATCGACTAACTTACCTCACTTGTTGGGAACACCGTGAGAGGGGAATAATAATAATAATATCGCCGTAACGCTGTATAAATATATGTGGAACGTATTTAGATTATGATGAGCAAGATGTTATAGGTGTAAACTATCTGATTGGTGTTCGCGTGATTATCGTAACCACTGGTTACAGACTTTGAGTGACATGACTCAAAATCGTTTGCAACGGCTCCTGAATTCCACGTAACCGTTCGTGTGTTCTTATTTCATTCATTTGTATCTTCTTGAATCATATCTTTGATCAATAATTCTTTTAATCACTACTTATTCCGTTACTATATCTACTATTCTGGGATTTGATCTGAAAATTTCATTTATCTATGCTGATGGGAACTTGAAACAATTTTATACATACCAGGTTCCATGTTGTGACTGACTGTACAGATGTAAATCGCGAGAAAGCGTATCGAGTTATTAAAGGGCAGAAATTTGTTATTGTTAAAACTACGGACAGCATTTATCCCATCAAAAGCAGCATGGAAGTGATTTAGCCACTAGTCCATTAAAGTTATTGGATATTTTGAAATTAATCAACGGATTTTTCTATAGTTTGTACGAAGTACATGGTTAGTGTAATCAAGTAGTAAGCAATTAAACTTAAATTGTAAAGTACAATATATCAAAATCTTTCCATTCACAGAAGTAGCATAACTTTTAAACATTAAAAAATGAATTTAGCTCAATAATAGTATAAAACTCTATATAATATAAAATAAAAATTTATCAAGTAAAGGTAGACGGTGTAAAAAGACTGTCAAGTTCGATAGCTAGTGATTCATTACCAAGCTACTGAGAAACGGTTCTACTGACCTTTGATACATATACATTCCATTAAAACCAATAAGATTACAAAGTGAAGATATAAGGTTCTTTATAATTATCCGAAGTTCAATTATGAATACAACACGTACATAAACAAATATATCTATACAGTAATAAAAACCACTGATTTACCTTAATAACATTTAAACACATAGTCAGTTCTTGTTGTTGAGATGTACAATAATCTCGGGAACGAGCAAAACATTTATTCGCATTGCTCAATTGTCCTAACTGTAAATACAAATCACCAAGATCATCAGAACCACGACTATTTTCGCAAGAAAAGTTAAAACAAAAAAAATTATGATAACATCAAATGAAATGACACGAAAATATTCAAAACAGTCAGTCAATCATAAACACCGTAGAACCTGAGGCACATAAATGAATCTGTCTAAGCTACCAGACCACATCAGTACAATATGGAACCATTACGACCCATATGATGTGGCACTAGCTTTTAGTGAAAATATCTCTCACCATCAAATACAAAACCTTAAACTCAATAATATGTATCGGTTAGTCTCATACATCACTTTTTAAGTAATTATGAACAATGTTTTGATAAAAACATTGACGATAAAATGTTAAACATAACATACAACAATAACTAATTATTTACCGAAATTTCGCTGACCATTTATGTAATGGTTAGAAACAAACTCATTTTGATCAAATATTATTCTTATTGTTTCGTCGTACTATTTAAACTTGGATTAATTTTAATTTGGTTATTTATTCTCTGAAGAAGTGACTTACACTAAGTCACGAAACGTCAGAAAGTCTCATTTTCTACTCATTGGGATATTACAAATATATTATTTATTTAAAACTAATTTAATGTTGCGCTAATGAAATTTCGTTAGTTTATTCGATATCACTTCCTGTTATCTGTATAGATAGACCAGAATTGAGTAAAAATATAAATAAGAAAAATCATAGTCCACAATAAATTTATTTTTTTTAAGTTCTTTTTAAACGTTTTATGAGAACACCTATGTATGATGATTAATGAACAAATTGGAACATCAAAATTGATTTATCAAAAAAGGGACATATACGCCTAGGAAAACTCAATTTAATTTATATGATACTAGATAGTGATTTCATGTCTCATGAGATGTGTGATACAATTATATGTATGCTCATTTGTTTTATCCATTTTAATAACAAGTAAAATAATAATTTAAGACCAAGAGAATCAACACTTCATAAAGTGATAATAGATAAAAAATATAAAATGAAGCCGTAGATGGGTTATTGTTATTAGTATCATCAAGATAGTTTGTTAAATGAAAGTAGGTACATTAACGATCGCATGACTGACTTTGAACCACATCAACTGAAACACCTGGTTAGTCTGTCATATGAAATGTAGAGCCTGGCACAAATATGTGCAATGCCCTACTTATTATACCATATCAGTACGGCAAGATGGAATTAAGACAAATGCCAGAGTAGTGACAATAAAAATGGTACTAGAAAACAATGAACACAGACAATATGATTTGAGAAAAATGAATTCGTGGAAAACAGATAGTGTACGACAGTTTTAAAATTCGAAATACAATGAAAGATAAAGGGTGGATGGATCTGGATCATTGTGACTGATCCTGAACGATGTCACTCAACGTCTTTAACTGTTGATCACTATGATCGCGCATAACACAACCAAGAAGTCTTCAGCTACCTACATGGCTGAGTTCAGTAGCCAACGCCCTCATGAATGGATGCTGCATCTTGGTTCGGTTGCCCCTAGCTTTTCTTCGATATACTTCTATGTCAGTCCAAAATAGGAGTTAAGGTGGAAGGTAGTAGTGCATAAATAAGTAATAGATACCCTGACCAATTCGGTCAATGAAAACTCATAACCTTATAGGTCGAGTTGAAAAAGTTGTTTTTAATAACAATAAAAACGAAATTATCACTTTTAAAATACCGTATGCTTTCTTTAATTGAATTTGCCTTGTGATTTTTTAATTCTGTATCTAACTGTTCCAAAAGCATAACACCTTTTCGCCTTGTAGACTCTTCCCATTTCGCGTCGTAAACCAAATTGGCTTCGTTCTGTAATTATGTATATACATTTTTTAGAAAGCAATAAATAGACAGTGATTTGTTAAGATGACCTTATAATAAATAAATACTTGGTTGAAGCGTATCTAGCTACTTTCGTTTTATACGGATACTGAAAAGATGTCAGTACTTAAGTAACAATGTATAATGCAGAAATACAGGCTCTTAAACGCACGTTTTGATTTCGTCACATACACCAGAATGATTGTAAGACTTTGTATTTAACGAAGTCCAAAATACAGAAACTGTGCCAGTCTCTTAAATAGCTTCAATGGTTGTACTTCTAAAGAGAACAAACGAAAAATAACACTGCCTGTGTTATTATAATAAGTTATAATCTATTTATATATTATCCAAAATCCATATTTTACATAAAATAATACCACAATTGATGATGAATCATATCAACACATAGGTTTCTATGGATGGGATCATAAATTATATGGATAATTTTAATTATTTTATTTGAACACAAATATTGGTACAGGGGGGCACCAGATATATATGCGCCACCCAATAACAATAAGAATGGGAAGAGAAAAAGAATGTAAGGTGCGTATAAGAAAGAATAAAAAAAGAGAACAATGACGACCAGTATATATTTTATCTAGGAGAACTATTTGTCGAGGAAGTTAATTTGTTGAAACTCAATCGTAATACTAAAGACATGTATTGCTATGAAATTTGGGACACTATATTTAAAGTACGATAAAATCATAATCAAATAAACTATTTTAAACAATACCTATGCATCGGTAACTTACTTTTCCGGACATGACCTCAGTTAAAATATTTCTGGAAGCTTCCGTAAGAGAGGAACCCAGCACTCCTAATTCACTTGGGCTAGATAAAGACAAGCCATCTGGAAGGTGATTGTTTGTGATAAGGCGCATCGAGAAAGCCGACTGCTGTTGTTGCCTAGAAGTCTCACCGGATGCTGATGAGTCAGCTACAGAAAAGTTTGTCTGAGGAACAAAATAACGTAATCAGCTTAGTCAACTAATAAGGCAAAAATATTTTGATAAATACGAATATCGAATGAAAAGCCATTAGTTATAAAACAGAATTTGCCGAAATAAATATTTTAAAAAAGTTGGTTTCAGTATGTTAAGAGAAAACAGTTGAAAAACTGAGCCTTGTGGCTGCAAAAGGTTGATCAGTATCTCAGATTCTATTTACATGCAACTAATGTGAATTAGATAGAAAAAAAATGGCATGGACATTTAATACGAGCCCAATCGGCTTGAATATTAGGTTTACATACCATAAATCGTAATTCAAAGTCACCAGTTTTATAGTCGACTTGTGGGAAAATTTGTTATTTAGTAGTCAGATGAAATTACCATAAGATACTTTTGTTTTGATCATGTTAACAGTACTTTATTAGTTCAGGTGAATCCAGCTGATGAGTCCCAAATGGGAAGAAACCCGCATGCTAAGTCCCACTACCAGCCACACACCACCTGTTATACGTAAGCTTATTTCTTTCCTCAAAAACAAAAAAGGAATTCACTCTTATTTAAAACATAAGATTCTTGGTAGGAGAAAAGTTACTTAGCAACAAACCCGGTGAAAAATACTAGTCAGTAACTGGTGTCAACAGTTTGATTTCTTGAATCTTTGCTGGTGCTTGGTTTCAGTAGTTTGTCGTTTAACAAGCCCACAATCGTTACCCGACTCAGTTTGGTAGAGTTAATTACGTTCCTTACAGATAATTTTAAAATTAGTAGATTGTATTGCATGACTTATATGTGGCTGGAAGCCGTATAGGTCTAATGTAAATGTTCTCTTTGCACAGCATAAATTTTCAGTCGTTTAACATAACACGTTAATAGTGACCGCAAAACTGCAATGTTTCTAATACTTCTTGTTTGCAGAACTGAGTTAGCCGGGAATAACTGGACTGATTTTTACCTCAATTCTTATCACTCACTAAAATTCATTATTATTTCCGGCTGTTGAACAATCTATAGTTAGTTTAGTTTTATGACGTGACACTACTAAGAGCATGCTACGGTATCAGCACCGATTAACACCAAATATGTGCAATTGCAAATTTATGATGAATCTTTTACATTGTTGTCCCAAAGTGACTATTGATAAAGCATCCTAGCACGTCAAGCTGATTTTTCTGTACCATTATTTAGTCAGCGGAAAGTTTATATGTCTGTATGATTAAGTTGCGAAGGAAAATATAAAGATCGAACACAAACAAGATGGTAATACAGCTAGCACGTAAACAAAATAGAGCACCAGTCAATCAGTTATACGCAACGTAGGACTTGGTATATGGGTACACCAGTCTGGATTGCCGTACCACATTAGCAAAGAGAGATGAAATTATTGGGGAAAACCCCGGAGTATCCAAGGTAGTCACAGCATTAGTGGTAATAGAAGACATTAGACATTGAAGATACGATTCATGGTGATATAAATTGATGAAATAAAAACATTTCGGAATTTAAAAACTTGCAGTCTAGAAGACAAAGAGTGAATCGACTTGAATCACTGCAACTGATTTTGAACCATGTCGTCCAAAGTCTTTAACCACTGGTTGTGATAATCACGCGGACCCCAATCGAGTGGTCTGAACCTACTTATAAGGCTCAATCCAATGGTCCATGTCTTCATGGACTGGAGCTTTATATTCGTTTCCTAGCCCCTAGCTTCCTCTCAACATAATTCTACACGTCACCATCGAACATCAAGTGAGCTGATATATGAGTATACATAATACATGTTCTAGTCATTTGAGTCGAACGTTCAATACCTCAATTTCGCTATAATTAAGTAGTAATCTGAGTCTAACCTCAAAACTACTAGCTCGTTAGTTCCAGAATACATGAACCACACTTCGAAGACACATATGATCGAAAACTAGCGACTTACGAATATTCCCTAATTTTAAAGACCAGGTTTCATGGCCATAGAGTGGAACGAGGAGAACTGCACAGCAAACTAGTCTTTTAGTTGACAAAAGGACTTCTTGTCTAGGCTACAAGTGACACATGTTGGCAAAACTAAAACGGAATTTCTGAATTTGCACACAGACCGCGTCAGAAACCAAGCCACCATGGCCGACGAAACTTCCAATTGAAGTGATCAACACGCTCAACTACTTAATTTAGGGGTTGACTCAGACTAATCCTGAAGCAATAGATTCTATTGTTGTTTAAGACGGTGAGAAGACCATTTTCCTGACGTTTTAATGCAGAGCGCCGAAGTATATCATACAACTTTACACGCCAAGCACTACCTGAACTAATAAGAAACACTGGGCTGAACATACTAGTCAATGAATTTTCTAGCTTAAAAGTGCGTAATTTTAAAATAGCAAACAACTAGGACGTATTTGCAACAAAAGCCCCGTATCTAAATAATGAAAACTATACACAAGAACTGCCGATAAGTTGTTTATGCTGCTTAATAGCAGAAATTGATGGGCGATAAACTATATGTTTTGACGTTTAGTTAAGCCACCAAATTAACGCTGTCATAGCTTGACGACACTTTCAGTGTCAAAAAGCGCCTGTCTTGACGCATTTGCATTTAAAAGGACAAAAATCAAGAGGAATGTTAAACTAACTACCTGCTCGGCTAACATTAAAAATATTTTGTTGTATGCGGAGGTGTCCAATGTAGACTTTTTGATGTAATCATGTGCAAGGCGCAGTGCTACAACACGCAAAGAAGGGCACCGCTGAGCAATAAAAAAGAGGCGCTGGTAGTATATGTATCCCTGGTAGTTCGAAATATAATTTCCCAAGTCCTAAAAGAATATTGGTCATGTACTATAATGCGACTAACAATCTGAACTTCATCATCCACTGTCTCGTATTCTGTTGAAGCATTAGAAGAGGGCGGAACATCTTCAAAAAGGGTAGGATCCAAATGAAGCATGATTGAGACTGAACAGTACGGTTCAGCACCGTCACTTTGGTAAACCCCGCTCAATTCAATCGATCTTCGCAGCAAATTCCAATATCCAATACGTTTGTCATAAGCTAGTATAAACAATTGACTTCTCTGCTGTCGCTTATTATTGTTTCAGCACGGTTCATGTATCTGGTAATGACCAGTGAGCGAAAGTCTAACCATTCTACTGCACTAATTCTCGTCACGTTGGTAGTTATTTATGGATTTGTATATCTTGCGGTTAGACTGACTGCGTTTTTCTCACGTCAGTAGTGTTTCCAGACGCTGGTAGCTGTCACATTACCAGGTAGGAGGTTGGTTGATTACCATGTGAGAAATAACAAAGCGGAAATTCGGATGATAAGAGGAGACAATTGTTGTTGGAACTAACTAAATATCGATAATGTATTACATTATCGAAATTTATCAAAGGGGCTAATTGCTTTAAATTTTTTGGAAGAAGACTCCCTGCACATACTAACTAAATAAATATATAAGCTGATTAGTTAGTAATCCATGCAGTGTGAAGAGGATGAAGTGCAAGAATGAAGAGGGAAAATTGAGACGTTATTTAGCGAGATAGGCGGTATTTACTGATATGTGATAATAATGACAGTAGGTAAATTGCGAAAAGTGCATCAGGCACAGCCGGTCAAAGGGAGGAATGGTTATCCCTTGAAAGCTCACTTCATCGTTCGTGATGTTAAGAGACAGCTATGTATCAGTTAGGACTGTGATCTTCAAATCCAACTGAAGACATACTTGTGATCTCTCTTAATATACTGTTTGTCCCCATACGTTTTTATGTAGGTACCAGATAGCCTTTCTCGTCACCTCGTTATCCACTACAGCAGCGCCTTTATGTGGTGTTTGAATTAACTAATGATTCTTTTGTACTTGTTGAATGCTCGAATTCGAATTCCAAATACAATAAATTCGTTTGTGCCTGTGTCTTCTCAATTGAATTGCGTTAATCCTGGAATTCCTGGTTCATACGACAATTAGTATACCATACTTTATTCGAGTTTTTAAACGAGTTGCTGTGGAATTCAGGTTAACCAGTTTTGTAGGAACTAACCGTCGTAGGTCTTTTGCTTTTACAATGTGTCCCATAAGTGGGACTTTGGTATCTACCTCCGAGTGAAGTCAACCGACGCCAAGGTATTATTGACTTGCCTTTTTTGTTACTGTATTGGCGATGTAGGTCAGTTCATACATGTGACTTGACATCAGAGGTCATTCTTGGAGTTGTGCCAGGTCTGAAGTCCCTTAGTTAGGTCTTCTCGGTTTCTGTGGTTCATAGCTATCAGATATAGAGACTTAATGGTCGTCAGGTGTCACGGATGAGGTGGCCCAGATATAGTAATTGTCGTGGTGGTGTGGAGATCCCTGCCAAGTGATAACCAACGCCACTGTTGCATATCGTGTTCGTAAGCTTCGTCCCAACAACCGCACACGAACTAAGCCACTCTTTTAACCACCATGCTGGTTGCTTCATGGGTTTTCCTGATCTTCAATCTGCATCTATTACAGCCCATGGTTCGCTGTGTCTAACTCGGACTTGAGAAAACCGTTTGACTGATGGTCTTTTGGATGTCAATAATATTTCTTCTGTAACGTCTACTAAATCTGAAATCATCTTTAGAGGGGATACTGCTTTTCACTGAATTATGGTCTATACACAGGCGGCATAGTTTGGCTGGATTTGTACCCTTCCACAGTGTGGTTAAGTATTTGTCCCACTGCTCTTTGTAAGAGGCTGACGTTTTAGTATGCTACTTGCCGACATTGAAACATTAGTTAAAATCAGGGGGTTTTCTCGTCTTGGTTCCCGATTTTTAGCATCTCGGGAGCTGTGCTTCTGCCACTGACTTTCTCAACATTCACTAACTGCTAACGGATATTGGTGTGTTAGCAACAGACGGTAGTCTGAGTTCGGGTTGTGGCTTATGCTTGTGTTGGACAAACTAGATATAATAATGGGGATTTGTGTGGCTGTTTTCTATTGAGTTTTTTGTTATTTCCGTCTGTATATTTCTTCTACACTCTGGTGAGTGTACGAGAACCACGGAAAAGGGTGACTTAACACGTACTCGTAGTACTTACTAGGAATTGTAGTTTTACAACGACAGTGGACTCAGACACAGAAGAAACCAATCAAATGTTGAATTGCCCGTTTTATCGAGCGACAGACAAGAGTCACAATTACCATTTCAACGTTGTTTCCCACCAGTAATCAGCACCTAGGGCAGTTTGTGGTCTCTTTCTCCTGTTTCTTCTATGATTAGTAATTTTACTGGGAATAGGAGTCTAGATAAATGTGTGATCCTGAATGCTTAGTTGGAGGCTCGTTCTTCGTGTTTGAGTTGAGCGATCCATGTTGTACACATTATTCTAAGATTCGTTGTCCTGTGTCGTCTATAGCTTCCCTGCTATCCTGTTGTTAGAAACGGGAATTTTCAACTTATCATTAACCCTTGAAATAAGATCCGTACCAACTGTGCCAAAATTCACTGGTTACAATGATTAATGACAATGGATTACCGGTACCTCCTTATGCAGATTTTGTTATATCCAGTGTTTTCAAGTGTTATATGACCTTATTAAATCTCTTATTCCCCAACAGCCCAGAAACTATGTTTTTTTCATGGCCCATTGTGGTGTTTGAATGAACTAATGACCCCTTTTTATTTGTCAAATGCTTGATTTCGAATTCCTAATACAGTACATTCGTAAGTGCTTATCTAGTACTTCTTGATCCAATTGCGTTATTTCAGGGACTCTTAGTTCGTACTATAATTCAAATACTCGTAATCACCACACTGATCTTAAGGTTTCCCATAGTTAGGAGATCCAGATCAAGGAAAGGTTGCGTTTTGGATATTTTTCTAGAAGGACTATTTGTGACACTGATGATGTCACAGGTATTCAGTGTTTCACAACGCTTCTACCAGTAACACCTTCTAATATGTTTCGTTCCCACCAAGAGAAATCAAAAGACAGAGTCGAGGAGATCGGAAGAGTATATTTGGCGATGACCAATATATCGGGATTCGCTGATCTAATCTGGCTAGCGATTGTGGTTGATGTTGAGCACGGCGTTACTACACGTGCTCTGGTGCGGATGCCTGACCGAGCGCCTTCAGCTATATGAGTCCACTAAAACATATGGTCAGCATCCAATGTCGAAAACTTACAGAGCTATTTATTTTAGGGATTTATTTACCGCTACAGATCACTCCCCCCCTAGTGGGGCAGTAACGACCCTAAGACGTGGCCAGCCAGAAGTTTAAACCCAACGAGTTTGTCGTTGGTAAACACTCTTCTGATAGCTTACTAAATTTAGCAGCGTCTGGTCGTCTTTCCTTACTATATGGGACGGAGGTACAACATAGTAAAAAAAAGAAAATGTACAATGAAAATTTCGGATCCTCATAAACGTCATCGTTCTTTTCCAGCCGTCCTGGAAAAGAAAAAAGAAAATGTAAGTGCATGTCGAAAATACACTCGTATATGCGTAAAAACACAAGGTCGGCGGAAAAAAAATGGAAAATAAACTCATGAGCACGTAATAGCGTTAAAAAATTATTTTTTTTGTTTTTTTTTTTAATAGAAATAAAAATATATAAGCATATTAAAATTTTTTTTTCCAAAAAAAAATAATATAAAATGTCGAGAAGTGCCTTACGTGCAATAGTCGTTTAAATGTTCTGGAAATCTCACCCTTTTTCCAGAACGCGTCGTTTTAAGTTTATTTTCGGATACTGTCGAAGTATCTTCGTGTGTGTTGGTTGTCGGATGAGGTATTATTAGTGTCTGAGTCGTGTCGTTCGATTGTACCGAAGGAAAATCGACGTGGATAGGATTTCCTTCTAAATACGCTGCTTTTAAGCGATCGATGCTGATGCTATCGTTGGTTCCGTTCTTATCGACTATATAGTACTTAGATTCACGTTGAAGAACTTTGAAGGGTCCTTCGTATGCTGATTCGAATGGTCGTCGATGCGAGTCTCGACGAATGAAAACGTGTGTACTATATCGTAAGTCAGGTTGAACGAAAACATCAGTTGATTGTGGTCGAGTGGAAGCAGGTTTAACTGAACGCATTGCGTTTGTAAGCCTGTTCGTGTAGGAGGTTAGATCCATGTTCATCGAAGAGCACGAAGGATCCACGAATTCTCCTGGAAGTCGAAGTGTCGTTCCATAAACGAGTTGAGCCGCAGTGTATCCAATGTCAGCTTTTACTGCATTGCGGATACCTAGTAAGACGAGTGGAAGAGCGTCGGTCCACTGTGAAACGTTTGCAGCTGATAGTGAAGCTTTCAGTTGTCGGTGAAAACGTTCTACCAACCCGTTTGCTTGTGGATGGTAGGCGGTCGTTCGGAAGCGAGTGATTCCTAAAAGTGTGGTCAGACGACGGAAAAGATCAGATTCAAACTGACGTCCGCAGTCTGTAGTGATGGTTGAAGGGCAACCGAAGTTTGCTACCCATCGTTCGACGAATGTGCGGGCCACTGTTTCAGCAGTGCTGTCCTTGATAGGTACTGCTTCTGGCCATCGAGTGAAACGGTCTACGCAGGTTAAGAGATAAGAGTATCCATTTGAATCCGGTAAAGGTCCTACTAAATCCAGATGGACATGGTCGAAACGGGCATCGGGAGTTTTAAACGAGCCTAAGGGACATTTATTGTGTCTGATAACCTTAGATTTTTGGCAGCTTACACAGGAGCGTGCCCACTCCCTCACGTCTTTATTCATGCCAGGCCAGCAAAATCGTGCGGTGTCGTCCAAATTAATGGATTTCGCATTTCCACGAAGTTGGTCGGTCAGAGGTTTCATAAGTGATGCGCATCTGGGTATGAAACGTCTATAGAAACTTACCAGGCCGTTGAACGTGCGTAATTGCTTGACGGTGGTCGGTTCTGGGTAATCCAGAATGGCCGCCACTTTGGTTCTAAGGGGTCGGATACCTTGAGCATCGATAGTGTGTCCCAGAAAGTCTAACGAGTCGGTTCCAAATTGGCATTTCTGAACGTTTACAGTTATGCCATGTTTTTGTAATCGTTCGAAAACAAGGTCCAGATGCTTGAGATGTGTTTCTCTGTCCGGACTTGCGATTAGACAGTCGTCAACATACGCGTGTACGAAGTTGAGACCTCGAAAAACGTCGTCTATGAATCTTTGGAATGTTTGAGCAGCATTCCTTAGACCGAAAGGCATTCGCAAAAATTCATAGAGTCCGAAGGGAGTTATGATAGCCGTTTTCGGTATGTCGTCAGTAGCCATAGGGATTTGGTTATACGCTTTAACCAAGTCGATTTTCGAAAAGACAGTTGTACCTTTCAAGGTAGCTGTCAAATCGTGAATGTGAGGCAACGGGTAACGATCGGGAATGGTTTTCGCGTTCAATCGCCGATAGTCACCAGTTGGACGCCAATCGTTGCTGTCCTTTTTAGGGACCATGTGCAACGGAGATGCATATGGGCTACTTGACGGTCGTATGATTCCTAAGTCCATCATGTGATCGAATTCGTTTTTCGCTAACCTTAGCTTTTCAGGAGCTAGTCGTCGTGCTTTAGAGAATACAGGTGGTCCTGTAGTCGTGATGTGATGTGTAACATTGCTGGTTACACACGGTAGTTTCGGTTGAGTTTGTTGTATCCCAGGGTACTTATCGAGTAGTGGTTGATAGAGTGGGTCTATCATATGTTTAACTGTGACTGGGGATACTCTACAACCAGTAAAAGAAGTTACGCAAACGGACAAATTAGTGTTTCCGTCTACTAGCCTCCGTTTGCGAGTGTCGATGATCAGATTGTGGTGTTGTAGAAGGTCCATACCAATGATTGGCATAGAAACATCTGCAACGACGAAAATCCAGTGGATGGGTTTGCGTAAACCCACGTTAAGGTAAACGTACCTTTTGCCATACGTAGCGATCGGTTTTCCGTTTGCCGCCTGTAAGTTTAGGGTCGATTCGTGAAGTCGGTCGTTAGGATTTGCTGGGAGAACGCTAACTTCTGCGCCAGTGTCGACGAGGTAGCGAACTCTCGTTGTCACATCTGTGACGAATAACAGACGGCTTTGTTCGCCGGCTACGGTTGCCGTTAACGCGTGCCGGCTTGGAAGTTTCCCGAATCAGTCGGTTTCGTGTTGGGAAAATTGCAGGGTTTTCTGCAATTTCTGGAAAACTTTCCATACTGGTTATGATACCAGCACCAGTCGGGGTTATCTGTCTCTCGTGGTCTAGAGACAGATCGCTTACGAGAAATGCTTCTACGTGGTGTGCGCGATCTCTTACGGTCGGTACGAAGACTAAGATAACGCGTGAGTGTGTGACATAAGTCGGTTATGTCATTCTGAGTCGTGTGAGGCTTTTCTTTGACTGAAAATACCTCGGTAGTAGAAGGTTTCGTAATTTCTAGAATGCGGTCGGCAGATACAGCTAGTTCGTCTAAGGCGTTGTTCTGGAACGAGACCAGAACTGCTTGCACCTGTTGGGGAAGTTTTGACAAGAAGAGTTGTTTGAATAGACCTTCGTCGAAAGTTCTTGGGCCTATAACCTCTCTCATCCGTTGCAACATGTCCGTCGCAGAACCGTGTTGCAGGTCGATATTGTTGAAGAGTTGATCTAACCTTTGTCGATCGGTTAGGTCTCCTCGTTTAAGAATCGAGCGTTTTAAGATTTCGTAAGGATCGGAAACATCACTAGTAAACATACTAGGTGTTACGTACCTGTTGAATTCCCGCGGTAGTGCCTTGACTACTGCGAGGAATTGTGCACGTGTGTCGATCACGCCGTGCTCGGAAAAGTCGGCTTCTGCGTAGCAAAACCAGGCTTCGATGTTGTCGGGCCAGAAAGGCATCAGTTGAAACGAAGGTGGGGACAAGGTCTTAAGCTTGAGTACTTTAGGTGTCTGTTCAGTCATGATGAAATATGAAGTACGATAATGAACGAGGGGAAATATATATATATATCCAAGAAAAAACACGAAAAAAATCCACAATGTTTAAAAAAAATAAAAAATAAGGCAATGATATATAAAAATCCCAAAAAGGAACAGACTCACAGTTGCAATAAGGTGTACCAGATCACGACGGTCTCACCAATGATGATGTCACAGGTATTCAGTGTTTGACAACGCTTCTACCAGTAACACCTTCTAATATGTTTCGTTCCCACCAAGAGAAATCAAAAGACAGAGTCGAGGAGATCGGAAGAGTATATTTGGCGATGACCAATATATCGGGATTCTCTGATCTAATCTGGCTAGCGATTGTGGTTGATGTTGAGCACGGCGTTACTACACGTGATCTGGTGCGGATGCCTGACCGAGCGCCTTCAGCTAGATGAGTCCACTAAAACATATGGTCAGCATCCAATGTCGAAAACTTACAGAGCTATTTATTTTAGGGATTTATTTACCGCTACAACACAGTGCCAAATATGTTACCGAATTTACAAATACTGTATGCTCAAGCACCATTTGATTCCCAGAATCTGTCCGAGCTTTTTGTGTTAACAGTATTTATGACACTAGACCTCTCTCCTTTCAAATTATTTTGCGCCTCGTGAAAGAGTTCATTTAGTAAGCCCTCCCATTTTCGCAATCACGTGACATTCCAGCGCTTTTAGAACTATGAACAACAGCGCTACTTGTCTACACAGTCATGTGTTCATTCCACCTCCTTTCTCGAGAAATCAGAAAAGCTGTGGCCCTTTTTTAATCTCTTTTGGCATTCAGTTGGAATTCTACAGGTTGCCAAGTTACTGACAAAGAACATTTGTGAGTTCCCATACCTCAGTTTATATAACTTTTCTCTCACTAAGTCAGAATTTATTTGAATATTTCGTTTCACCATGGTGAATTATATTCGTCAATTTGGTTGTTTATCAGTGTGCATATTTAAAGCTACGAGAACTCTGAAATTTGCTGGTGAGTTAGTTCCATACCTAACGATCTCGTTCTCGGATTATGTTGCGAAATTATGACGTTTACGAAATTTCTTCTCATAATTGTTGCCTAAAGATAAACGACAAATATACAGTCTATATCGCCTGAGCCTATTGACCTATCATCTGCCAATAATGTATTTAAGGTAGTCAACTGTTTATAAATTCTTGTAACTTTGGATGGTTGTTATGGCAGTTACCCAAGTTTCAGTTCCGTAAAACAGAATTGCCTTCACGTTTGTATTGGAAATTTTGACTTTTATGTTGGGTGACAGTTGTTTTAAGTCCCAAATCTTCTTCATTTGTAGGGATGCTCACCTTACTTTGCATATCCATGCTCGATCCTCCTTGTTTATCAATCATGCTGTACAGGTACTTGAAGCTTTCCACCTTTTCCAGAGATTTTCCGTCAAGTATGACTGAGTTGATATTCTCTGTGTCGTTTTGAGGACCTTGCTTTTTTCCATGTTTATGTTGAGACCTACTGCTATAGAGGATGCCGATACGTTGGTTGTGTCCCGCATTTGTTGCTGTTCACGGTATTGAACGGTTAGGCTCGAACCGAAAAGCTGACTCCAAGTTGTCCATTGTATTCCGTGCTTACCCTCAAGATGTGGAGGTCTTGACAACCCAGTCGACCCCCAGAAGAAAGGGGAAGTGAGAGTTTTGTGTCCTTATGGCCCGCTAGTTATCACGTAATTTATTCGTCAAGCAAAATGCGACTTATTCGCCCTTGTACTGTACTAAACCAATGACGTTCGTTCGGTCTGATCAGCTTAGCGTTATATTGGCCCGTTGCTCGCCTAGCCCGTCCAGCTGAGTCCAGAATGCCAACAACAGCAACACTGTTGTAAAATTTTCATGGTGCCAATAGTAGTGTCACTCCTCCGTAGTCCGATCAGTTGTTCAGATCTCCTTTCTTTGGTATCTTGATGAGGTGTCCTATTTCCCACTTTGTCAGTGGTACTTATTTTTCCTCCCGAATCCTCCTGAATAGAATGTGGAACATGATTGTAGTTACATTTAAGTCTGAATTCAGAGATTCGGCTGGTATATTGTCAAGTCCTACTGTTTTCCCATTCTTCATTTTTCTGATGGCTATCCTGATTTTTTCGATCTCTGGTGGAGTGGCATCTCTAGGAAGGTCTGTAGGTATCCGGTGGATTCATTGGAGTTGGTCTATCCAAGAGTTCCTCGAAGTGTTCCAGCCGTCTGCTCTTCTGTCCTTGAATTTGAGTGATTAGCTTGCCCTCTTTGTCCTTGACCGGTCTCTCTGGATTACCATATTTCCCTGCTGGTTACTTTTTCGTGTCATATAGTTGTTTGATATTCCCCCCCCCTGTAGCTTTTTTGCTGTCGTTGTTAGGTCTTCCATACATTACTGCTTATAGATTATCATGCTCCTCTTTACTTGCTTGTCCGCTGCCTATTCAGTTTGTGTCTTGACTTTCTCTATTCTTGTTCGGCTGTTGTTGATTGCCGCATTCTCGTTCTTCCTTTCTCGAATGTTGTCCAGGGTTTTCATAGAGACCCATTCTTTATGATGATGCTTGTTACGGCTCAGAACCAAGTGAAACGTTAAACTTAGTTCTTCTTTGGAAAACATCTGTGCAACTCCTTGTGTTTGTGGGGCAGTTGGTTTCTTCATGATCAGAGTATAACAGCGTCTCCCCCGAAGTAGTTTTTTGTCCATCTTCGGTCCAATGGGTCTTACTTATTTAAAGAATCGCCAAGCTTTTTCACCCCTGAGAGTATTGTAAACCAATTACTTGCAATAAGAGTCTTAGATACGTATGTCTACATTAATACAGTTAAATGAGGATCTACATTGACAAGCTTGAACTTTTAAAATAGGCGTTACAGCATTTCGCCTTGCAGCCATAACAATTACCAAGCCATAGAACTAGACAAGATAAGACTTACGCATCTCTGTAGTGTAAGGCTACCTTATCTGGTAGTTTTCATAGAACTATTTTGATCTCTTGGTGAACACTGATTGTTTGACTACTGAACTAAGAAAATAGAAATACTCACCTTTGGTGAGAAAAACTCTACTATAATTTTTAAAATAATGTCTACTATTAAACATTCGAGAGAGTGTTAGCATGAAACTCTGTTTTTCCTGAAATTTGTTTTGTACAGTGAAAGAAACAAGTGACAGTGTGGTGTGCACTACGTGTAAGGACAAATATAAGTCGTACGCATTGGCGATCGAGAGTAGAATTTTAACAGACAGAAAGGGAAAATGAATAGAAGAGAAAGAAAAAACAGAAAGCAATCAAAATAATAACAGTAGTGGAAGAAAAATAGGGTTTGTAAAAGACAACTCAAGAAAGGTGGGCAAATTAAGCATTTAATGTAATGTTTTCGTATTGTATAATAAATCGATCCACTATTCAAGAATTCGTTCATTACAACATTTGGTTTAAAAAGTTCCTTATCTTCATAAATTTCGGAAAAAACAGGCGAGAACAAGTTATTTGTGTATTTATATCTGTTAAGCGAGTGAGATTATCTGCAACGTTTCCAAAGGGTGTGTCCAACATCTGGTCATTTTTCCGTTCAATCTAATGGGAAAGTATCACACACAAAAGTGTATTCTTCATCAGGAATTTACTTTAGGAGTACTAACTCTCACTGTGTTTACGTTTACTATCCATTGAGACAAAATGAAAAGTTCACACCAGTCGGTTTTAAATAACGCCAGACGTTTGCCGTAAAACCGTTGGTAAAGTTTGCACTCTACCATGGAGTACTCATTGATTAAATGGGAGGAGAAATGATCGAAATTCCTGAATACAACACACATTCACAACATTGAAAGCATTACTCATAACCTCAACCGTGTTTCTGATATGGTCAAGTTTGAAAATAAATAATATCCAGTTCAATGTACAATTAATAAGAATGGCTTAAAGAAAATTATATTTGTTTTTTTTGATGAAAAATGATTTAATCATCGATAAAATTGTCAAACAAATAATACCCTAATCCTTTTCTTCACGTAAATGGTTTAATACATAAAATAAGTCTAGGATAAACAACTTTTTCCTTCTGTTAACCTATTGAACAAAGAAATTACACACCAAAAGGAATATGATATTTTACATATGATAAAAACAGTAAGAAAAAGGTGTTTCTTTTTATTGGAACATTATTTTACCGCCAAAATGCTTTAAAAGGATACATGATACGTACTACTTAACAATGATATTTGAAAAAAAAACGAAGTGAAAAATAACCCATACACAAGCATGTAACAACAGACAAAAATGAGAAAAACAAAGGTGTACAAAGAGGAGGGAGAACAAAAGGAAATTTAGGGCAAGGGATGATGATGCGTTAAAATATGAAATCAAGTTGGATAGATATAATGCTAAGAGTATACTTTAGGGATGAATTGAAATAATTGTCATTGACAAGTCCATATATATTCTTGCTCAAAATTGAAAGTCTTTTATTGACAGACCAAATCCATATTGAATCTATCTTTATATATAGTTAAGGCACGATAAATAAATCGTGTGATAAAATAGCCAAATAAGAAGTATAATATTCAATGTTTACATAATGATAATATGGTATCAGTAAATGTCTTCTTTTTTTAAAAAAAAATGATTAAATGAAATAAATCAGTTGACTAAGTGTATGTTTTAAACAATCAATGATCATAAACCTAATTTTTTGTTTAAATTGATAGAGCTGAACCATTTATGTTCATTTGTTGCCAATTAGACATTTCATATTCCAATACTATTTATTAGTTAAGATAAGGCGTTCACTGATTTGATCAAGCATAACTTGTATATTGTGCATAGCTTCCAAATCTGGATCAGAATTAGAATTGACACTATAAAAATTATATATAAATAAAACATATAAGGAAATGATTATTTATAACAAGAAAAAGGATGGAACATCTTATTGAGTAAATTAGAATAAAACGTTTTGTGATTGGTTATTGTAATTTAGTTGGGATAACCAACTAGTCAACTTAAATTTATTGAAATTTTTCAAGGATATAAGATGATTGGATTTATGGGAAAAATATTGTCTGTAAGAGGTTTGTATTAGTAAGATGTTGTTACAAATTTTAAGAAGGTTATCTGTTGTAACTTTAAGCCCGGCTAGTTATCACGTGATTTATTCACCAATCGAAATACAACGTATACAGTCTTAGTACTGCTGTGCCAAACAAATGATGTTTGACCGGTATGAACAGGATAGCGTCCTTATTGATCCTTTATTCATCTAGCCCGTTCATTTGAGTCCAGAACATCAATACCAGCTAACATTATGCGAATCATATATTTTAAACATATTGTGTTTATATACTGAATATTTATACAATAGGAATATATATATATATATATTCACAAGCAATATTGTTCATTATGTAATATTATTATGCTGTCTTTCCTTGCGAATAACATCGTTAGCAACTCAAGAGAATCCCCAATCAGTGATCAATTTACATTCTGTTTCAGTAGTCTTTCTATCCTCATTCGAATTTATAGAGATAACTAATTGTGTAGAATAGTCTATTCTTAAGAGCTTTCCAGGATGAAAGGCAATGAAACCGAAGTTAAACAAGGATTTTTAAATTAATGTCATTCTTCTAAATGCACACATTTGACCATACAGCAATTAATCTCCGAAGTTTCTATTACAATTTGAATCTGGTACTTATAAATTCAAATACAACAGTGTTGTGCACTAGGATATGATATTCAGATAATAAAGGGAACTATGTGTTTGAAATTTGTTAAAGGGTTTGTATTCACCCCTCGTTTATATAGAGGATTCAGTAAGGACATCAATAATGAAGTACGCAGCTGATAAGTCTTTAGTAGAACGGAATGTGTCTCTTAAATTCCATTCCTAACCACTCTCAACTTGTCAGTGTGATTAATAATGTGTCTTTCATTCAGGGTGCCCATTTGCACAAAAAGTTTTATCAATTTATTTCTGAGTCACAGAAATAAAAATTCGAAATGAAAATCCTGATAGTAAACAATATTTATTTCAATTCTCAATCTCTCGAAGCCAAGACTGTTTGGGATATTTATATTCAGTGCAGTTACCTATCTTAAAACTCATTATCCTGACTAACCTAAGCTAATGTATTAGCTACA